>JALBWW010000006.1:1530000-2155000 GCA_023212625.1 Styphnolobium japonicum
ATATATCATTGCCTATACTTTTATCCGATCAATGTGACTTCTCAAATGTCGACTGTACCTGATTACAGGTAAGTTTTTCATTGTTGGTCAAATGTCAACTTCCATTGATGTGGAATCCTAAATTAAGAATCTTCTGGTTTGCGATCCCAACCTTTTTCTTTTTCTTTTTCCCTGGGTAAAGGCGATCCCAACGTTTTATTAGCATATATAAACACACAATTAGCCAACATCTATTTTTAGAAAAAAAATATAATAATTAATAATAAAAAAAACGAGGTACATGGAGATCCGCGTAGGAATGTGGTTGGACCATTTCTTTGTTTAACAGCCTATATGGATTAGATTTTGGTGATTGCAGCACAGCATTCAAGTCACGCTCAATTCTTCCTTTGTCTCGACGGTGGCTTCTACTGTGGAGAACTATAACATGTGGTCCACCCATGAGTCAGTAAAATAACAGGCAATAGTAGGTTGTCGGTGGCGTCTAAGGTGAACCAACAATTAAATGGTTCATCGGTGGACCATCGATTACAAACCGTTAGATTTAATATAAAATAAATGGATGGTTTAGATCAGAGCAAATCAGATACCATTAGTATAGGTTACCTATAATAAAAAAATTATAAGTTAGACCCCAATAAAGTTTATTATTTTTTTGTAAAATATTACAAGTTTGTTCCCAATAAAATATTGTTATTTTTTGTTCTTCTTTCTCGTGTGAAAAAGCTCTTATGCCATAGCCATTTTTGAAAAAAAAAATCATAGATTGTTAAGATTGTAGCAGCTCGCAACATTATTTTTGCTGTTGCACAAAAGGAATATTATTTTACACAATTTATTAACATTTTTCAAAATCTTATCTTTGTATTGATTTAAAATTTATGCATTCTATTGACTTAAAAAAGAAAATTAATGATGTGTATAATTAATTTTAAATTATTATTTATTTAGACCAAACTATATAGTAAGAAATCTAATTAAACATATTTAAAATGTTGGTTTACAAAAACATAAATATTAGGCCGCTTTCAGGATCAATGAGAAATCTACTTGATTATTCTAATAATTAGTATTTTAAAAATTTTACAATATCGATATTATAGATTAATTTATAACATTAATTTTTTATTATTTTAAATCTCTCGAAATTCAAAAATATCTAAATATTAAAAAATATAAAATGTCTCATGAAAATGATTTTCTAAACAATTGTTGTTATATTTTTTGAGAATTATTTTATTTCATATTATTTAATAAAAAAATAAATTTATATTATGGAATAAGTTACTATGTAAGAAATAAAATTTGGTTACATATGAATAAAATACTATAGGTTGGAGCATTAATTTAGTGAGTGTTTTGTTTAGATTTTGTAAACTTAATTTTAAATGAACATGATTTTACAAACTTGATTTTAGTTAAAAGTGGGTTTATCCTAACGTGATTTATGTTTGGAGACTTATATTTTAAAAGTTATTCAGGTTATTAACTATTTAACAATTATTAAGGTTTAAGGGTCTAATTTATAAATACAAAAGGCTTTTTTTAAAAATATGTAAAGGGTTGGCAACCTACTATTACCTGTTATTTTACTGACTCATGGGTGGATCACATGTTATAGTTCTCCACGGTAGAAGCCACCTAGTTATTACATTGATCATCATGTTTTAATTGTTTTGGGAAATAAAACACTTTTTTTTTGTTAAGAATATTAAAACCCTGTATATATTAAAAATAGTCAAAGTACGTATCTCTATTTAAGTGAGGCCATACCCCATAAAGTTCTCATTTTTCTGTTAGATATTATATAAAGGAAAAAAGGGCATTAGTAATGAAAATTGATATATAGCTAAATCTTAAAGAACTCTTATCTCTTAAGTAATTTTATCACTTTCGTTTCCTTTCCTTATCTTTGATGGTGGCGTCTAAGGTGAACCAGCAATTAAATGGTTCATCGGTGGACCATTAATTATAAACCATTAGATTTAATATAAAATAAATGAATGGTTTAGATTAGACCAAATCAAATACCATTAGTACAGGTTACCTGTAATAAAAAATTTACAAATTAGACCCAATAAAATTTGTTAATTTTTTGTAAATAATTACAAATTTGTCCCAATAAAAAATTATTTTTTTTTATTCATCTTGTTTGTGAAAAACCTCCATAGAAATTTTTGACAATAATATCAAAGATATTTGATATGACCATTAGAAAATTTTAGTTTGATGTATTATTCTACTCTCACTTATTTACTCTATAATACTACTGTTCTATTCTGTTCCCAAACTGAGCAAGACGATGGTGTCGTGGGAGATTCTATCGACAAGCTCAAGGGTTTCCAAATTGACGATGACGATGATGAAGAGCATCTCCATATCGACAACGAAGACGAAGATGAAGATGAGTTTTCTGATGAGGAAGAACCTGAACCTACCATTCTAGGATTCGTTGACAAGCCCAAGAATCAATGGTCTCATCGCCGTCAATATTTTCCAAGCAAAGCTGGAGGAGTTCAGGTATTGTACCATCTCACCAAATTCTTGTGCATTTTGGTACTGTTTTGGTTTATTGCATGCCACCGAATCTGGCCTTCAAATAAAAACAAGGAAAGTTCTTTTTTTTTTTTTATGGATGGTTATATGTTTTGTTGTCATAGGCTTGGCTTGACCTTGTGAATATGCCATCAGGGAGGTCATCTATGTGTGACATATGTGGAAACCCTTTACAATTTCTGCTTCAGGTATGAAGCCAATAATGCTCATTCTATTATTTGATGTGCATATGGTTTGGGTTGTACCTGTCGATGATGATAATTGTCCGAAATCCTTTTATTGCTAGATTATGCACCAACTAAGAAGGAAAGTACATTTCACCAGATGTTATTTGTTTTCATGTTCTCTTCCATGACATGTCTTCTCAGGGATCAACACGAGCAAAGGAAACGCCATCCGAAGAAGCCATCTAGAAGGTTCATGATCTCTTTTGGATTAGTGATAATCATCTGCTAAACAAAGTTTCTGGTTTTTTAGTTCCTTTGATTGAGTTCTGTTTATGTAATGATTTTTTGAAGTGTGAAGGTTTTACGTTGCCAGTTACCTTGCACCAATCCTTTTTACTTAAGTGAACGCCCAAAATATGATGGGAGTCACAAACCTGCTGGTAGTGGAGGTCAGTTTACCCATCTTCATTAATCATTATATTTTTGTCTTATTATGCAAAAAAATAGCCCGATCCTCCAAAACTTTGTTTGGACTATTTATATAAATTTCTTTTTCTTATCATACTTAAATTCCCTGAGTTTTATGAATGTTTAGGGGAATTGTTGCCCAGGGGGAAAATGGGTGTACATAATTGTCAAGTGGTCCTCTGCTTTGGTGTGGTATAGAGATTGAGTGCTATTTTTGGTCTTTCATTTATTGGCCTTCTTAGTTGTGATTTGTTAATTTATGAATCTTTATGCTTGTGATTGTCTAATTGTGAGGAACAGAATTAAAGAGTCCAGTATGAATTAGATAAAATTCATGATTTACATGCTAAGCTATCTATCTTTCTGCTATATAGTGGCATCATGCTTTTATTAGAAAAAAATTGATACCATGTCACATTTTAATCTTAAACTTAAATTGGTTACTCCAAATAGGTCGCTGTTACTTTGTTATTCTTATTGTTGTGAGACATACACATATTTTTCGTACAGCTATTTGTACTTAAATGTATAATGAATATATGGTTTGGTCACCCATTAAGATAATTGTAATAGCACTTTTAATGCCTTAGGTGTTGGAGTACATATATTTAGGTAGTTAAATATTTAATAATTATAAAAATTTAAGGGTCTAATTTGTAAATAAAAAAAAAATTTCTAAAAGAATGTGAAAGGTTGACAACCTACTATAGCCTGTAATTTTACTGACTCATGGGTGGACCACATGTTATAATTCTTCACCGTAAAAGCCACCTATCTTTGATTAGTACAGAAACCTGAAGTTTGGCAGTTATTTTCCAAATCTTAAAAAGTTGAAAAAGAATTAATGTTAAAGATTCAATAATACCCTTTTCTAATTTTATGAAAATGTACGTAGTACTTAATTTTCGTTTGATATCTATATACTATTATATAAAACAAGGTTTTTGAAATTTGGACAAATGACACGTGTCACTTATATAAGTGTTTTCCCTCTCCAAATTCTTACTCATTTGATTCCTGCTCCTTCGATACTCAAATTTTAAATTATTTTTATACTGAAATTTCAATTATACTAAATAATAAATAATCAATTTGATTTTATTTAGATAATAATTTATCTTATCTCTTTGATAAGTAATGAAATTCAATTTTGAATCTTACTTTTTTCTTCAAATTTAAATAATAACTAATTAATCTTTATTCTAATCAATATGATTATGACTCTCCTATTATCCTACCATTTGAATAGGTCTAAATGACATACATCTAAAGCAAATAATTTTTAAATTTTTAAATGCATTTCTCTTTTTTTTTAAGTCATGGATTAAAAAACAAAATACAAGCAATAAGATGATGATAAATTCATAAAATATTATTCACAATTTTTTAATCACAACTACAAAATAATTTAATTTAAGTTAGATGGTAATAATAATCTATATAAACCAAAATTTAAATTTAAAAATATCAAAATAACTATCATTTTCTTTTAACATGCACAAATTAGTCTATCTAAAAACAGTTATATATATGTGGATAATATTTTCAAATATTATATTTATTTAGATCTTATCAAATATGCTTTTGAATATAAGAATTTGTTAATATTTGATCTTTTTTAGATTTTAAATATGATAAATATCTTTTTAATCATACTCATTTGATTCTTGCTCTTTGATGCTGATATTGTAAATTATTTTTATACTGAAATTTCAGAAATATTAAATAATCAATTTGATTTTGTGTAGGTAATAATTTATCTTATCTGTTTGATAAGTAATGAAATTCAATTTTGAATCTTATTTTTATCTTAAAATTTAAATAATAACTAATTTATCTTTAATCTAGTCTATCTAATTATGACTCTCTTATTATCCTACTATTTGAATGGGTTTAAATGATATGCATCAAAAGCAAGTAATTATTTAATTTTTAAATGTATTTCTCCTTTTTTTTAAGTCATAGATTAAAAGATACAAAACAAGTAAAGAGATCATGATAAATTCATAAAATATTATTTACAATTTTTTAATCACAACTACAGAATGATTTAATTTAAGTTAGATGGAAATAAAATTTAACAAAAATATACCTAAACTCACATATATTTAAATGTACAATTATAGAGATATCTTTAAGTAGACAATATATATATATATATATATATTGTACATTGAATTAAATAGACATTTTCAATTTTTCTATATAAGTTCATTTAATAATATCTATATATATTGTGCATTGAATTAAATATTCATTTTCAACTCTTCTAGATAGGTTCGTTTAATAATCTATATAAACCAAAATTTAAATTTAAAAATATCAAAATAACTATCATTTTCTTTTAACATGCAAAAATTAGTCGATATAAAAACAGTTATATATATGTTGATAATATTTTCAAATATTATATTTATTTAGATATTATCAAATATGCTTTTGAATATAAGAATATGTTAATATTTGATCTTTTTTAGATCTTAAATATGATAAATATCTTTTTGATCCTACTCATTTGATTCTTGCTACTTTGATGTTTATATTTTAAATTATTTTTATACTGAAATTTCAATTATATTAAGTAATCAATTTAATTTTGTGTAAGTAATAATTTATCTTATTTGTTTGATAAGTAATGAAATTCAATTTTGAATCTCATTTTTATCTTAAAATTTAAATAATAACTAATTTATCTTTAATCTAATATATCTGATTATGACTCTTATATTATCCTACTATTTGAATGGATCTAAATGACATGCATATAAAGCAAGTAATTATTTAATTTTTAAATGCATTTCTCATGTTTTTTTTTAAGCCATAGATTAAAAGACAAAAAAAAAACGTAAGGAGATCATGATAAATTCATAAAATATTATTTGCAATTTTTTAATCACAACTAAAAAATGATTTAATTTAATTTAGATGGATATAAATTTTAACAAAAATATACCTAAACTCACATATATTTAAATGTACAATTATAGAGATATATTTAAGTAAACAATATATATATATATAAATATTGTGTGTTGAATTAAATATACATTTTCAACTTTTCTAGATAGGTTCGTTTAATAATATATATAAACCAAAATTTAAATTTGAAAATATCAAAATAACTATCATTTTCTTTTAACATGCACAAATTAGTCTATCTAATTAACTAACAATTTTTTTAGAATTCTAAAATAAATACTAATAATTACATATTTTCAATGCTTGAATGATTTTTTAATATAAGAATTTGAATTAAACTAAAATTAAGGTTGATAACTTCAATTATTTAATCCTTTTAAATTTTACTGTTTAGATATGCTAAAACTTCTAATTAAATAACAATTTTTTAAAATTACCCATATGAAACTAAGGGTAATTAATATGTAATTATTATTATTTATTTTATAATTTTAATTTAACTAAAATATCTCTTTCAATCATATTTTTAGAGTGAAAATTCAATTTAAATTTAAATTATGTTTTTATCATTCACCCTTAATTCAATGTCTTTATCATTTTCTATTTATATTGTCTCTTAATCTAAATTTTATTTTAATGCAGCCAAACAATAGGATTATGGAAACATATTTAAGCTGACAAATTATTGAGTTTGTGACAAAGAATGGTTTAAAAGTCTTTTTTTGATTCTCAAACATGTAATGAGAAAAGTTCTCATCAAGTTACTCCAATATCTAATTCAACTGAAATTGATCATGAAAATACTATGCATATTTTATGCTTTTATCATATAAGATTATTATATATCATTTTTTTAATGAACTTTTTTTTTCTGTAATATTTTTTAACTATTTACATGTAATACACTAGATATATTATTTATTTCATGCTAAGGTTTATTTTTATTAATTTTATGATTTTCTCATGATATAATTAATTTAGAAAGTGATTGAATAATTTTTTACATATAGATCTTATTAAGAAACTTATGTAAAAAGTATTGCAATAAAAAACACATTATTATTTAAAAGTCTATATAGACATAATTTAACAAATCCGTGCATCGCACGGGTAATAAAACTAGTTAAATTAACACCGATGCACGAGATAATATAAATATTTTATTACATATAATAAATAATAATAATAATAATAATTAATGTCTTAAAATCATTGTTTGAAGAAATTATAGTTGTTTATGAAGTTTAAAACAATAATTATTTTGACAAATAAGTTACAATATCATCAACTACATATTGATAGTACATTGAGACAATTATTAAAAAAACATTAAAAAATGAAAAGATTATCATAAAAAGAAATTTCCTTCACTCTAATAATTAATCAGAGTCATCATAAGATCCATCATTAATTCATAAATTTTAAAAAATATTAATTGAATCTAACAAATTAAGATAAAAAAATAATTAAAGAATTAATAAAAAAAATTAGCTTGTATAATAATTATTTTTTATCAATAGTTATTTATTTAAATTTTATTAATTAAATTGTACGTATTAAAAAAATTTGAGATTAGAAAATTCAACCTTTTACTTTCCTTTGACTTAAAGGCATAAGTATTGAAAATTGATATATATAGCTAAATCTTAGAGAAATCTTACCTCTTAAGTAATTTTATCACTTTCGTTTCCTTTCCTTTTGATCAGTACAGGGACCTGAAGTTTGGCAGTTGTTTTCCAAATCTTAAAATGTTGAAAAAAAATGGATTAAACAAATTAATTAATTTGTAAAATTAAATAATACCCTTTTATAATTTTATGAAAACATACGTAGTACTTAATTTTCATTAGATATGTAACCATTTTCTTTTGCTTAAATTTTTCTGTGGCCAACAACCGAGATGCTGATTAACACGTACAAGATGAAATTAAGAAAGGAAAGAGAAACATGGCAAAAGGGAAAGAAAGGGGTAGATAATGCCAAAATGACAAGCTTTTCCATGTGAAAGATGCTCAAATAATTCAGAAGTATGTAGTTCACTTGTTTGTTAAAAGGGGAATTCACCTCATTTAATATTGAAAGATGTGGTGTGGCTGCTGGAATAACACGAGAATATACTATTTCTCGATCATTGTTGATGTGGTCTTATTCATATATGCGCGTACCCATCTATATATAAACCGTCTATGTCTATTTTACTATCAAGGTCAAATGAATATATTTACCCAGGAAAAACGAAAAAAGCATCCAATGGATGTAGTAACGCGTGAAAAAGAAAAAAGACAATTTCAGTTTATCATGGTTGCAGTATTTTGGATGAGTAATATTTGAGATATACAATATGTATACAAATAACATGGAATTCACCAGTAACAAGGATAAAATATATAATAGAGATAATAATACAAATTACACATTAATATTATAAATTTTTTTAAAGGCTTTGATACACCTGGATCCATCCCTGGAATTGACAATAAAGTTTAGGTTAATTGTACTTTCAATTAATTGGGCTTGGAAGGCTAATTACAATAGCCAATTTTAATATATAGTCTCTATTAATTATCTTATCCGTATTTTGTACAAATTATTTTATATTTTATATTATTTAAAATAAAAATCTTATTTACAATTATTATTTTAAATATATTTCTTATTTTATTTTTTAAAAAAATTTAATATTATTTAATGATATTATTAATTACTTCTTAAAACAATTTTAGTTATATAATATATAGATATAGGTTATTGCTATGATTTCAACATGCAATTCGGGCAGAAAGAGAAAAATAAAAATTTATTCAGTAATATGATATTTAGCAATGATTTTTTTTGGTGCGAATATTTAGTAAGGATTGTTCTAATGAAAGACAGTTACATTATACTCAATGATACCACCATCCCAGTGGCAACGTTGAGGGAATGGGCCCTAATCTCAGCGAACCCTTTGGCCATCCTAAACTTGCCTCTTCCTCCGACCACCGCCAGCTCCCTAGTGGGCTCCGTCACCGGATTCCTCGAAAGCACACTGATGGAGCTTCCACTAAATTAACTCACCAGAGGTAAAGGCATAATATATCTACGTACATGATCAGTGTCACCTTATCATCTTGGCTCGATGACACGTACAGACCCTGGGCTGGGCGTTCCCAATGACGTTTGAGGTTTCCTCAGGACATTCCCTCAGTGGGTTGTCAATGGCATACACGGTGCCAAACGGTGAAGATGACGTCTGAGTACCACCAGTTTGATTGGCACGCGCCACCACAACCGCACTTGGGTTGCTGCCTGTGTGGATGTCGAAGTAGTAGAAGTGAAGTTGAGTGACCGTCTCTCTCAGCTGGTGAACCTTGCTGCTGCTCTCAGAAAAGTAGTATTCACAACGCGCCAAGTTCATGCCAATGCAGAGGAGCAGAGCCAAAAATGGGGTCAATCTGCTTTCCATGTTTCTTCTTTTTTGCTAATTTTTTTTTCCTATTTCCTTATTTGAATAGTAGAAGAGTGATCAAGTTACCCTTCTCATATATATATATATATATATATATTCAAACTGAGACACCGTACACAACAATAAGCATATGATATTTACCCAATTAATTTTGAATTTGGTTTTATTAAGTATATTACTAAGAATTATTTAAGCCTTTAGCCTTTATGGTAAGACGTTTTGTGGGAGTATGTGAAATGATTAAATTTAGAGTTACGTAAATGAGGTATCGTATTATATATTGAAAATATCTGCGCGTAACTGCATATAGATATAACATGTATAGTGATCGTTTGGATGAGTTGTTTCTTTAAGAAAAGAATTTTTTTTTTCAAAAAAATACTTTTTATATTTTTTTATGTTTGGATTTAAAAAAAAACATTTATTTTAATTTTTAAAAAATATAAGCGTCATTAGTTAAATTCTCTCTCTAATGATAAATACATTAAAATGGTCATTTAATGTCAATTTTTTATATCAAATTGTTCTTCAATATTATTTTTTGACATCAAATTGGTCTTTTTCCAAAAAGATTAATTTGATGTCAAAAATTATTAAAGAACTAAACTAATGTCAATTGTATTTTTGAAAAATTAAAATAAGTGTTTACTCTTTAAAAAAATATGAAGCACTAAAAAATGTTCAAATAGGTCTTTTTTTTAGCTACATTTTTTAGTTTATGAAAAAAGTACTTTTATATTTTTAAATTTAAACAACAGTAAATTTTAAAAAAATATCTCTTAAAAAATGTGATATATATGTGTGTATATATATATATATATATATATGTATGTATGTATGTATATTTAAGCTCATTGAAACTAGCCCATAATATATTTGGTGCGTGCTTGAAGGATATTCAGGATTTTATAATATTCGCGACCATATATGTGCTTCCCGGAATCTGATGCGTATCCAATATTGATGGCTCTTTATATCTGTTTCTCAAAAATACGATGCCAGAAATCACCAGGAGGATTCTTTGCCAATAATGTTCCATCATATATAAGTAAGTTTCTTTAGTACTGTGCAGAGCAATTCTACATTTCGCCTAATGATTTTTATTTTAAGCCGGTTCAAACAGTTTTTTTTTTTAATGTTAAAGCAGGTGAATTTATGAAAATTTAACTTTCTACAGATTTATAATGAATTTAAACTCAAAAGATAGCAAGGTAAAAATGTGGAGTAGCTAGATAGACTTGATCGTGATCAAGGCATATAACTTTTTTTTTTTTTTTAAGAAATTATGTCAACCGTGTGCATCTAAAAGGGGGGAAATATATGCATGAATTAGGTGCACCATGTCAGTCTGCCATGCATTTGTTTTGATTTTGATACTATCAGATTTGCACTAGTTAGGTATATAGGAAAGTCTCTTCAAAGCTCAGATAATGATACCATAGGTAACTTGACTTTATTTATTTATTTATTTTGGTACATGACTTGATTTTAACAACAGAAATGTTAAGCTTTTCAACGAAAGTGTAACTTGACCAGATTTTAACCTTGCTGGTATTGAGGGGGATCATCTTCAATGATTGCAAGTCAAGGATTTCATGCTCATCAGCTGCTCGAGTACTCAGTGAACAAAGATGGGTCATGCATGCTCTTTGTTGCACTGCATAACAGTATCCCGTTCTGTAGATTAAATTTCAGAATGCCCAACTTCCCTCCACTGAGAATTCAATTTTTTCACTTGTTTGATTAGGCCATGCCCATGGCCATCCCCATGGGTTGCACAATTGGGCATAGCCTCTCAAGCCTATTAAATGTCGAATGGTAAACCACGCACACGATTATACTTTAGATCCGGAGTCTCTAGCTTCTCAAGCTTGCCAATGGACTTTGAAAGTGTCACGATTTTTGTATTGCTTATGCTCAAATTAAATACTTCAAATTCAAGAATTTTCCTACTTGCTCAGGAAGGTATAAATGATGGCATTTTGCAACTCTGGTCCTACCAACTTCCAAGAGCTTGAAACCGAAGCAGAATGATTTCACCAAAGGCCTAGGTAGGTGCCATTGTCATATCCCTAGTGGCAATATGAGCAGAGTCACGGACTCACACACACCCCGATGGGGAACAAACTATTATTTAAAGATACTCTGGCCTTCTATACTAGACTTGACGGCAATTTAGGCACATGTAATCATAGAGTATACAACAATTCCAAATAAATTTGCATCTCATACAGTAAAATACTCCTTCATGGCTTCCAGTACCCGGTTTGCTACTTGTGGACCAAACAACCTTGGAAAGCTGGAACCTAGATCAATCTCGAAAGTCTTGCTTCTAATGAGACCATCCCTTTTTTCAGATGAGCTCTTTCTTCCTCTCCTACTTCTCGCTTGGCACAAGCACAATGATCCAACCAGATCCCCAACATTTGCTTTGAAATGGGATCCAAATGGTTCCTGATGATCTCGTCCATGCGCTCTCCTCCACCATTTTCTGTCTGAATACGAACCAATATAGCCGTGGGAGAGAAGACAGTGCGGACGTAAAGGGAAGAAGAGAAATAAGGTTGAACCTCAGGAACTCTCTCCAGAGCCTGCCTATGTGTGTCCAGCTGAGTATCCTCATAGAAAGTTTTGAGGTAATCTGGCCAAAGCACAAGATCTTTCCGAGGAGGCAAATCAAGAATGAGAACTAGCATTGTTGGACTACTGCGGATCAGTTCAATCACCAAATTTGGTGCATCATTTGAACTGTTAAGATAGGCTAAAAGAGTTGTTATATCTAAGAATCCTCCTGTTGGTAGCTCAGAATGCACCCAGCTTCCCAATACAAAATCTACCTGAGACAAATACAAAAACGAAACAAATTCAGAATAAAACAAAGGTCATTATGTTTTTCCACGTAAATAAATTCATTAAAAGGGTGCAAGAAGACAGCAAATCCTTTGTGGAGAAAATTAGAGGCCAGGGCTTCAGCAGCAGCTATTTCTAGATGGAAGTTAATAATTTTAGTAATAACACAAGCTCAACAACATACAGAACAAAACCAAACATTCACAATGAGGGAGCCATTATTTCTACCAGCACAATACTTGAAGGTGCTCCCAAAATACTGTTCTTTTCTACATAAGAAAGATAAGTATATTATGATTGTTAATGAAAGCTTAGGCTACAAAATTCAAGAATAGCCTAATAGTAGGCTACAAGTTTGTCATCACTTAGGCAGCTGAAAAATAGAATAGCCTAATAGTTGGCTCCCAACTTAGCTGGAATCGCCATTCAAATTCAAGAAGCACAGAAAAAGACAAAGAATCTACGTTGCCCAGTTGCTTCAGTATCTGATAAATAGAGTACCTAGTTCTCAGCTCAATACTCTGATCTCTTTCCAACCCCAATACTGAAATTTAGGAACCCATCAATCACTCAGAGAAGATAAGTCAAAACAGACAAAAAGCAAAAAGAAAAAGAAAGGAGAAAATAGATGCAAGAGGATAATAATTTAACAAAAAAAAAAAAGGATAAACAGGTGCCATAGAAGCATGAATAATTTGGGAGCTGAAAGGGAAAAAAAGTGAAATTTGAATAATTTTTATTGAAATTAAAAATTTTGAAAGCATAAAGCAAAAGGGAAATTACTGGGGAGTTACTCTGGCCTGCTCTAATTTGCAGTGAAGCTTGGGCAGTGCCACTCTGGCTTTGGAAATGCTGAACATCAAGGGGGAGTTTGCAAGGAAGAAGGTGGGAGTGTAAGTGATTCTCCAGTGATGAAACGAGATCAACCATGAGGTTCTTGTGAGGAGCCGAAACGAAGGGGAACTCCATGAACTTGCTTCGCCCTTGGTTGTGGGTATCCATGAGAGAGCAAGAGACAGGGGAAGAAGCAGAAAGTTGAGACCTTGAAGATGAAGATGAAGGTAAAGAAAGAAGGTTCCAAGATGAAGAAGAAGAAGATAAGATGGAGAGAGAAGAGTGTAGAAAATGGCTACAGAGCATGGCTTCCATCACCTCCTCGGTAAACTACCACAGCTCTTTTCTAGTCCATGCAATGAATGTAATGTCCTTCTCTGTTTCGCTTTCACACCACTTGTTTTTCCTTCCAAATAATTTTCTATCTAATTATTTGATTTCATTAAAGTCAATAAGTCATAAACATTTGACAAAAAAAGTTAAAGAATTCATAAGTACAAAAGTATAAAGCAAAAAAATTGTAGATTGATTTATATTAAAATTTCTATTTATATATAATATAAAAGTATTATACTGGAGAGTCACTTAGCCTGGTCCTTATGTAATTTGAAATAAAGGCTGGCTATTTAAGTGTAATTGTGAATTGATTTGGATTGATTTTATGAAATAAAGTTATTTAAATTAAATTAATTAATTTTTTTATATAAACAATTAATTAATTTAGTTTAGATTTAGAAATTAAATCAAATTAAAATAATATTAATTAGTTTAATTTAGTTTGGATTATTTTTTTGATTTTTGATAATTTAAAAAATAATAATTTTATTCGTTTGTTTTTTTATAAATATTTATATAATAAATAACTTATTTATTTATTTAAAACAAATAATAAAAACTCATTTAAATAAAAATTAATAATCTTATAGTGTAATAATTAAATATAATTATGATCAAACTTCTAGTATAATGTCAAGTACATTCATATAATAAAAATCTAAAATTTTAAATTAATTTTTAACTATATAAATCATAATTTCTAGTTATAATTACTAAAGAAAACAATCATCAAATGAGCATATACATTAAATAATAAATGAAAATTTGAAATTATTAAATAATTTTAACAAAAAAATAAAAAAATAAAACTTTTAAGATATTTAAAAACACATACCAAATTATTTAAAATATATATATATATATATATATATGATATTCTAATTAATTTAGTTTAAATTTGTTCAGTTTTAAAAATTAAAATCAAAAATTAATTAAAATCGGTAAATTTTTTATAAAAAAACTAAAATAAATAAATAAAATTTAATTTTAATCAATTTTTAATTCTTTCGATTTGATTTTTTAGTTTTGTTGGATTTTGTTTTGAACACCTGTAAGCCTATGTGTGCGTGCCATTCTGGTTCTGACAGCATTGAACATCGCAGATGAAACCGCGCTTGCGTGTAAGGCCCAAACGACTATGATTCGGTTGTCAATTTTTTTTTTCATTTCTGTATACTCTCATGAGTCATGAGTTGTATACTTAATTAGAACATGACATATGAGTATGACACAAAAAATAATTAGTATCAAATTAACTTAAAATAAAAATGAGCTCGGCTACATATGAGTATTACATTACGTACGCGACAAAAACTGCAAAACACTTGACATTAATGGCAATGACTAGGCTAGTGGCGTTGCGATTGCCAGCATACATATTTAGAGACAAAGCCCTATAAATGATTGGCATTCATCAGGTACCAACACCATTTTATAAAATGTCCATTCAAAGCCTGATGTGAAATGCAGAAATGCAGAATTACCCAAACCAAAAACTGTGTAAGGAAAACCAGCCTCATTTGGGATGTGCTCATGCCAATTCCTTTTTTGCATTCGAGTCTCCACCCAATTTCTTTGGACCACCAAAGGAAGAAAATCGAATCGAAAATTAGAACTAAGAGATTTGGACAGAATTAACAAAACAGATCACGCACAGCTTTACTATGAGTAAGAAATCAACTTTAACACCATAAGATAAATATATATACTCAGAAAATAAAATAAAATAATAATAGAACAGATCATATACAACCCTTTTCCAATTCAGTTATTTTAAGATATGGCAAAAAGAAACATCAAGAAAGCTCAGTGATCACACTTTCACACTTATCTTCCAGAATCATCACCGCTTCAGTAAATAGCACTTCAGGGGGTAATGCTCCAGTTGATTCAATAGTAACTAGAGAAACAAGAAAAAAATAGCTGTAAGATCTTTCTGAAACTATTAAACAATAATCCTTATCAGAACTCTCTTGACAAACACAGGATTCCATAAGTAATTTTGAATTATTTAAGGTTACAATACAAGCAGATAGGAGCATCAGTTCATCACCAATTTATCCCTATTATAAAAACAAATTTAGTGCATTTACCAGGTATTCAATTTTATACAATATTATGTAAGATTTAAATGTCTCATGTGCTGGAGATGTAAATTATCTTTATTAGTTTAATAAATAATTAATTAAATTTAAAAGATAAATTCTTATTAGATAAAATAAAAATGTAGTTTTTAAAATAAAAATAACTAATATCGTGATGAAAGTTAGTAGAATAAAAGAAATTATTTTAAAGTAAAAACTCAATGATCTTGTTTCTAGCCATAAAGTTTTCTTCTTCCCTCACCATCAATAATGTAAAATAAGAAAGAAAGGAAGGCAAATGAATAGAAAGTGAGTTTTTAAAGTCTTTTTCACATTCCTGAAGCACATCTTTTTATTAACTTTAGATCATGGATAAAGGTAAATTCCTCTACTTATTATTTATTATGTGATAATCATAAATTTCAAGATCTTTTAATGAGTATACAAGTAGTTTTCTATTATTCAAAACTCTAGAGAATTACAACTTATATATTGGACCAAAAATTGCACATAATTTTAATGGAATATATTCAGATAATTCCAGACAGAAAATGCAAATTAAGCAGTAGATTTTGCATGCATCTCAGAAATTTATACCTGCAGAAACATATCTCATATGTTAAACTACCAAGAGACTGTTCTTTATATTTGCCACAACCGACACTGATTATCATCTTAATCTACCAACATAAATAAAACTACTACATTTGACAATCAGCACCTGTAAGGCCGTTCTATTTATTTGGTACGTGAGAAACAGTATATAATTTGGAAGCCAGTGACTTTTGGCATCAGTCGGGTGGATCAGAAACAAGAACCTGCTTTAGAAATTATTACTACTCTCAACTGACCTACTACAAGAATTTAGTTACCTCGAAACTCGAATACTAAAGATGGTGCAATTTTTGTTATTCAGACAACTTCAAAGTTCAAGTCCTGTGAATTCAAAATGCCACATATTACTTACAAATGAAATGATTTTTAACACGATGCAACGACACACGATCCTCCAATTCTTTTCCCCATCTGATGCATTCCTTACACAATGTGCAAGCTCGTGGTCTGGCTACAGTTGCCCTTCTTTTACCTACTCATGAGCTAAATCAGCAAATTAAGAAAGTATCAAAAAATAGGAACTTGAAATCACTTGTGTAATTGATATATCTTCTGTACAACACAAGCCAGGCATTGATGCAAAACCAACATTCCAAATGGCAACTTATTGAAATAATAGCCTTCACCATCCATTAGTTTCAAATTTTAAAAATCTAAATAGCATAGACAAAAACTCTCATGTCACTGGTAAAACAAAATTTAGAGGTTTAAAAAATCACACCACCGAATGAGTAGAAAATCATAAAATTTAGTAGAGGAAAATCACATCAAAACACCACCTTGCCTCCATTGACAGCGAAGCATCCATCAACATCTAGCAACATGCATGGATACCAAAAGCAAAAAGCATCCAATAACATCCATGGACAGCAAAGTCCTCGGCAGCAGAAGCCAAAATCGATCGATGGGTCAACATGCAGAGGCAACATCCCCAAATGGATGGTTTGTAATTATGATGACATCCTTACATATACGAAGTCACATGAAACATTTAGAAATGGACAAATTTAACAATTTAGTAAACTAGGTAGAAAAAGAAATAAAAAAATTATTTCAGCAGGAGTTAGGTTTCACAGATGATGACAGGTGTAGCCGGATGAACAACTTTTGTATAGATATAGATGACCATAGTCAAAATGGTGTACCTTTTCGGGTTTTTTATTTGAATATAGTATTTTTTTTATTATTTATCGAAATGTGTCAATCTCAAATTATTTATCAAAATATGCTTTTTTTTTTGCTGTTGAGAAACCGCTTGTATGACGCCGGTTTCTCTTCATAAAAGTGACGACGGTTTCTCTTCATTAAATTTTTTTTAAAAAAAATTATGCTCAGAAACCGCCTTCATGGGTGGTGGTTTTTGACTAGGAAAATGAAAAAAAAATTGAAATGATGTTGAGAAACCACCTCCTTGGTGACGGTTTCTAAGAAGAAAATTTGAGAAAAAAAAAAGGTGAACTCGTGGTGCACGAGTTGATGTTTTTTGCATTTATTAATTAGGCCCCTGTGTCGCACGAGATGAATTTTTAACAATTAACTTGAAGTGTTAGTTTGATAGATACGTGAAAGTGAATATGTATTTAAGGGTGAGTGTGTGTGAGTGTATGTCCATGTAGTTTGGGCAGATACGACAGCCTAAACTACAAGACTCTCACTCTCACTCTCATTTGCACTGCCTAAATTACACGAACATACACTCACACAGACTCACCTTTAAATACACATTCACTTTCACGTATCTGCCAAACCAACACCACAAGTTAATTGTTAAAAATTCATCTCGTGCAAGGCCTAATTAATAAATACAAAAAACATCAACTCGTGCACCACGAGTTCACCTTTTTTTTTTCAAATTTTTTTCTCAGAAATCGCCATCTAAGAAGACGGTTTCTCAACACCATTTCAATTTTTTTTTTCCATTTTCCTAGTAAAAAACTGCCACTCATGAGTGCGGTTTCTAAGCATAAATTTTTTTTAAAAAATTTAATAAAGTGAAACCATCATGTGATGAAGTGGTATCTAAGAAGAAATTTTTTTTTTTCACTTTTATAAAGAGAAACCGGTGTCATACAAGGCGGTTTCTCAACAGCAAAAAAAAAAGCACATTTTGGTAAATAATATAAGATTGGCACATTTTGGTAAATAATAAAACAAAATACTATATTCAAATAAAAAACCCTAGCTTTTCTATATTACTATGCCAATTTTCTATACGTTTTTTACTGGGCTATTTAACTTACTGCTCTAAGAATAATAGTATTATTTAATTGAAATTAATTTGCAATAATGATCACAAATATGGCATTTCCACCTTTCCCATAACTCCATACATTTTCCTAAAAAATAGTTCCAAAAGGAAAGAAATTTCAATTTATCCAAGGCAGAATCTCTGCTATATATCCCAAAATCATGTCAAAGCTTTTGTAGCCTCTTTAAAAGACAAACATAACAATAAAATGTACAACCCTTGAAACCATAATCAAACAAAATTATAATATCATTTGTAGAAGGTGTAATTCTTACAAAGGATAACAATCTCGCAAGGGAATCCATATGAACTCAAATTCATCTATGCCAAAAAAGTAAACTTTTTTTTTCTTTCTGATTTACAGCTTTTCTGATGCAAGTTAACCAATACATTTGTTAAATTACATAACTGAAGAAATAGAACAAAAATGGACCCTACCATTAGGGCATGCCAACAATTCCATGATATGCTTTTATGAAAGGCAGTCCCCCTGACTCTCCCTCCCATCTTGTTGGAGTCTAGTTCTGTGCTGAAGCTGACTATTTATACAAGAAATAAAGTATAACCACCTCGGCTTCGCATGTTGCCATTACACTAGTCATTCCTCATTTTCAGTCCTGTTGGTTCCCACCTTTTCTCTTTTCAGAGTTTTCTCTTACAGCTCTTGTTGGAATATCTAAGCTAAGAATTGAGAGAAAGTTATGAATAACATGGAGAAAACATTTCATTATTCATCAGTACTTATCTATACTTATAGAGTGATACAAACTTTGAAATTGTCAAAACAGATAAGATGACTCAGCACCCAAGTCAAAATTAACTTGACCGATAAGATCATATTTATTTTGACAAACTAATCATAAAGCTAAAACAAACTACGAAGAGATTGGAGTGACAGCTAGTAGTGTTACATTCTTCAACACTCCTCCTTGACACTTTTGCTGGAAACTCCAAGACTTTTCCTCAGTTGCTCAAACCTTACTTTGGACAAAGCCTTGGTCAAGATATCTGCTACTTGATCTTCAGAACTACAATGAAACAGCTTTACTTCTTTTTCTTTTTCTGCTTCTCTAATAAAATGATACTTGATCTTTATGTGCTTAGTTCTTCCATGAAACACAGGATTTTTAGCCATAGCAACTGCAGATGGGTTATCACAGAAAATTATTGTGGCTTTTTCTTGCATTTGATGCAAGTCTTCAAGAACTTTTCTAAGCCAAATGGCTTGATTAATAGCAGCTGCAACAGAAATGTATTCTGCTTCGGCTGTAGATTGAGCCACTACATCTTGTTTCTTTGAATTCCAGCTTATCATCCCTGACCCTATAGCGAAAGCATATCCTGAGCTACTCTTAGCCACCCCAGTCACCATCCGCATAACCAATCAACTGAATATTGTATGTTTGTTTGAACCAGACTCCAAAATCTGTTGTTCCTTTTATATACCTTAGCACCCTTTTAGCAACTCCAAAGTGCATTTCACTTGGTGCTTGCATAAATCTGGATAATAGGCTTGCAGCAAACATGATGTCAGGCCTTGTTGCTGTCAAATATAGCAGACAACCAATCAAGCTCCTGTAAATTCCAGCATCGACTTTATCATTCCCATCATCTTTGCTTAACTTTTCATTCACAACTAAAGGAGTTCCAACATCTTTGCAATTTTCCATCCCGAATTTTTTCAATACTTTTTTGGCATATTTTTCTTGACTTATAAAAATCCCATGCTCAGTTTGGAGAACCTCCATGCCAAGAAAATAGGACATCTCTCCCAAATAAGTCATCTCAAACACTTCTTCCATCTCCTTTTTAAAATTTTCTACCAAGGTTTTGTTGCTCCCTGTAACAAGGAGATCATCCACATACAAGGATATGATTAATAAGTCTTCACTTGTTTTTTGTATATAAAGAGTAGCTTCATTAGGACTTCTCTTGAAACCCAGCTGCAACCAATGATCATCTATTCTTTCATATTAAGCTCTAGGAGCTTGTTTTAAGCCATACAAGGCCTTCTTTAGCAGGAAAACTTGGTCTTCATTTTCTTCAAAACCAAGAGGCTACTCCACAAATATCTCCTCCTACAAGTAGCCATTCAAGAAGGCTGACTTGACGTCAAACTGAAAAACTTTCCAATTCTTATGAGCTGCCAAGGCGATTATCAGCCGTATTGTGTCATACCTTGCTACTGGAGCAAAGGTATATGCAAAATCCACTCCGTACTGCTGAGAATAACCCTTAACAACCAGCCTTGCCTTAAATTTATTTACAGAACCATCCATATTCAGTTTAGTCCTATATACCCATTTTACACCAATCACCTTCTTGTTGGTAGGCCCGTCAACCAGCTGCCAAGTTCCATTCTTTTTAATCATTTTTATCTCCTCCTCCATTGCGCTCTCCAATTTGATGACTTTGTTGCTTCTTCATAACTCACAGGTTCCATTAATGCAACATTGCACCTGCTGTAAATTTCATTCAATGATCTAGTGCCCCTGACTGCAGTTTCTTGATCATTATCAGATTCAACTTCTTCTATGGCAGCATCATGTTCTTGATGTATGTCTCTTCTGATTTGGTTGTTATTCAAGGACTCAGTTTGCTTTTTCTCCCAATTCCAATATGCGCCTTCATCAATCTTCACATTTCTGCAAACAATTAATTTTTCAGTTTTCGGATTAAAGACTCTGTAGCCTTTTGCATTGCTGCTGTACCCGATAAGAATGCCAACTTCTGCTTTTTGATCTAACTTATCTCTTTTGATTTCTGGAACATAGGCACAACAGATGCTTCCAAAAACTCTGAGATGATCAACAGAAGGCTTAACTTCACTCCAAGCTTCAAGTGGAGTTTTACTTTTTAAAGCCTTTGTGGGAAGTCTGTTCAATAGGTAGACTGAAGTATTCACAGCTTCAGCCCAAAACTTCTTTGGAAGTTTCTTCTCAAACAAAAGACATCTGGCCATCTCCATAACTGTTCTATTCTTTCTCTCACTTACACCATTCTGTTGTGGTGTGTAAGTCACGGTCAATGGGTGATGAATACCTGCCTCTTCACAAAAATTGTTGAACTTATCACATGTATACTCAGTTCCATTATCAGATCTGAGTATTTTGATTTTGCATCCACTTTGTTTTTCAACCAAAGCTTTAAAACTTTGAAATACAGCTGCCACTTCAGATTTCTGTTTGAGAAAATACACCCAACACATTCTGGTGAAATCATCAATAAACAAAATAAAATATTTACAGCCATTTAAAGATTCTGTTTTCATGGGTCCACAGACATCTGTATGTACTAGTTCCAGCTTTCTTGAAGCTCTCCAAGACTGATTTGCTGGAAAAGGCAACTTTGATTTGCTTCCCCAACTGACAAACTTCACATACATTATCACAGCCATGCATGACAGGCATATTTAAAGCTAAGCCATTGATGTGCATATATTTTAATGAAGAATAATTAAAGTGCCCAAATCTCTTATGCCAAAGAGATGAATCATCCACAGAACTAGGATATGCTTCAATTTTTGTAGAATTCCAAACCAAAGGAAAGCTTCTACCTCTCATCTTGACAGTCATTAGTTCATGGTTAGTTGGGTCAAGTATTTTGCAGGTTAATAAAGTGTAATTCCTTTCAAACATTTGCCCTACACTCAACATATTTTGATCTATTTGTGGCACAAACAGAACATCTGTAATGAATTTCATACCTGCAGGGGTTTCCACAACAACAACTCCTTTACCTTTGACTTCAACAAAGTCGCCATTCCCAACTTTTACTCTTGAAGTGTAGGATTTGTCAAGACTTGTGAACATGCTGAGCTCTGAAGTCATGTGATGAGTGCAACCGCTATCAACTAGCCAAGCTTCAGAGTTATAAGCTGTTGTATAGCATGTGGCAACAAAAACTGTTTCTTCATGCTGCTGATTTTCAACAACTTGGGCCTGCTGACCTTGTTCCTTCTTCACTTTGCAAACTTTTTCTACATGTCCAAACTGTTTGCAGTTTCTGCATTATATGCCTGGTCTGAACCAGCAAAATTTCTCTAAATGATTTGTCTTTTTACAGTTCGGACAAGGTGGAAATTTTCCTCCTTTCTTCCCTCAATCTTTGCCACCAAAAGCTTAATATTTCCCTTTATCCTTTCGTTCACCTGCTGACTTTCTTTCTCCATAACTTGTTTGAACCTTCCTTTGTTTTTGGCAAAAAAGGCTCCTTTAGTATTTTCCTCCATCCTCAAGGATCTTCTATGTTCAGTAGCTTGTAAAGCATTCACAAGCTCCAAAACTGAAATCTGCAAAAAATCTTTAGAATCTTCAAGAGAGGAAATTTTTGACTCAAACCTCTCAGGAAGACTTATCAAAACCTTCTCCACAATTCTTTTATCATTCAGTTCCTCACTCATCAATCTAATTTGATTCACCACTTTCATCAGTCTATCAATAAACTTGACTGTTTCAGCATCTTTCATCTTCAAGGCTTCGAACTGTCTCCTCAAATTCAAGACGTATAATTGTCTTGTTCTTTCACTGCCCCGAAACTCCTCCTTGAGCATGTCCCAATCCTCCTTTGCAGTCTCACAAGCCATGATTCTGATGAATACATTATCATTTACTGCTAGGTGCAGTATGGTGAGAGCTTTTCCTTCTTTGGCAGCTTCTTCACTGTGTTGTCTTATTTGAGCCATTGTTGGGTTATTTGGCAATGGAGGTGGGTTACTTCCAGTCTCCACTCCCTCCCAAAGACCATAAGCTCTCAGATAAGCTATTATCTTAACAGCCTACATCGCATAATTTTCCCCAGCAAATACTGGAGGTGAAGGTAAAGGGGTATTGCTAGATGCTATTATGGCATAAGCGTTTAAGGATTTTTTTTTTTTTTGTGAAGAAGTTTTCTCTCTTTCTCACTCATAGTCACTCTAAGAACAATGAGGCTCTTGATACCATTTGTTGGAATATCTAAGCTAAGAATTGAGAGAGAGTTATGAATAACATGGAGAAAACATTTCATTAGTCATCTGTACTTATAGAGTGATACAAACTTTGGAATTGTCAAAACAGATAAGATGACTCGGCACCCAAGTCTAAATTAACTTAACCGATAAGATCAAATTTATTTTGACAAACTAATCATAAAGCTAAAACAAATTACGAAGAGATTGGAGTGACAGCTAGCAGTGTCACATTCTTCAACAGCTCTTCTCTTTCCTTCCCTACAGGAATCACTAAAACTCTAGTTTTCCGAAGAAGGCATCCATATTACTAAAGTGCTGCATATTAATTATTGAATATAAAGATATACAGTTTAAAATATAATAAGTATGAGCCCAAAGAGAAGTGTCAATCATAGAGAGAACTTTCAACCTGGTTTTTCAAATTTCCTCCTTCGATGGAAATTGCCTTTCTTCCTCTTCTTTGATTCAGATTTGGATTCAGAGGCAGGAGCTTCTTTTCCATTCTCTTTTATACCATTACTTAGATTCTGCTTTTCCTTCACAAGCTTGGTACCTTCTTCCTCTTCTGATGGTTCCAATGGTTTTGCACTTGGGTTTGAGTTGCTCATTTTTTCAACTGCTTCAATTTAGAGAATATAAAAATCAAATTTCATTTTGAGCTAATTACAATAACTGGACTTTCAGCATTATACTTTCAGCTTCGAGCAATCAGTGCCTGTAATATTTAACTTAAGTACCACCGTAAATATAAATTGCTAAGGGGTTGGACACTAAGGATAGTGAAAGGTAAAATTGATATTTTTTATATAGCACTACCATAAGTAGAATTACAACTCAAATTGAAAACCAACAACAAGCATATTTTGAAAAAGTTCAAATCAATAATATCTGTTAATTCTTTCTACTAAAAACTTGGCGTGTGGCAACTTTTCTTTTGTGAATCAGAATTTCAGTTATTTATCAAACTAAACCAGTACTCACAGGACTCTACACTGTCAAGGTTTGGGATGGAGTGGAAAGATTAGTTAAAGTATACCTATCTATGGTTTGGAAGTTTTAATGAGAAAATGAAGGGAAATCTCACTCTATTGTTTGGAAGTCATAATAGTAAGTGAATTACAAATTTTACTTCCAATACTATCCTTTTAATTTTTGTTGTCACATTATTTAAGAAAAAAAAAGGGTTAAAATTGTAAATGACTATCTAAAAATAAAAAAGAAGAAAATGTTCCCTCCCAAACCCCCCAAATTGAAAGGTATGAAAATTTGAGGGTTTGAGTAGTATGGAGTGGTTTGAGTTCCCCTCTTTAATAACTTCATTCCATTACTTAAAAAATCTCAAACAATAGGTTGATGTCTTTTTACCACTCCGCTCTATCCATTCAAACATAGCCTAAAATTTGAATAAACACTAACAACTACAAAAGTATAAATATATTTCAAATAATTAGAATAACGACTAACAAGAAAAATTGAAAATGGTGCATGCAGGACAGATAGTTGATTGGACAGTAACTAACTCTCTTTAATCTCCTCTGGAGATTTGGAAGATCAGGTCGTCGTAGAGCCTCTTCCTCAAGTTCCTAAGAGTCATGCAATATGAACGAAAAAGTAACCACTTTATTTTTACCGAATCTGAAGCTGAGGCTTTCTCTGCAATGGCTGCATAAAAAGAAACAGAACATAAATATCAAAACAGCAAAAGCAACTGTGCAACACCAAATGTGAAAGTTGTAAAAGCAAGCACACAACTTCATCATCACTTTCTTGGAGGAAATCATCAGTGAAGGGATTGTCATTGTCCACATCAGAAGAAAATTCAGAAGCGGAACCAGAATTATATCCGGGTTCATCTCTTCGTCGTCTTCCACGTCAGATAGGTCGGATAGTTCGTTCGCCTTGGCGTCCTTGGGAGTGAAAAGTTCATTCTTTTGGTTTTTGTTGGGTGCAACTTTCTGTGACTTGGAAGATTTTTTCGTTGCAGCAGCAGCCATAGCAAAGCTCTGGAATCCCCGGAAAGCAGAGCAAGTCCAATTTGTCTTGTAATTGTATTCACTATTCAGAGCAAAGTCCAATTTGTTCTTAGTTGTTCCCAGACTAGGGTTTAGGGTTTACGGGCAAGAAGTTCCACGATGCCGTTTCAAGGAATCTCGTTTCGCAAAGCCCAACTTGCCAATAATAATAATAATATATTTGGCCAACATTTCTTTTCCCTTATTTTTATTATAAATTTTATTTTTGTCCATAGTTATATTATATTCTATTTTTATCTTAAATCATTTCAAAATTCACAAAATTTACCATAACTGTTAACACCATTAAAAATATTAATAAAATTTATTGACATGATATCTTACGTTAACGCAATTGTATAATTAGTATTGTTTAACTAAGATTTTATATTTTTAATTAGTGGTTGGGGAAAAATATGATGAGTTTTGAAAAAAAATAAAGACAAAAATAAAACAATATAATTGTTGAATGAGGATAAAACTTATAATGAAATTAAGGGACAAAAAGTAAAATATTTTTATAATGAATTTGTATGTATAAATTTCTTTAAAAACTTTAATATTGTAGACATTAAATACATATGTTGTGAATTTTGGCATTAAATTATATTTTCAATATTTTTTATATTATTTTAATGTATTTTTATTTTTATTAAATATTTATATGTTTATTTAATTTTATATAATTCAACTAATGACTTACATAATTCACTATCTACCTCAAGTCAATAACCAATCTAAGTTTTATAATTATAAATATAATTCAATTCAAATATTAATATTAAATCTAAATTGTTTGTTATAGCAATTTTATGAAAATAAAATTATGCATAATATAAATTTCTTAACTGGACAATGTCAATTGCGTTGTATACCCACATAAAATGTTATGTCAACAAAATCTATTAACATTTCTTATAATATTAATAGTTAAGACAAAATTAATAAGTTTTGAAAAAAATTATTATGAAAATAAAATAAAATATAATTGTGAAACGAAAATAAAAATTTTGAATAAAATTAAGAAAAAAATATATAATTTTACTTATATATTTTATACAAATGCATAGAGCTATCAAAGTAGACTTTGTAATTTTTAACCCTAAAGTAAACGTGAACTAAGGATGGAGCAGGTCAAGTCGGCTCACTTTTATACGTTTGCTATCTATTATGACGCGCGATGTACTTCTACAATATTCTCATTAAATAAGTTGTACACTTCCGTAAAAATATTTAAATTCTAATCTGCACTATAAATTCCAATAAAATTTGAACTTTTATATTGTAAGTAAAGATTATGATTTTGTTCTAAATATTATGTGCGTATATAACTATATTTTACAATATTGGTTGATTATTTTGGGATTGATTGTCTAATTATTTTTTAGTTAATTGTAGATCTTAGATGAAACTAGTGTATCACTCATGACATTAAGAATGAAGTCAAATGTGCTTAAGGACCATGGAGATCAATGCAAAAAATATATTATCTATTTATTATATCTTAATAAAGAAATTGTCTTTAATGTTCCCAATTACAATTCAACAAAAAAAAAAACTGCTTAATCCCCCCCCCCAACACTTAATCTTCCTTCTGGCACCCTTTTTGTTCTCCTACTCAAGCCTTCATTATTGTGCTTTCATTGTTTCTTCTCACCACACGTTTTCTAATTGACAGATAGGATCAGCTCCTTGACTCCATGACGATCTTTGCCTCCACCTCAAACAGACTACCGCCTACGGTCTTCAGTGACAATTTTTATTGGATTTCATGCACCATTGTTGTTGCAATTACAATTTTAGAGAGAGAATGCTAGAGAGAGTGAGCGTAAAAATGATTAAACTTTGTTAAAATTAACGCACATCTTTTAGAAAGCTCGTGAAAAAAAAAAAATCAGAGCAATGGCGGTAGAAATAAGGCTTCCAGAAGATTCAAGATAAATAAGGCTGCAATGAAAAGAAGAAAATTCTAAAATAGTTGTATAAGTATAAAAATTAGAACATTGTAGAAATATCTAAAAAATTTGAACATTGTGGAAATGAAACTCATAACTTTGCATATTCTAAAAATATTACATTTAGCTAAAATGATTGTGTGCTAAAATAAAGTTTTATAATAATAAAAAAATATATATGAGAAAGAATAAATGTATGCATAAAATATCAAATTACAGTTTTATTATTTGAAGTGTAAAGGAAAAATAAAAACAATACACGTAATAGAAAAATACAATAAGCATAAAGAAAATGAAAGATAAAAAATACCTGAAAATTTTATGGGAGGGTAGACTAGTTATATAATAAATAATCGGTCATGTTTGGGGGAGTCTAAGTTATCATTAAGATTATCCAACTCTTAAATGATTTGACATTATTATATTAAAATAACAATATAAAAAATATTAAAAAATACAATAAAAAATAATAATAATTCTATAATATCAAATCACCAACCTAGAACAAGTCCTTGGTAGTAGCTTTGACTTCCCCATCATGTTTTATTTACTTTAAATTGTGTGTGTACTATTTACTTTTTGATTTGATTGTTATGCATGTATGGGTTAACTTATTTTATATTTAAAAAAGTTTATAATTTAAATACTCTTTGAGAAAATTTATAATTAAAATTAGTGTTCTAAAAATTAGAATTGATCGGTTAGTTAGACTAATTTAATCATAAATCGAGATAAAAACTGGTTCGGTTAAGTCTCTATAACCTAATAATTAAAAATTAGTTTCAAAATTGGTGAACCGACTTCAAATAGTTAAACCGATCACAATTTCATTAGTTGAACCAGTCTATTAATATTAACAACAAAACCCACCAAAGTATTTGAACTTGGGTCATTTCATGCCTCATCCACTACGTCACATATGCTCTTTATTGTTAGTATTAGATTATATATTATGTTATGTTTTCTATTGTTTTATCATTTATACTTTGTCATTAATATTTATTATTTCTTATTTATTATTTATTATTGAAATTAACTTTAATATGTTTAACATAGTTATTTTTTTTAATTTTAATATTCTTAAATACTTTATATTGATATAATAATGTTATAATTTTGATTAAATATAAAAGTCACTTAAAATATTAAAATTTTACAATTTATGTTTATAAAAATTAATGATATTGATAAAGAAAAATAACATTGTAATTTTTAATATATATATAAATCGTATTATGATTCGACCACGGTTTAATTACAATTGAACTATTAAACTGTAAATCAGTTTCTTTATCGATTCAATCACTAATCTAATTTTTAAAACCTTAGTTAAAACGTTATTTTTATGTAAAAATTAAATTAAACCAAAAATAAAACCTGCACTCAGTCAAACAGTGCCCACCAACGACTCAGAGTGCATTTGAATATACTTGTCTTTTATGAGTTTATTCAAACGAATTTAATTGTATGGCCCCAAGTCATGTGGATGTGGGCAAAGGGACAAGGCACCTCTACTAATAGAGGTGCTGCGAAATATAACTTCATTTATACTTTACTAGTAAAGATCCAACATAAAATGTGAAAATGACCACATGATTTGTGACTGTTGATGATCATCTTAAATTCAAGTATCTTATATTATGGTAAGAGTAAAGTAATATTGAGTATATAATTTTTAACATATATTCAAAATTTATATACCTACTAAAATTATTTCTTTAGTATTGTTCTTTATAATATTAATATGTTGAAAGAATTGTTGACAAGTGCTAAATCAAAACTCGTATTTTATTTTGGTGCTTGATTTAAATTTTCATTTGAATAACTATTCTTTAAAATATGATTACTGCAATGGAGAGTGTTGTGGGTTCTATACTTGATATTGATATTGATATGACCTGAATAGTGGTTATAAGTGGGGGATAACCTCACTCTATGAGTTAGCTTTTGAGGTTGAGTTAGACCAAAACTTAAATTCTAAGATGATATTAGAGCTTATCTAAGATTCGTTAGGTCACCCACAGATGTCCAGTTTTGCAAACTTCACACTCCAGATGTCCAGTCCTGGGTGTGAGGGGGTGTGTTGAGAGTCTCACATTAAATAGTGATATGACCTGAATAATGGTTATAAGAGGGGAACAACCCTCACTTTATGAGCTAGTTTTTAGGATTAAGTTAAGTCTAAATTTAAATTCTAAAAAAAATGTGAGTATTATATTATAAAATGTAGTCATTATATTTATATTTGTGTTGTTCAGCTTTTATAGTAGAATAATCACATTTTTAGTTTTGATTATTTTTTGTGAAACATATTATTTAAGAATCAATGTTAAAAAATAAATATGAAACCAAAATAGAATATGGTACCTAATATGATACTTATCAATGATTCTTTCTAATAGTATCTAAAACATTGCATTTTTTATAAATTGATATGCCGAATGCCTTTGTATAATCACAGGATCCATTAAATTAGGAAGGATGTTGTTGCGATAAACAATTAATAGTATGTTTGGTTTAATTTTTATAAACTTTTAAATTATAATTTAAATAAAAGTTTATTTTTTGATAATTTTATTCAAATCATGATTTTAAAGTTTTAAAAAGTAAATCAAACACATACTAAAATGGTAGTATCAATTGACAGCCTGACTTATTCTTCAGCATATGGAATCAAACGAGAAAATTAAGAATATAAAAAATGGAAATAAATTTAAAGTGTTAAAAATATAAAATTATTTATTTTTTTATTTAATAATTAAAGTTTTTGAAAAAAATAATTATTGATATAATATAAAGTTTTTATGATTAAATGATAAATAATTTAATTATTATGGCCTTGATTCCAAAGGAATTTGGAAGGTTGAAAGAAAAGAGAGAAAAATCCAGAGGTACACTTCGGCCAGTTCAGGCCTCAGGGAGAGTAGCAATATAGAAAGGAAAGGTAGGGAGGAGGGTCCTGGGTTAGAATAGCCAATATTTTTTATTGTATAGCTCATTTATTAGTTATTATTGGGTGGCTTCTACTGTGGAGAACTATAACATGTGGTCCACCCATGAGTCAGTAAAATAACAGGCAATAGTAGGTTGCCATCCCTTTACATATTTTTTAAAAAAAACTTTTGTATTTGCAAATTAGACCCTTAAACTTTAGTAATTGTTAAATAGTTAACAACCTGAATAACTTTTAAAATATAAGTCTCCAAATATAAATCACGTTAGGACAAACCCATTTTTAACCAAAATCAAGTTTGTAAAATCATGTTCATCTAAAATTAAGTTTACAAAATCTAAACAAAACACACACTAAATTAATGCTCCAACCCATAGTATTTTATTCATATGTAACCAAATTTTATTTCTTACATAGTAACTTATTCCATAATATAAATTTATTTTTTTATTAAATAATATGAAATAAAATAATTCTCAAAAAATATAACAACAATTGTTTAGAAAATCATTTTCATGAGCCATTTTATATTTTTTAATATTTAGATATTTTTGAATTTCGCGATATTTAAAATAATAAAAAATTAAAGATATAAACTAATCTATAATATTGATGTTGTAAAATTTTTAAAATACTAATTATTAAAATAATCAAGTAGATCTCTCATTGATCCTGAAAGCGGCCTAATATTTATGTTTTTGTAAACCAACATTTTAAATATGTTTAATTAGATTTCTTACTATATGGTTTGCGCTAAATAAATAATAATTTAAAATTAATTATACACATTATTAATTTTCTTTTTTAATTCAATAGAATGCATAAATTTTAAATCAATACAAAGATAAGATTTTGAAAAATGTTAATAAATTGTGTAAAATAATATTCCTTTTGTGCAACAGCAAAAATAATGTTGCGAGCTGCTACAATCTCGACAATCTATGATTTTTTTTTCAAAAATGGCTATGGCATAAGAGCTTTTTCACACGAGAAAGAAGAATAAAAAATAACAATATTTTATTGGGAACAAACTTGTAATATTTTATAAAAAAATAATAAACTTTATTAGGGTCTAACTTATAATTTTTTTATTACAGGTAACCTATACTAATGGTATCTGATTTGCTCTAATCTAAACCATCCATTTATTTTATATTAAATCTAACGGTTTGTAATCAATGGTCCACCGATGAACCATTTAGTTGTTGATTTCAAGTTCCTATTTTTTGATACTTTCTTAATTTGCTGATTTAGCTCATGAGTAGGTAAAAGAAGGGCAACTGTAGCCAGACCACGAGCTTGCACATTGTGTAAGGAATGCATCAGATGGGGAAAAGAATTGGAGGATCGTGTGTCGTTGCATCGTGTTAAAAATCATTTCATTTGTAAGTAATATGTGGCATTTTGAATTCACAGGACTTGAACTTTGAAGTTGTCTGAATAACAAAAATTGCACCATCTTTAGTATTCGAGTTTCGAGGTAACTAAATTCTTGTAGTAGGTCAGTTGAGAGTAGTAATAATTTCTAAAGCAGGTTCTTGTTTCTGATCCACCCGACTGATGCCAAAAGTCACTGGCTTCCAAATTATATACTGTTTCTCACGTACCAAATAAATAGAACGGCCTTACAGGTGCTGATTGTCAAATGTAGTAGTTTTATTTATGTTGGTAGATTAAGATGATAATCAGTGTCGGTTGTGGCAAATATAAAGAACAGTCTCTTGGTAGTTTAACATATGAGATATGTTTCTGCAGGTATAAATTTCTGAGATGCATGCAAAATCTACTGCTTAATTTGCATTTTCTGTCTGGAATTATCTGAATATATTCCATTAAAATTATGTGCAATTTTTGGTCCAATATATAAGTTGTAATTCTCTAGAGTTTTGAATAATAGAAAACTACTTGTATACTCATTAAAAGATCTTGAAATTTATGATTATCACATAATAAATAATAAGTAGAGGAATTTACCTTTATCCATGATCTAAAGTTAATAAAAAGATGTGCTTCAGGAATGTGAAAAAGACTTTAAAAGCTCACTTTCTATTCATTTGCCTTCCTTTCTTTCTTATTTTACATTATTGATGGTGAGGGAAGAAGAAAACTTTATGGCTAGAAACAAGATCATTGAGTTTTTACTTTAAAATAATTTCTTTTATTCTACTAACTTTCATCACGATATTAGTTATTTTTATTTTAAAAACTACATTTTTATTTTATCTAATAAGAATTTATCTTTTAAATTTAATTAATTATTTATTAAACTAATAAAGATAATTTACATCTCCAGCACATGAGACATTTAAATCTTACATAATATTGTATAAAATTGAATACCTGGTAAATGCACTAAATTTGTTTTTATAATAGGGATAAATTGGTGATGAACTGATGCTCCTATCTGCTTGTATTGTAACCTTAAATAATTCAAAATTACTTATGGAATCCTGTGTTTGTCAAGAGAGTTCTGATAAGGATTATTGTTTAATAGTTTCAGAAAGATCTTACAGCTATTTTTTTCTTGTTTCTCTAGTTACTATTGAATCAACTGGAGCATTACCCCCTGAAGTGCTATTTACTGAAGCGGTGATGATTCTGGAAGATAAGTGTGAAAGTGTGATCACTGAGCTTTCTTGATGTTTCTTTTTGCCATATCTTAAAATAACTGAATTGGAAAAGGGTTGTATATGATCTGTTCTATTATTATTTTATTTTATTTTCTGAGTATATATATTTATCTTATGGTGTTAAAGTTGATTTCTTACTCATAGTAAAGCTGTGCGTGATCTGTTTTGTTAATTCTGTCCAAATCTCTTAGTTCTAATTTTCGATTCGATTTTCTTCCTTTGGTGGTCCAAAGAAATTGGGTGGAGACTCGAATGCAAAAAAGGAATTGGCATGAGCACATCCCAAATGAGGCTGGTTTTCCTTACACAGTTTTTGGTTTGGGTAATTCTGCATTTCTGCATTTCACATCAGGCTTTGAATGGACATTTTATAAAATGGTGTTGGTACCTGATGAATGCCAATCATTTATAGGGCTTTGTCTCTAAATATGTATGCTGGCAATCGCAACGCCACTAGCCTAGTCATTGCCATTAATGTCAAGTGTTTTGCAGTTTTTGTCGCGTACGTAATGTAATACTCATATGTAGCCGAGCTCATTTTTATTTTAAGTTAATTTGATACTAATTATTTTTTGTCATACTCATATGTCATGTTCTAATTAAGTATACAACTCATGACTCATGAGAGTATACAGAAATGAAAAAAAAAATTGACAACCGAATCATAGTCGTTTGGGCCTTACACGCAAGCGCGGTTTCATCTGCGATGTTCAATGCTGTCAGAACCAGAATGGCACGCACACATAGGCTTACAGGTGTTCAAAACAAAATCCAACAAAACTAAAAAATCAAATCGAAAGAATTAAAAATTGATTAAAATTAAATTTTATTTATTTATTTTAGTTTTTTTATAAAAAATTTACCGATTTTAATTAATTTTTGATTTTAATTTTTAAAACTGAACAAATTTAAACTAAATTAATTAGAATATCATATATATATATATATATATATATATATATATTTTAAATAATTTGGTATGTGTTTTTAAATATCTTAAAAGTTTTATTTTTTTATTTTTTTGTTAAAATTATTTAATAATTTCAAATTTTCATTTATTATTTAATGTATATGCTCATTTGATGATTGTTTTCTTTAGTAATTATAACTAGAAATTATGATTTATATAGTTAAAAATTAATTTAAAATTTTAGATTTTTATTATATGAATGTACTTGACATTATACTAGAAGTTTGATCATAATTATATTTAATTATTACACTATAAGATTATTAATTTTTATTTAAATGAGTTTTTATTATTTGTTTTAAATAAATAAATAAGTTATTTATTATATAAATATTTATAAAAAAACAAACGAATAAAATTATTATTTTTAAATTATCAAAAATCAAAAATAATCCAAACTAAATTAAACTAATTAATATTATTTTAATTTGATTTAATTTCTAAATCTAAACTAAATTAATTAATTGTTTATATAAAAAAATTAATTAATTTAATTTAAATAACTTTATTTCATAAAATCAATCCAAATCAATTCACAATTACACTTAAATAGCCAGCCTTTATTTCAAATTACATAAGGACCAGGCTAAGTGACTCTCCAGTATAATACTTTTATATTATATATAAATAGAAATTTTAATATAAATCAATCTACAATTTTTTTGCTTTATACTTTTGTACTTATGAATTCTTTAACTTTTTTTGTCAAATGTTTATGACTTATTGACTTTAATGAAATCAAATAATTAGATAGAAAATTATTTGGAAGGAAAAACAAGTGGTGTGAAAGCGAAACAGAGAAGGACATTACATTCATTGCATGGACTAGAAAAGAGCTGTGGTAGTTTACCGAGGAGGTGATGGAAGCCATGCTCTGTAGCCATTTTCTACACTCTTCTCTCTCCATCTTATCTTCTTCTTCTTCATCTTGGAACCTTCTTTCTTTACCTTCATCTTCATCTTCAAGGTCTCAACTTTCTGCTTCTTCCCCTGTCTCTTGCTCTCTCATGGATACCCACAACCAAGGGCGAAGCAAGTTCATGGAGTTCCCCTTCGTTTCGGCTCCTCACAAGAACCTCATGGTTGATCTCGTTTCATCACTGGAGAATCACTTACACTCCCACCTTCTTCCTTGCAAACTCCCCCTTGATGTTCAGCATTTCCAAAGCCAGAGTGGCACTGCCCAAGCTTCACTGCAAATTAGAGCAGGCCAGAGTAACTCCCCAGTAATTTCCCTTTTGCTTTATGCTTTCAAAATTTTTAATTTCAATAAAAATTATTCAAATTTCACTTTTTTTCCCTTTCAGCTCCCAAATTATTCATGCTTCTATGGCACCTGTTTATCCTTTTTTTTTTTTGTTAAATTATTATCCTCTTGCATCTATTTTCTCCTTTCTTTTTCTTTTTGCTTTTTGTCTGTTTTGACTTATCTTCTCTGAGTGATTGATGGGTTCCTAAATTTCAGTATTGGGGTTGGAAAGAGATCAGAGTATTGAGCTGAGAACTAGGTACTCTATTTATCAGATACTGAAGCAACTGGGCAACGTAGATTCTTTGTCTTTTTCTGTGCTTCTTGAATTTGAATGGCGATTCCAGCTAAGTTGGGAGCCAACTATTAGGCTATTCTATTTTTCAGCTGCCTAAGTGATGACAAACTTGTAGCCTACTATTAGGCTATTCTTGAATTTTGTAGCCTAAGCTTTCATTAACAATCATAATATACTTATCTTTCTTATGTAGAAAAGAACAGTATTTTGGGAGCACCTTCAAGTATTGTGCTGGTAGAAATAATGGCTCCCTCATTGTGAATGTTTGGTTTTGTTCTGTATGTTGTTGAGCTTGTGTTATTACTAAAATTATTAACTTCCATCTAGAAATAGCTGCTGCTGAAGCCCTGGCCTCTAATTTTCTCCACAAAGGATTTGCTGTCTTCTTGCACCCTTTTAATGAATTTATTTACGTGGAAAAACATAATGACCTTTGTTTTATTCTGAATTTGTTTCGTTTTTGTATTTGTCTCAGGTAGATTTTGTATTGGGAAGCTGGGTGCATTCTGAGCTACCAACAGGAGGATTCTTAGATATAACAACTCTTTTAGCCTATCTTAACAGTTCAAATGATGCACCAAATTTGGTGATTGAACTGATCCGCAGTAGTCCAACAATGCTAGTTCTCATTCTTGATTTGCCTCCTCGGAAAGATCTTGTGCTTTGGCCAGATTACCTCAAAACTTTCTATGAGGATACTCAGCTGGACACACATAGGCAGGCTCTGGAGAGAGTTCCTGAGGTTCAACCTTATTTCTCTTCTTCCCTTTACGTCCGCACTGTCTTCTCTCCCACGGCTATATTGGTTCGTATTCAGACAGAAAATGGTGGAGGAGAGCGCATGGACGAGATCATCAGGAACCATTTGGATCCCATTTCAAAGCAAATGTTGGGGATCTGGTTGGATCATTGTGCTTGTGCCAAGCGAGAAGTAGGAGAGGAAGAAAGAGCTCATCTGAAAAAAAGGGATGGTCTCATTAGAAGCAAGACTTTCGAGATTGATCTAGGTTCCAGCTTTCCAAGGTTGTTTGGTCCACAAGTAGCAAACCGGGTACTGGAAGCCATGAAGGAGTATTTTACTGTATGAGATGCAAATTTATTTGGAATTGTTGTATACTCTATGATTACATGTGCCTAAATTGCCGTCAAGTCTAGTATAGAAGGCCAGAGTATCTTTAAATAATAGTTTGTTCCCCATCGGGGTGTGTGTGAGTCCGTGACTCTGCTCATATTGCCACTAGGGATATGACAATGGCACCTACCTAGGCCTTTGGTGAAATCATTCTGCTTCGGTTTCAAGCTCTTGGAAGTTGGTAGGACCAGAGTTGCAAAATGCCATCATTTATACCTTCCTGAGCAAGTAGGAAAATTCTTGAATTTGAAGTATTTAATTTGAGCATAAGCAATACAAAAATCGTGACACTTTCAAAGTCCATTGGCAAGCTTGAGAAGCTAGAGACTCCGGATCTAAAGTATAATCGTGTGCGTGGTTTACCATTCGACATTTAATAGGCTTGAGAGGCTATGCCCAATTGTGCAACCCATGGGGATGGCCATGGGCATGGCCTAATCAAACAAGTGAAAAAATTGAATTCTCAGTGGAGGGAAGTTGGGCATTCTGAAATTTAATCTACAGAACGGGATACTGTTATGCAGTGCAACAAAGAGCATGCATGACCCATCTTTGTTCACTGAGTACTCGAGCAGCTGATGAGCATGAAATCCTTGACTTGCAATCATTGAAGATGATCCCCCTCAATACCAGCAAGGTTAAAATCTGGTCAAGTTACACTTTCGTTGAAAAGCTTAACATTTCTGTTGTTAAAATCAAGTCATGTACCAAAATAAATAAATAAATAAAGTCAAAGTTACCTATGGTATCATTATCTGAGCTTTGAAGAGACTTTGCTATATACCTAACTAGTGCAAATCTGAAAGTATCAAAATCAAAACAAATGCATGGCAGACTGACATGGTGCACCTAATTCATGCATATATTTCCCCCCTTTTAGATGCACACGGTTGACATAATTTCTTAAAAAAAAAAAAGTTATATGCCTTGATCACGATCAAGTCTGTCTAGCTACTCCACATTTTTACCTTGCTATCTTTTGAGTTTAAATTCGTTATAAATCTGTAGAAAGTTAAATTTTCATAAATTCACCTGCTTTAACATTAAAAAAAAAAAAAAAAACTGTTTGAACCGGCTTAAAATAAAAATCATTAGGCGAAATGTAGAATTGCTCTGCACAGTACTAAAGAAACTTGCTTATATATGATGGAACATTATTGGCAAAGAATCCTCCTGGTGGTTTCTGGCATCGTATTTTTGAGAAACAGATATAAAGAGCCATCAATATTGGATACGCATCAGATTCCGGGAAGCACATATATGGTCGCGAATATTATAAAATCCTGAATATCCTTCAAGCACGCACCAAATATATTATGGGCTAGTTTCAATGAGCTTTTGAAATATATAAATATACATATATATATATATATATATATATATATATACACATATATATCACATTTTTTAAGAGATATTTTTTTAAAAATTTACTGTTGTTTAAATTTAAAAATATAAAATTACTTTTCTCATAAACTAAAAAATGTAGCTAAAAAAAGATCAATTTGAACATTTTTTAGTGCTTCATATTTTTTTAAAGAGTAAACATTTATTTTAATTTTTAAAAAATATAATTGACATCAGTTTAGTTCTTTAATAATTTTTGACATTAAATTAATCTTTTTGGAGAAAGATTAATTTGATGTCAAAAAATAATATTAAAGAAAAATTTGATGTCAAAAATTGACATTAAATGACTATTTTAATATATTTATCATTAGAGAGAGAATTTAACTAATAATGCTTATATCTTTAAAAAATAAAAATAAATGTTTTTTTTAAATCCAAACATAAAAAAATATAAAAAGTATTTTTTTGAAAAAAAAATTTCTTTTCTTAAAGAAACAACTCATCCAAACGATCACTATACATGTTATATCTATATGCAGTTACGCGCAGATATTTTCAGTATATAATACGATACCTCATTTACGTAACTCTAAATTTAATCATTTCACATACTCCCACAAAACGGCTTACCATAAAGGCTAAAGACTTAAATAATTCTTAGTAATATACTTAATAAACCCAAATTCAAAATTAATTGGGTAAATATCATATCATGCTTATTGTTGTGTACGGTGTCTCAGTTTGAATATATATATATATATGAGAAGGGTGAATTTATACTGATTTAAGACTTCATCACTGTTTCACTATTCATCTACTATATTCGATAAGAAAATGGAAAAAAAAAAAAATTAGCAAAAAAGAAGAAACATGGAAAGCAGATTGACCCCATTTTTGGCTCTGCTCCTCTGCATTGGCATCAACTTGGCGCGTTGTGAATACTACTTTTCTGAGAGCAGCAGCAAGGTTCACCAGCTGAGAGAGACGGTCACTCAACTTCACTTCTACTACTTCGACATCCACACAGGCAGCAACCCAAGTGCGGTTGTGGTGGCGCGTGCCAATCAAACTGGTGGTACTCAGACGTCATCTTCACCGTTTGGCACCGTGTATGCCATTGACAACCCACTGAGGGAAGGTCCTGAGGAAACCTCAAACGTCATTGGGAACGCGCAGCCCAGGGTCTGTACGTATCATCGAGCCAAGATGATAAGGTGACACTGATCATGTACGTAGATATATTATGCCTTTACCTCTGGTGAGTTAATTTAGTGGAAGCTCCATCAGTGTGCTTTCGAGGAATCCGGTGACGGAGGGAGCTGGCGGTGGTCGGAGGAAGAGGCAAGTTTAGGATGGCCAAAGGGTTCGCAGAGATTAGGGCCCATTCCCTCAACGTTGCCACTGGGGATGGTATCATTGAGTATAATGTAACTGTCTTTCATTAGAACAATCCTTACTAAATATTCGCACCAAAAAAAATCATTGCTAAATATCATATTACTGAATAAATTTTTATTTTTCTCTTTCTGCCCGAATTGCATGTTGAAATCATAGCAATAACCTATATCTATATATTATATAACTAAAATTGTTTTAAGAAACAATTAATAATATCATTAAATAATATTAAAGTTTTTTTAAAAATAAAATAAGAAATATATTTAAAATAATAATTGTAAATAAATTTTTTATTTTAAATAATATAAAATATAAAATAATTTGTACAAAACACGGATAAGATAATTAATAGGGACCATATATTAAAATTGGCTATTGTAATTAGCCTTTCAAGCCCAATTAATTGAAAGTACAATTAACCTAAACTTTATTGTGAATTCCAGGGATGGATCCAGGTGTATCAAAGCCTTTAAAAAAATTTATAATAGTAATGTGTCATTTGTATTATTATCTCTATTATATATTTTATCCTTGTTACTGGTGAATTCCATGTTATTTGTATACATATTGTATATCTCAAATATTACTCATCCAAAATACTGCAACCATGATAAACTGAAATTGTCTTTTTTCTTTTTCATGCGTTACTACATCCATTGGATGCTTTTTTCGTTTTTCCTGGGTAAATATATTCATTTGACCTTGATAGTAAAATAGACATAGACGGTTTATATATAGATGGGTACGCGCATATATGAATAAGACCACATCAACAATGATCGAGAAATAGTATATTCTCGTGTTATTCCAGCAGCCACACCACATCTTTCAATATTAAATGAGGTGAATTCCCCTTTTAACAAACAAGTGAACTACATAATTCTGAATTATTTGAGCATCTTTCACATGGAAAAGCTTGTCATTTTGGCATTATCTACCCCTTTCTTTCCCTTTTGCCATGTTTCTCTTTCCTTTCTTAATTTCATCTTGTACGTGTTAATCAGCATCCCGGTTGTTGGCCACAGAAAACTTTAAGCAAAAGAAAATGGTTACATATCTAATGAAAATTAAGTACTACGTACGTTTTCATAAAATTATAAAAGGGTATTATTTAATTTTACAAATTAATTAATTTGTTTAATCCATTTTTTTTCAACATTTTAAGATTTGGAAAACAACTGCCAAACTTCAGGTCTCTGTACTGATCAAAAGGAAAGGAAACGAAAGTGATAAAATTACTTAAAGAGGTAAGATTTCTCTAAGATTTAGCTATATATATCAATTTTCAATACTTATGCCTTTAAGTCAAAGGAAAGTAAAAGGTTGAATTTTCTAATCTCAAATTTTTTTAACACAATTTAATTAATAAAATTTAAATAAATAACTATTGATAAAAAATAATTATTATACAAGCTAATTTTTTTTATTAATTCTTTGATTATTTTTTTATCTTAATTTGTTAGATTCAATTAATATTTTTTAAAATTTATGAATTAATGATGGATCTTATGATGACTGATTAATTATTAGAGTGAAGGAAATTTCTTTTTATGATAATCTTTTCATTTTTTATGTTTTTTTAATAATTGTCTCAATGTACTATCAATATGTAGTTGATGATATTGTAACTTATTTGTCAAAATAATTATTGTTTTAAACTTCATAAACAACTATAATTTATTCAAACAATGATTTTAAGACATTAATTATTATTATTATTTATTATATGTAATAAAATATTTATATTATCTCGTGCATCGGTGTTAATCTAGTATCAAACGAAAATTAAGTACTACGTACATTTTCATAAAATTAGAAAAGGGTATTATTGAATCTTTAACATTAATTTGTTTAATCCATTCGTTTTCAACTTTTTAAGATTTGGAAAATAACTGCCAAACTTCAGGTTTCTGTACTAATCAAGAAACGAAAGTGATAAAATTACTTAAGAGATAAGAGTTCTTTAAGATTTAGCTATATATCAATTTTCATTACTAATGCCCTTTTTTCCTTTATATAATATCTAACAGAAAAATGAGAACTTTATGGGGTATGGCCTCACTTAAATAGAGATACGTACTTTGACTATTTTTAATATATACAGGGTTTTAATATTCTTAACAAAAAAAAGAAATGTGTTTTATTTCCCAAAACAATTAAAACATGATGATCAATGTAATAACTAATTACTTATCTTTTCCCAGGTTTTGAAACTTTGCAATTAACTTAACACGTGTGCTTTGACACTATTTATTAATAATCACACAATGATTTATTAGAGACATTTTATGATTAAAACTAAATCGACGTTTAAGTAAGAATTACTCTCACACTCAAAAAGTATAAAAGTATCTTGTGATTATACAAAAGTAATTATAATAACATGATGGGCATAAAGATTAGTAGCACAAACGCCAGAAAATTCTGTACTTTGAGGTGCTTTGAATATTGCTATCTGATGGTAAACATGTGAAACCACATCTAAAAAAAAAGCATGTGAAGACCAGTGCACTTATAATTCACACGAGCATAGGCGAAGAGGGGAAATTAAGTTACGAAGAGGAACACATGGGAGAGTGGTTTGCACCATACCAAAATTTGTTTTATTATCTATTGTGGGGAAAAGTTGTTGAAAAGATAAGAAAAATATTAGTGTAAGTAGCTAAGAAAATACTATGGGAAGGAGGTAAATTCAAGTTACCATCATTAAACTAAAACTTGTTTACTACTTCAGCGACATATTATGAGTAGAATATAATCGAAGATTGCCAGCTGGTTTCTAGCTGTGTCGCTTTTACCTTAATTTGTTGTTTCAACATTCAAAGATTCTTTATGTTTGTTGTTCCAACACTTTCGTAACTACCATAAATCTTTCTACCATGGCACCGCCTCCAATCTCTCTCCCTTGCAAAACAAGATAATGTGAATCATTATGAGTTCATTGGCATCGTGCCCTACATACCTATTAAAATATATTACCGCATTGTTTTTCGTTCTTATTTTTCTTTTCAATTTTTTCCATTAATCTTCTTCCACGCCTTTTCTTGATTTATTAGTAGCTTTATGTTTCGCACTTATTTTAATTATATGCCCATATATAATTTTTTTATAAGTCTAAGTTTAAAAAGTAAGAAGATTATTCCATTTTAAAGTCAAAGACATGTTACAAGCTTAAAAAAGAATTACAATAATATTTATGGATTACGAGAATTGCTTATAAATATTTATGTTATCTGTAATGGAAAGTTCACATACTTATATGGCTTTGTCATCCTTTATTAATATTTATTTACATGAGGATTATATAATATTAGCGCTTTCTCTAAATTTTTATACATGTACATGCATCTCACTTAATGCGATTCATGAGGTCACTTCTGAGAATTTTCACGTTCTGCATTTCATGCGAAACTCCATGAATTATATTCTTCCATTGGAATCTAGTGCCTGATAATCCACCATAATCAGTTCTAGATAAAAACAAAAACAAAAACGTTTATTAGTTGCAATTTATCATCAAAACTTGCACATAGTATCTCACGAGTTATCCCTTCTTTTTTTCGTTTAAATTGTGTTTAGACTAATTTACATATATTTCCACTAATTCATAATGCAATAAAAAAGCAAGTCTTAATATATTTGTCAGAACCAAACAATTTTTTTTTGTATAATTAACCATACATTAAGAATAATTAAAAGTGACTTTTAGTAAAGAAAATTTTAACGATATTCCTTGAGAATAAAATCAGCCAACCAATTATCTAGCTAAATGGGAGCTACGCATGTTGAAATGTGCATTGAGTGACTGAATCTCCTCCTAGTATTAAGTTGGGAAAATGACTGAGGGGTCGCATTGGAATTTTTTTTATTTAATTTGTTTTGAAATTAATTAAATTTTTAATTAATTAAATTAATAATTTATATATAATTAATAAAATATTAAAATAAAAAATTATTAATTAATTATATATAAATTATTAATTAAATTAATTAAATTTTTAATTAATTTTTAAAACAAACAAAATAAAAAAAAAATTCAAACCGACCGTATCCTCATTTTTTCGAAGTATCTACGCTTTAGGTAATAACATGTGAGTGTTGCTTTGTTCCTTTTTTTTCTTAATAAAGAAAACAGTAAAGATTTGAGTAAAAATTTTAAATTTTTAGTAATGGCTTTCTAATATAGAATATTTAATATAAAATCTTAAATTATTAATATTTTGCATAAATTTTTTTTGGTACATTAAAAGGAAACCGATGCCGTGGCCCTTGGATCGTGTAGCTATATTTATTGGTGCATAAAATTTTATACGACTACGACTAATAATAATCCAACGAAAAGCTACTTGTGGACATAATAAAGTCTGCCAATAATCTTTGTAAAATATCAATATGAATTAACGGAAAGACAACTTCCTTCTCATATAAATAATGATATAACCCCGACCCCCCCCCCCAACCACCAAACACCAAAAAAAAACCTTTAATTTTGGTGTTTGTTTGTTAGTTTTTTTTAACAGTTTCTCACTTTTTCCTTGTAATGATGATGACCACTCAGTTCAGTTCACAGGGAAGCTGCAACAAAGTCCAAAGTAGTTGCATGCTTTCTCAGATGAGGTGGACAGAACAAAGCCACATTCTTTACCAGGGGCACCCCTACCTTCTGTCTCTCACCAGCTATTGGTCAATTGGTTAAATTTTTGTGGGCAGTAGCTTCTTTGAGGACTCAGGAGTTTAAAGGATCAGGATTTCAAAACCCAGTTACAGGTTTTCCCTGAAAATACCTCAGCTGGTTTAGTTAGCTTCAGAGTTTTTAATCTAGTCTAGTGTTATCAGAGAGCTAAACAAGAACATGGGTATTAGTAATCAGGAGGTAATCAAGCAGTTGCAGTCCCTTGTGGAAAACTGTAAGCATTCAAATCAAACTCAGCTTGCATTCGTCTGTTCTTCTTCTATGATCTATGATGATTACTGAAAAATCTCTTCCACTGGCTCCTTTTTGTCTCTTGTGCAGTGGATGAGCAACAGAAGAACACATTCCAGGTTTGGCTCTTCACTATCTTAGTTTTGCTTGATCTCGGTTGTTGAGAAAGATAACGAAAAAGAATCAATAGAAGTTATACTTGATGATCTGCAACCTGATTAGATAAAAAAGAATCTGTTCATCTCAGATAAAATAAATCACATTATTTATTTATTTTTAATAATTTTGGAGTTGGGGTGGGCCGTGGGCGGTTTAAGCTCAAAAAATTGAAATTTTCTGCCAAATTAATCTGGACCACTGGTACCTCGCAGCTGCTAAGAATTCTTCAGTGGACTATAGCTGTAAATCATCCGGGGTTTTAGTGATCATGCACCAATGTAAGGGTCTGCTTGGTACAAGGGAAAGTGGAAGGAATGGAAGCAGAGGGGTGAAAATTTGGCAATGTATCAAAACATACATGTCCAAATATATGTTTTGTTTTCTCCCTTTATTTTTAGTCCTAATAAAGAGACTATAAATGATCTATTTTACCAGACTGGAATACTAGGAAATGTTCTTTTATTTCTTTTGGGACCTGTACTAGTTGTCAAAGGGGTAGGAGTTGATTTTTGACTAGTCATGAAGAGAAAGTTTGTCCCTTTAATGCAGGAGTTTTACTTTTGGGGTTGGTCTGAAGCTTCGGTTCACCATGTTTTAGGTAGTTTAGAATCATTGGATAAACAAGTAGTTATAGCCTGGTTCATGTAGTTAACAAGCTTTCTTCTCTTATTATTTAGTAAATCTCTACATTTTATTATGCTATTAGCCTATCATGGCTATGCGATTTTGTGTTAACTAGTGAGAGTAAATCATTTTTGTTCTTTGTGTCTTTTTAGCTGCAATCATTAGTGTTTTCTTTTTTCCTAAAAGCTTGCCCTTTATATTTCAGAATATGCACCAGGGCTATCCAACTGAAACATTAGTACAGTTTCTCAAAGCAAGGGATGGGAATGTAGCCAAAGCCCATAAAATGGTTAGATCTATTATGTTTAGTGAAAGCTTTTTGTTGGAAATTTTCCCAAGTTGATTGCTCAAAGAATTACTCTTGAGACTTGATCTTTGGTTGTACATACTTTGCTGATGGTTAAAACTATTACAGTTAATTGATTGTTTACAATGGAGAGTGGAAAATGAGATTGACAATGTTTTAGCGGTGAGTTCCTTCACTATGCAATTATGTTATGAATTCTATTGTTTTTCTGTTTAGGCCTTCCTGAAAATTCTGTGCTGAATTCAGTCGTTCTGTCTGCCTTCTCATTTTTCTAAAAAAATCTTGCATCTAAAATTTATGGTACTGATAATGTCTCAAAAAAATCTCATTCACAGTTTATGTTAGGTTTAGTCATTTAAAGCCGGTCCTAAGATAAATAGTGGGAGGATTACAATATGTGTAGATGACCAATACTATCGAGTATCCCATTGTAAAAGGTATATATCCTATAAAGAGAATTGGGTGAAGATATCTGGTGATTCTGGGATATTCCTAATCTGTGCTTAACTGTTTATTGAAAGATCCATGTAGACTATGTGAACCAATTAGATTTACGTTAGCTACTTTAAAAGTTTAGAAGTTTACTTCACTTGTTATGCTAGCAGGAAAGAAAAGACCAAACCTTCAGAGTTGTCACGCTCTCCCTTCCTCCAAACTGCAGTCTCTTTATAGATGTGTGAATGGTCTGATATTGACAGTACTAGTGCCTTAAGTTGGTTCTAGAGCAAATTTGTATGGTCAAGCATATATATAGCCTTTAATATTGGTACTGAAAGTTGTATTACTCATATTAGCACCATGCCTGAGTTGTAATTACGTTATTGATTTTGGAACAGCATATCTCAGATCTCATTTAAGGTAGTTATTATGCATCTAAAACAATTCTAATTCCTTTCTATCATCGATGAATAACTTGCGTAACTGAGGGCTGTTACTTCATCTGTTGTTTAGATGGATCAACTTTTAATCCCATCAATCAATTTTTTTTCTTTTTTTTTTGGCTTCAAAATGCTTAGGCATTGGAGATAGGATGCCTGTTATTGCCAAAAATATAGAAACCTTATTATTGCTGGTATGGGAGTTTGGGTTAAACCACTCTATAAATGAAATTTACATGGTTGCTGGAGTTATTTGACATCCTTTCTTATTCTTATTTAAATCTATACATCATACTTTTAGCATAAAATAGATGTCTATTATGATCATCATGAATTCATGATCATAAATGTGCTGCATTGTTGAATTTTACTCTTTTTTTTAACAGAAGCCAATCCCCATTGATTTGTACAGACATGTGCGAGATTCTCAACTCATTGGAATATCTGGTTACTCAAAGGAGGTATTCTGTGCTTTAGAGTTTAGATAGATCTCATATGAGCTTTGATCTCTGGCATAAATTTAAATTTTATATTCTTCCTCCCTCATGGCTCTTCCCTACCTTTACCCTATATGGATGATGTCATTATATATAAGAAATGACATTTTTATAAATCATCTGCAATGCTTGTACTTATACATGATTGCTAATTTATTTAATTTTTGGCTGAACTACACCAGGGTCTACCTGTCATTGCTGTTGGTGCTGGGCTCAGCACATTTAACAAAGTGTCTGTAAGGATCGCATACCACCCTAGCCTTCCTACCTTTTCAATTTATATGATACATAAAATGTACCAATTCATTGAAGATTGCTTACTGGACTCTAGCAATTTGCCACCAAAAAGAAAAAAATGTTTTGCCGATTCAGAAGTTATTGCATGCTTCATCGAGTACTAGCTAACATTTAGTTAGAGCATACCTCCTATCTCATTTTGCCATGTACTGATAAAAATTAGAACCGTAGTCTAGTATATCATTTCTTCTTCTTCTTTTGTTTGGATAGGTGGAGCTTAAGCCCATAGAGTGGTGTGTAGAAATATAAAAAAGCAGATCCATGTTCTCAGAGTATAATCTGCCCCTTTTTGCTATCAAATATCTTTTCTTCTTTGGCGTGCCCGCAGGGGGTGGGATCCACATTTGAGGAATGTTCATTGAAGTATGCTTTGATAGTGACTTTTCAATTTTGTCCTGGTAGAAAGGCAACAAGTGTTGTAATTGGTACCAATTAGATACTATACACAAAATTGAATTTGATTGAAAGGATAATATAGAAACTAGATTGTATTTGACTTGATTGTGCAATTCTGTTTAACTTCTATACAGTGCATCTTAACTGGGGATTACTACAGTTGAAAAGGATGAGAGTAGTTGGGTCAAAGTGAGTACTTCAAAAGCATATCAAGATTTTTTTTTCCAAGTTGGTTACTAGAGATCTTTCTTCTTGCTGGGGGCTTCTTCGAAACTTTATCACATTAAATAGTTTCTGAATGAGACACTAATAATTACATGCCTCTACATGGATGCTGCAGTTTCAACGCTGCTTTTTGTCTGTCTATGTTCCTTAATGTGGCATCTGAGCTTCTTTTTGATTTTCTATGATGTTAAATTGCCAGTTCTTTTTTGTTCAGGACAAATACTATGTACAGTCACACATCCAAATGAATGAATATAGGGATCGGGTGGTCTTGGTGAGTACCTTAGACTGTTTAATTATTCTTTTTCATAAATTCTCTGACGCCCTGTTTCCTTATTTGGAATTTTTTATTTTAGCCAACAGCTACAAAGAAGCATGGACGATACATTGGCACCTGTGTTAAAATCTTGGATATGACAGGTTTAAAACTATCAGCACTGAACCAATTGAGGGTATGCCAGTAATTTAGAAACTTGTTTTTTTTTTTCCTATCTTTTTCTTCATTTCGTTAATCATCTGAAAGTCCCTTGATTGGAACTTTATTGTCATCAATGTTAATTGCCATTGCTAGAGGTTTCTCACCCCTTCCATCCGCTAGATGCTTTCCTAGTTGACACTTTCTGTTTGACCACCTTCTGCAGCTTTTGACTGCTATATCTACAATAGACGACTTGAACTACCCAGAAAAGACAGACACATACTATATTGTTAATGTGCCATATGTATTCTCAGCATGTTGGAAGGTTTGTGCCTATCTTTATGTTTGAAGAGTTTGGACTGTTCCACTTCCAATCCTTAATTTCATACACATCATTCCAATTCCAAAGATTAACAGCTAAGCTTTTTTACTTCAATAACAATTGGCAGGTTGTAAAGCCTCTTTTGCAAGAAAGAACAAGGAGGAAAGTCCAGGTGCTGCAAGGTTGTGGGAAGGAGGAATTACTGAAGGTAAAGATTAACATATCTTCGACTATCTGCTTGACCTCTCACAGTATCGTCTACACCCTATGTACATGAGTTTGCCTCTTGGTTCTCTTGACTAAACTAAAGTCCTATTAATAAAAATAAGTGCAGCAGTTGTATTTTTCTTCACATCTAAGTCTAACTGAATCTATTGCACATAATTTTAGTGTAGTTACACGTGGTGATAGCAGCAGCATCATGCTTATGGATTTTGTTTGCTAGTTTCCAGTTCAATGCTGTGAAATTACCAGAGCCTAATGAAGAGGCTAATATTTAATTTTAGCTTGTCATTTTTTAGTTTTAAAAAACAATATTATTGTTATTTTCTTTATCACTGGTTAGATAAGTCTAAGTACAATTGATCAGATCAGCACGGTGTACTACCTCTGCATTATAGAGGATGTGGTATATCATGGAGCTTCCATCTTAATTATTCTTGTTAATAATCTCTCTTGTCTCTCTCTCTCTGTCATGGTGCTGATTGAATTTGATAAGGAGACTTGAAAAGTAGCACTAACAAATTGAATTTATTCCATGCTTCCTAAATTTGTTGCAACTGCAAGACGTTTGACATACTCAACAGTTCTTTTAAAACTTGTGAACAGATAATGGACTTTGCATCCCTCCCACATTTTTGCAGAAAGGAGGGTTCCAGGTTATCCCCACATTATGCAGCAGTAAATACTGAAAATTGTTTTTCCTTCGATCATGTTTTCCATCAACAACTCTATAATTACATCAAGCAGCAAGCTATCATTATGGAGTCCATATCACCAATCAGACAGGGATCCTTCTATGAGGACTTACCAGAGCCAGACCCAGATGGTTCCAAAATTGCCAAGACCAAAGAAACAGAGTTCCACAAATTGGAAAGTCAGAATGGCCTTACCAACTCACTAAATGGTCTTGCAATTTAATGGTAATTGACACCTGGAGAATCCTGATTACACTTTTTTTGGCCTCCTTCAGACTTCAGAGCCACGTTTAATTGTTGAGTACTATATCATCCCTTTTGGATAAGAGGGGTTATACTTCTTGTTCTTTATAATACTTATACTCAGTTATGAGATGTAATATTCGAATGTTTGCATCAACTCCATGCAAATGTCTTAGGACAGAACTTTTAATCTAATTTCTATAGCCACCTTGGGATGACGAGCATATGATATTCGTTCAATATAGGAAGGATGGCATCAAGTTACAAATTTATGTTTTTTTGGGTCAATTTACATTTTGTAATTTGTCCTTGAGTAGCAAACCATTGACTCATGACGGGGGTTTGTTCCCATAGGCTTAAAAAACTTCATTATTATTAATCACGTTTAGTTATTAAAATACATTCAATATAGTATATTATGTAAATTAAATATAATATACAATTAAAGTAAATGCATTGGTACTGAAATATAGAATTATAAAGAGTTGTATAGAATTGTGGGGCTATGACCTCGTGTCTACCAGAAATAAGAATGTATAGAACTAACTTCATAACCCTTATCAGGTTACTAGAACTGTTGGAGAAAATAATTTTCCTTAGGAGTGTGACGGGTACTATTATCCTACAGCAAAATTAAAGGTTTTTTTCCACCAAAAATATCAGCCTAAGATAATCAAGCTATTTTGTTATGAACTACAACTTCGTTTCTCAATAATATTCCTGCTCCTTCATACTCTTCCAAATTTAATGTTTTAAAAATTGGACCCAAACATCAAATCAGTAAAATTACTAATTCACGGTTCAAATAATTTAAATGTCAGTCAAACAAAAACTAAGGCTCTCCATATTTCATTGATAACACACTTGTAGTTAACCACTTGATAATGATGTTAATGAAATGAGAGTGATAATGATTTTTTTTGGGGTAAAAAGTAAACGATGTACGTAAGAAAATAACAAGTGAAAAACAATAAACACGCCTAAAAAACGAAACCTGCAAATTGCAAACAAACAAAACGTAACACAAAACATAGCCCAACAGTCAGTCCTTGTACTCCTCCAAATGTTGTTCATTCTCTGTTAATCCTAACTTCTTCCTTTTCTTGACACAACTAGGGGCTAGCATTAGCCTTAATCCCTCTACATAAGGAAATGTACCAATCGTCCAGGAGCTAGATGATTCCATTTTTAGTTTTTACTTACCAACAAGGGCAAGGGACTGAGTCTTGGGATATGTTGCATTCTTTGATATGAAGTGTTTCGGCTTCAAAATCCTGGCAGGATTCTCGTTACCTACGCTGCCAATATTAGCTAACAAGTTCGAGGAACACCAAAGCTATATGCTTTACATTAAATTGAAAAAGGTCACAAATCAAATTCCACCTAAACAAACTACATATTTAATTTGAATATTCTGAGGCTAAGATTTCTTCTATGTACAGATGAAGCTAACTGGTAAATTATAAGTGCCTCAACCAATATTCTGCAAGCAGTCAAGAACACATCCGGATTAATGATTGAGCTCCCACTCATCCCCTGCAAGTCTAGTAAGGATTGATCTAAAGAGGAACTGCACTAACATCAGACAACATGAAGCTAATATACAGATATAATAAAGCTGAAGTTATCTGACGCACTAAATAACACTGCCAACCAATTGTTGATTCCTCTTATGTCAACTGTTTGTAGCAGTTATAGGCAATGGCAACTGACACAGCGGCACAGACAACAGCAAGAGCAGCATAAGTATCTTCTTGCTCCCAGCTGTCAAGCCATGTTGTCCTAGAACGAAGCTTGCGTGAAGCTCCTTTGCCACAATTGATCTGAGAAATCACAGTCTCACTGCTCTTATTATCGGCTGAGAGCTTTGCCTCCGTCTCAATGACATCAGGGTTTTGTCTCTTTTCCACCAACACATGATTCTGACAGCAGGAAGAGTCCTCATTTTCTTGGCAGCAGCTCACAAAGTTGTCTTGAGATCTACACACTTTAGTGCTTTCTTCTAAATTTCTTATGCCATTCAGCTGAAGCCTTTGTTCTTGGCTTTTCTTCTGTTCATCTTCTGATAAACCCATCTGACCCCTGATGGTAATGTTCAAAAAAGTTGCAACAAAAACAGGTCAGCCTATTTTCCAGGGACCTATTCTTGAAAATTTTCATAACCCAGCTGCCTGCTGCATACTATTATCTTTAACCATGTATAGGATTTCAGCAGGCCAATATCAGATTTCAGAAGAGAGGGAATGAATAACCCGAAAGATAAAAAAAATTCCCATCCCAAAGAAGGGGGCAGAAAGAGATGTCATTGATAAGTTATGGACGAAGCTAGGGAGTCTAAAATAATTACCTCCATAGTGAGTCTACAATCTCCCCTTTCATGATATGCTGTTGAAGCAATAAAGGTACATCATCTGGAGTAACATATCCATACCTACATATGTTAGTTGAAAAGAATATAGGTCAACTCAATATTCAATATAATAAACAATGTTATAATGTTATTTCAAGATTTTAAAGAATAAATGGAAAGTTCTGTCACCAAAAGGAATTTTAATAACCAGGCAGGTCTTCTCCTTACCAGTGCCCAGTGACTTCTCCATTCATGCTTGATCCAAATATAATGACGTTTCCTGCATACTTATGCCCCCCAATGTGCGAGCATGGGCTAACAAACACTTTACCTTGAAGACCATGTAATTCTATCTCTTCCCTGAATCTACTGACCAAGACAGGTCCACAAACCCCGCATCTACGATCACGGGATCCATGTGAACACACAAAAACATAGGAAGCTTTTAAGGCTTCAGGGGTTCCAGGAAGCCATTCTCCATCCTTCACAAGAACTTCTTCAACAAATGTTTCAACATCAAAATGTGTTAATCTCCTGCAATTTCACTAAAATTTGTTGTTAGTAATGAATTAGGGGAAAACAACAGAGATCCTTTATAGGGAATCAGAAGCTGCCAAACAGAACTTGTACTAACCTGTATCTGATCATGTCTGGAAAGATTAATACATCACCATTTGATGTTTCAGTCCCATCATGGCCCTTGCATATCGTTAAGCGGGTCTAGCAAAGAGATAAGTCCAAGACAATCGGCATCAATCAATATAAAGCTAAAGGAGTAAAAGGAAGAAAACAGGAAGCAAAATTTTCACAGGATATTCAATAAGCACTTAACACATATCATGCAGTTAAAATCTTACTAAAAAAAAATGCCACCCCAACACAAAATCAATCCAGGAAAAAATAAATAAATCTCAATTCCATGAATTCAAAAATCAAAATTGAGTTTGAAAACACCAAAAATGGGAGAGTACCTCCTTCTTCATATCACTCTTTCTGGCAACCACGGCGGCGTAGAGCAACCTGGGCAAGCGATCAAACTCAGCAGCCTCGATGCGAGGGGGCCAAACCCGAGGGTTCTTGTAACAGAGGAAGACGTGGCGTTGACAGAACTCGACGGTGCCCACCAGTGGGCTCTGCCGGAAATCGGGGCGCGAGAAACCGAAGTCGGCGTCGGCGTTGGGATCGGCGGCGGAGGAGAGAAGAGGGTCGTTCTGGAAACTACCGGAGGCGCTCCTTGGGTCGGTGAGGTAGCTGTCGAGTTGGTCAGAGACTGTGATGGGGGAAGAATTTGAATTTGAAGATGATGAAGGGATTGTGAATGTGAGGGCCTCTTCTCTATCTCTGTTGCTCCCCATCATCATCTTCAACTCAACAACCTTAAAAGTTCTAACCTTTTTGAGTCTGTGTGTGTGTGTGTGTGTGTTGTGCTGTGCTGTTTCGATGTGGTGTTTCCTCTTTGAGGGTTTGATTTGATGATGTTTGTTGTGTTCCTGTGGTATTGGAACTAGCACTTGTTAGTGGAATCGGGTCAGCCATTGGGTCATACTCATATGACATGTGTCATTCAGGGGGTTCTTATTCTCCAAACTCAGAAAGTTGAATAATTTTCAACTTTGGGAAAATGAAATTGGTGATGCTGCTTTTAAACTTTAAACTTATCCTAATGTTATTCAATCCTATATTTTTAGACGAGATTTGAATAATATTTGCTGGTTACTCTGTCCACATTATTAATTCACCTCGAATTGCAGGTGTTATAATTATTAAATAGAAATTTGAATTGATAACTTTTTTATTATTATTCGTAGCATGTTTTTTAAGGAGAAATTACATCAAGCAAAATCTCTCTTTGCTTTTAGTAAGAGTTAAAGAAATCAAACATAAAATTAAAGAAATCAAAAGAATATATTACTATATAAGGTATAGTTATTTAAAATAATTTATTTTTATTATTTTAAATAAATCAATTATACTTATAGTCTCATATATATCTTAATAATCATGATAAAGCTCGATGTAAAAGCAGCAAATAGAAATTTGGGTTCCATTTACACGATACATCCACGAATATTTCACCAAACTAATGACATTTTACAAGCCTTTTCCATGACAAAATCTGATCACATTGGTCTCAACTTCACACAAACCAATATGTTTCTCTCACATTCATGAGCTGCACGAACTACAACGAAATTTCATACAGGATTCTCACCGGGCAGGTAAGAAGGAGATCCTCCCTCAACCTGGTTCTTTTTCCTGTGGAAGATGCCACTAATATTGGGCAAGAGAACTTTCTTTGAAACTGAAACCTTCTCTTTTTCTAACTTCAGCACCTCCACTTTTTTTGGAGGTGGATTCTGCTTTTGAATCCTATAGTGCTGAGGAGATGACTCTGATGACATCTGTGTTTCAGCCAATATTCGAGATGCAGCTTCTGCTGCTTTCTTCTGCTCCCGCTCACACCACCTTCTAAGCTCACTCTCCACAGCCCTCTTTGCTGCTTCAGCCATCTCGGCCCTCTTCAAGGCCTCTTGTGTTGCAGTCTTCGTATCCTCAATCTCCTTCTGAGATGCCTCTAACCTTTTGAGAGCCTCATTTTCACTAGCCTTCACAGCTTCAACCTGTGCCTTGGCTGCATCCACTTTCATGTCCGCTAATTTATCAGACTCCTCAACCTTACGACTTAACGACTCAAACTCCTCCCTTGAGATTGTAATTTTAGCATCATATTCAGAAGTTGACGCACGTGCAGCACTAGTCCTCTCAGATAAGACCCTAATCTGATCAAGAGTACTTGCCTCTGCTGCTTTCGCTGCTTCTGCTTCTTCCAATGCTACTGTAAGCATTCTTTCTGCATCTTCTAATGCAAGTTTGGTGACTTCAGCTTCCATCTTCAATTCTGCTGCCTTGTTCTTCATATCTTCTACTTCCCGCCGTGCATTTTCAGTTTCAGATGATAACTGGTTCAATGATAAGATCATTTCCTCAGATGCACCTCTAACTTTATATTCCTCTGCCAAGTAGACTTCAAGCTCAGACTTACTTTTCCGGAGCTTGACATGCAGATTCCCAACAATGGAATCAGTTTCGGATTCTTTCTCCTTCAATTCAGAATGCTCTCTTTTTACATTCTCCAGCTCCACCTTAAGAGCTTCCACCAAGCTTCTAAGGGAGCTTTCCTCTTCTGCTACTTTCTGCAGTGAGTCCTTAGCATCATCAAGCTCCAAAGTGACACTTTTCACAGAGTCCAAGTCTGATGTCTTTTTATTTTCCATTTCCTTTTGCAGAGCCCCAATTTCATTCATCGTCCCAGCCAGCTGCACTTCAAGATTTTTGGTGTGCTCAGGACTGAATTTCTCCTTTAAAGCAAGTAATTTCTTTTCCGATTCTTCAAGGGTGGCTTTATATGATTGTCTTATAACATCTTTCTCAGCTAATATCCCTGCTAGCTGTTGATGTGCTTGGACAGATGCAAGCTTCATTTGCTCAATTGATTCCTGTACAGCTGAAATTTCTTTAGACAGCTCAGATGCTCTTTCTGTGTTTGCCTTTGTTGCATCTTCAGCTTCTGCTGCTTGCTTGAAAGCAGAAACTCTTGCTTCCAAGGATGAATCATACTCCTGACGAATTTTCCTCAGTTCTTGCTTTGCAACATCAAGTTCTGTAATGACAGATGCATACCTTTTAACTGCAGTTTCTAACTCTTCTTTCCAAGCACCATTGGTGCCATCAGGGTTGCCACACTTTTCTTCTTTAAGCTGTTTCACCTGACTCTTTGCAACTTCTGTAGCCTTAATTGCTAATTCTCTGGATTCACTCAGAACTTTTAGCTTTTGTGACAGATCCTCAACCACTCTTTTAGCCTTTTCAAGCTCCACTAGGACTTCAGCCTTGGTATTTTCTGCATTCTTTAGTTGTTCCTTTAATTTGTTCAGCTCTTTCTGGGCTAAGTGAAGTTGTGACTCCTTGGCCAAAACTCTCTAATGAAATAACAAAGCTTGTAAGTTGCAATATTAAAAAGACAAAGTACATTCACAGCTAACCTTGAAAGGAGGAAAAATAAAATATAACCAGATAACTTAGTTTAGTGGTTAGAAGTTAGAGCAGCTTGTCTAATTAGAACACCTTAAGTTTTCTGGTGTCCCATTGACCATAGATTTCTCCGGTAATTGATTATTTAATATGGAGACAATAGTTTTACATAATATTTCTTGGAAATTTGTCCTGGTCCCTAGAATCCACTGAAACTTGTCCCAGTCCCTTCACATAACGAGATATTCCCTCTTAAATCAAAGACTGTGGCATCATTTACTCAGAAATTTAAAAAGAACTGAACAACCCTAACTTTATTCCCATAGTTCACAATTTGCAGTGTTACATAATAGTTAAGAATATTATCTGAATTTTGAGTTATAATAAGAAGGCAATTTAATTCATTGGATCAAAAGATACTAAACAAAAACAGAATATACCAGTGTAAGCTTTAATTATAATATCTTTTGACCAAGAACGCTATGAAACAGCCCAGAAATTTTGTTTCTGATCTTCATAAGCTATATATGTGTACATAATTTTGTTTCGACCATTTTAGGAAGCTGATTTATCCTCCAACCCATTTACAACTTCTAAATAGTCAAACTCAGAATCATTATTGTTAGAATTAATCACAAGTTGGAATACTAGTCAACATTGTAGCTAATAGGATAACACATTTAGCATATGTTAATTGTGCAGTCAAACGTCATTATTATAGTTTAGTTATTTCCTAGGCTTGTATATGCTATTACTAAGTCCTTTGAGTCGTCTTAGGATGATTGTTATCACCCTATAAATAGGGTGTGGTGTTCAGCCTAATAACACAGAATTTGATAAAATTTATATATACACACTTACTCCCTAATATTCTCTGTTTCAACATGGTATCAGAGCGGTACCATCCATCGTGACCTATGTGTATGTTTCCACTGTATTGAGTTCATGGAACTCCTTTCCTCCGTTTTCTCCATGTTTTCAAGTCGGAATCGTTACTCTCCACAAACTGCCGCTGTATTGGTTTTATTGTTTTATTGAGATGTTGGAGTGATTTACGTGGTATGTTTTATTTGAAGATAAGTGTTCATTGTTTCTTTGTTTTTCTGTCAAGGATTTGTGGATCTAAGACTTTGGGCACTAGTAGAGACCTCATTTGTTTTACTGCGTTTTATGTTGCATGGGTACGGGTACGAGTATCCGATACAATATGATACGTAAATACGGTAGTTTTAAAAAAAAAAATTGAAATACGGGTACAACAATGCATATTGAATAAAATAAGTTTATATTTATATACGTAAAAAAAAAATAAACTTTAAATTTGGTGAAATTCCTCATCAATTTACTTTGATTTTGAAAGAGGGTAAGATTGCAAGAGTAAGAATATGTTTTAAGAAAGGTAATTGATGAGAACGAGGCTTGAATCTATAGCTAAGATTTTTCAAGTAGTAGTATCTTTAGGGCGGTAGGTATTCAAGAAACAAAAAATACAAGAATACAATAAAAATATGGATGCAGGAGTATAATACGCGTATCAGTACGGGTACGATACAAATACGTCACCAATTTTGAAGTATCCGCGCATCACAGACTGCGTTGTATGATATTGACCCAGTGTTTGGAGACCTGTTTGAAGGTCCAAGGGGCTACTGAGGAGAAAGGTCGAAGACTACAAAAATTGTGTCACTTGCTTTTCACGAAAAACCAATTCAGACACCGCATTAGAAGATTCATTTAGTGGACTAGCACTGGACAAGTGTTCATTACATGTTTGATTAATGCTATTGGTTTCCTCAGTAGCCACAGAATGTAGAACAAAAGTATTAGGCTCATCTCTTTTCTCACTATCACCTGATGCCTCAAGTTGAACAAAAGAAACTCTTTCTTTTTCTGCTTGCACCCTCTCCTCTTCTATCTCAAATTGAAAATTTTCATGCACATCACTAATACCATGGCACTCACAAGGCTCACTAATACTACCCACAACTTGATCCACCCCAAGATTAGTAGGCTTGGGTTGCATCGACACTGGACTTCCAGAGGTTCACACTTATGCAATCTCGTTCTCTTGAGGATTGTCAACAGACTCCGAACTCTCAAACTTCTAAATGGGAGATTCAGACAATTCAACAGGCATCTCTAGTAAGTGGAGTTCTTCCTTTCCATGGTCCAAATTCTGTGCAGTTTTTCCATCTACTGACTCTGTATGCTCACCCTCTTCTTCTACCTTAAGCATTTTATTTTCTTCTTGAACAGTGGTTTCCTCAGTTTCCGTATGGGTTTGTTATAGTCTTCTTTTCCCTCGGCCACAAGTATATGATCTGGAGAGACAGGTTTTTCCAATGACTTCTTAGTTTCAGATTCTTGTATGAGACTGACCCAGTATTTGGAGACCAGTTTGAAGGTCGAGAAGGCCACTGAGGAGAAAAGTCTAAGACTTCTAGGAGCTATCTGCTAAGGACGACACCAAGGTTTTGTGATTCAGGGGGAGTACTAGTTGCCTAAGTTTGTTGGTTGAGATGAGCTGAGTTGTTTTAGCTCTTGGTGTTCATTGATTTTTGTTTGTGGGCTTATTTATAACAAGTTGAGAGCTTAGTAAGCTACAGCTTGAGAGGGAGTGTTAGAATTAATCACATGTTAAAATACTAGTCAACACTGTAGTTAATAGGATAACACATTTAGCATATGTTAATTGTGCAGTCAAATGTCATTATTATAGTTTAGTTATTTCCTAGGCTTGTATATGCTATTAATAAGTCCTTTGAGTGGTCCTAGGATGATTGTAATCACCCCATAAATAGGGTGTGATGTTCAGCCTAGTAACACACAATTTATACACTTTCTCCCTATTATTCTCTGTTTCGACAATTATTATTGTTTAGACATAACCAAATATGCTAAATATGCTAAAAATGCTACAGGAAGGCAAAACTGTTAAGGTTCTATTGTTTTTTCTGCTGGAACAATGAAAAGTACAAAAAAGATTTTTAAATGTGGATGTTTCTAGTCTCAAATTTAACTATACATCTCTAGTCTCAGCCTTGAAGACTGTATCTTCTGGGAAAGAAGATGAACACCAAGGATACTGCAGATATTGAAACTTAGATTTGGCAACTTTCCTGCTAGATATCAAGGACAAGGTGTGTCATGTTGAGAAGATTTCTGAAAGTTCTTGGACACCTAATAATCAACTTCTGACAGGAAGACTTCAGATCCTAAAGTAGGATTATCATACTCGTTAACCCAGCTACAAGGTTTCTAATTGTTACACTATTGGGATTATTATTGTGTTGGGAGTCCTATTAAGTTTAGAGTGTTATTGGGCTGGACTATACTAGTTGTACTACATTTGTACTTTGAACTAGAATATTAATATAAATAGGAGTATTAGGTCTGTTTTATATCACAACATAGCAATTATTCAGAGTCCTAGTAGTTAAATATATTCTCTGTTTTCCCCTTTTCATCCAATCCCTATAATTTCACCACTAATTAATCGTTAACATTTAAATTGTAGAAATTTTTCATGCCATAATCAATTCAACATCTACTGACTGAGATTATAAGTAATAATAACAAACAATTTTTGCTAATGTGACACACCCCATCAGATGCTAGTAAATGAGGACATGTCACTGATGAAAATGATACATGTTATGCAAACAAGAACCATCGGCTATCGAGTCAAAGCATAAAGGCTGGATGGTGTTGAACTGATTGTCAAAAATATAAAGACCTAATTATAGTAAAAAATATATGAACTAATAAGAACACTATCATGTTCTGCTTTGTTATGATGTTTCCAAAACATTTCATATTTCACCCCGCTCAAACTTTTTCCATCAGAACATGTAATGAGATCACAAATTTAGATTCATAAGTCATAACTTCTAGACTAGTTCTAGGAAAGAATTTTACACTAAAGTTACTGCTCCATTATACTTACAGGATATACCTTCATGATATGCAACTTCAGATATAGTTTTACAATATCATATATGAGATTTGTAGTTTAAAACACATACAGATACAAAAACCACAATTACCTCAGCAGAATAAGGTTTTTCCTTCTTAATGGCAGGTTTTTCACCTGAAAAAGCACCTTCCCCAAATAGAGAAACAGCATCTTTAACAGACTGAAAAGGAGGACTGGTGTCAATCTCTCCAACCTCTGGTTTTGGCTTAGGAGAGTCAGTAGCATTTTGCCGGATTTTCGCTACCATAGCGTGTTTTCTTTAAATATTATGGCTTTTGAAGCCAACCTGCTAAAAGCAATATGTTACAAGAAAGAAACTGACAGAAAGTATTATCATCATAAACTAGTAAATAACATATTATGAATATCAAACTCAACAATCCCATATGGGATTCCTAGTCTCCCTCATCTTCCTTTCTCCCCTCTCCTCTCCCCGCGCAAAATAAAGAGAGAGATAGAGAGAGAGCAACCTAAGGGAGGGATGACATCACAGAATTCAATTCACTCTATCTCCACACATAAAACAGAGTCCCTTTTAATTCTAGTCTATAAACCATTAAACCATTATATATCCCTTGAAAAACAAACATGGATGAGGGCCTGAACTAGCTTTACTAGAATAACAAAATTTATCAAGCAAGCCTGCCTATTATTTCGACTACATTCCAAACCATTAACCAGTCCATGAAACCTATGTTGCTGTACTGCTCAGCTACAAATGTCATGACTGAATACCACAAAAGAGATATTGAAATGACCAACAAGCAAGCAAAGCACAAGGAAGCAAAGGTTCAGCTCCGAGCAGTGCAAGAGGGTGAACGACAAACGAACCTCAAAAGTAGCTTATTCAAATATTTTATCAAAAACCCATGACAAAAACCGCATTATAAACCCTAAGAATTATGAAATTCGAGATTTTTTAAAAAAAAAAAAAGCCACTGGAAACAATCACTTCCCCCCTCCAATGGTCGAATAAGCAGAGGCTTCGAAAGCCATCGCCTATCATTGCACTCCTCCAAACTCAAAATACTCCAATACCCAAAAGCCCAAACCGAGAACCGAGCAAGAAAGTTTCCAGCTTTCACTGAATGCGCAAGAAAAATCGTCAAATATATATAAAGATTCACCACCTTTCAAGGCATGGAAAGCTGCTTCTTAAAAAATTTCAAGATATTATAAAATCTCTCGCATTAAATTGCAGGGCTAAGAATCTTCATATACTTGCAGGGAAGGGAAGGGAAGGAAATGGAAGAGAAGAGAGAGAAAGCGATGGGTTTGAATTGAACTTTTGAAAATCCGAAAGCTGTTGGAGACAAATTTTGTATCAGCAAGTCATTTTCTCTATGTTCAGAGAGATGATAGGGAAGAATCAGGTACAGTCGTTTCTATTCAAAGTTCCAATCCCTTCTTCAAAGGCTTGTACGTTATGGACTTTGATGTCATTACCTTTTTGATAAAATGACATTTATATCCTAAAGTACAATGCCTGTGAGCTCACAGTGATAAGAGGAGCGTAGCGTAAGATTCTGTCAGAAAAAAGGATAGAGCATCGAAGAGGTCGCCACGTCACCAGTGGCACCGCCCAAGAAAACCCTGACCGGTGACAATGACCAAAAGGAAAAATAAATAAACAAAACAGAAAAATGAAAGAGAGAGTGAGAGAAAGACAGCAAAAAGGCAAGCCCCTTAGTCCTCCTTTCATTATATTTCTCAAATTTTGGCTAGCTATAGTTACGACAAAAAATAAACAGATAAATGAGAAGATAAATAGGATGAAAGTTAAATTAAATAAATAAAACCAGACTATGATTAAATATTAAGCTAATTACTATGGTATAAAACTTAAATCCAAAAAAATTTAGATTAAGCATATAAGATTCTCTTTGGTGTCAAAGGAGCATGAGTTACTTGGCCATTGGGGCCGACAGCTCACAGAATAACATGTCAAATATACATCACTTTCTAATCTTTGATAGTGCTAATGGTGGGGTTTGGAATGGATAGAGCCAGCTTGACCTACAAATGGATTGTAGTGGACATTCGGCAGCTACAGTATATTTAAAGTTCCTTTACTTTTGTATTTTCAAATCACACTGTTACTTTTTCTTTTTTTTACTTGCACACCTCATTATCAAGTGGCTGGATGTATACAAATATTACAGTATATTCACCCACTTTTATAAAATCATGCTATCATGATTTTTCATTGTCTCTCTTTTGTTCCTTTGAATTGGTAGTTGTTAAGAATGTTCTGAAGGAAAAACTATTACAAAGGCATTACCATAAAATTATAATAAAAATATTATAGAACAACTCTAACTAGTGGATTTCTTGATTGTGTATTATTTTAAAGTTATTACGAGTGTTTTATCATACACAGTTGTTTTTGTCTTTTTACATGGTTAAAAAACAGAGACAACTAAAAGGCTAAAACATTCTAAAACAAAACATTAATAAACAAATTTTTCCCGAAACAATGATTTGCATATTAAAATTTGGGTTTTAGTTTAAGCCTCGTTCATTTTGCAACTTTTCTTTTTTTATAATAAAGTAATATATAAATTATATAATACATCATGCATATTCTTTTCTTGAGGATTAAAATAAGGAGAACATGATCATATAGTTATGCTTACGCTTCTCAATTTTTTTTGAAAAAAAAGGCGTGAAGGGTTCAATGGTATGCATAATATAACAAAATACAATGAAATTTATTAGTACACACGATATGGATGGCAAACATTTTTGTCCAACACAGTATTACTTTTCCTTTTAAAAGCAATATATTTTACGCACACAACACTCATCCTCAAAAAGTCAAATCTAATCAAAGGATAGAATCAATCTAACATGAAAAAAAGCTAATGATGAAACTACTCTAAATATAAATGTTAGAGGGATTTTATAGAATTGAATTGACCTCTCTTAGCTTAGATACCCTCCTCAGAGCTTACTCTATCTAACACAACGATAAAGCTTTAGCCTTTGAAATAGTAAAAGGTAAAAGGGTTAATATTTGATATACTATTATAGCATTAAAAAAGTTGTATACTAATAACCGAAAAAATTAAATATAAATTTAAATTCTTATATAGGTAGTTATGTTTTGTTGTAACTGTTAATTATGTGGATAATATTACCCATCAACCATCATTCAGAATTTGTCAACTAATTCAAGTGTGTCCCATAGGTTAAGAACAGCATGACCATCATTATCCTTTTCTTTATTAGTTAGCGTTCGATACCAATGGTGGAGTGGGATTGAAATAATGAATAATTTCAAATGCCAAGTGAAAAGATAAATTATTCTCATTAACTCAAACGTTTTTCTACTGCTAGTAGCATATATATTACATCGAGTGCTGACATTTCCATATACTTACCAGAACTTAAATATGAAACCGAGTCTCCACTTCATGACTGTTTAGTAAGACTACGTGTCCAATTCATCCTATATAACCGCAAGAAATTCAACTGTGCAATGAACGGAAATAAGTCAGCAAGGAGTACTACTAGATAAAGCAAGATTCCAAGTAAAACATTACTATGCGGAAGAAGCAGTTAGCAAGATATTATATTTAGGTCCTGCATTTAGCAAAAGCTTTTTCATAGGGCAAACTAGTTTATTATAGCGTTCTGCGTTCCTATTGAAATAAGTTTCTTTTAATGGCTTGGAAGTTCTGACAAATTCTGTCCCACATATTCCCATGTTTACTTCAATCATGATTCAATTGATAAATAGTTATGCATTAGAACATTTCCAAACTAGGCCTAACATTAAGCATCATCCTACAAGATAATATCATTTCCTGGCCTCCATACACGGACAAGTTTGTCATAGAATGAGCACGTAGCCACAACAGGTTTGGTTCTCCCGCTTTCGTGGATTGCTTCTCCTTTCTGCCAGTCTGCTCCATATGCAAGAGAATCATGCTTCTTGTAAGTTTCCAATACTTCAGCTTCCTCACCTTTAACGGCAACAATTGCAAAACCATTGTGCATACAGGCAGCCAAGACCAGGCCTGGAATGAAGGGGTGGTGCTTCACCCTCCAAACTCCTCCCCCTAAGCAAATTGAAGTCTCATTAACAGGTTTTGAGATTGATCTTAAATCCCATATCCTCAAGAATTCGTCATAGCTACCAGTTAATAAGCTATTTGGGTCATGAGGACTCTTTTCAATGCAACAAACACCCATTTTGTGGACTTTAGAGCTCTGAAATACCAAATTGGAAGGACTATCCCGCAAATCCCAACAACTAAATTTACAGTCATCAGAGCCAGTATATACCAAATTTGGTTGGTGGATATCAAAGGAGGTTGTCCAAAGTTCAAAATCATGTGCCTTCCACTCTCCCTGTATTTCCAGCTTGGATTCAAGGAGAGAAACAATAGATACAGAACCATCAGAAAGCCCCACTGTGATGGATGTGGCGGAAGGGTTCCAATCCAGGTACAGGCACATAAAGTTACTGATTTTTTCACTGGTCATCTCTTTTAGATAAGCCGCTGCCATAGAATCAATAACAAATCTTATTACAATGTAATTGAGCAAAAGAATGAGAGATCATCTCTTTAGCAAAATAGAAACTTGGAAATAAGAGAATATAATGTCATGGATGAGTCCATTACTAAACGTCAGTATCTCTTGACAAAATTGCAAGATTTCTATGCCAAATCTTAGTGCTATAATTATAAACAATAGCAGCTAACAAAGTTAGAATGTAATTGAGAATTTATAAGGCCAAACAATAGATGTAAATAGTATTGAAAGATTCAATGCTATATGAGGAATAGAACCTTCCATTTAAAGAGTCAGTAATAACATAAAAACAAATTATAATCCTAGAAATAGCAAAAAATGGGAACCAAACCTGATATAAAGATGTCATAGATATCAGTGTCATGGTGTGTTTTTCAGACTAAATATAGACATAAATATTAATCTTGACATTTACATACTTTGACAGTGAACTGTTATTGTATATGCGTCTTCTGGAGCTCCCTGGAAGCTCCTTTGTCAATTTATCAGATTATTGAACTATAATTTCTAGTATTATGCTTGTACTCCCCATTGAAAATAGTGTTATAGAAGTGAATCAAGGACTAAATCCATACCTTCAACTCCATTACAACAACCCTCTAGCATTTGAATTCTTAAGTACCCATCAGCATCTGCTTGAGCCAGAAAAGGATTTGCATGCCCTCCGGGTGGATTCCACTTTATGTCAAATATCCCAGAGGTCTCCACACTATAAACCAAGTCAAGGTGACCTAGGACAGCATCAATATTGAAGAGTGAAATGCTTCCCAATCGACTGGGCTGACCACCTTCTTGTAGTGTGTAAGTGGAGGCTGCTAAAACATGGTGGTATGAATTATGCGGACAAAACTCCACAGCATCAGCATTACCATCTAAATAGCAATGTGCTATATCCATGCCAAATGACCGCCAACAAGCTTAATAGAAACTTTGCATCACATAACGAAACTTAAGCAATACTAGGGCATTTTATCAAACTGCCTTGGACCAAGCTTAACACAAATGTAAACCACGCACACCCCATTGGAAAATTAGTAGGAATCTGGAATCAAAAACATGAGAGTAATATAAGTGAAAATACAACAGAAGTCTACAAGACACAAGTTTATGCAAGAAACAATTGAATGCGAAATAATTTATTGAATTCTTGATTGGGTTTTTCAATCTTATCTGGTACTTCCTCTATCCTATTTTATATATTTATCTTTTACATGTCCCAAATTATATCTTATGTACTGAAAGACAAATAGGTTTTTCCTATATCTTTTTTTCTTGCAAGAAATTAAGCACATTTTTTATAAAACTATTATTGGAATAACAAGTTATTAAAATATCTATATATTTTCTTAAACGATGTGCTATCTTTCACAATCAAAAAAGTATTCTTAAAATTAGCAAAAACTCTAAACAAAACAAAACTGAGAATGACATAGGCACCTCAGCCCAAGCAAAGCAAGCATTTCAAGCAACACAAAAGAAGTGCATCATGTAGGAACAAGTATCATCTAAACTCAGAAGCAACTCACTGTAGCCATTCATGAAGCTAGGTATGGCAATTTAGTGGATCTGGATCAGCCCTGACCCGATCCAGACGTTCAGTGATCCAGCGACCCGACCCGACCCAAATATTCATGGGTTGGGTTAACCAGGATCTGACCCTTTTTATTTATTTATTTATTTTTATTTTTATTTTTATGCTTCTCTTCACATGATATTGAAGTTTTCTTGTATCCTGTTTTTCATTTTATACTTGGACATGATTTTTTTTATTTTTTTTAACCTAAAAGCCTTAAGGATGATGCCAAGGAATTTTTTTTTGTCTCCATCCTTTTCTGATATAAATAAATACTACTAAATCTTTCATTAAATAAATTGCAGCAAACAATGTACACCCATTAATTTACTATTCAATGGTACTTTTCAAGAATCCAAGAGAAATGAGAGAAAAGAAAAAGGGAAAAGTCAGACACTTGAAAACATATTTTAAGTGATATTTGAAAATTGCTTCTTCCACCTCCAAAATTTTAGCTGGTCTCATCTTCCATGCACATGAAGTAAACCCAGCCACCTTGAGATGTCATAACCTTGAGGGTAAGCGGGCTGCTGTTCCATCTGCCACCTCAACTTGGAAGCAACACTTTCATGACAGGGAACGTAATCCTGTGAATTAAGCATAAGAATATTTCATTTTCTGCTTACATATTACAGAACTGCAAAATTCTGCAGAAGAAAAGTTGATTACATATAAAATTACATATATATAACCATTGATAAAATTATGGTTTGGCATGACAAGGACAACTGCCAAAAAATTTTAACTACGAATTGACAGAGAGAGCAAGGGTATCTAATTATTAAGGTTTTTCTCCTCCCTTAAATCTTTTGTGTGCATATCCTGTGTGCACATAATAAACAATGTGATTATATATTAGACCATTTTTTAAGAGTGCTTTGATTTAACACTGCTCGAGTATCCAATAACCTAGACTAAAGGGTGTATGTAAGTTATTGTTCACCGTTAAACCATGGCTCTAAAATTTTCCTATAAACAAATAAGATAAGATTCCCTAAGTAAATTAGTGTCAATTTAACCATCAACAAGACAAAATCAATAAATAAATGGGACAAATTCCAAAGTAGCTGTGTAAATCACATTGGAATCAACTCCAATTATATTTTGGTCACATTCATCCAATAGAAAATACTAATAGTAAATAAGAACATGTGCTATAGTGGCCTCCATTTGAAAAGCAAATAGCTTAGCTAGCACTGGTAGTCGCATTGTTCCATGTTCTTTGTACAATAAAAGAGCCAAAGCTTCCACAAATTGGAAATTTATAAATTCCAGTGAAAGGAATTCCATGAATGCATGCATATTGACTCCATATGTGAAAACAACCTACTTGAACAGGAATATGTAACTTACCAAGAACTTAAGAGAGTTATAAGCAACCACTATATGTCTTTCTATCCAATTAAAAAAACTCATAAGATGGTTATAACTCACAATTGTCTTCTGAACAAGGATGAAGAAGATTTATCACGACTCCTCAAACACTAGCTCCACACACAAAGAAGCAGTGCCAAGCAACTCACTGCGAAATGTGGATGAATGACCCCTTAAGAAAATTTTAAGTTCCATGTATGTAGGACCTTTGTGGGCGTCTGAAACTTTGTCAAGCCCACCTAAAGCCCACGTGTTGCTTTTTGTCCATATTTACAGCAGGTACACATACATAGTGCCCCACCAAGAATTAGGACATTGCCCTTTGTCTTTTGGGTGTTAACACAGTAACTCTATGACAGAGATTCTTTCTCCCTTTAAGTTTTTTTTTGTTCTTTCACTGTTTTGGTTCTTCTGATAGATTCTTCCTAAAAATAAAAATAAAAACAACATCAACCAACTTGAGCCTTGATATTAATCAAGTTGATCCGAGATCCAAATGAAACATACATCACCTATTACAAACAGATACACATAAAACCAAACCCACAAACTGCTCCAGACACAAGTGTATGAGTGTGCAGACAGCACACATGCTCTCCTTTGACTCTCTACACTACATTGTTGGTTGTCTAATCAAAACATACCCAGCATGTAAATATGGAACAATTCACACAGTACATAAAGTTAAAAGGGTAATTCCTCCTCAAATAGTTAAACCAGAATATTAGTGCTACCCAGATAACAAAATAAAATTCATACAACACCCAGAAAAGAAAAGAAGAAATGCGATAACTATTGCAATAACATATGAAAAAAATAATCACAAGCAAAATTCCAGCAAATTGAAGCAAACCCATTTCATTTCTCAAAAAAATTAAATTAAATCAGAGCCTACAAGTTCAAAGCCATAAATGCATTTTCAAAAATGTACAATTCAAAACCAAGGATGAATCATAGTGGGTACCTCTCAAGCAAGCAGTTGCAGAGCTCTGCGAACGAGCAAGTTCTCAAGCGTGGTCTCCGCGATGATCTCTGCAAAGTGCAAACTACAAGAACAAGCAGGTTGGGCAGCTCAAATCACAGAAGAAACTACAACAACAGCTCCTCTGTAATCTGAGAATGGTTTTTCACGAAATGAAAGCTGAGACCTAACTGCAAAACATGAAATAATCAGGTCATATGGAGACCCGGAAATCCAAGGGACTTTTAAATAATCCGACCCGATCCATATTCATGTTCGGATCTAAATATCTATCACATCACATGAAGCTAACTCGGGGCTTACCTCTGAGTTGAACTGGAAGCTGGTTCTGGTTGGGTCACCACAAACGATGCCGTTTGCCACCAAGAACAACGCTGCTCAAGTTGCATGGTTGACTTGACGTTGGCAGAACTGAACTGAACAGAACAGGTAGGTCTCCCTCAATTGCAACAGTTTTAAGCCCAATACGAGGTTGGGTCAGGCTTAGGGTCTCTTGTTAGGTAACGGAAAGGAAAACCCGAACCGGCCCAACAAAAAGAAGTAAAGCGACGCGACACCCCTGGTGCGAATAAGCTGCAAGTGTTGGAGGTGCCACCGGCTGCTATGGCTCATCTCCTCATTGCTGATTCCATGTTCACTCTTTTCGCCGAGAGGTTAGTCTTTTTGTTTTTCTTTGCAGATGTACCCAAAAAAATAAAGGAGGAAGATTTTAACGTATGTGACACAATTCTTGTTATAGAAGAGAATGTATTGTGAGCGGGCATCATACCACTGTCCTACTCCCTAATGAAACATGCATCCTTTCTGAATTTAAATATTTTCCTTTAAATATTTGTCTTCGGTGTCCGGCCAACATTTTTAAAATAGGGGAGAAAATAACCGAACTAGTCTAACAAAAATTTATAACTTAATTTATTTTTTACTTATTTTAATTTTATTTATTTATTAAATAAGTTCATATTAGACTTTTAAAAAAAGTTATTTTAATTAAATACATTGATGTCTATTTCTTTAGTTTGACATAATATTCTTCCAAACTACTAGCACGGTAAAATTAATTTTTATTGGATATTATTGTAACTAAGAAGCATTATCAACAAATGCTTATTTCAAAGTTTGAACTTGTATTTTTACTTTAAGAGTGTAACTTGGTTATTTTGTTTTGTCTAATAGACCGATTTATTTATTTATTATATATAAATATATTTAAAATTTTATATTACTTAAATAATTTATTTATTTTATACATAATATAACAATTTTATTAAAAATTAAATATATTTAGAACTTATAAAGTTTAAACATATTAACATATTTAGAGACTTTTATTATTTAAATAAAATTTTAGATGAGGTCAATTTTTTTTTATTTTCATAAAAATTCTAAGTAATACTAAAAGAAAAAACTATAATAATTAATAAATCAAACTATATCAAAATTTTGCAAAACAATGCTTTTAGTCTAACCCTATTTTTACTCTAAAAAAGGAGAGCAAAAATAAAAAAGAGATTAATTGTCTACAATATTTTGCCAATTGCTTTGACCAATTCCATTGATAGCAAATTGGTTAGTATCGATAACTATCGAAAGGTTGTCCTGATTTGGGAAAAGTTGCACCTCAAGGACATACAATAGGATATATACAAAGGATCCTATTCTTCTCGCTTCACACATTTTTTACAAATTATTCATGAATTGTTGAAAAATAATTTTATTTAATATAAGAACATATAAATGTTGATGAGGAATAAGGGAGTTATAACTAATAAATTATATATAAAAAAATATAAAATATTAATTATATTTATATATAATAAATAAATAAGTCAATTTCTTTAGGTAAATACAAAAATGGAAGTGAAAAGAGAAATGGCGTTGGTGCTAGAAAAATGAGCCTGCTGGTGGTGAACGGTGACCAAGTCTCGAGCCTGCTGGGCAATAATGGGATGGATCTGACTAGGGGTATTCAGGAATTAGTTTGGATGGATTTTGGTCCAAAAAACTATCTAAATCAAATCAGATAATTTTTTCATATATACAACTTATTAGTTTGGCTTAAATTTGGAACTAAATCACACTAATATTAATTGATTTAATTTGAATTAATTTTTTGATTTTTAGCCATTTAAAAAAAAATCCTATTCATTTGTTTTTTATGGGCTAAAAAATAACTCAATCTATTTATATAATAAATAATATATATATTCATTTAAAACAAATAATAACAACTTATTTAAACAAAAATTAATAATTTTTTAGTATAATGATCAAATATAATTCTAATTAAACTTCTAATGTAATAGTCAAATAAAATCAGACAATAAATATCTAAAATTTCAAATTAATTTTCAACTACATAAATCAAAATTTTCAACTATAATTACCAAAAAAAAAATCATCAAGTGAGTATATACCTAAACTAATAAATATTATTTTAAAATTATTAATAAGAATAATTTTAACAAGAAATAAGAAAACAAAACTTTCAAATTATTCAACAAAACATATTAAATTATTAAAGGCTTTTTGAGCATACTATAGTTGTTTCTAAAAATTATTATCAAAATATTATTATTTTGAAACATATTACTTATTTCTTGTTTTTCTGCCTTATAAAAAAATTTAATTTTTTTTCCTATGTCACGTAGGATACGCTAAATGCGTTGACACATTTATGTAAGAAAATATTATTTTTTTTATGAAATTATGCCGCGCGTTTGGAGTATCTTAAGTGCATACACCAACATGTTCTGCGTATTTACTTAAAAAAATAATATTTTTTATGTAACAAAAATAATAATAGATAAATAATATATTTTAAAATAACAACATTTTAGTAATAAGTTTTGAGGACAATGATAACCAAGTCAAAAAATCATTATTAAAATATATATATATATATATATATTATATTCTAATAAGTTCAATTTGAATCGGTTCAATATTAGAATTTAAAACCAAAATTCGATCCTGGTTGATTTCTCAAAAAACAAAAAACTAAATTAATAAATTTTGATTTTAATCAATTTTTTAATTTTTATATTTGATTTTGTTTAATTTAGTTTAAATTTCAACGCCAGACATCCAAGCAAAGTCAGCATATCATTAACCTCGGAGCGAGGGTTACTGTCTGTGCAACATAATCGGGCCCATAACTTAATTTATGTTTGTCTTATTTATAAAATAAGTTAGATTTAAACTTTTTAAAAAAAATTATTTAGCCAAATATTAAACCTTTAAAAAATTTATTAGACTTAATAAGTTAGTTTATTTATTTATTTATTTATTTATCATGGTAACATATAATTAAAAATATATAATTTATTAATTATATATTAAGATTATTTATTTATTTTATACATGTTATAATTTTTTAAATTTTTTTAATTATATTTAAAATTTATAAAATTTAAAATTATTAACTTATTTAAATAATATAAATTTTTAAATAAGTTTACAGGCTAAGCCAAACTTTATAATTTTATAAAAATATTATATCAAACTCAAAATTAAATTCTTTAATAAATAAGACTAAAATTTTATAAAATAAGTTAAATTTATTTAAGATAAAACTTAATTTAATTTAACTTAAATTATATTCACCCCTAATTAACAACAAGAATTTGAAAAGACATCAAGTCTGGTAACTCCAAAAATGATTAAAAGTTATGTTTGGCCCACCGTTGAACCAGGAGCGAGTCTGGCAGCCAATTAACTGCGGTTACTGTATATGACTTTGTGCCTTAATGGACTTGTTCAATGCAAAATGAAAATCATGTTCCCAGCATCAATGTTCTTTTCTTTTCTTTTGTTGGTCCAATAATAACACACAAGAAAAGAAGAAGGTGTGATTAAAGGTGGAAAAATGCTATATCCTTCTCAAACAAAGACGTATATCCTTCTAATAAATTTTTTAACATATTTTTAATTATTCAGAATAAAGAGTATTAAAAAATATTTAATATCTTAAAGCTTAAAATTTAAAATATTGTTAAAATAATAATAATATTTTTAATATGATTATAATTTTAGTTAAAGGTGCTCTTACCTTACTTATTCGGTCTCATTGTTTCCTTTACAAGCATTTTCTTTTGGTACAACAAAAAATTAAAAGAAAAAGAAAAAAGGACACTATTCTTAGAAAAGAGAACCTCTGCTAAATCAGTTAAAAGCAACAATCCCAGACCAACAAGTGGGGTATACCATGTTTTACAAATTTCAGTGCGTTGAGCTCGAAGCTTAGTTAGAAAATTGGCAAAATTGTTAGCTTCGCGAAAAACGTGTTTAATCCTTACCTCCCACCTAAGAGAAAGTTAGTAATTGTGCTTCCATAAATATGGTAAGTAGAATGTTGTCTTTAGACTAAGCTCAACATTCTGGGAATCAGATTCACATCATATAGGCAACATAACTTGAGAAACCCATCATATAGGATCTGTCTTTCTTTCTCAGAAGTCCAACAAAACCCGATCTACCAGGATTACCTAATGAGCTGCTATCTACATTCAATTTCAAGACACTCAGCGAAGGCATTGTCCAAAGTACAATACGAGGTTTATTTCTTGTGGAGGAAGTACCACACTGTGATATCCTATTGATGTCAGCTAGTTGAAGAATGAAACGCGCCAAACACTCTTCCTCCAAGGTTGCTACATAATGGTATCATTGTTACGATCTCGCCAAATCCACCACAGAGCTGCGAGAAAGACATCATTCTCATCATTCTCACAAAATATGAAAATCCAACTATTTGGGTCAAGGGAGAAGAAATCAGCATAGAGATGGAAAACTCAACCTCTCCCAAACTTTTTGTGATTTTGGGTAATCGCGCAAGTAGTGCAGAATATCCTTTGGAGCATGAAGGCAACGCGAGCAAGATGGGCTTGGGGCCAAACTGCATTTGGCCCTGAACACATTTGTTGGAAGGGCTTCAGGTCTAATAAGCCAAACTAAAAATCTAATTTTTTCTGGTGTTTTCTATTGGGAAAAAATTCAAGTCCCACATTGGTTAGAGGTAGTGTCAAATAAGAGCTTATAAAGCTTGAACATTCCTCACCTTACAAGCCGGTTTTATGATGATGAGTGAGGCCCAAAATCTACTTTGATATCAAAGCTATCCTAGACACATTGATGGCTATAGGTAGTGCCAAATAAGAGCTTATAAAGCTTGAACACCCCTTACCTTACAAGTTAATTTTATGAGAATGAATTAGACCCAGTGACCCGCATGCCTTACCGGTCCGGTCCGTCCAAAAAGATTGAATCAGGAAGAACCGGGTTGAACCAGCGACGCGAATTAACTAGACCCGGTTCTTGAAAATAAGCCGGTTCAATCTTTTTTTTTTTTTACTTTTTTTGAATTTTTATTACTTTTTCATATTTTTAAATTAGTTTTTTAGGATTTTTTTTCACATCTATCTTTCAAAAGTCATAACTTTTTACTCGTTCGTCAAATTTGAATGTATATTATATCAATTTTACGTAGCTTTTTAAGATCTATGTGATGGAAAATAAACTAATGAAGTTGGACTAATTGATTTAAAAAAAAAATTATTAATTATTTTGATAATAATGAATATTTTTAAAAGAAATAATAATGGTTATTTTTTTAAATAAAGATTAAATTCTAATTTTTTTCTTAAATTCTTGTTACTATCAAAATAAGGCTATTTTAATTGAATATGTATATAAATAATTAGTTATATAATTATATTTATAATTATTATGTCATCCGGTTCGATCAGTTCTACTAATCAAACCATGACCCAGAAATCTCACATATTCAAACTTCAATCCGATTCTTAAAACATTGCCCAAAACTTAAAACTTTTAAATTCCAGATCCGGCGCCAAATCCCCTAAAAAGTGGATAGGTCACCCTGATCTAACAGCCACTGATAAGCCGAGAAAGCAATATAACACCCCGCCACATTAGGACACCAAGCCAAAATATCTTCCACATGTGGATCATCCAACCACCATGACAGTCTTGATATCGGTAACAATATGGTCCCGGATAACCGTTGCCAAACGCTCAAGGTTCCAAGCATGGTTTGAGCAGACATCTTTGATCTGTAGGTCTATGTCTTGGATATTAACCATCTCTACCAAATTGCATAGTGGTCCCTCTGCCAGCCAGTCCTCGTACCAAAAGGACACATTGCCACTACCTATCCGAAGTTTGAAGCCAGGTCTTAGGACTGTAGCATTTTCATTATAGAGCGCCAAACATAAGAGTCCCCGAATTCGCGGTTAATAGAATACATTTGTCACCTAGATATTTGTGTGATAATAGAGCTACCCAAAGTTTGTCAAGCGTTTTAGAGTTTCACACGGAACGTCTAACGTCTTATTCATTGCCAACAAAAATTTGAAAGGACATGTGACTAACTGCCTGTTTGTGCTGATATTTTTTCAAACACAAACGTGCTTTGTACAAAGAAAAAAATGAAAGGGAGAATAATTTATTAGTGTAACTTAAGAAAAAATTAATTTAATTTAATTTATGATTAAATATTAATTTAATTTAATTAATAGTTTATATATAATTAATTATATATTAAATATAAAATTAAATATAAATTATTATTTAATTATATATAAATTATTAATTTAATTAATTTAATACTTAATTAATTTTATCCGAATTTCACTCAAGCCAATTTAATAGGTCGTTTTTCTAAAATGAAACTTCATGTAAACGCTCCTTCATTTTCGTGCAGCATTTGAAAATTTGTCAGTTTGCGTTTTATAATATCTCAAACAAACAGCCACTAAAAGTTAAGTTTGGCCCACCACTCAAAGTGTCGAAACCCGTAATCATGGTTTGTCAACCTTTGAAAATATGTTCAATAATATGTAAGTTGATCATTTATTAATTTAGGGTATTAGATACCTTTCTATACATTTTTTAAATTATTTAATAAACAAAATTAAATATTTTTTAGATTTTAAAGAAATTAAATGATTTATTTTTACATTTAATACTTTTATTTTAATTCTTTAATAAATGGACAAGATGACTAGCTAGTAAATATTAAATAATAATATTTATACATTAAATGTTTACATTATTTTTACATTTGATAAATGATAATCAAATTCTTAATTAATATAATATTTTATTTTATTAATAAATTTAATAATTAATTTTTAAATTCATTCGTTAACTACATATACAAATAATGTAAAATTTATAATCTGTAAGTATCTTTTCCAAGTTAATAATAATAGCAGTTATATGATCAAAGAATGAGCTCCTTTATATTAATATTGCTATATAAAAAAATTATTTATCAAAATGTTGCTCTTTTCACAACATGTATCATGATGTAGCTAAAATAAAATGAGATGGGAAGTCAGCTTGATTGTTACTGACTTTTCAATGTAATAAATTGTTTTTTTTTAAGTAGATAGAAAATCGATTTGAATGATAACGACTTTTTTTAAAAAAAATTTAAAATTAAGAAGAGAAGTCGATTTTAATGAATCCGACTTCTTATTTATTATACTCACCCGTTGCATTTCTCACACAACTCACGGTCACTCCTCACTCATTCACTACTCATTCACTTCTTCCTTATTTCATTTTCATTCTATTTCACTCACTCTCACTTACTCTCACTCACTTTCTCTCCTGACTTCATTCTAGCTCCAGCAATCAATCCATCAACTCACGTTGTTTGTTATTTCTCTCACCATTCACCTTCTCTATTTCGATCCCATGACATTGTTAAAATTACAAGAATCACATAGGTCTGAATATATAAATCATGATGTAAGTATATTTATGTAATATTTTATTTAGTTATGTTAAATATCATTTAACTACATTTACTGATTAGTAAACAAAATTTCAACATAACTCGGAAGATGATCAATTTCATACAAGAGTACATACAGTGAAAGAGCCACACCCATTAATTGTAGATATGTTGCGAGTTTTTAGTTTTTACCATGCCACTCAATTGGGACATCATGTGCTAGACCCAACACTAATAACTGCTTTGAATGAGCGGTGGAGATAAGAGACACATATCTTTCATATACCAAGTGGTAAATGTACTATAACTTTAAAAGATGTAGCACTGATGAATAAGTGAGAAGTCGGTTTCATGAAACCGACTTCTCTTCTTAATTTTTTTTTTTAAAAAAGAAATTCGTTGAAAAGTTGTTACCATTTAAACCGACTTCCCATCTATTTTTTTTTAAAAACAATTTATTATATTGGGAAGTCATAACAATCAAGTCGACTTCCTATCTCATTCTACTTTAGCTACATTTTGGTACATGTTGTGAAAAGAGCAACATTCTAGTAAATAATTTTTTTTAGCAATATTAATATAAAAAAGCCTCAAAGAATGTCTAGAGTAAGTCATTGTAAGCCAAGTGTGCAAATCACGTACTTGACGTAGGTTATTTATAACAAGACTCTTAACACATTCTCTTATTAACGAGAAATTTTAAGGTACTATTAGATTATTCTATTAAAAATAATAATATGTGATATTGTATAATCATATATACTGGTAAATTGAATTTAAAATATTATATAATAAAATTTAAATCAAATATGATGGTTAAAAAATTGTTAAAAAGAGTACTTAAGAAATTATTCTTATTAACATTTCTTATTAGCAAAAACTTTAAATATGTTGCTAACCATTGTCTTTAAGACATTGTTTAATAAATATTTAATATTTTTCAATAAATTCTCTTAATTATAATACTTTATAAAAAAAATATTAAATACATTTTGATTTTTTAAAATATGAAATATTCTATTTTTACATTTAATAAGTTTTATTTTATTTTAATTCTTTAACAAGTGTATTGCGGAGGTTCATTAGCAAATGCCAAACTTTAATGAGTCATAAAGGAGTACTGTTGTTTTTTTTTTTTTTTGTGAATAAAAGTTTAAAGAAGTTCATATTATAAAATTAAGACATGTTATAATCCTCAATGATAATTTATAATAATATTTACAAATAACTTACCAATTACAGTGGTACCTAACTACAAATGGCCTCCTAATAAAATATCACCAACAAAAATCTAACTCAAGATCTTTAATCAATGCAGTTCAATGTTCTATAGGTTGAGCCAGCTTTATTGGCAAAAGAATATTATTAGAACAAAAATTTATCAGATTCTCACATGAAAAGTCATTGTTATAACAAAATTGTAATACACTCTTATTAAGAGTTACAGTTGAACCAATATCTATATTAATGACGCTCAAACACATATATAAATGCAGATGTATATAACATAGAATAAATATATCATTAATAATATTAAACTTATTATATCTGCCTAAATTTCTCAAAAAATAAAAACTCAATTAATGACAACTCACATGAGGAAACTGAATTTAGTTGATAAATTGAGTTATATGTTATGTAAGCAGATTTTGCATAATTGTAAGAGTTTGAGTTTTTTTTTTCTGGAATGGAAAGAAAATGAAAAGAAATAAAAAATAACTTATAATTTTTGTTAAAAGTTATTATTGAAATGTTGCCATTTTCAAACTTATTCTTAATATATTATTATTTTTGTCATGTAAATTTTTTTTTATATGCCATATAAGATATGCTAAGTGCGTTAGCATATACATCAAGTATGTTGACATATCCATATAAGATATGCAAAGCATGTTAACACATTTATGTAAAATATACCAAGCGTGTTAACGCATTATAATAAGAGGCGCTAACATGTTTAGTGTATTTTAAATATAATGTGTCAAAGTGCTTAACGTATCCTACATAAATATATCAACTTACTTGACATGTCTTAGTGATATGTGAAAAAAATTTACTTAACAAAAATATCAGTATATTAAGAATAAGTTTCAAAATAATAATATTTTAATAATAATTTTCAAAAACAACTGTAATACAATAAAAAGTCAAGCAGATGTCCATATGAAAACCCAATTAGACTTTCCTTCTAGAAAAAGGGACATTAAAAAAAAACAGAACCATCACAAATTAATTCAAAATCGATTCTAACATATGACAAAGATAAAATAGATTTTTTGGGCAAGAAGAAGAGGCCAGAAAAAGGAGAGGAGTGAGGGCGTGGGGGACGGGCGATGAGGAACGGGGAAAGGGCCAGAAAAAGTTTGATTGTATCTATTATTATATTGTCATGATACCGACTAGTAAATGTTAATAAAAAAAATCATGAAAAATATTTAGTTTGAGTAATACCTGTACACAGTTATATTATTAAATATATTAAAATTTGTTATATATATTTATAAAATCTTTTTTTCATACTTAAATTGTGTCTTTTTAATTAACGTTGTAAAATGAAACTAAGTAAAAAAAAATAACTTATTTATAATAAGATGATATATAAGTAATCTTAGTATAAAATATTATAAACATCTATAGTGACATGATACTTAAAAAATTTATGGCTTATATCATTTTACAAGTCATTTTTAATTGTGTGTATATCAACCCACATTTCTACTCTAGGATAGATCGACCCCACTATTAAATTTGTATACGAATAGTTCTACTACTTTCTTAGCATCACTGGATATATATTGCTCTCTCTCTCTCTCTCGCAAATTACAGGATTTATAGTCTCTTAGCCTTCCCACACAACACAACCTCATCAGGGGAGAGAGAGAGATGGGAAAGCAAGGTGTGGGAGAAGAGGAGGCACTTCCTTTGTTTGAGACAAAAGAAGCAAGATTCCGAGGGGTTTACAAGCTGTTTGCATCTACAATATTTGCAGGTATCTGTTTGATATGGGTGTACAGGTTGATAAACACCCCAACAGCTGGAGATCAACAAGGCAGATGGGCTTGGATTGCTCTTTTCGTGTCCGAACTGGGTTTTGGACTCTACTGGATAATCACTCAATCTGTTCGTTGGAGAATTGTCTACCAATTTCCTTTCAAAGATAGGCTCTCACACAGGTTCTCTCTCTCTCTAGACCCCGGTGACTGTATGATATGTTGAGGAGATGTTTTCTCTGTATCATATTATTTATTTCCTATATATATATAGTTATACACTTAAAAATGTCTTAGGGGCACCACTAGATAGTAATTAGTAATCAAGTTAGTTGAAATGGTAACCGGTTTCAACTTCAAGAAAAAAACTAAACGTTTAAATTTTGTGAGAGAGTTATATCATAATGATTCTCAATCTAAAGATAATTAATCTTAGATTTAAAAGCTGTAAAAATAACTGATCAATAAAATAAAAAAAACAAAGATAATACTTGGTGTGACCCCACTAGAGATTAGCATAGTGGAGTGGGAACCTTGCAGTAAGATTACTTTGTTTGCAATTACTTGTTTCAATTTTACTTATTTTTTGTTAGCTAGTTTCGGATTACACAGTGTTTGGATTAAGGGAAAATGCGAAGAGAGAAAATAAGATGGAGAGAAAAAGGACTAAAACTTGTACTTTTTTTTCTGTTTGAATGACACGGAAAAATAAGAAAGAGAAAAAAAAATGTGAGACTCACAAGGAAAGTTTTCTTCGTTAAAATAAAAAGAAAATGGAGAGAAACGAAAAGCAATTGTCCTTACGAAAACCCAACTAGACTTTCCTTCTAAAAAAGGACATTCAAGAAACAAAACGATAAAAAAAACTAATTCAAAATCAATTCCAACATATGAGAATGATAGAATTTATAAAAAAAATATTTACGGATATATAATAGAAAATAACATATTTTGCATCTCATCTCGTCTATACCAAGAATATATATATATATATATATATATCATTTTACATAATTATATTTTTTTCACTTTTTTTTATACCATTCTTATTTTGTTTATTTTCATTTCCTTTTCATCTAAACATATAAAGAAAAAATATATATTTCTTTATTTTCTATTCTCTCTATTTTTTTTCTTCATTTTTTCTCCATTTTCTCTTCTCATCTAAACAATGGCTAAATTCAAGATTATTAGTACACTATCTGTTTTGAACTTATCTCATCACAAACTCAAATTTTAATTTGTGTTTACTCACCGCTCGATCAATGTTTTTTCTAGTGAACACACATAGTTTGATGAAAATTAAAAGAGACATATGTTGTCATTCTCTGATATAAGTAGACCAATGTTTTAAAAATTGGACCCGATCAGTCGGTCGGATTAAAAATTAAATTTGTCTATAGTTCGATTTCATTCAAAAAATTGACCAGGGCATTGAATCACCAACACTAGCCAAAATCGAATTAAATCAACGATTCGTTTAAATTGAATTTAGTTCTTGAAAATCAGTTAGTTTCTTTATTTTCGTTTTTACTTTTTTTGAATTTTCTTTATTGTTTTAGATTTTCAAATTATTCTTTCAGATTTTTAATTAGTTTTTTTATGATTTTTTTTATTTTTCTTCAAAATTCATAATTTTTTTACTCATTCGTTTAATTTGGACGTATTTTATATCAATTTCACATAATTTTTTAAAATTTATAAGATAAAAAATAATTGAATATAGTTGGACTAACAGATTTTTCAAAAAAATATATTGTTTTCATAATTATTAGTATTTAAAAAAAACAATAATACTTATTTTTTTAAATAAGAATTAAACTCTAATTTTTTTTAAAATTTTTTTATTCTTAAAATAAATATATTTTAATTAAATATAATAATAAATATTATAATATGTAATTAATTTTTATAATTTATATTACTATATTTATTTATATATATAAATTATTATATATATAATTATAATTATTATATCATTTAATCTAATTAATTAATTTAATTAAACTATGATTTAAAAGTCTTGTTAGTTCCACTTCCAATATAATTTTTAAAACATTAAAGTAGACACGTGAAGTGCCACCATATACACAGGTATCGAGAGTGATTGCCACTTTGATATGGAGTCAAATCTTGTCCCTACTCTCTCTGACTTCAATTTTATCATTTAAAAAATAATAATCATACTTACACATATTTTTTTTTTACAAAAGCACACAGATTCAATGGCAATCTATTGAAAAACACTTTAATTTGACCGTAACTTTTTTTTTAAATTAATCTAAATAAGTTTACTTTAGAATTTGTAAAATGTTTTACAATCTAACTTTCACATATATATATATATATATATAAACAATTATTTTAGAAAAATAAAAATAAAAATACAATAAATTTAGTCTTTTAATAAATTTTTTATATCAGATTAATTTATTTAAGGGGTTAATTTAATATAAAAAATAATATCGAATGAACAATTAAATATTAAAGATAATATTAAAAAATTATTTTGATATCAAAAATTAATATTAAATAATTATTTTAATATATTCATTATTAAAAAACTTAACTAATAACATTTAAATATTTAAAGAATCAAAATAAATAACACTAATATATTGATATATTTATTATTAAAAGACCTTAATAACATATATATTTATTAGAAAAATAATATGTTATTTCACAACCAAAGCATGATAGACTGCAAGTCAAGTAAGTTAAACTGAGTTTTTCTTTTCTTTTCTTTTCTTCGTGAGATATATGAGCATTCTCTTATTTATTTATTTACATGAAAAGCCAAACTTAAAATGAATCTCATTTAACTTACAATGAATTACACGTTTCGGGGATTTATTTTAGCTTTTTACATTTTTTGTTGAATAATTTTAAAATGTTAAAAGAATTGCAAGTTCAAGACATACACAATCTTGAGATGATTTTCTTTTTCTAAAAACATTAGGTAACGACTCCTTATTATATGAAAAATATATATATTACTATAGAAAAACAATTTGACTTAGACAAGTTTGGGTTCGAAACATACCTCATCTAAGAACAAATATAAAAATTAACAAATAACAAGTTAAAAATTACAAAAATCAAAATAAATAAATAAAATTATTTTAAAAGTCCGCTAAGTACTTTGTATGCATTAGATCTTTGAAAGGCATGAGTTAACTTTTAAAACTAATAATTTAGATGCTTTTAAATCGTCATCACATTTGGCTGGTTTTGCCAAAGGTTGCTTTCACAGAGTTCAGTTTGCCAGTTTACCAATTGAACTATATTTTATTATATTCAATTTTGTCATTTCAATTAAATATTAGCAACAAAGAAAATATTACATTTCTCTCTTAAATAATGTCTTCTTTTTTCTCAGTTGACAATAACTTTTTACTTAAATGTTAGTATTTAATTAGAAAAACTAAATTGGAGAGTTGAAAAAAGAAAAAAAAATGAGAATCCTATATATTGAGGAGCATTAATTATGCTATTTATCTATCCATTTATCTATATATATATAAGTAAAATTTCCTTAAAAATAATTAATAGTATCATTAAATATAATAATATCATGAAATAAATGTTAATTTTTTTAAAAAATAATGAAATAATAAAATTAAAAAAGACAACAATATTATGGGGTAAGTGTTGTCAAATCATATGATTAAAATTCAAAGAATTGAATAATAAAATTAAAAAAATAATTTCTCTAACAAAAAAACAATATTTAACATTTTCTTTATTTTTTTTAAAGAATTTGTATTAAAAATACTTTGTAAATTTAAAATATCTGAAATAATAATTATAGAAAAAAATTATTTTGAATAATAAATAATAAATATAAAATAATCTGTGCAAAGTAAGAATAAAATAAAATGAAAAAAAATCGATATACTATAAAAAATATTTTTAAATAATTTTTTCACCTATTTATATATATTTTTAAAATACCACATAAACTGAATATATTGAAATTAATAATTATAAATAAAAATATTATTTTGAGTAAAAAATTAAAATATAAATTATAGAATAACCTGTGGATATCACGGGATAAGTTAACTAGTGTAGAAGTAAGAGTGAATTGAAAGTTACGTATGTGAGTGAAGTGCGTAGCGAGCAAAAGCGTGGGAGCTAAAAGAGCAAGTTTGTGTTGTGACACTTACAAAGTGTAAGTATACCGTTTCACCCTACAACTTTTACATAACGAACAATGAAATATGGAAGATCCACGTTAATTTTTTTTAACGGATTAAATGAGTTAATAGTTTATAATTTAAGAGTAAATAGACAAAGTCTAATTGTCTAATCATTTAGCATAAAACTAAATAGTGTTTAAAAAAACTTTTTTGTTGCACTTCCAATATTATGTGTAGAGACCAAAATATTACAAAGTAATTAAAGAGGTCAATGTTAAATCAGACATAGTCCGTACATTTTTTATCTTTTGTCTGAATATTTTTCACACGTTTTTAAATGTAAGATTAATTTTATTCAAAATACTAAAATTATTTATTTCCATAAATATTTTCTTGTGAATTTGAACTTTTCACATTGTAAAAGCGCTTAAACCTTTGCTTCTTATTTAAGCCACTCCAGCTTATAGATAGAAATAGCTTGTACATGAAAATAACTAAACAATTTTAGTCATCTTCCCCCTAAATTCGTCTCTGACTTAATCTCATCTCTCTAAATTTAGATTCTCACTGCATCTAATCTCGACCAGTAGTTGTGTTCGATCATGGCGACCAGATTAGTTTCCTTTATTCTCCCCCTAAAAAATGGAGGTCCTTGTGCATCTGGCGAAAGTACCGTTTAAGATTAATATGGATAATGAAAGATGTTGATGTGTTATTCGATTATACATAAAAAATATGGTGATTGATCCATCCGAGGATATGCCTATATTTAATTACTTATAATAAAAATTAAAATTTTTATTGAATCTAAAAAAGTTTAAAAATTTCACGTGTCTGCATATGGTTCGATTTTTTTTTAATCCTTAAGGATTATTTTTCTAAGCAGTTTTAAAATCAAAGCTTGCATTCTTCTTCCAGCTCTTCCACATTATTATATTGTTTGCTTCTACCCCAATACTCATTTAATTATAAGTTATTATTTACATTTAAATTTACTTTATCATTTTCTTATAGTTACGATATTCTTTCATCCATTTTTCTATTACTTTTTTACACAAATTTTATAACCTTTGTATGGCATAATATACTTCAATCTTAATAGTTTATTAGTTGTTTAAAAAATAATAGATTAAATTGATAAAAAAATGGATATCACGCGAGTGTGGATAAAACTAACTAGCCAATGAACTTAGTCTTGATAACAATCAGTATCAGTGTATGTTTGGATTGAAGTTTGGAAGCTTAAAATCATAGTTTGGACTAAAGTAACAAGAGACAAATTTTTGCTCAAACCATAATTTGATAGATTTCAAACTTTAATCCAAACATGCTATCAATCAACCGCATATGTGGCTATGGCTATATTATATTGCCAGATGATGACTTATAATGGGTAGGTTTCTGCTTTGTAATTAATTCTAGATTTAATTTTGATGTATATAATTTCTTTACACCATCATCTATTAAGATATTATTAAATTATAAAACAGAGTTTGACTTTTATAACTTTTTGAATAACGTGATAACACATTGTTAGTTAATAGTGTCAAAAAAAAATCTTAATTCTAATAATATAATCTTCATTCTTCGAGACAAAAAAAAAAATCCTAAAGAAGGCATAAGCCTAATTAATTTGTGAGATTTATCATATGCAAGAGGCATTTACCTTTTTTATTTTCACATTATAGTTGCATAATAGTAAAAGACACTATATAAACTTTTGGCATATTTTACAGATACGATGAAAACAAGTTACCAGCAGTGGACATTTTTGTGTGCACAGCTGACCCAATATTAGAGCCTCCATGTATGGTGATTAACACAGTATTATCGGCGATGTCATACAATTATCCTTCGAATAAGTTGAGTGTGTATCTCTCTGACGATGGAGGGTCAGAGCTAACGTTTTATGCTCTCTTAAAGGCCTCCATTTTCTCAAAACATTGGGTGCCATTCTGCAGAAGATTCAATGTTGAACTCAGGTCACCAGAAGCATACTTTGCCGGCCAAAATTGTGGTAGTAGTAGCACTGAGTATGGCCAAGAATGGTTATCAATCAAGGTAATTATTAAGTGGGTGTTTTTTATTGAGTTTAATTTTGATTTATTATTAATATAAGACTCTTGTACATTATCATTCATTTATGTGCTGTTATGTAATTATGTTATTAAATATGATAACACGTGTTAGAAAATAATGCAAAAATATTTTATACACATAATATAGATTAAAATTATAATCTTCCTTACTATATATACTATCCATATCTTCAAAAAGTTGTTTTGATTTAAGCTAATGTTTGAGTGGTCTAAGAGTGATCACATAAAGATTTTGGAGTTGAACATTTAAGTTGAGTCTTTTTAATTCAAATGCCACACAATTTTTGTTTTAACAACTTTGCAAAAATGTACAAGTGTCTTTTGATCACGTGTTATTACATAATTATTAGTTCAATAAATAAAATAAATCTATAGTCACATGTGATGTATAGTAAAAATAGAATTTTTTTTATATATAATTACTCAATTAAACTACATCGTACATATCTGGCTTTATCTGTTTAGCACTTCCGCATGATGCATGTTATATAAGATTCTTCATATTTTGTTTTTAATATTTTAGAATCCATTTACATGCAATTGAAGATGCTACTCGATAGTACAATATAATATTCTTTGTAGGAAAGTTTCACGACATTTTATTAAATAATTTTCATGGCAGAAATTATACGAAGACATGAAAAGTGAGATTGAATCAGCTGTTGCAATGGGCAAGCTTCCAGACGATTCAAGGAATCAGCACAGAGGATTCTCAGAATGGAATCCCAAAACGACAAAGCAGGACCACCAGTCTATTGTGCAGGTAACACGAGTATAATTTTCAGGAAAAAAAACGAAGAAGAATTCATTTGAAATTAACGTACTATTTTAGTATTTTGTTTTGATGAATTTATTTTCATAATATTTGTTTTTCATTTTATTTTCCCAGATTATAATAGATGGAAGGGACACAAGTGCTGTAGATGAGGATGGATTTCAATTGCCAACACTCGTATACATGGCACGCGAGAAGCGACCCAACTGCCATCACCACTTCAAAGCAGGAGCTATGAATGCTCTGGTTAGTAATGATCAATCTATGTTTATATAAGCTGATGCAAGTTGATTAGGCTATTAATGCAAGTTCAAAAACAGAAAGAAAAGAAAACTGAGAAGTTACTTTTCATCTCAAAATATGAGTTTAATTACACACTATTGCTCCATGCTTTAATTTTTTAAAATTAATTTTATTGTGTCTTAATGTATTGTATTTTTCATTTTTTTATATTGAAATTTATCTTTTTATTTATTTGCATCTTATATTTTTAACTGTTTATTTTCACTTCAATGGAGTATATTTTAAATTATCAATGTTGGGTTTATAATAGTTCACATCTATTTACTCATTTTTTAATTAGAAAAAAAGAGATTTACTAATGGAGTGAATTAAATTGAAGGCTTTTTTCCCCTGGGGGTGTTTGGTTCTAGGGAGGCTTTATTGGACTTAAGGGGAATAAGAAATGAAAACGTGAGAGATCAAACTCTACTATTTAACTACAACCCTTAATAAAATTAAGAGAAATATCAGTTGAGTTAGACTCGGTTAGTATTGAAGGCAAAATTTAATTGTTAGTATAGCAGACTCTGAATTATTGGATTGGACAACAATCTAAAAAATTGCAACCTACTAATTGTATTGGTGAAATAAGTGCATCAATTTATGATGTAAACAAAGGACGGGTATCTTAAGTTTAAATTTGAACAAAACTTAGATAAATTTTTTTATAGGTGCTTGTAGTGTTATTTTTTAATTAAAATATAACATGTGCATTGTTTTTTACACATTAGTATCAAAAGTGAGGATGATGTGGCACTAAAGTGTAAAAAATAATACACATGTTATATTTTAATAGGATAACAATACTACAAACAATTTTATCTAAGTTTTCTCCTAAAATAAAATCTTTTAATTTAGGATATGTGAAAAACTTACATAATAAGAATACTAACTTTGAACGTAAAAACCCTCTAATAATGAGAAAACTCATTCTCTATTTTCTTTCATTCTATAGGCTTTTCTATATCTTGACTCGATTAACTATTTGTTGATTTTGACGAATGAAATACACCTCTGTTTTTAGAGGCTCATAACTGAAGGGTGAATACTCTGCGTGATTTCCTCGTTCACATTTTCTTTATTCTTTTTTAGGTAAAATACACATTACATCTTTGTAGTATAAGTCTTTCTTAACTCACTTCTTTAAAATATTTTTTTTGTTACTAAAATTTTTTTAATTTGGTTTATGTTAAAAAAGTTATTTTATCTGTTAAAACAAATAGAGAATAATTTTTTTAAAGTATTATTTGTATTTCAATCCCTATTTTCTTAGCTCAAAAGCAAAGCATCACTTGTGCATACACCTCAATCATCTATGAAACTTCCACCATGCATCAAACATTAATTCGCATCTCTCAAAAGTTTATCTTTATTTTCAAGGAATTTTAACCCAATCATTGCCAACAATCCTAATATACTTACCCACTCAGCCAACATTGCAATCTCACCACCAAGACCTCATATTTTCCAATAGTAAAGAGAGTTATTAAATAATTAGCTTCAAACAGGCTTTAACTTCTATTTGTTTTAACTCCTGAAGTAACGTTTTCAACGTGAACTATACTATAAAAGAGTTTAGTGACAAAAAAAATAATTTAAGAGAATAAGTTGATAAAGACCTAAACTACAAGAGAGTAATGTGTATTTTACCTTTCTTTCTTGCATGTTATTTATTGATGGCTAAGAAAAACCATTCACTTGACCTATGCAATAGGCTTAAAATTTGTCTTACTTTTATTTATTTATTTATGGGTTAAAGTCCATAGAAATTAAAAAATAGAAGCTGTTTTTTTTCTTCGTAGCTAGCTGTTGTAATTGCAAAGAAGCTTTTCAAAATTATTATTACTGTCACATCACAAGTTTACTTGTGCAGATAAGAGTGTCATCAGAGATAAGCAGCGCCCCTTTCATCCTCAACTTGGACTGTGACATGTACCCAAATAATGCAGATATAATTCAAGAAGTACTATGTTTCTTCATGGATGAAGCAAAAGGCCACGAGATAGCTTATGTGCAATTTCCGCAGAATTATAATAATGTCACCAAGAATGACCATTATGCAAATTCTTGTCTTGTGACCGATGAGGTGGGTAATAAAATAATGTTATTACTTTGTGCCTATATATAGTTTCCCATATATATATAAGGATGGACTAAAACCTGCTATTTGATTTGACTTTCTTATGCTTATAAAGTTTGAGCTAGCTGGCATATGTGGACATGGAACAGCCTTGTATTGTGGAACTGGGTGTTTCCATCGAAGAGAAAGTCTATCAGGAACTTACTTGAAAGATTACAGAGCAAAATGGGACATCAAGCCTAAAAGAGAAGATAAGAGAACAGTTAATGAATTGAATGAAGCATCGAAAGCTCTTGCCACTTGCACCTATGAGAAGGGCACTCAATGGGGGAAGGAGGTCTGTGTTTGTTTGAGTGTGTGTATTTGGGTGTTTGTGCGTAGCTTTATGTACCTCAGAAATTTTAAAAATTGATAATGTTTATGAATTTGCAGATGGGATTAGTATATGGTATTCCAGTGGAAGACATTGCCACTGGCCTTGTAATCTCATGCAGGGGTTGGAAATCGATTTATTACAATCCGGAAAGAAAGGCTTTCTTGGGTGTAGCTCCAACAACCTTAGATGTAGGTCTTGTTCAGCATAAGAGGTGGGCAGAAGGCATGTTCCAGGTTTTCTTCTCCAAGTATTGCCCTTTCATTTATGGGCATGGGAAGATTAACCTGGGTGTACAAATGGGATATTGTGTGTACCTTTTATGGGCTCCCATGTCACTGCCAACTCTGTGTTATGTTATTGTTCCTCCTATTTGCCTACTTCGCGGCATTCCATTGTTCCCACAGGTTGTCTCGCGTGGTCAATCTAGTTTCCCACACGCGATATATATATATATATATAAAGCATTGTGAATGGGCACCAGTACTCTACAAAAAGAAGAGTACCGGATATATATTCTAGAACTGATTTCCCTCTACTTTATGTGTTTGCAGCTTACAAGCCTATGGTTCCTTCCCTTTGCATATGCATTTCTTGCCACGAATGCCTATAGCTTATGTGAGGCTCTGAATTGTGGGAGCACAACAAAGGGTTGGTGGAACTTGCAAAGAATGAGGCTCATCCGAAGGACCACCGCCTACCTCTTTAGTTTCATTGATACCGTAACCAAGCAATTAGGATTATCACAGACAAACTTTGCCATCACAGATAAGGTGGTCACGGTGGATGTCCGAAAGAGATATGAGCAAGAGGTCATCGATTTTGGAAGCTCTAATTCAATCATGCTAACCATATTAGCAACAGTGGCATTGCTAAATCTTTTTGGTCTCGTTGGGGGAATCAAGAGGATTCTCATGGATTTGGAATTCAACAGCTCAAGCCAATTGATGCTGCAGATTATGCTGAGTGCATTGATGGTAACGGTCAATTTACCAGTGTATGTGGCGCTTTTCATCCGCAATGATAAAGGCTGCATATCATCCTCAGTCTTGCTCAAGTCCATTGTTTTGGCTTCATTAGCCTGCTGCATAGCACCTTTTATCTGCTAGTCTTGCTGACTGTCAGTTGTACTATTAAAAGTGTGATGCATTAGTGATAAAGATCTCTCCCAATCCCTTGTTTTGGGTCCATTGGCCTAATGCTTCACATTAAATAGTTTACTTTTGGTACTTTGCTTTTCATGTATCTAAAATCGTAGCTAGCCATTAACTATTAGTTTATCAAAAAGAACATGGAGGATTCCCAATATTTTTAGAAAATAAAACAAGTGAAACCCTATTTTGTTCATCAAGAAATAAGTGAATTCTAAATTTGATTCATAATAGGTAAATTTTCAATTTAAATACTCGAGATTCTAGTTGATCCTTCATTATATTATGTAAAACTATCAAAGATTGATAGAAACAATTCTGAACATACTAAAATTTCTTGAAGGATATAATAATCCTACAAGCCTTGACCATGCCTCAACCACTTATTGGATAAGTCATTTCACTTAAAATTTCCTATTTTAATCTATTTTTCGAACAATAGTAACTTCAAATAGAAGGCCACAAAGCCTTTCAGTGGTCCATCAACAATTTCAACCCAAAACGATTAGTCTTGCTAAAGATGAGAAGTATGTGCTACTAACGAATCGCCCTCGGGCCTTTCTAAATTAACTTCTGCATCGCATATAAGCTCCTTCAACCCTTGTTAATCTCCTACCAGATGCGCCACTAATTTGCTTTTGGAGTGTATCTATATTGTGAACAATGATATACATTAAGAAAAAATTTGATTTGGTAGATAACTCAAAGTGGTAGGAACCACTCATATCTAAGAGCCAATAATAATGCTAAATCATTCTATCTCATATTTTCTCAAATTAATTGCTGTTATTTAGGAATTTTCCTATATACTATATAAAGTGAGCCTAAAGGTATCTTTATTGCAACTTTAGGAAAATAAGTGTTTTTTCTCCTTATTTATATATTTTTATACTCTTTGAATATAAGATTAATTTTATTTGGGATACTGAAGTTAAACTTCTCTACAAATGATTTCCCGCAAGCTCAAACTCTTTACATTGTAAATATTTTTATTCGCTAAATTCAAATTTATTTATTACTTAATTCACCCCTTGTGAGTTATGAAAATAAGTCTAATCCAATGATGTGTAAATATAAGAAGGGAATATTTATATGGCACCTTAATTAGTAGTATATATACTTGCTTAGTCGTGATATAATGTAAGTTAGATAAAAATAACTTAGATAGACTTCGGTAATCATAAGTTATCATTTTAATCGTTTGTGTTTAAATACAAACAAAATACTCAACTTAAATAAAATGTAAAGTATTAATTTTTCAAACTATAACTATGTTAATTAATTAATTTTATTTTTCTTGAGCGGTATCTACATTAATTATGTAAGTGTTTTTTTCAAAAGTTACGTAGCGTCATGCATGCATTCATGTTTCTTTTTTTGGTTCCAATTAACAGATATATATTGGCTAATTTTGTTGTAAATAATTAACCTGTGTGATTTATATATACATACAAATATATTTATAAGATAATACATTATTTAATTAGTGACAAGAGGTTGTCAAGACCCGTCAAATAATAAATATTATCGGTTCACAAACTAATTTGTAGTATAGAGAATGAACCGAATCGTCTCTCAAGGATCCAAAAAGAACAAAAATTTAATCAGATCAAGATAATTAAAAGGGGGGTTTGATGATTTGAAAAGAAAATATACCGGTTGAATTAAAGAAATGCAATTAACAAATTAACCAATCCAAGGAAATGTTACCGATCTTGAGTTTAATCCATCATTGATCATAACGAATTCACTTAATTGCTAACCATGTTCTTGGCCTTAGATCAAATCAAAACGCCTCAACATGATCCAAGAATCCTCTACTAGATAAGCATATAGGATTTAATTAACCAATGTTAGATAAAGTAAGCACTATCCAAACATAGATTAACTTAAGATCCATAATTTAACCAAGCTAAACAATATATCAAAAAACTTTAATAAATTGTTTATTCTATGTGATCCTCTTTGAATACATGATAATAAAACTATTACCACATCAACATCTAAATCAAATTAAGCAATTCAATCTAGATAAAAATCAAAAGAGGAAGAAGAGAAACTTGAATAACAATTAAGCAATATGAACAAGCGAAACAAGATCTCCAAATTAAACATCAAGATGGCTAATCCCTTGGATTGATTATGAGAGCCTAGCCTTCCATGGATGAGAAGGAAGAACTCAGAAATAAAATAACAAAAACGAAATTGTAAAGAGAATAGAGAAGAAGAGAAAGAAAACTCTCACAAATACTCAAACTTTCTTCAAACTTACTTAAAATTAAATTATCATAATACAAAGAGATTGACTCTATTTATACTAATCCTAGAAGCCAATTTGTACATGTACATAATCTGAATACAAGCTGTAAAAACATGAAAATTGTCAAATATGGAAGCTTGATGCATGGTTGGTGGGTTGGTGCATGGTAGGTGGGTTGGTGGCTTTTAGTCAGCAATTTGTATCCGACTTTTGGCTTGATTTTCATGACCTAGACAGTGCATTTTGGCTTGAAGGCATGAAAGTTGTAGCCAGTTGTCTCCTTGAAATTTTGCAATTGGAATCATGCCATTTGGACTTTTAGAACTCCAGATATGCCAAAAACACTGCACCTACCTCAAGTTAGGTTGACATAACGTGTTTCCAAATTCAAACCAACTTGTAGCTTCATAATCATGCATAAAACGACATCTATTGACTAAATAGTCTTCAGTGAAGTTGGAGATATGAGTCTTATCTTTCCAATGGCCAAGTTTCAGCCTAAGAGGAGGCCTATAGCTCACTATGTAGTCCAATATGTGCACACTGCCCGGATTTCCGTGATAGCAAACCCACTCTGTATTGCAGGGATATTTTGGACCCTTAGAAGTCCAATTCAGCTATTGAGTTTTTCATGAAACTTGTAGAGCCTTGTCTTAACTTTCCAAAGACACCAAGATCACCTCAAATGGATCACCGAGTCCCAAGTTATGGCCTAACCAAGGAAGAAATGTCAAAATGCTTCAAAATCTGAAAATTATTCACAATTTGCATTAAAGCCCAATGAAGCCCAACGACATTAAACTCATCTAAAATACTAATATTAGACACAATAAACATCTAATAAAACTTAATACAAAGCTAACATAAGTGTCTCAAATTGATTGATTAATTAGTCAAGTTAAATTTATGAAAAATGCTTACTACTGAATTTGTCTGTCATTGGTGGTCAACATGCCCTTTTGTCTCTGAGTTGGGCCTCTTATCAACAGACAACAACCTATTGGGGTCTAGAGGGGAGGCCTGCAATGTTGGGAATTCTCTTCAATGGATTTATGGTAAAATTATATTAGTGAATCTGATAGTATATTTTAATTCAAAATCTTAAGAAGTTTCATATCGACAATGAATGAATTAAGTGATGAACATATAAGTGGATGAACCTATGAACATAATACTTTAAGGTTTTGAATTGAGATGGAGTGTCAGACCCACTGATATAGTTTTCAAGTCCATTAAAGAGATCTCTCCGGCATTGCAAGCTCTCCCTGCTAACCCTAACACAGCCATCACTTGCGAAAGGATATTATTATTTATAAATTATTATAGCTCTAAATAGTGATTGTTGAAATTTAAAGCCACTTTTGTAACTGAGAAAAGTTAAAATGACAACAGTTTTTTCTATGCATTAAATGGTGGTTACAATTAGTGCATAGGAAGAAGAAATTTTTTTTTTTAAGAAATTTTTTTTTCTTCTTCCTTTTCGGTGGAGAAGCAGTGAGGGGAGGCCCCTCCTTCTATAAATAGGATCTCTTCTATTAAGTTATTGTATTTCATTTCAGAAAGAAAAACATATAGTTAGTTTTTTTCTATTTATTTAGAGAAAATTGTAGTTCATAATTCTAAAAAGAGTGTCATTGTTCTCTCCTTATATCTAAAAAAATAGTTGTAACATATTTCTTATAATAAAAGTATTATACTTGCTCGTGATTTCCCCCCTTAATTTGTTTAAAGATTTTTCACTTTAAATTTGTATATCAATTCTTATTTTCTCAACTCTATTTTAGTTATGTGATATTATTTCCATAATTCTGATAGCTAATAGCAATAAACTCAACTGTGGTTAAAAACTGATGAAACAAGACTGAATTGAAGGTAATGGGCAGAGGTGAATACTATCCATTGTTTGGGACAACCAGAGCCAGAGGAAGGCTCATTTACAGGCTCTTTGCAATCTCATTGTTTGTGGCCATATGCTTCATCTGGGATTACAGATTAAACCACATACCCAGAAAGTGTGAAGATGGGAAATGGGCTTGGCTTGGTTTGCTTGGTGCAGAACTATGGTTCAACCTGTATTGGGTCTTCAGTCAAGCCCTCCGATGGAACCCTGTGTTCAGGCAAACCTTCAAGAACATTCTCTCCCAAAGGTTCTACTTTTACTCATTATGTTCCCTTAGCTTTCATGCCTTGTCATCTATATGTAATATGCGTGTGTTTTCAAACAGATAAGAGAATAGCTTGCCAGGAGTGGACATATTTGTGTGCACGGCAGACCCAGATATTGAGCCACCCATGATGGTGATTAATACAGTGTTATCTGTTATGGCTTATGACTATCCAACTGAGATGCTCAGTGTATATCTCTCGGATGATGCTGGGTCAGATGTCACGTTCTATGCTCTGTTAGAGGCTGCTAGCTTGGCTAAGCATTGGGTGCCGTTCTGCAAGAGATTCAAGGTCGAACCCAGGTCACCTGATGCTTATTTTAATAGCCTTGTCTTACGAACTTGTCCACACGACCATAATCATCTCAAAGACTTGGCAGCTGTCAAGGTGAAGTAACTTATTATCTCAGTTTAAATTAGGAGTGTTTATTGGTTTGGGTTGAACCAACAAACCAATCCAAACCAATTAAAAAACATCGGTTCGGGTTGAGTCACCCGGTCTAATCGGTTTCAATTTGATCAAACTTTCTTATCATTTAGCTTTTCATTCATTTAAAAACCTAAGATACAATGATATACCTTTAATTTTCATTTTAAAGCCTCAATCATTTAATTATTTACATATATATATATATATAACTTTTTCTGTGAAGCAGAATATATTTAATGTCATACATCTATATTACAAATAAAGCTTATGATGATTTTGAGATGTTGAAATATTTCTTCCAAAACTTGATTTTACTTTTATCATAATACTTGTACTATATTGGAAGACTTGTATACTTAAAATTCATATGTAATTGTCTAATTGAGTTTAAAGTATTTAACAATAGTAGGTTTGTAATTTTTCTATGTGAAAAAAATGATTGGATAACCCAATGATCCGAACCAATCCAACCTAACCTTAATTGGGTTGGTTTGGTTCGGATTGTTTGAAATTTTTTTCAAAAACCAAACCAAACCAATCCGATCAAAATTGATCGGTTTGGACATTTTTTTTTCTCAAAATTCGAACCAACCCAATCCATGAACACTTCTAATTTAAATGGTTAGGATGTGGAATATCGAGGTGGTATTTGATATTTAAAAAAATATTTTTTAAAAAAATCTTACATAAATTCTTGCACTACTGATTTATCTTTGAATTTATGAATCATTTACATCAATACATTTTTACACATATTCATATCCTATCTAATGACTCAGCTCATATTTGTGAATTTTTAAATTTTTCTAATTTTATACAATAACATTTTTTTCTTATATTATGTAGAATTATAACTCTCGGTTCCTTCTCATATTGTTTCCATTTCATGTCGTAGAAATTATACGAAGATATGAAAAGACGAATTGAAGATCCTGCGAAGTTGGGTGGAGTACCCGAAGAAGCACGCTCAAAGCATAAGGGATTTTTTCAGTGGGATTCATATTCTTGTCGACGTGACCATGAACAAATCTTCAAGTATATTAATTTCTCGGATTTTTCTATAGTGTATATTTGGGACCATGGAATATCAGCAGGTTATTTGTCATATTTGTTAAATAAGTTAAAATATTTTTGTTTTCATAAAAACAAATTCTTGTAATTTTTCTTTAAAAAGTATGTAGCTTTTGTCTTTTTTATAAATAAGCAAAATTACAACTTTTATATAGAGAAGTTATAGATTTTTACATTTGTAATTACATTTAAAAAGAAATGACACAAACATTATATTAAAAGAACAAAAAAAAATCTTTTCTTAACTAATGAAGTAAGTAAACTATATATAGATGCACCACTTTTTTAAATGTATATTGGAGTAATTAAGCCCCTATTTAATCAAGCGTTTTGAATTCAATTCAGAGCTTTAGTTTTGTGAACGTCCCATATACCTGATGCGTATTTGTTCTTACGCTTTGATTTGATTATTAATTACCAGATACTACTTCATAAAAAGGACCCACGTAATTCGAAAGGTGTAGATGGGTTTGTTTTGCCGACTCTAGTGTATTTGGCTCGCGAGAAGAGACCCCAATATCACCACAACTTCAAAGCTGGAGCTATGAATTCGTTGGTAGTGTAAATATAAAACTCTCTTTTTATAGGATTCAAATGGGTTGTCCTCTTTTCTTGTCATATTTCTTGTCCCTTAATTAAATGCTAATAATTAAAAAAAAATTCTTTTATCTTAATTGGTAATAATTTTTTTCTTAGAAAAAACTTTCTCTCTCTTAATTAGTAGTAATTTCTTTCTTAGTTGTCAAATTTTTTCTAGTAACTTGATGTAATTTGATGACATGAATAGGGAAAAACAAATTTAATTCCCATTTCATACGGCTTATATGAATACAACTTAGGCAAGAGTAATGCTACTGCTACAAATTTTGGTTCATGCCTAGCTCCGCCTCTGTTTGTGGTGCCTAATTATGTGTGCGAGTAGCATTACCTTTTATGAAATATGTGTCTGTCCATGTGCAATTCATAGATCACATTCTTTTCTTGGACCTAAATGCAGCTAAGAGTGTCTTCAAAGATTAGCAACGCGAAAATCATTCTAAATGTAGACTGTGACATGTACTCAAACAATTCACAATCAGTGAGAGATGCTCTTTGTTTTTTCATGGATGAAGAGAAAGGCCATGAAATTGCTTTTGTGCAGGTTCCACAGAATTTTGAGAATGTCACTAAGAATGATTTTATACGGGAGTGCTCATTTAGAAACTATTGAGGTGAGTTAATATTTATGGAATCAAAAGTTGTACAAAGATTAAATTCCTTCCCCCCTGCCCCGCCCTATTTTTATTTGACTTAATTTGCATATTGATTTTTGATGTAAGAGTAACAGTATATTTCTGCGATAGTTTATCTTTGACAACGTACAATATGTTTTAGTGAAAAGATTTCATTTGTTATTTCTTTACTACATATATAAATAGCATTATGCTATTATTGCTGATCGCTATAATAATTTCGTATGTGTATATGAAGGTGAAGTTCCATGGTGCGGACGGTTATGGTGGATCTTTTTATCTTGGAACTGGTTGCTTTCATAGGAGAGACGCTCTCTGTGGGAGGAAGTTCAGTGGTCGATGCAAGAATGATTGGAAGAGTGAGAATGACCAATTCATAGAAGCAAACTTGCATGAACTAGAAGTAAAATCAAAGGTTCTTGCAAGCTGCACCTATGAGGAAAACACTCTATGGGGAAAAGAGGTAACCTATCTTTCCCTCACACACCCCATAAGCAAGTATTATATGGGTAAATTTGCAGTGAATGATTTTAGATGCATAATTTCTTTTATTGTAGACGGGTTTAAAATATGGGTGTCTAGTGGAGGATATGATAACAGGGTTGTCTATTCAGTTCCAAGGATGGAAATCAGTGGACTACAATCCACCAAGGAAGGCTTTCTTAGGTGTAGCTCCAACTACCCTACTTCAAACACTTGTTCAGCATAAGAGGTGGGCTGAAGGAGCGTTACAAATTTTGCTTTCTAAGTACAGTCGAGCGTGGTATGCTCATGGAAGGATCAGTTTAGGCCTCCAAATGGGATATTGCTTCCATAGCTTATGGGCACCTAGCTGTTTGCCAACACTATATTACTCCATCATCCCTTCACTCCATTTCCTTAAAGGCGTTCCGTTGTTTCCAAAGGTAATGATCCCCTTTACCATAGATTCAGAAGTGTTTTGGCAACACTTCCTTCATCCCCCAAACGTTTTTATTAAATATAAAAGACACCATAAATTACTCTTAATTTATAGATATATGATCGAAAATTAGTCCCCATTAATCCCCCCCCCCCTCCGTTTTTATGCTATTTTATTTTACCCATTGTATATCAAATTCTTTCCCTGGATAAGGTTTAGTTGTTGTTGTTGTAAATTGTTATATCAAGTTCTTTTTTATTTCACTTTGGGATTCCTATATTTGATTTATTTGTGATAAGATGTGAATAAGAAACCAAAGTGGAAAAGCTTTTTAAGGAACTAAACTGAAATTTTCTCTAAATCATCATATATAATTATATATGTACCTTAGTTGTATGTGTATATATATGTACGTATATACGTGTGTGTGTGTGTGTATATCATTTTTCTAAGCAAATGCATACTTTATATTGAGAATGCATGAAATATATTGTGTTTATTTGGTGGGTTTATCGGATGTCTAGCCCATGGTTCATTCCTTTCGCATATGTAATACTCGGGGAAAGTGCTTACAGTTTGTTCGAGTTTTTGTTCTTCGGAGGCACAATCCAGGGTTGGTGGAATGGCCAAAGCATGTGGCTGTACAAGGGAACAAGCTCTTACCTATTTGGTTTCATCGACACCGTCTTGAAGTTCTTTGGGCTCTCAGATTCACCCTTTACAATCACAACTAAGATAATAGAAGACGACGTTTCCCAACGCTTCGAGAAAGAAGTTATGGAGTTTGGAACCTCCTCTCCAATGTTCACTGTCTTAGCAACAGTTGCATTGCTCAATTCGTTTTGTTTTCTAGTCATGTTAAAGGAGTTAGTCCCTAGTGAAGGTGGCCTTAGGGCCTGTGAGAAAATGGTGTTGCAAGTTCTATTGTGTGGGTTTATGGTTCTCATCAATTTGCCTATATACAAAGGCCTTTTCTTAAGCAAGGACAAGGGGCCAAGCTCTCTTGCCATTAAATCAACAGCATTGGCTCTGAGTGCATGCATCTTCTTCAAAACATTGAACTGACTAAATTAAAGTAGCTTCTACTTTGTTAACAGGAGTTAGTTATTTGTAAGAGTCGCAGCACTTTGCTTTTAAGACGTGTGTTAATCAAATTATTCAGGGAATGTATTTTGATAATATTTTGTGCACACATAAGTCGACCAAGAATATCCTTTACAAATGACTGTTTTAAATAAAATACACTAATTCCTCTCTCACACAGCTCTAATCTGCTCCAGCTCCTTCCAAGTTCATCTCCTCTCCTTCACCCTCTTTGAACGAAAACTTGGGCCTATGAACGGTCAATTTTGGAGCCCTAACTTGTTATTCCACTAAATTTGTTTGCCTTTCTTGGTTACATAACATGCATAGAAATCACCAAATCGAAAATTCTTTATGTGACACTTGACAGGGTTCTTCTTGAGGCCCGTGGACATGCAATCCTCCGGTCACACAGTTGTTCTACAAAAAGGATTTGTCATTTTGACAATGCTGTCATACGACTGTTTCTTGTCAATTGCCAAATCGACTTTTCAAGTTTATTATAGAAGAAGTTTGAAATCTAACTCCATTTTTTGCTGCGTTACGATTACGACAGTTTCTTATCAGTTGCCAAATCGACTCATCAAGTTTATTATAGAAGTTTGAAATCTAACTCCGTTTTTTGCTGCGTTACTTGTAATCTAGCTTAGAATAAAGGCAAACTAGCTGCAACATACCCACTACTTAATTAATTATCAGACAATTTCTAACGCTCTCTATTTCTTTTTTGACAATGGTTCGCTAGCATAATACTGAATGATTATGAGTTAGGTACTAGTACTACTGACAAATGTTTTACTATATGAATCTGAAGTATTTGGCGTTATAATCAGTTTTTTTATGGGGATTGTTTTCGTTTTGATACATGGTTCTGCAATATGAATTTATTATTTTTCACAAAAAACAACCCACATTTTCTTGCAAATTTGAAATTTTAACAAAAAAAAAAAAAAAAACTAACAATATGTACCTTTCTTGATAACCACACCAATCTCATAGTCTATTTACAATTCTCAGCTCGAATGACAAGCAAAGTGCTCATTTGCACGCTAAACCTGTATTTAGATCCAACATGTATGCAGGAAAATGATATGTCTTCTAAGCCAAAATAATTTCTCTTTCCTAGTTTGGAACAGTAGGAACTGGGAAAGAATAGCTAGAGCTAATGACAACCAAAAAATAACATAAGGGAAGGAAATAAGCCACGCATCAAATAAGTTTTGTCCAGGCAACGAAATCAAAGGAATAAAATCAGTTCATAAAATAAGATTTCTTTAATAATACAACAAGGAATACAATGTGACAAGCATAGCCCTATAGCCCATACCGCAAGACAAGGCAAAAAAGGAAGCAACCTTGGCTCCTAATAATAAACCACAACATTGATACACATACATACAAATAATAGTCTGTCTTCTTTACTCTCCGCCCACTGCAACTCACTTTCACAGCACATAAACTAAATTCCAGCAGGATTCACTTATGGCTCTACACCTCCTATCCTTGAGAAAACACTGGGAGCTAGTTACACATAAACATGTTCTTCTGTTCAAGCTTTTACACAGGAGCAACCATTGCTATGATTCCGCAGGTGGGTTTTGTATGCAGCAAAACCATTTTTTCTGAAAATCAAGTCAATCATTCATGAGGGGGAAAAGGTAAATAAATACAGCCTGTGAATTAATTTGAGTGCCGAGCATCTATTTAATGATTACCATTTTACAATCTAAACTCTACCAAAATCAAAGGCAATAAGATGAAAACTGGACACTCACCCCCCCCCCCAACAAACACCAAAAAAAAACCCACCCCAGAAGAAAGAAAAAGAAAGACCCACTTCTCCCTAAGCTATCAGTTCAGACAACAAACTTCATTTCATTGTAAGGTCAATAAATGATCCCTGAGCTAGATCAGCTAACCATAGAAACAAAAAATTAGCAGGTTCATGCACCACTACGAGACATATCCAGGTGCAATCAAATCAAATAAAAGATAAACCCATTTTCCCCCCTTTCTTATGGATTTTAACATTCTAATCCTTGTACATTCATCCTAACCACAGTTCGATATCATAAGGAATGCATATATTTTAATTTCAAATGCAAAAGAGTATACTGGATGTGATCCTCAAGAAAGTGGTTAAAGTTTCAAGTGTAGTTATGAACGATGCCACAAAGTGGACGGGAAAAAGCAATCAGCAGAGGTTATTAACTATACATAATTGTTTCTACAGGTCTTGATCCAGTTGGCCAAGGCTTTTCAGTCGAGCCTATCTTGTCAACATATACATGGTCTGTTTGTTAACTTTTCACTCAACAAAAACGGGCATTCACAATCGTAGTTATGACCGATGCCACAAAGTGGAGGGGAAAAAACAATCAGCAAAGGTTATTAACTATACATAATTGTTTCAACAGGTCTTGATCCAGTTGGCCAAGGCTTTTCAGTTGATCCTATCTTGTCAACATATACATGGCCTTTTTTTTAACCTTTCACTCAACACAAACAGGTGTTCACAAAAAGGAAAAAAATTGCTTCGGGTAAAGCTCCTTGGAAGGCGTGCAGACGCCCATTTGCATTGAAAAGAATCTAAAATAAACAGATCAATATTAGGTCACTCAAACTGCCATTCTATTGTTTCTCAATTCATTTGAAAAATACATACATATACACGTAGAGATATTAGATATATATAACACTGGTGTGCATGTCAATTTAGAACACAGACGTTTAATCAAGAACATCTTACACTCTGAGTTTTGCCAGGATCTAATGCAGGTCTGCTATGATGATCAGCCTTTCCAGGTGACTCAGGTTTGCCACCTGTTTTTTTCTCATCCCTAGCCTTGTTAAAAATCACTGTGTACCCTTCAGCTGAAGCTGGATCATTGACATCCCATTCACCAAATTTTGGTAGTGGCCGACCCTTTTCCTGTCAGATAATCAGATCAGAATGTATAATATAGACTCAAAAAACTTTAAAAAAATTCCTTATTATGCTTATGAACTTGATAATTCATAAGCTTTCTAGAACAAATTATAATTGGCAAGGAAAGCTGCTGACAGAACAGATTCTCTATGCACTACAATAATTTGATACATCTAAGACTCAAATAGTAAAGAATAATAACGTTGGGTGCAAGAAACCAAATAAAAAAGGACCAAGTTTGTGGAAGTACATACTGAAAACAATAAGCTTCCTTAACAATTCCATAATCATATAGAGTTAACCATATAAAACAGATTACAACCATTAATTTTCTTCAATCTGGACAGCAGGGTATTTAAAGTTTGTTACAATGGTATGATCAATCACTGATTATAACATTTATTCAGAGAGACTTACATAGAAAAATACATCTAACTGGTAACTACTTGAAAATCTTCTTCCCTAGTGAGGATTTAATTATAAATTTCGTCCATCTACTTATCAGGAAAAAAAAAACCTTATCAGCAACAAGAACTAAAGTTGACTATCAGACATAAAACAGAGAAAGAAAAATAAAGACGACAAACTATGATGCAGCAATACAGAAATGGGGTAGGTAAAACCTGAACAGAACAACTAAGAATTCTGTAATCCACCCCACAAGGAAGGAACAAAAGAAAATCAGCTGTAAATTATAAAACGTCTGATCTGCAAGTAGCTGTGATACTGATAACAGCCTTCACTATCTTGAAATTACTATGAAAGAGAACAAAAACCCCAAATTTGCGACAATCAAATTAACCAAAACGCATGGTGATCCAAAAAATCATACTCGTAAAGTTAAACACGGCATATTTAAACCCGACCTAACATGAAATAGAAATAATGAACTAATACATATAACTTATTGGATATCCAGACACGCTAAAAACCAGCATCCTAAGACTACCTTGTTCTTTCACTTTACATTTTGGGATCGAATCACAAGGCATCCAGACTCTATTAAAGAATAAAAAACATTCTCCAAAAAACACGAGCTTGCAACGACATTATTACATTCCAGAAAAAATCCTATATCACAATGGAATCTCCTTGTACAAATTAATGCATCTCCTCCAGTTTTCCAAAAGAGTATTGTAAGTTTACATTATAGTCAATAACTCCAAAATTTAAGCAATAATAAGAATTTGAAAGTTTGGATTTCCTCTATCAATCACGTAAACACGTTGCAACACGGATATCAGAACAATTCTAGTTCAGAAAGTAACGACTAAGACCAGCTTCAGCAACCTCATAAGTTACATAGATACCAAAATTATATATATATATATATATATATATATAAACGAATAATGAATTTCTGATCAAAGGCGTTTTCAACCTAAAAAAATCAAATAATCGAACAAGGATCATATTACGAAAATGAAGAAATGGAAAATAAATTGATCGGACTAGTAAATCAAAATTATTGTGAAACGAAATCATGGACATAGCAACAGAGAAAAACTAAGTTAATGGAAACGCAAATCATCGATCAGGAATCGTACACAAGAGAGCATATACAACGATCAGAAAGAAAATCATACAAATTTGGAATGATAGAATCAGAACAATAGAGAGAGAGAGAGAGGGACATACCGACATGAATACTGGATAGAAAAACTTGGCGAGAAAAGAAAAGGAGTGGAAAACGCCAATAAATAATAAGAGGAACCAGAAAGAGGAGAAAATTCAGAGAAGGAGAGAAGGAGAGAGAGAGAGAGAGAGAGCGTGGCGTGGGCGTTGGGCCAAAAATGGAGGAATTTTGGTGCAGCACAAGTTATAAGGGCGTTACGTGTTAAACGGGAACGGAAAGATGGAGGAGAGGGTTAGAAAAAGTAACGGAATAGGTAACGGCGTGGAGAGGAAGGGGAGGGAATCAGAGACGGCGCATCCACATGGGTTTAAGTTTAACGATGGATTTGTTGGAAGGTGGAACGTCTCTTGGTGGTGCGCATTTCTGTGCATTAGCTTAGCACATCTATCAATTTATTATTATTTTTTTATATATAAAAAAGCACCAAAAAGGGGTCCAATTTGTCAATGATGGTCACCCATAAACTCTCATATAAGAGATAACAAGAAATTCATGGTGAGAGTTTGGACTTTGGAGGTTGTTGGAATAGATTCTCACAAGTCATATCTTTCTTTTAACTTAAGTGGATACTAAATACATAAGGATATAGTAAACTATATATATAGTGTTGCTTTTTTTTTTTTTACAAGGTATATATAGTGTTGCTAAGCGGTGTTTTAAGGATATATTATTTAAAGAGAATTTAATGTTTTTTAATAAATTTTTTAAATTAATTAACGTATAAAATATTAAATACTTTTTAAAATTTGAAAATATGAAATGTTTATTTTTTTATTTAATAATTTTTATTTTAATTGATTAATCAATACACTAAAAATCTTCTTAACAAATGTCATATAAAAAAAGAGTTTTTTTTTAACGTGTATGCATTAGGCACATATTAAAAAGTATTTATTATTTTTTATTAAATCATAATATTTATTTAAAAAAATATTAAATATTTAAAAAAAATTTAAGATATTAAATATATCTACCTTTTATTTAATAGTTTGATAGTTTATATTTTAATTCCTTAATATATATTTTACACACATTAATAAAACTTTTTTTCTATTATAGAAGAGGTACAAAGACTTGAATAAAATAAGGTAAAAGCTAAGCTTATAGAAAATAAAATATCTGAAATCAACGTTACACTTAAATCTTTAAAACGTAAGCTAAATATAACCAATAGTTAATTATAATCTTTTTAAAGTTAAGTCATTTGTATAAAATCTAGCATGCTATTTAATGTAATTTTTTTTTGATAATGTAATATTATAAAAAAAATTAAAATTAAAATAATCACATAACAATCAACTTCCTAGGTTGATTTATTTTATTTTTATATTTTTAAGAAGAATAGAATAACTATCGAAAGTAATGAAAGTAAGTTGAGAAGTGAATTCCTTTATGTATTAATTGAATAAAAAGAAAATAGAATTAATATATTAAAAAATCTGGCTTTTTATCAGGTTATAGCTATTCTCAAAATTTATTATTGAAATATTATTATTTTGAAATATATTACTTATTTATTATTATTTTTATTATGTAGAAATTTTTTTTCATATATTAAATAGGATACTATTAGCACATTTATAAAAAATATGCCAAGACGTATCTTTTGTTACACATAAACTTTTGTGGCATATAAAAAAAAATTCTTATGTAATAAAAATAACTATAAATAAGTAATATATTTTAAAATAATAATATTTTGATAATAAATTTTAAAAATTCTCTATCCTGGTCAAAAAGCCAAAAAAAATCTTGTAAGGGAGGAAAAGAAGATTGCGTATTAAAAAAAAAATTATGAGTAACATTATTTCAATTGAAAATTCAAAATTCATAGTTGGTGGAGAGTGAATACCACTACCTATATTATCCAAGCCAACATGCAACAACATTAGGGACCGAAGCTAAACATCAATGGCGCAGGTGCTGTACATCGGTCTGCCTTTCCCTACAGAACCCCACAAAACTGCAGCTTCTTCTTCATCTTCCAAGCCACTCAAGCTTGCCCACAGAACCCGTCGCTCCAACATATCCATTTCCCCCACTACCAAAGGTAACAACAAATCAAACTTCATTTCAATTTTCTCTTTTGCTGCCGCTTTAGCTTATTGATGCTTAATTCATTATAACAAAAATAAAAATTGAAACTTCAGGTCCTTCCAATCGCTTGCTCAAAACCCAGAAGCTGAATGTAGAGGTTTCTCCTCATAGAGCTGGTATATCCACTTTCTCCCTCTATTTCCATTACTGCTCTGCTACCAACAGAATGGGGCTATCTTTTGGGTTCAAATCCTAATACCTGGTGAGCGTTGAGACTGGTCGAACCCAGTATCATGTGCTTCCAAAGAAGCTGGGTGCACCAGATTTTGCTGTTTAAGGAGTTTCTTTTTTTCTTATCCATTAGCTGTTTTTTTTTTTTTTCATGTTGTAGTGTCGGCAGTGAGATTGATGCGAGTAGAGTTTGGTGGTGCTTTTGCTGACCTTTTGAATGAGAAAGGGAAAGGTTCGGGTGAGAACGAGATGGGATATGTTGAAAGAACGCTTGGGTTTCGCACCCGGGAATTAAATGATCAGGATCTTAGATTGGTTATGACTTTCAGTCCATTCTCCGGTTTACTTACAGATTCTCCATTTTTTTTAATGTTTTTCTTCTTATTTATCCCCCAAGTTTTCCTTGTTTTATATCAATTAACTTAAAAAATTGATGCTATGGTCAATGGAAACAACTTTCTAGTTTCATAATCAAGATAAAAGTGAGTTCCTGTTCTTAATGAAGGTTGTATTATGGGGATGAGTCTCTTATCTTCACCTGGAATTAAGCCTAACTACCTGACTACAAAAATGTTGATTACTCCCCCACCCTCCCCCGGGAGTCCGGGACTGGGACCCCTTTTCCACAGTTTCTCCTATTTGACCAGACTTTGTAAAGTCTAGAGTATTTCGACTTTTAAATGCCCTTTCATGTCATTTAGCATTCATGAACAAATTTATTGATTTCATTTCTTGTTTCATATTTCAAATTACATAGGTTACAGACATTGTTGGGGGCACAATTCGTTGGAGAAGATATCTTGACCATCTTATCAGTTCACTATATCATGATAAAGATATATCTAGTATGGAACCTCTTCTCTTACAGGTGACTTTGGGCTCTATACTTCTTCTGAGCATGTTTGCATGAGGCATCAACTAAGTAAATACTACATGCATAAACAAAAGGAGAAGGGAAGAATTTTTTTAACTATGGTTCTAATTTAGTCCACACTGCTCAATAAAGATTTTGTAGGTGAAAATTGTGAAATGATAACCCAGAAAGATGCCCAGTGTAATCAAACATTCATTGTTCCGAGGCCTTATACTCTTTGGAAAGATTACTAACCTTAGTACTTTGTTTGTTTCAGATTCTACGAATTGGCTTCTATGAGATTGTCAAATTAGATATGCCACATTATGCTGTTGTAGATGAGGTATTTTTTTTGCTCATATGTGTATTCCTTGTTTCCTAGGTGAATAAATTAGGTTGTAGCTTGAGTAGATATCAGAAAGAATATAATTTCAATAATGGGATCTGAATTGAATATATAGTTGCAAAGGATTCTCATTTGTTGAATTTAAAAATTGTTTTATGTTGTCTACTGCAGTTAGAGATGATTATTGGTTTAAAAATTCAGCTTCTATTTCATTTTATGAAGAATTAATTTGTAAAAATAAAATCAGATATCATTTTGTTGTAATTGTAAGTTTGATTGGTTAATTTTGTGATTTTGGTTCAAGAAAATATATATAGGGCATTAAGGACTACTCCTTTTTTTGCAACTTTTTGATGATTAGTGAGTAGGCTGAAAGTTTTGATTATTACTAAGATATGACAACAAATCTTTTTCAAGGTCCGACCTAAATTTTTTTTAATCTTAAATAAAAACCTAATTTATATAGTCTTCTAGATTTGATCTCAACAATGTATGTTTAGCCCTTTTTCTCTTTCTTACTCTTTTCACTTTCCTTATCTTCATCGTTTTGTCACACCTGCTGTGTGAAATGCAGAATGTGAGGCTTGCTAAAGTTGCTCTCAGACCTGGTGCTGGCAACATGGTCAATGGAATCCTCCGAAAGCTAGTTGTGCTAAAGGTTTTTCTTTTAGTAGATTACATATGTTGTAACTGTATGAGTGGGAAACCATGAAGAATTTATTAAATCCATTTAATGTCTGGCTTGCAGGAAAATAAAACTCTTCCTTTGCCCAAAGTGGAGGGTGATGATCGTGCTCAAGCACGTGCTCTGGCAACTCTATACTCACATCCAGTTGTGAGTGTGTAACTGCCGTCTCTTTTTCTGCACCACTGTTAATTCTAATTTGTACTAGGAAGGTGGAAACTTGTATTTTAGATACACTACAAGTGAATCTAATGCATCCCATATTGAATGGCGTTTTTTTTCTGGATTGTTTGTGCTTCTTAGGTTAGTATCATTGTTCATTTTCATTGACTAAAGGCCAACTCTACCTGAAAGTTAATAATAAGTTTATCCTTGTTCAACTGTAAGTCTTAGGTTTCTTGCGTCATGTCCTATACAACTTAACTCAATAGTTGATTATCAGGGAATTTTGGTCTAATAAGAATTGTTAGTTATGACTATGAAGGATAATTTAGTGTCCAGCTAGAAAAATATTTTCTTAATGAAACTAACAACGTAAGGAGTAACCGAAACTATGTTGTTCATTGAACTTGTGAAGATAAACAGTTTGTTAGTATCATAGCAAGGGAGCTAAATTTAGTCGAACATTTTCTTATTGCTTCTTTGCTAGTGGATGGTAAGGAGATGGACGAAGTATCTTGGCCAGGAAGAAGCCATTAAATTGATGATATGGAACAACAGTGAACCCAGTTTCAGCTTAAGGTTAGTAAATGCTTCTTCCTTTTTTATCTTCTCCTCCCAAAGTAGCATGTAGCAAAGATAATAAAGAACTCAAGCTATATATTTGTGCTAATTTCAGAGCAAACCATGCAAGAGGTTTTTCAAGAGATGACCTTGTGACACAGCTTAATGCATTGAAGGTGCTACAACTTCCATGATTAAATGTGGCTCTACCTTCTGCTTATAATACTAATAATTTTTTTTTCCTGTTTTTATATAATTTTAATGTCTTTTGAATTTTTCTGCTTCTTGCAATTTCTTTTGAATGGATTCCTCTCTTTCTCTACAGGTGTGAGCACATGTCCGTGTTACACGTGCACAATAAAGTATTTTACCTCTTGTTCCTTGTATAATCTGTGTCACTGCCAGGTTTAAGTCTCTTTTATTAAACTTCAGGTCCCACACAATCTTTCATTGCATTTGGACGAATTTGTTCGTATCAAAACTGGGTTGCAGGTATGGCAGTGAGACAATGAGTTGATTATAAGGCTATTTTCATCTGTGACTTTCCTAACCGGGATGATGAATTTGTATGGAGATAGATAGATAGATAGATAGATTCATCTGTGACTTTCCTAACTGGGATGATGAATTTCTATGGAGCAAAAAACTGATAAGAGGAGAAAAGCTGACACAAGAGAGAGAGAGAGAGAGAGGGTGGATACTGAACTGTATAGTATATGTTTTCTGCCTTTTGTAATAGCTGGCTACTGTGGGTGCCTCTTTTTTATTTTATTTTTCTCGCATGGGAGGCATTGAATTCATGTGTCTTGCTGTTATTATTCAGCAATGAAAGTAAACACAAGTTTCACGTCTGAGTTGTTGACTATTTGTAGTTTCATATTTCAGACTGTCATTCATGCTGGTCTACTTGGAAAGGGTTTATGTTCGGTTCAGGATGAGAGCGCAGGTCAACTTTTCATCTTTTCTCATGGAAGGGGTGACTATAATATCTATAGTTTCTTTTCCCTTCTTTCTTTTATTTTACTTGGAACACTGGCCTCTGCTTTGCTATGATGATCTACCAGGAATAATGCATTATTTATATACATTCATGTTCATGTATTAATAGGACTGTAGTGGCTTCATAAAATTCTCTTTTGCTTGATAGGATATATGTGTCACCAACAAGCATTATTTAGATAATTAACCTAGCAATGTTTAGAAAGGAGCCATATGGCCAAAGGCCTTGCATTTTGCGTACACAACTTTCACCCAATATGTTAATTAAAATAAAGAAGATTTCAAGGTCTGTCTTTATTTCCCGTTTTTTAATAGAAAAAAATTTCTTATGTTACATGGTTATATTCTCATACAATGTGTCACACTTTTTCAATTGCAGGTCTGGTAGTTTCTGTTGTGGATCCTCAACCTGGTGAAAGCATCATTGATTGTTGTGCCGCTCCTGGTGGAAAGACCCTGTACATGGCTGCTCATTTAAGTGGCCAAGGTATTTATTGGTCTAAAAGAAGTTATTAAAACCTTGTTGGATTTCATTTGCTTCAGAAACTGTTTTTAATGTTTTCTTGATTTTTTTCTCCATGGAAGAGATTCATCCCAGATACTTGGCAACTGGAATTATTAGCAATACCTCTTTATATTTATGAACATGGTTTCAGATTTTTTTTTCCATGTCTCAAACATTAAACCATACAATCTGCCAAAAAAAAATGTGCTCTCTATTGGAGATAATAGTCTCTTTAGATCTTCATTTAAGCTTTAAGACGGTATTTTTTAGTCTGCAATGTTCTAACTTGATGAGATGTTGATATACTAGTTTCTTGCGTAGTTAATTTACCACCCAGCCAATTTAAACATTAAGAAGAAAAGCTTACTTGTTTTTCAGGTATGGTATTTGCAGTTGACATAAATCGTGGTAGGTTGAGAATTCTTAAAGAGACAGCAAAGTTGCACCAAGTAGATGGTGTTATTACCACCATCCATGCTGATCTTCGTACATTAACTGTATGTTATCACTCCTATATAATGTTGAACCTCAGAAATTGTTTCTTTCTTATTGATTTTCTTTTGGATTTCCCAGGATAGTGGACCTCTTAAGTGTAACAAAGTTTTGTTGGATGCTCCATGCTCTGGGCTTGGTGTTCTTTCCAAGGTGATTGTATTATATATCTCGTGTTTACTCATTGTCATTGTTTCCACAAAATTATGTACAGCAATTTAAATGTATTTATTTTTTCTTGTTTGTTAACCTGTTTTTATTCCTTGGCTTTTGAAGAGAGCGGACTTGCGTTGGAACAGGAAGCTGGAGGATATGGAACAACTGAAGAAATTACAGGATGAGCTCCTGGATGCAGCATCCAAGTAAGGCCAGAAACTCTCTTCGATGTTCCCTCTCTGTTTATGTGCATCACTTGATGTGAGGTATATGAATATGTAAACATGTGATTTTTTATATTAACTACTCTCATAGAACTTCTTAAATGGTATTATAAATTTTTCAGAAGTTCTGGTGATGAATGTGAATTTATGACTCCAAATTAGGTTTAGAAAATCAGTTTTGGCTGTGCTTTACTCATCATGAAAGTCAGTTTGGTTTTGAATATCAGTTTTCAACTTTTCATGAATGACCGAGTGTCAATATTTTCATTTCAGTAAATACTAAATACAGTAAATGAAGAAGTGAATAAGAACTTGACATAATGTTTGATAATCACGAAGTGGATCAAGGCTTGTTGTATGCTTAGATGATAACTCGAGTATCCCAATTTTGAAGTAAGTTTATAAAAGTAGCTGAAGCTTATGTTAGATACATTGTCTCGTCCTCATGGAATGTTTTCCTGCATATGTAGATTGGTAAAACCCGGTGGAGTATTAGTTTACAGTACATGCTCCATAGATCCTGAAGAGAATGATGAGAGGGTAGCTGCATTTCTTGTAAGACATCCAGTAAGTATTATCACTAATCTTCTTCAAGTATTCTATCTTTTTGTTTTAGATACACTTGCCCTTTGTAATGCTATAAATTACCTTTTATTTTGAGCATTTATTGTTAAGTTACATCTTGTATACCATGTTCATGAGACATGACTTCTATGCCGGCTGTTTAAGTGCCAAACCCTCCTTTTAAGCTTGGTGATGGGCTTCTTTAGAGGAATTAGATATTATGTATGTTGCAGGGAAATTGTTGAATAGCATTTCAGGTTACCTGGAAGTTTTAATTTCAAAATGGAATGTTAAATGCTTTGATAAACTAGAAAGATGGCCAAACATGTCAACAATACACGCACATGAATGTATGCCAATGATAAGGTCCTTATTTACTTTTGTTTGGGCATGATTACTCTCATCTGAGATTCTATTCTGACACATAACAATATGGGTTTGACTTGAGCAGCATGTATATGATTCTCTGTGGAGTATAATACTTTGGTTCAGTCTCATTTTTCAAGTGCTAATCTATCGTTCTCTTGGATTTCAGGATTTTCACATTGATCCTGTTGACAGATATGTTCCACCTGATTTTGTGACACACAGTGGATTCTATTTCTCCAACCCAGTAAAACATTCACTGGATGGTTCCTTTGCAGCTCGTTTGATACGAGCTTTATAAAATGAATTTTGGGGAAGCAATCCTTGGTGGCTCTATGGCCTTTTGGGATGACATTCAATGAAAACGAAGAGGCTGCTTACATTTTGCTGGTGTGTTCTGATCTGTCTCTCTTCAATTCTTGCTAACAATATATCATGCTTTGAAATCAGGCATTTACCTTTGGTGGGATACTTCACTTCCAGAGCAGACATTCTGATTTCTCTCCCCATAAAAGGTTTATATGAGATTGTCAGTAAGTTCACTTTCATCAGGCACTTCGGGAGGATGATAATCCTTAAAACAAGTATAGAAGTCAGAGGATTAAAGCTTTGAATGGAATATCCCTGCTTCAAGTTTTCTCCAAATTCATGTACGCTTTTAAGTACAATATCTATCTCAACTGACAAATTTTGTGAGGCAATCCCCATAGTGCATACACTTCTGCTGCTTCAAGAAATTCCTTGATTCTGGAGCTGATAGATTGCTCAACAGAATATTGAAAGCAATCCATGAAGTGAAATGTTCAGTAGCTGTTAATAAGGAATGCTGTTTTTACTGTTATGCTGCTAATTACAGTACATGACAATTGATGATACTGGATGCCAATGAATAGATAGGTATTGAGACATATTATTGCAGTTAGTTTATGTAACAGTTAAATGAATATTGACACTAGGACCTTGCATTTGACAACTAACAGCTGATTGTGGAGTTTCAAGTTCAGCCTGTAATTGGTGCTCGGAATTAAAATTGAAGTTTTGAATAATAAATTCCAATTTTAATTCTGAGATTTGGAATTAGATCAAATCTTAATTTTTATATTTGAATTGCATAAGAAATTGTGAAATAAAATTGTAATTCTGAGTTTAATTATAATTTTGTTATTTGAATGTATAATCTAAATTTATTTAAAAAATTATAATTGTAATAATTTTAAACTAAATGTATAAATAACTAAATTAATTTTGTATTATGGCGGTAATAGTAATGGCAAAAGCGATAATAATTAGCCTGTTTGTATAAAATTTTGAGAACCGCAATCGCGCGTTAATAATTATCCTTTCAGTAAACATGCCTTGATATATGTGCATTTGAATGTTTACGTTGTATGAAATGTGAAACAAGCATGGCCACAAAAAAAATGAAACGAACGGAGGAAATGTCAATTGCAATGACGAGAGTCAAGAGAGATATAGTAGCAAATATTAAATAGATATGTCTGTTTATTATAAAATAAGATATTATAAATTCTTGATTCTTAGAATTAAAATTTTATGGTCTGAGTTAAGAATTAATAAAGACTTTATTTTATTATTTTCTAATTATTTAAATTATCATTAAAATTTAGAGTTTTAATTTGACTTCACTGGAATTAATCAATGATTCAATTGGTCATGGACACCACGCCCCATAATAGTAAAGAATTTGTCAAGACTTAAAAAGAACATGATCAAAATACTAGTTGTGTCATTTATTCTTTTTTTTTTTTCGTTTAAAGATATTAGAGTATTCTTATATTTTTGGAGTATGGAATAATTCATACTCTAGCGTAGATTTGGTATTGATCATGAAGTGTTTCTAATGGGATTTCAATATTTGTATTATAGATAAAATTCGTTTACAGAAAACTCAATTTATTATCTGAGTCATACTTAGTGGTTAGTTATGTCATTTATCTTATAACCAGATTATTAGCTTCTTATATATATATATATATATACCCATCTTATTTTAGAGAAAAAAGATTTATGTTTCCCATCATTTATATATATATATATATATATATATATATATATAATTTTGATTTATTATTACTATAAAAAAATTATATTATTATTTAATTACGTATTGTCACAACATTAAAAAAATAACTTAAAGTCATATTTTTTAATAATATGATAATAAATGATTAAAGGATTTAATTTTAATTTACTGTCAGTGTAAAATTTCTTTACACTGTCATCTAATCATATACTGACAATCATTAAAATGTTAGACTTTTGAGGTAGTTATTATAATAGTCAAACTCTTTTAATGAGTTGACAATACATAATTGAGTGATAGTGTAAAGAAACTTTACACTGACAATAGATCAAAATTAAACTAATGATTAAATAATAGTGTAAAAAAAATTTATACTATAAATAAATCAAAATTAAACTCAATATATTTTATACAGAAAAAAAAATATAGGAGAGAATAAGCCATCAGATATACGCAGCTAACAGAACATGACTGACAGTGGCTGCATTTACATTTGACTGTTCCAAATTAAATGCATTGGCATGCATGGGCTATAACTGAAATGAGGAAGGTGCCAATTGTTGTGCATGTCCACAACGTGTCATGGAAAATGTTCTCTATTCTGCTCTCCCCAGAAGTCACAGGTCGGAACAAACGAAACCTACAGAGGATAGACCATAGACCGTAGTGGCTCCCTGAAATTAATCTGAAACGCCAAAACTGCATGGTAGGTCCTCCATCGGGTGCCTCATTACTTATTACCGATAGCAATATACCATCCCTTTCTGCCTCCACCTGCATTAGCTAATAGAATATGATGTGCCGATAGTCTATGATGCACCGATAGCGTAAAATTGATGACGTATCTTTATTGTATCGCGTATTTGTATTGAATATGCATATTATATAATAGTTATTGTATTTTTAAACATTTGTGAATATTTATTAAATTTATCTCTAAACTATATAATATTACATTAGTTATTTTTAGATAAATTTCTATATGATACAATCTAATAATTCTATACACTAATTATTTTTTTGGTGTAAACCATTGTATTTTCTTGTCTGAAAAGTAAGAGACTAATCTTACAAAGTAAAATCAGACATGTAAAGTAAAAACTCCTTCCAAATGCGTTTTATCTATACATATTACTTCAAAAATTGAATCCAAAAAAAAATATTTAAAGAAACCAAACCTCTTCCCCTTAAATAACTCAAGTTGTTAATATATATATATATATATATATATATATATATATGTATTAAATTGTCTGATTTGAAATTGAAATATTCAGGATATACATGTATTTTGGGGATATTAGGTTCATCATTTGAACTGTGGACAAAGTAGCCATGCTAAATAGCTGAGAAGGACAAAATTGTGATATCACGTGCAACAAGATATTTACAAATACAATTGAGCCATATCTATATATGTACATAGAAATTAGTAATTGGGACAGTGAAGAGTTGCCGTTCAAATTGGGAAGAACATAAAATATAGAAACTGCCAAAAAAAAATTTGTAACAGCCATCCACCGAATAAATTTAATTTAGAGGATTTTATTATTATTATTATATATGACCTACTGTCAGAAAAGAGTGCATATGCGTTCTGCGGATATTAGATATATTATAACTTCTATTAATTTATTATTACTCTTTTTAACTAATTTTTTATTTTTTTAAAAAAAATTATCTTTATTTTTTTACAACAAAAAAAATATCTTTAATTAAGTAGTAGTTACTTATTTCTATTCAAACAACTCTTATATTTATCAAAATTCACTATTATTAATTATAAATAAAAAATTTAATGTTTCTAAACTTTTAATTACTTCAATTACCCATACCTTTAAATCGATATCTGTTCTTTCTTTTTCACATGTGGTTTTTTTTATTTATTAAAGCACAGTGAAACCAACATTCTCAATAACAAAATAAAATTATTTAATGAAGGATATTTTAAAATGTAAAAGAAAATTTAATTAGAGAGGAGTGACAACGCCAAAAATAAAAAAATATTTTGCAATATTTGAGTTATTATTGGAGTTTAATTTTAGCCAACTGTCAGTTTAGAGAAAAAAAATTTGTTATAGTGCATAACAAAAGGGAAATTGTTATGGTATCCTGATGTGTTTGGTATTCAGGGTAAGTTGTCAAATATTTATTGATTGTTGATTTTACAATAAATATTAGAAAACCTATTAAATATAAATACAACTATTGAATGCTAGACGTACCGGTACCTTTAAAAAAAATATAAATACCAAAATAATCCCGTTAAACTTTTTAAATAGATATTATGACAATCAAACTACTTTAATAATTTATCTCTAAAGGCTTTTTTTTTAAAATGAGAATGAATCAAAATTAAATTCTAACAACTTTATACATACGTAATACCTCCTCAGCCGGTGAGCCAAGTGAGACATACTGCATATGATCGGTTACATTTCAATGACCTTGATGTGTGTATAAGAACCGCTATCTAGTGTGATCTATTCCATTCAGATAGAGTTTTCGGTTTATACGTTTTTCTATCCTCACTCTCTCAAACCTCCATCTTCTTCCCTTTTCCATCATAAATCTTCTCCTTTATAGAGAGGTTTTTGCATTCTCTTTTTTGGGTGCAAAGGTTTTTGCTTTCTCTATTCCCTTTCTTTCCACCTTATTCTCGTGGTTCTTTCTCTTCAATCAGATCTTTGATATTCTTTTTTCCCCCTAGAATCATGCATGATTTACAGAAAGAGAGAAACGACAATCAGTGTGGCTGATTTGGGAGGAGAGAAAATAGTATGCAGGTGATTTTTATTTTTTTGGTTTACAGTATGCAGGTGAATTTATGCTTAAATATTAATTCTTGTTCAAGAGAAATTAAACAACCATCATGTATTATTAATCCGTTTCCCACATCTGTGTGCATATTCCTTCCTCCCTACACACAACTGACACACATATTGGATCTGTGATGTTTATATCATTATAAAAGATTGCATCAGAACTCTTCACATACATATTTATTATATTTATAAAGGAGTTTATTTAGAGATGTACATTCATTGATCTGTTAATTTGGATATAATTAAGGATATTTCAATTACTGTTGATATTATGAACACGCATCGAGGCTTTTTTATTATAAAAAAAAAATACGCCAAGTTCTTTATATCTTTCTTAAAATGTATAAATGAGCCTCACATATATGAGTCGTACTCACTTCAAGAGATTATACATAAAATTTCTAAGCATCATCCTTATTTTGGGGCATAAATTTTTGACTGACAATTGTGCCCTAGGCCAAGAGATGAAAAAGAATAGCAGTGAGGGAGTTGGAAATTTTATCTTGAGAAGTCAAAGGCTAATAGATTTAAAATTGACATTTTTTCTTTTTATTGGGAGATTAAAACATAAAATTATATCTAATATTAAAAAAACTAAAAAAACATTTTAATATTTCCCAAAATTGGGGCTGGTCATTTACTGACTTTTAATATTATTTCAAACTTGATAATATTTTGGATTTATTGTGACTTATGAATATATGATATATATTCTTGTAAATGTTTGAAGTAATTAATATAATATAAATATTATCTATAAAAAATTTAAACAAAAAGAAAATTTAAGTGAAATCAATTTTATTTAGATACAAACTCCTATATGATATTGTACCTAATTTTAAATCTTAGTTTTGTGAAAGTAACATTACTAATACATACATACATACATACATATATATATATATATATATATATATATATATATATATAAAACAGGCCATTTGTATCCATAAAAAAGAAAATACTAGCCTAAATCCAGCATATACATATATTTAGCCCAAAATTAAAAGAGCCAGGAAAAAGATAAGAAAAGATGCTTGTTTTGATGCATCAAAGCTGCACACGACTATATATATGTATGTATCGTCTCATCCGAATGCATTTGTCATGATGTTTTTGTTGATGATAGACGGTGATAACTGTCACAAGCGGTGCAGAGGAATGCATGTCATGAAGGATTTATTGGTGGTTGGTTGGGGATTCTGATGAGATATCTCATGTTGACAGAAGAGAGAGAGCACAACCCGGGAATGGCCAAAGAGTCTTTGCCTTTGTTGGGAGTGTGCTCCCTCTTCTTCTGTCATCATCACTTACCCTTGCTTTCTAGCTAAGGAAGATGTGATATATGGAGCATTATCTTATACCATTCAAGGTAATGTGATGCTTTTCTATACTTGAGGTTGGATTGGTTATATATGTCGTTTTTTTGCTATTGAAATGGTCATCATGTGTCAAATATGATTTTGTTTAGATTGTGTGTAGGCATGCCCATATCAAGAGTACTTCTTCTTCGCAAACAAACCCACAATAAAGGATCCACTTTGTTTTATGGAAAGTTTTTTTAAAAAAAGTAAATATGATAGTAAGGATATGTTAGATAGAGATACACTTAGAAGACTACTTGTAAAATATTCACTTAAAGGCTTTTTCCCACACATGAGGCTACTTATAACGTTTGAGCGCTAAGGGATGGATTACCATCCAAGTGGAACTAATGTCTAATAAAATATTCGAATCCGTGCACTTAAGAAGTGCATAACCTTATTTGAATCCTTTAAACTAACTAAGTCAACTTGTATTTACAAAGCGCTCAAATAATTTGAAAAAAAAAAAAAAAAACAAGGAAGAAGATGAAAGTAAATGCCTGATTGTTTAATACTCTTTTGTGGCTAAAATTGGCCAAAAACAAATAGGAAAAACAAAAAATATCTACACCCTATTTCTCAAATAAAAGTTTGGTTAATTGTTTTATATTTTTTAAAACAAAAATATTAAAAAATATTTAAATTTATTATCTAAAACATTAATGGGAAGGATTTTTTTTACAAGATTCAAACAAATTTTAATATTATTTATTTAAAATATTTATTTACTTGTTATACTAATATATCTCCCTTTTCGTTTTAGTAAAAAAGTTATTAAAAAAAGAAAGAAGAAACTTCGCATGAAATTGAAATTTTTTTTTGACGTGATAGAAATTGAAACGTAAATGGAAGGCTTTTAGGCTAAAAATAAAAATAAAAGTCAAAGTTAAGAACTATTTTTATTTTTTCATCAAAAAATTAGGAAAATTAAAAAGTGCTATAGTATTACTATTTATATCAGTGGGGTGCCGGATGTGTGTATAATATATGAGTTTAATTTTGATTTATTATATTTTTTTATTGTCATTTAATTATATATTGTCATATTATTAAAGAAGTTTGATTATCATAGCAACTATTTAAGAAATCTAATTTTTTAATAATGTGTTAAAATATTATTAGATGACAGTGTAATTTTTTTTTACATTAATAGTAGATTAAAATTAAATCATATATATATATATTGTTCAAACTTTAAATTTGATCTATTATTATTGTAAAAAAAAAATTACACTATTATGTAATGATTTGTTAGCATATCTTTAAAAGTATTAGACTTCTTATATAATTATTGTAATAGTTAAATTCTTTTAATATTTGTCAATACATTATTAAATAACAATGAAATTAAAATTAAATGTATATTTATATGAATCAACATCATTTAACATTGGTGTAAGTGTTTTATCCTTACAAAAATATCTGACTATTGATTGTAATTTAATATTATAGTTTAAAATTGCCAAATTTAATGAAAAGATAAAATATTGAGTTATGGTTTCAGTAAAGAGAGAGAAATTATTTAATCTGCTTAATGAAGAAAGAGTGTTTAACTTTATTGATAACTCTACTTATTATCCTTTACATTTTTTTTTGCATATACTATTTGAAACAATTTGAAATGTAAACAATTTTTCTACCCTTAAATTGGACAAAATAATTAATTTTTACAAAGAAGAAATACGTGTCTTAAAACTTTGGGTCACTTGCATCTAATCATCAATTTTTTTTAATTCTACTAATTAAACTCTTAAATTATAAAAAATTATAATATATCATTATTTCAAAGTACTATATTAATTACTAACTGAAATTTTTGGTCAAATGATAATTATCTAATTACTAAATAATATTATACATTTATAATACATATTCTACGTAAAAACTTAAAATCTTTAATTCACTTTTTAAAAAAAAATATGAAATACTCCAGAAATGATAAAATTATGTGATTCACACGTATTATAATTTAAAAATTCACATTCTCATGATCTTTCTTGTTCTAAAGATAAAATACTTTTTTTGTTGCAAGATAAAATATGTTATCAGATAAAATATTTTATTATATGATATTTTTATTTAGTTGATAATATTTATAATTATTAAATTAAATTATTATTAAATAATTTTTAATTAAAATCTTAATAATCTATATCTATATATATAAGTAAAATTACATTTTTAAGCAATTAATAACATCATTAAATATAATTATATCATTAAATACATGATAACATTAACATAAAAGAAATAATAAAATTTCAAAAAACAATTAAATTAGGAAGTAAAATGTTATCAAAGTATATAATTAAAATTTAAAGAATTAAATAGTGAAATAAAAAAATAGACATCCTTTCTAATATAAAAAATTAATTTATAATATTTCTTATATTTACTTTTAAGAATTTTTATTAATAAATAGTTTGTAAATTTAACATATATGAAATCATAATTATATATAAAAATATTTTTTTTAAAAATAAAAAATAAATTAAAATGTGCAAAGCACAAATAAAATAAAATAAAATAAAATAAATTATTTCAAACATAAAACATTAATTTTAAACATTTTTTCATTTATTTATAGGAATTTTTATAAAATTCATTTTAGAAATTAAAAATATTTAAAATAATAATTATAAAAAATATAATTATAAATAAAAAATTTAAATATAAACTATAAAATAACCCGTACAAAGCACGAATAAGATAACTAATTAAAATTGTAAAGCATAATGATTATAGTTAACAATAAAGTTAAATTCTATTTCTTCCGTACTTGTAGATTTAATGACTTCTCACTTCACTAAATTCATAATCAACTAATCTCTCTCTTAATTAAATTAGGAAATTTTAGATCAGGAGATTAAATTTCAATCAATGAATAGATATTAGTGTAAAAATAAAATTCTTACATAAGAATGAGGTTAAAAGTTGAGTGCAAAATTAGTCCAAAGTAAATGTAAATAGTTGACTTAGTGGTTAAAGAGAAGTATTCTTTGCCTTGATGACTTAAGTTCAAATTTTAAGTTAGGATTTAAAAAATTTAATTAATTTCTTTAAATACTTCAAGTCAACGTAAAGAGTGAGTCTTTGAAATTACAAAGAATAAATCTTAATCTCAATTAACTTTAAGTTGATTAAATTTGCCGTAAAAAGAAAAAGTTTCGATTTTTTGTTTTGCTTTTTATTTTTCTGTGAGCGGTGGAACTTCCGTTTAATTTAACATTCGACTAAATTATTAATGTTAATTTAATATTATTCCAAAAAAATGTAAATTTAATATATATTTACGACCAAAAAAGTCAAAGCTGAGAATTAGTGTTAAAGTATACGAAAGTATTCCATCAATTATATTCTTTTTTTTTTCAAATTTTAGATGAAAATGTGATTAAATGTGTGTGACACAAGTGATAGATACTTGAACCCCTTAAGTATGTGATCAGAGGTTTGATTTCTGACCCATGTGTATAGAAAAACATTTGTTGAGAAAAGTCAACCCCTTAAATAAATATCTCAGTATTTCGAGAAATTAGTCCCTACAGTCGCATGCGGAGATATCCTGAAAAATAAAAAAAAATGTAATATCTAGAGTTTAAACATAATAATTGTGAAAAATCTCATTTATTAATAATTGTTTATTTTAGAGATCAATGTAAATAAATTTTAAATTGTCATCTAATCGTGTGTTACACATCATTAAAAGAGTTTACAACAACTACAAAAAAGTGTAACTTTTTTAATCATGTGTCAACACATGATTGAATAATAATGTAAATTTTTTTAATTTAAGCGTGAATTAAAATTAAACTCTTTATTTTATTATTTTCTATCTCTCTCCTTTGTCAAGTAACTCTTATATTTTGATACGAATTATGTGTGAGAATTGAGAGTGAATACGGGGTGCTGGAAAAAGAGAGACCTAGTATAGTGAAGAAGAACCAAGGCATATACTGAAGGAAAATGTTATCGTGGTGATGGAGCAGAACCAAATCAACCACCACATAAAAGTCAATTTCACTTTTACAATCAAGACGAATATACGCTACAAAGCTAATTCCCTACTGGTCGCTCCATTTCGATGAGGAAGAGAGAGGCTTCTGTTCTGTTATATTTATTTTTTTTATAATCTCTAATTGGTTTGTGACTTTGTAGAAATGGGATGCAGATATTTCAGCTTCAGAAAATGACCTCTTACTTTCTTCCCCAATTCTTTGTTTCGGTATGCTTGGCACATTTCTAGTTTTGCATATAGCATGCTTTTGATGAACATGCATATGCGCCATACAACGTTGGTAGAAAAACCAGTACACATATGATTAAAGTTTTAGACCACTTAATTAGTTAGAATGGTAAGTGATTTAAGCAAAGACATAACTACTAAAGGGCAGTTGTCCCTACAAATTTTCTCAATTTTTTTCTTTGTAAATGAAGAGTATAAAAGTAACTTCATCTAAATCCCCTACTAATCAAAGTAATTTTAAACCCAATAAGGAGTGATTATCTCATAATTATGATTAACAATTTAGTGAATTTACCACTTAATGTCACATTAGAATTATAATTAAAACAAATAAAGAATAAAAAACACTACACTCAAAATAAAAAGTCATGAATATTTTTAGGGCAACTTATTTACTTTTTGATTTAACGGCTTTATTTTTTAGATTTGTTTTTCATTCACCAATTATTTCTCATTCATAGACTTCAGAGTTGCCCATTTGTTATCTTTTTTTTAAATATAATTCAGTGTTTTAATTATTTGGTAATTAATTTTAAGATTGTAATTATTGGTAATAAATAAGATTGCAAGAGAAATTTATTCATGATAAAATATATTTAACACAAATAATTCTTATTTTTAAGTTATTATGAAGAATTATTGATAGATTTGTTTTTTAGAAAATAGGTAGACATAAAATAATTAATACCTGTTTTAAGAGAAAAACTACTAACAAAAAAGAGAGTTAGAACTTGAACTAAAATTCGCCCCTCCCAAAAAGAATTTGATCAAGTTCCGTTGCTTGACTTATGAGCTCGTAAAGAAGCTAAATATTAAAATCTTAAGATATCCTATTATAAGAATGACTAATAACTATAATCCCTTAATGACCCGAATAGAACTAGTCTTATACTTAAAAACTGTATAAATACCTTTAATGTACGCCTAAAAAAATATTTTAAACCACTTAGTTATTTCAACGTCAATCCTAAAACGGATATAAACATAGATAGAAAATGGCAATATGTATATGACATCAAAAAATTTGGGTGCGTCACTGAGTAGAAGCTATGTTTGTTCCAAATCGGCTCCACTCTTAAAGGTAAGAAGTCAACATCTTTTAAGAAAATGATGAAAGATTCGCTAATTTACTGCCTAACAAGTGAGCAAACCGTTTCCAAACAAAAACAACACAACAAATATATCATTTCTTCTGATGATTGCCATTAATATTTGTTATTCTTTATTTTTTAATTTCTGATAATTGCCATTAATATTTGTTAGACCCGAAGACACTTTGATGCCGAACAATTACCATTTCAACAGCGTAAAAATAAGCAGGCTGGGTGCATTCAATTTACCTGGATTTAGAATTCTTGGAAACAGAGTCAATGCCATACAAGCACCTCTAGAAAAGTTTTTTACATGTTGGTGTACACTTATTGGTGTTCAAAAAATTTAGCTCCGTACAAAAAAGTTTAGGATTTAATTTTAATTTATTGTCAGTTTAAAATTTATTTATACTGTTATTTAATCATGTGTTCGTACATCATTAAAATAATTAAAATTTTTAAGTAGTTGTTGTCATATTCAAATTCTTTTACACTATTAATTTTTATGAGTATGTTATATAATATGTGTAGATAATTTTAGAATTATAATTGGTCGTTTATTTTGATATTTTTTATAATAATTTTTTAATCAAAAGTATACAAAAAAATAGCTTAATCACTTTATAACTTAATTATCTCATATAAAAACATAAAAATTAACTTTATCATGAAACATTTAATATATTCAGTGTCTAGTAAGATGTAAAAAAAAATAAAATAATAACTATAAAAATATAAAACTTGAAGTATTTCATTAAGGATAAAAATATTTCAAATTAAACATTTATTAGAGTATTTGTTTATTATAATAGGTAAATAAATATAATTTATATTTAAATAATTTTAAAAATATTAACAAATTAAATATGTTATGATATATGATCTTCATTAATATGTAAATAAGTAATTGTTATTGATATTAATATAAAATTTGAAAAGTTAGAGTAATTAAATTTATTGTTCAAATAAAATAAACTTAAATATAATTGAAATTTGAATTGGATTTGAGATTTTTTAAATAAATTTTGGATACATGGAAAATAAAACTATATCAAATGACTAAAAATTTAAAAGGAAAAAACTCATGTATGAGTGACACATGGCATTGACCCCTCTTGCATGATTTGTGTTTTATATAACAGTATATATATTGCATAACATGTTTATACTATTTTTCTATATTATTAAATTCTTATGATTTTTAAATTTTAAAGTTCAATTCGATTATATTCAATTAATTATAATAACTTTAAATATAGAATTTAAACATTTCAATAGATGTTAAATCATTGATTATTTACTATTTAAAAAATTATAGATTCTTTTAATTATCAATTTGATAATTTTCTAATTATTTAAAAACAAATATTAAATACTTGTTGAGTTTATAATCTTATTGAATAAGTGTTATGTTGAAGTGATTAATGGATAGAGGTATACATAGTTAATTCTTAATCTTGTGGCGTTAACCTCAAAATTAAATAGATATTTTTTTTAATATTCAAAGATATAAGAGATAAAATTCAAATTCAAATAATTAATTAGAATTTCACTAATATTGAAGGAATTTTATGATAAATTTTTGAAACCATCAATCTCAACATATCTAACCACAAACTAATAAAATTTCAACATTTTATTTCAAAATAATAAATGAGTGATACATGACACATCATATCTAAACACAAATTTACATCAAATGAGTAAAAATTTGGAGGAAAAAAACACACATATAGTAACACTAGATAATTGTTCAAATTACATAAACTGTATTTTATATAATAGTATATAAATTTTTACATGAATCAGTTATTTTTTAAAAACTGGCTTGGTTAATTATTTGTCATTAGGTTAACCCAAATTAACTAAACCATTCAAATTTCAAAATAATTTCTCAATTCCTTTTTCTCCTAGTCTGAATTGATCTAACCCCCAACAGAGTATCAAACCAAAAAACCGTTGTTGTCTTGCTGACCGATATATATATATATATAAAGAGTAAGAATTAATTCACTTATACTACTCAATAATTCTTTATTCTTTATGAAGTATACTTTTTATCGATTCATCCGTTAAATTATAACATCTATTAAATTATTGATCCAAACATTAAATTTTAAAAAAATTGAATATTAATAAGAATGTAATCAAATCATTTAGATTTTTATATATTTTAAAAATTTATATTAAGTTAATTTCAATTTATATTAATAAGTTACAAAATAATTTTAAATTAATGTGAAATTTTATAAGTATAATATACATTATAAGAATTTTCAATTTAACAATGAATTGTGTGATAAAATTATCGAATAACAAGTTATTGAGTGATGTAAGAATGATAAAGTCTTACACCAATTTACACTAATATAAATTGATCCCCAATCAAAGAACTAAAAGATCTTGAGCTTTTCCAAGTAAACGTCGCTCCCTGATTCTTTGATCTCTTATCCTCATCCTCGGAATCCAAGAATTCCTCTTCCTACAGCGATGCCACGCTCCCCATCAACGTGTATCTTCGCTGCATCATTTGTGATTCCACCCGAAGTCTCAATTCTTGCAGAACCACCAAATCATGGTTCGATTTTTTTAACCGAACCAAAATCATGTCCACTCTTAATAAACTAAATCAAATCAAACCATGCCCACTCCTAATAAAAATGTGTAAATAATCCAATAATAGTAATTCAAGTGACACTAGTTCCCTTTAGTGATCACTTGATCCAGAGTTGAATCTCTCCACAGGCAGCTTTGCTTGCACTTTGACATACTTTCTCCCTCAAGTCCCCACCCTAGTTCTCAAGCCTCCTATGTAAACCAACAGATATGTGTAAACAGTATGCCTCTATTTCATAATGATGATGGAGGGCCATGGGCTCATGGGGTCCATGTCAACTAGTCTCAAAAGCCTAATATAGCCGTTACAAAGGTTTCATAAGTGACGCTGTTATGTTATTTTCTTTCTCAAGTTTCATGGTCAAAGTAATTTAAATATAGAAAGTTCCTAATAAACATATGAATAATTTTATATCCTCATAATAAATTATTATAATAATCTTCCTAATTACTTAAAGAAGTAAGTATTAAATGCTTTTTGAATTTTTAAAATATTAAATGCTTTTACTTTTTCATTTAATATTTTTTGTTTTAAATAATTATGAGAATGTTTTAGGAGGATATAACATTAATCTAAATATATATGTCTCTAAATTAAAGGCCTCCATTCATTATCTGCTCCTTATTAGAAATATATATAAATTTTTACACAGTTCCAAGCCAGCAAATTTAACCATGCTTGTAGATTCAAACACCATATAAATAATTCAACAAAGCAATCAGTTAGCACATACACATGAATGGTTTGACAACCAACAAGAAGCTATTTGTTGGGTTTGCAGCTGGGAAATATGGGTTTTAACAGTGGACGCATACCAAATAAACTACCCTATCGATCAGGATTTTGTTTAACAGATTTTTTTTGTACGTGTAAAATGAAATAGCATGTCAAACCAATATATATATATATACCCCACTTCAGGGGAAGAGATTCACTTAAAAGTTGCAAACACCATAAGAGAGCACACAAAAGAGGAAAACACAATTGTTACTGGAATGAACACATGAGAAAGAGATATGACCAAAAACAAAGTCAATTTCGGTATATGCTAAGCTTATGCGCCTTGAATATAGCTTAGACCATGAAGTTTAATTGATTGGCTTTGAACTCCTGACAATGAACCATGGCTTTCCCTAGTAGTCAGACTACAGAATAGCAACATTACAACAAATCCCCTAAAAGAATTAAAGAATCAAATGAATTAGCTCAGCAACATCAGTCAATTTTTATCTCACACATGGACTGACTGCTATTGAACTCCTCGGTATCTGAAACAATCTCATCAAGAGTCAGAGGAAGGTCAGATGAGAATGTGAGGCTTGGTTTCACTTTTGGCACAACAAGAGGTGCCGCTTCATTGTTGAGACTATGTAGGACTCTTCTCATGGAAGGCCTCTCTGCACTATCTGGGTTTGCACAGCTCAAGCCCAAGAGCAATAGCTTCCTCATTTCCTCCTCCTCAAATTCTCCATTCAACCTTTTGTCTGCTGCTTCAATTATCTTCCCTTCAGAGTGCATGCCCCAAACCCAATCAATCAGATTGACCATTTTTTGGCCCTCTCTTTCAATTGGCCTCTTCCCACAAGCCACTTCAAGTACAACCACTCCATAGCTGAAAACATCAGTTTTATCAGTTGCCTTTCCATACTGAAGATATTCAGGTGCAAGGTATCCCATTGTTCCAGCAGTTAATGTCGAAACAGGACTTTTATCATGATCCATGAGCTTTGCCAATCCAAAATCCCCCAATCTCGGGTTGAAGTTGCCATCTAGCAAAATATTTCCAGTCTTAATGTCTCTATGAATGACTCTCTGCTCACATTCTTGATGAAGGTAAACCAGTACAGAAGCCAACCCAACAGCAATATTGAATCTGTGAGACCAATTTAATAATTTACCACGTTCCGGTTCTTGGTAAAGCATCTTATCTAAGCTTCCATTGGGCATAAAGTCATACACAAGAAGTAATTCGCCCTTCTCAACACACCAACCTTGGAGCTGAACCAAATTCTTGTGCCTCAAACCAGCTATAATGGACAGTTCAGCAAGGAATTCAGTTTTACCTTGATGGGAGTGTCTTGACCTTTTCACAGCAGCAATGGTTCCTGAAGATATAAAGAAGGCTTTGTACACTGTCCCAAACGATCCATGGCCAATGATCCTACTAGGATGAAACTCTCTCGTGGCTGATTTCAACTCTTTGTAATCAAACTCCCTTGGATACGCCACAAACTCTGTTTTGAAGCTCTTCTGTTTTCTGACACCCCTCCATTTCCGAACCGAAACATAGCCCAAAATTGAGAAGACCAGACAGAAAAAGGCTGGACCAGCAATGGCAAAGCCAATTCCAAACCTCTTGACATGCTTCTTGCTGGAATTTGACGAAGGAATGCCCACTGTTGCAACAGTCACCGAGTTATCAGAAACGTTGTGAGGATGCAACCTTGGTCTTGCAGGAACAAACCCAATAGTCTGAAAGCTCCAATTTTCAATCTGATGAAGCTCAGTGCTTCCTTCAGTAGAAGCTGAGAAACCCACATACATGATCTCCTTGAAGTAGCGAGAAAGGTCGATATGAACACTGAGAACGGGTTTCAAAGGCTTGGAACTTGAATAACTCAAGAAAACGTTGAGCATCCTCTGATCACTCTTGTAATCAATCCAAGCGGTGATCAAATTCCCACTCTTGAGATCAATCCCTTGCAAGATGGGATCCCCAGTCTTGATGGAATTCATGCTGTCAATATCCAAACCAACGTGGTTCTCATTGGGGTCGTTGAAATGAGAATCGAAACGGGTATCGAACTCCACCGCCACGAACTTGTTGATGGTCAACTGGGACGAGTTGACGAGACCCAGATAGCCACCGGGGCTCCCAAGAATCCGGTTGCTCGGGGAAAGGAAGAAGGCTAAGCCATCACCGAAAGAGGTGGGATTGATGTTGTTGATGGAGAATGCGAATCTTGTGGAGAAGGAAGATGTGGTGTTTGTTTGTGAGTCGAAGAGAATGATGGGGTTGTCGTAAATGATGGCTCCGGCGCTGGAAGTGGGGACGTCGATGGAGGTGGTGAGGCCAATGACGCCGTTCTTGAGATAGGAATCGCCCAAGAGGGTGATGTTACTGAGAGTGAAAGATGGGAATTCGAAACTCACGTTCTCTGCAACTGTGAGCACAGTTGGGTCCAAGAATAAGAAGAAGAAGAAGACGATGATGATGAAGCTTCTTCTGGGACGCGTGGCCATGGCTCTGCTGAAGATTCAGAGGTTCAAGTTATCCAAGAATGGAAGAATAGTTTGGGGTGGGGAATTGGGGTTTAAACCGTTAGAAAGAGGGCGCGTCAGTGGGGTTTAAACTAACGAAGTGGAGGGTTTTAGTGGTTTACGACGGTTGTCAAAGAAAACTGCCAAAATCTAAGCAAAAATGCAAATTGGGTTCTTTATATCACAAAAGATGTAACACGGTATCATTATATATGTTGTTGGATTAAAATTAAAATATTTTTTTAAAAAAATAAAATCAAATTTGATGATTAAAATACTAGTGAGAATAATACTCTCATAGTATATTAAAATTTCTCTTTATTAACAAATATAAAATCCACAAATTGCTTTGTCTTTCCAATTCCATAATAAAATTAGTATATAATTCGTTTTCCTTAATTTGTACACCAAAAATATATATATATATATATAAATTTTTTTAATCTAAAGGCACACTTAATGATTTGATATATTATTAAGTTCTAATGTACAGAGCAAATTAAACCCATTAAATTTATGAAATAAATGTAGATGAGTTTTATACAATAATTTCAATAATCAAAAGAGGTGAAATGATAAAGAAGAAAAAATGTAAAACATGGTGTGACACAAGTGATAGATACTTGGGTTCTTTAAGTATGTAGTTAGGGGGTTGATTCATGACTCATGTGTATGGAAAAATATTTGTTGGGAGAGGTCAATTCTTTAAATGAATTTCAGTACTTCGAGAGATTAATTCCTACAATCATGCTTAGAGATACCCTGAAAAATAAAAAATAAAAAAATAAAAAAATAAAAAAAAAAGTCAGTAACAGTGGCACGGGACGTTGGATAATCCAATACAATAGATAGGGCCAAGTGAGTCTTGTGGTTGAGACCCACATGGCAGCGAAATACGACTGATAAACGATTCTTATTTCTTACATGCTAATGTGTGATTCATATAGCCGTTGTTAAATAACATCCCCTTACAAAACACTCCCAAAAATACAAAACCACGTTCAAGTTCAACAATAAATAACATCATAGTACTCTAGTATTGCTTGCTTGTATAACACTTAGAGCCCCCAATTGGGCCAGCGCCCCAATTTGTGGATTTGGGCAATGCTGCAACAGCCCCAAATTAATTTTGCCACATCACAAATTCAGATTGGACTGTCAGTGTGGGTCAAAGTCCTCAACTCAACCCTTTCACATGGATGATGTATATATTTTATATAGTAAAGTATTCCGTGTCGTTTCAATCGGTGTTCCTTCCTAGTTCCTATTCTTTTGATCGATATTCTAGTCTACAATACCTTGGCGTGGTACCAACTCCACTGCATTGGACCAATGCTTCGTTGTCCATACATTTTCCAGTATTCCGCTTCATAAAACCATTATCAGTTCCCTCTGGTTTGTCCTCTCTTAACAATTCCACATGCTGGTTCAGTGACGAGTTCTGGTTCCCATTCGTTGTTTGTATTTTCACCTTCAAATTCCAATCCAATATATATGTATATTCATATTTTCATGCTATCAATGCTTGTTTGATTAGGAAAGGAATTGATGGTTGTAATTTGAGCTTCAATTCCATGTTTAATTCAGAAAACGCATCTTCTCTTCTATTTCGAGCTTCAAATTCGAATTCCAAGTTCAATCAATCAAAAATTAAAAATTGAAAAACATTTGTTTTGTTTTTCGATCTTATCATGGCTTGTTTCTAATGGTTTCAGGTCATGGATTTTCCGTTGCCATTGGATAAATTAGCTTTACAATTGATCAGTAACGAACCCCTGCCTGCAAACACAAGCAAGTTAGTTCCTTTTCTCTTGATAATTTTGTGGGCAGTTGTTTCTATTCTGTTGACCTTATTCTGAATTATGACATTCTTTCTCTCTTTCTCTCCAAAAAAGCAGCGGCAAGATATATGTAGTTCTGGTGGCAACTGGAAGCTTCAATCCACCTACTTTTATGCATTTACGCCTGTTCGGTGAGTTGCCTTTACATTAGAGCACACATTGTTTCCTTTGTTTTCGTTTCCTCAAGTTTGCATTGTTGCAAATTGTTAGCCACTAGCCCTTAGACATCTTCTATTGCTTTGGCGCTTTTAAAAGTCAAATCTGAATAATCTTAACCCCCCCCCCTTCCCCCTGCTCCTCTCTCTAACAAGAAGAAAATGGAAAAAGTGATGACATCTTGAATGTAAGTTCATTCTTGAACTTATTGACTGTTGAATGTTATATGAATCATATACATGTAATAAGAATTGCTATTGAAATTCTAAGCTTTATAAAGATGTTCAAATGAGTTGGATTTTGCATACGAAACTATTTGTATGTGTGATGTCTTCCTGTATTGTTAACTTCCTTGACTTATGATCTCCGAGTTTCTATTTTCTAAATGAAGGTAAGGGGGAGAGATATATATTCTGAATATTACCACTAGTTCACATCGAGAACTACTTGATGGAATTTCATTGACATAATTTCTTGAATTATATGTACTTTAATTTTCAATTTCATTTATTTTCTGCTTGTCTGATATTTTAAAAAAAATTTATTTTTATGGATGTTAACCTTAGAGCTTGCAAGAGATGCATTGAATTCAGAAGGCTACTGTGTAATTGGAGGTTACATGTCACCTGTTAATGATGCATACAAGAAAAAGGTATGTTGCCGTCATGCACCTAGAGAAAAAGATCCTTCATCAGGTATATTCATACATGTACATCTGTAAAACTTTTAATAAGCAAAATAAAGGATTGAAAAAGGAAAAATATACTCTTGGCGTGTGGGAAACACTGAAGTTATTATGAGAGTCAATGAGCAATATATTTGAGGTTTGAAAGACTCCTTTAAAGTGCTGCTTTAGTTTCATAGCCGCACATTGGTCTGATTGTCTTTCATTTGTATGTTGATACAGAACCTAATATCTGCTGAACATCGAATACGTTTATGTCATCTAGCCTGCAAAAGTTCAGAATTTGTAATGGTTGATCCATGGGAGGTAAATTACTCTTTCTCTCCCCTAGTCTGCCCTCGTCTCTCTCTATGCATAAAAAGCTTCATTATCCAAAGATTTGAAGTTGAGAGTGCTTTGGTTTTTTTGTAACTTCTGTTTAGATAGATCATGTGCATGCTGAGAAATATAAAGGTCTGGCTGGTCTTATTTTCTCATATTTTACATTTTTATATGGCTACAAACTCGTACAGGCTAATCAAATCACATATCAACGCACTTTAACCATTTTGTCCCGAGTCCACAGTTCCATTTGTGAGACAGGGCTGGTATCCAGAGGTATGCTCTACAAACAAGTCTTTTATGAAAGCACATTAGTCTAGTCACCATCTCAGATTTCTTTCCCTCAAGTCTAATATTTAAAACAAGGGAAAGAAGACGCAACACTGGCTCTCTTTTAGATTGAAACACCAGTCATGTGAGTGCTAGTCCCTACTACTGATGAACTCTTAAAAAATGTTGTGCTTAGGATTAGGTGTTTGTTCAGGAATGCTTTATTATTTAAATGACTAAAATATTGATTTTAGTGTTAGGGCGTGTTTTTCTTCCTCTTGGTTTTAGGTGGTCCATTGATTCTAGTATTTTTAGAATTTCTTAGTGCTGTGTGGATACATAACCGGCCAGCCTATTTTGTTCTGTATTGTACTAAGGCCTTCAAAACTGACCTATATGTTCATTGTTTATAATGTGGCCTTAGTCTAAAAAGATGCTTTTAATAGTTGCTTTCATTTAATAAAATTTCATGCTAAACCTAGGTTGCTTTCTATGCATGTTTCTGATGATGATGTAAACGCAATGCAATAACTTGCTTTTGTATTGATTAGTGTAGAATCCCTAAAGGTCATGCTTGTCTGTGGTTCTGATCTCCTTCATTCTTTTGGCATTCCTGGATTCTGGATTCGTGACCAGGTATTTATGGATTCAGTAGAATAGAAAAATCTAATATTGTTTATAATAAGATTAGCTTTACATTTAGTCATTTGATTATCTTGGAACAAGACCCTGTCCCTATTGAGCCACATAATATTTTTGGTAAACCATCAGAAAATGGTAGTGGAATTAGAAGTCAGAGGAATTAGATTGATTTTGTGGTGTTTTTATTGTTAGAATTGACATGCTTATTAAGTTAAGAAGTTTTTTTTTTGTGGGGCACATTAAGTTAAGAAGTTTTACTTCTTCCTACATAGATACAAAGTAATAATGGGTGGAGTATAAATCTATATGTTAGTGATTTGCCATAGGTTGTGGAAACAATGGACTATAATTTTGTTATTGTACTTTAGGTTAAGACTATATGCAGAGATTATGGAGTAGTCTGCATTCGGAGGGAAGGACAAGATGTTGAGAAGACTATATCTAATGATGAAATTTTGAACGAGAATCAGGTATATCAGACATCTCAAACTTGTCTTGTTTGCTTTTATGCGTTTACTTGAAATGTGGCTTTGTATTCTGGACATTTTCAAATTTCTATTTGTTGATTTTTGATATATTTGTATTTGAACACATTAGTGTCAAACTTTAGGCTGACTGATGAAATCGATTTACTTTGTTATGGGCCCATATACAAAGGCTTGTTGATATTGAGTCAGCATGGAAATTTCAAATTGAAGGGTAAAAATTGGTCAATTCCTGCGAACCAAGGGTCACTGAAATAGACTTTGTCTTGATGGCATTTTTCCATGGTTCACGTTGAATGAGCATTAGCTTTACATTGAATTGCTTTGCTAGTCAGCTTTTATACATATTTAATTTTGTCACTGCAATTTTTTCAGGCTAATATCAAAATTGTGGATGAACTTGTACCAAATCAAATCAGCTCAACAAGATTAAGGTGATACTATGACCTTGTTTACTTTCCTCAGAGTTACGCAGAGTGATTTAACAAAAGGGAGACATTGTTCAATTTTTAATATCTTTTCTTCTTTTTCACAAATTTCAGGGAGTGCATTGCAAGAGGATTATCAATAAAATACCTCACTGCGGATGAAGTGATTGAAGATATCAGAGAGCGGCAATTATACTTGAACTCAGATGATAAATAATTATTAATGTTGTACATCACACGTTTATTTATCTTAATCTGCAAGAGCCATGATAACCATGGGGGCCAATTTTCAGTAACAGTTGATTTTTGGGTTGTAAATTTGCGGATTATTAAACATTTCAAAATTCATAAGCCTTGCCAATTTAATCGGTAACAGCCCAAAAATGATAAACCAATTGCCATAGTAAAAGAAGGGACTACCCTATTCCGACAATAAAAGATTGAATTCTGAAGAGTGAATACTTGAATTTGCCTCTTGACTGGACAGTGGTTCTAGTTCACAGTACGCTGAATTTATAGATGGGGAAGGGTATAACCCAAGTGGCGTGGCTGCTTTGTTAAAGAGGGATGTAGAATTTGCATGATTTAAGAGTCATTTATTTTGATTGGTAAAAAAAAAGTTATTTTATCATGAATAGAATGAGATCAATTAACACTGGTGATAAGTTGATTAAGATGACATTTGATTCTAAATTTATTTTCTCTCTATTTTTTTTATAATTTAATTTTTTATTCTTTTTTATTGGTTGTGTTTTCGTATGCATTAAAGAAAACACTAAATAACAAAACTTTTATAAATTTACAAATTTTATTATTATTATTTTCTTGTAAAAGTGAGTAATTAATATCATATTTAGCTTTTAGATAAGTGACAATGAGAATTAGTTTAACTAGTAGGATTGAATTAGGACTAAAGATTTTGAGTTTGATTCTTGCTAGTAATTTTTTTATTGGTAAATCATCTCTAAGTATCACTATAAGCTTTCATTAAGACTTATGGCATGCCTTGATTTTAGAATGAGGCAATAGTCCCTCTCCCTAAACTTTTTCTATACAAAATAAAATAAAAAATGTTTTAGAGAATTTTTTATAAAATAAATTTCAGGTAAAACATTTTCATGATCCCATAATAAAGACTATTTTTGTTGTTAGCATAAAAGTGAATAATTGTCGTTTTCAAAAATTATATATATATATATATATACACGTCACGTGTTTGAGTAATAAGATTTTATTCATAGTGCATGTTACATGTCTTTTTAGAAGTTCATAATTCATGTTTCATAGATTGTGTTTAACAAGTTCAAAAACGTGTTTAATAATAATTTGTAGGTTTTCTTTCTTCTTTTTTTCATTTAGTATTGTTTTGCCTCAATTCTAACAAATTTTAACAAGTCGTAAAATTATATGTAGTGGTTTCTTTAATTTTAACTTTGTGTTTAGTAAGTAAAAATGATTGTGTTTTTTACAATAAGATGGAGAATATTTTTTAAAAAAATTGATAAATAACTAAGATAAATAAATAGAAAATAAAAAATCATTATCCATGATCAAACATGAACCTAAATAATAAAAGGGTAACAGAACAAACACAATAAAAAGGAAAATTACAGCAAAGAGCAAACCCCAAAACGCACCCTAACATCAAAAGTCTCCATAATTGTCTACATGATCTATTTTGTCATGCACCTACCTGCTACCCCTTCACTTGTCAAAAATGATAAAAGTAACTTTCTTTATGATAGCAAACAAAAAAAAAAAAAAAGCTTTCTACAAGGGAAAAAAATTACATCCAATTACTGCAAAATTAATACAAGTGATGGTAAATCTCATTTAATGTTGTCAATAATTTTTGGCGTATTTATACGTGTGGATATTTTTATAATGATCTAAATTCATTTTCTTTATGCTAAATTTACTTTACTATTCTAAAGAGGTTGAGATTGAAAAAGATATATTTATGCCTATATTTTAAAACCTAAAAGTATAACTTTCATTAACTATAACTGTGAAGCTTTTTTATTTGTATTTAATTGTGTTGTCATATAATTAAAAGAACTTAATTCAAAGTCAAATGCTAATATTTTTTATTACTTTGAAAATTTTACAGTGATTCTTATTAATCATATTTTTATTCATCGTTCGTTGAGTTAAAAAAAAATAATATTAAAATAATTTATGTTGAAAAATAAAATTGTTTGATTTAATGAAAATATTTCATTTTACTTTATTTATCATATTTTATAAAAATAAATATACTTTTTTTTATTACTAGCCTCAAATTATATCTAAGCCTTCTAAGTTCCAAGCCCATTGACTAGCACAAACTTATTTACAAAAGGAGAAGAGACAATTTATTACTTCCACTTGCTGGAAAATTATTCCACTTTGCATGCTCCAGACTGGGGAGTAAGCCTTTCTGGGTTAAGCATTCCACATGGTGGAAACGTGCCTAATCTCAAGAGTCTAGACATTTTTGGCTCTCGCTGGCTTCCGTTTGAACCAGATTTCACCGTTGCAAATTCTAATCCTCACCTTTCTATTCAAGCTTGTGTGTCAGAAATCTTACATCTTCAGCTGAGGATGTTGAAGCCTAAGAACTATCAATTCTCTACACATTTCTCTAAAATTAGATTCATTTTTCATCTTTCTAATTCCCATCAGGTTGTCTAACATTTTGAAAAAAATAAATAAAAGAAAAACCAAAAGCCACTGTAAAACGTCCACTATATTTAGTAATTAAGATATCAAAAAACTACTCAGAATCATGGACACTATTTAGGGGAGACTGAGCGTAATATCTAACAAAATTCACCCAGTCTACATTTTCTCAATTCCTGTAGAATCTAAACAATGGGTATCACCATTACATACAAAACCTAAATCTAACCCCTTATATTCTATGATCTAGATTTACTCTTAGACCCTTTTGAACGCTTTCTAGATGATTCTGTACCATTTACACCAATTTTACTTCTTTTAAGACCACCATTACTTAGAGATTCAGTGAATGTTTCATATGTTTTGCTATACCGAATAACATTTGTCACAATGGCAAAGACAGTGACATCACTTCTAGGTGTCAAGATGGTCTTTCTCTCAATAACTGCATTCTGCCCACATTTTGATTCAAGAACTGCCTTGTCTCTCAGCTTTTGGAACATGACATCCTTATCAAAATTGAAGCAGTCAGTCGAAACCTGTAATGATAATATTTTTATGCAAGGCAATCGCTGGAACAATTGGTCTTAGACAAATTATTATGCATGTTGCAAAATCTGTTTTTGGATAAAAGAACAAATAAATAGCGTAAGATAGATATAAAAGAAACAATGAGAAAATGAAAATACTGTCTCTGCCCCCATTCCCCCTATTTTCTGTTTAGAATATAGTCCTGAAAGAGCAAGTTTTATTAAATAAGAAATGGTGCTTCACAAACTAACATGGTCATATTTCATTCACCTATGATGGAAAGTGAGGTCATATCAGAAGATAGGTAACAGTTACGCAATCATCTCACCTTAAAATCAACTGGGACATCAATTTCAATGGACGAGCAACCACAGCCATCACTGAAGTTGAGTTTCAGAACCATTTCAAATGCTTTAGTGTATATACTGTTCTCCTGAGACATCAGTCATCTAAATGAAAGGAAGGTGTAGGCCATACATCTATTGTAAGCATCTCAAGTTATGCAACACAGAAATGAAGAATTATGTTCCAAAATTCCTAACTTCTTATGTAGATTCTCACAATTCTTCCCAATTCAGTTTAGTTTCATCTAGTATGCATGGACCAATAAAATGAATAAAATTTTGATCAATGGCACAAAGAAACACATTGCATAAATGCATGATAGCAGAATATATGTTACCAATGCTTCTGAGTTCTAACAATATTTATATTATTAATTCCACAAATCGCATGGCAGTGACCATATTGCAGCACCTTTTAAGCCGAAAAGGTTGCCTATCCAGAATGGCTGCTTTATAATCTTCCTTGTCTAAGAAGGAGACCTGCAGCACACGTTTGGTGAATGGAATGCAGCTGAATCAGACATCAGTCAAGGAGGTTAGGAACTAAAAAGCTCCATTCTTACTCATTACTCCCCCTAAATGGAACCAAGCAGGACTTATCATCAGTTTCACTCACTATAAAACTAACATGAAATTACTAAAACACTCATCCATAAATAATGAGATAAGCATGGAACCCAGCATCATGGTGTCCAAAAATACACAACGTGAAAATTAGGAGTGAAGTTATTAGGTTCAAACATGTTAATAGATCTCTAAGTCTGTATAGCCTAATAGAGATGTGGATGTAGTAGAAGAAAATAGAGAGAGATTGCACATGAATTCACCTCAACAAACTTGATGAATGGCAATGCCGCTTTCTGTCCATGTGCACTTGCAACCTGGAGAGTCCAGTTCACATATCTTTTATCTGAGATGCAAGTGAATGGACTATGTGAGAGCTATAAACCAATGCCCCATTTAAGTGCTAGTCACTTGCTCCAGTGACCTGGTATTTTGGCTGTTAGATGTGTGTGACCTAGAATTGTGAAATTATGAAAAGGCAACCAATTTTCACAGACTGGATCAAATGAGTTCACAGAAATATAAGAAGAAATAAGAAGACACGTGAATATAAAAGAAGCTTGCCTATTGAAGCTAGACAACACATTGTATTAATAACTGTCATAGTGAGATAGCAACAGGGGTGGCATTGAACGACTGGATCATGAGCTCCATTTTGTGCACACACGTGTCGTGTGTTTGTATGTGTGTATAAAGATATTAAATAGATCAGAATTCAATTCCATCCTGAACAAAAGAATATAACTTAAAAAATTATAAATTGAGCAGTGGTTACCAATGCTCAAAGCTTGTGTTAGAATAATCTGGAAAAGATCAATCCTGACAAATGGAGGAATCTGCAGATTAAGCTGGTCCATGACACATGCAATTACCTGTTCCAGTTTAAACTAATACATATTAAAATGCAGATAGTCGTATCTGTATTTACTCCCCATGACTGGAGAGAAAAACCAAGCCACACTTATCTACTTCAAACTAAAATCCTCTGGATATGAAAATATAAGAAATGTGTTATCCTGACTTCATAACTAATAAAGAAACTGGATGAAAAGGACACATATGTCATATTCTTTAAGAAACTGGACCACAAAGGACTTCAGCTAAGTGAAAGAGCTGTAATATTGTTTGATTAAAAACAACGAGCTTTAGGATTGTATTATAAATGCTATTCTTATGGAATGTAATTGAGATGCACCCCTATGTCTACCTAAAAGGATATTCATACAAAATAATTTTTTTAGTATTACTGTAGAGAGGTTGCAATAATATAGTTTTATAGTGGATAAACTCTTGCTGAGGATCTCTCTCTCTCTTATCTCTTATTAAAAATAAAAAATAAAAAAACTATGGCAAAGAGCTTCTTAAAACTCTGTATCAGTGGATTTGTACTTTACACTAGAAGCTATAATTTTTATTAATAAATATTTTCATAGTACCTTATCCACGAGTAATTCTCCAGTTCCACTAAAATAATACATAAAGCTTTTCTAATATTATGTTTCCCATATCAGCTTACCTACAATAACTATAGAAAGGTTGAAACACTACATTTTTACAAAATTACACTCTACATTGTTAATATTATAATATCATTTCTCTTAGTTGAAAAGAGAAGAAAATATAAAAGTAGTTCAGACAGATATCCTCCTATAATAGTGAAAGGAATCAACAAAGAAAACCTGTAGAAAGAAATTATTATTGACTATATGACATCTCTTTAAAATTGTTGTTATTATTTAGAGGACTTGTGGAATAACAATAAGATATTCAACTATTTTTATGACCTTTCATATTACTTCACATGATAATTGTTATTTCAATTTTGGATGAGTGCATACAGGCTAATATATCTTTCATATTTGGCCATAATGCTAATATGTATCATAAAAGAATGAAAAATGGTTATGATAATATCTTCTATTTAGTACAAAAGAAAATATAGAACAATTATCATCCAACAAGGTTTAGGGCATCATGCTCACAAATCCAACTTTATAGGTAATATGGTTAATTATTCTAACAATATTTCTAGGAATAAGTAGGTTTTTCAATTTTTAAACATCAACTCCTTATTAATTTTAATCACAACATCATAATTAAATCGTCATTAGTAATGAGAAGACCTAACACCCCATCTAAATGTCCTTATCTCTGCCATTAGCTAGTGCTTTTTCGCAACATCAACACCAGTGTATAATTTAAGACAGAACTTTGAAAACACAAAAAAGAACAATGGCAAAAGAAAAGATCTTCTGTACTCAAGGATTCAGATCAAAATACCTTATCTACAAACCCATGGATGGCTAAACTGGCTTTTTTGTCCTTCGGAGTTTTCTGTGGAGTGCAAAAATTTACAGTTCAGATGACTACAATAGTGAAAAATGCATGTAAGGAAAAAATGTGCAACTTAGAGAAGCCAACCAGAATTGAAAAGGATGAAATTGAGAGTTTGACAATTGCATTTCATACTTGTTAGACTGTGATAGCATGAATACACCTGTACACTACTGTTTTAATATATTCTATTGTAACTCTGGCATATATTGGCTACAGTTGAATTTGAGTTTGTCAAACTGCTAGCAATTTAGGCCACTCTCTTGATTACCTTCACTTTACATGCATCAGCTGATCAAAGCAGCCAATACTTACTCCTTACCTAGTACTAGCAAGAGCCCTAAGGTCATAGAACATAACTTAAGGGCGGTCATAAGGATCACATTTGAAATAAAGTAATAAAGTGTATTTTTTTATACCAAATATTATCGACTGCATGGAGAAAATGAACTACTTCCTACAGAACTTACGATCTTCTACCCATCAAATTTTCAATTTCTAATCTAATCAGTGGAGCTCAAATAGCATCTTTATTCCCTGCAAGAAACACAGTTAATTTAACATTTTATTCTTTAACTACTCAAATCTCATTAGCAAAACAAAGAACGAGTATAGAATAAGAGGTCTCCCACCTCTCAAAACAGCAAAAAAAACTTCCTTTTTGAAGTTGGTAGATGGGGACAACCCCAATGAACTTACAAAAGCAGATTAGAAAACAAAAGGTAGATAGATACCTGGAGATTTACAATGACAACTTCACCCCCACCACGAAGTGCTTTCAAAGGCAAGTTGCATGCTGGAGTTATTTGCAGACTGCAGGGAGATTAATATGGCCATGACACATGAAATATCAAAAGAAACACATAGCAAAGCAAAAGATTCAGAATAGTATCACACAGCTCATGTATTCCCTTCAATGCCATGAAATATGCTTGAGGCTGAATTTCCAAGTTGACCAAATGTATGCCTAGAGTAATATACTGTTTACCTCAATAGCCCTGGGCTATTCAGTGGTGATAAAATCCATCTTTTAAGCACAAAATCCTTATCCGTCTAAGTAAATTCCCTTCCAAAGTAGGGAGATGCCTATTGAACTCGTAACAGGCTACAGGTGGTACAACTACTAGAATTGTACCTACGAGTATGTGGATAAGGGTGCAAACTCAGGGACTTTTCATACCAGAAGAGACTAACCTAAACCCTCAGATCCCTTTCACTTTTCATTCTAATGCAAGAAATTTGTTTGTCAGTCAACGTAGGAATTACGCAACTTTTGGTCATCTAACTTTTAAGCCAATGTTGATCAGGTCTATTAGGAGACAGCACTATAATCTAACATTACCCAGTTAACAATAAACAATTACACTCCTACGACTATGGACAGACAGATGGGGAGAGAGAGAGATCAGGTTAGTAGAATACTCCAAAATTTAGATCAACAAAATAGTTACAGTTACAAGAAATAAATCATGCCATTACCTTGTGCCCAAGCATAACACTATATCCGCCCGTTTGCAGTGCTTCTCAGCAGGATCCATCTCCTTTGGAGGCAATGCATCCTGTACAAACAAGGACATAGAGACATACTCAGTGGGAAACACAGACATAAGCAGACACACACACACAGATCCTTATCAAAATGTCCTTCAATAAATCATATCCCCAGATGCAATCTTTTGCACCTCAATAATTTTGTTTGAATTCCTACTTGCTAATTTCAGATACTATACATGTACAACTTGTTCTGTATAAGTCCCCATCCACATTCAGAGCAATTAACCATCCATATTTCATCTACGGCAAAAGGTTACTCTTTCCTATGGGCAATTAAGCACTGAACAAATCAACCATATTCACCATCTTCAGAATCAAAACTAGTATGATAGCAGCAGCAGCTCTGAATATGGCTTACTATGAGCAAATACCTGCATACCAGCCACTGCCATAACTTTTTACTATGTCCACCCACCACCAGTGGATCAAAATCAAGCCACATTACTGAAACATCATGCCATGAATCCTAATTTAAGAAGCTTGAATAACGCAAAAGTGTAGGAACTAGCAAAATGGAGCTTCATGAAACAGTTTAAAAATGATGGAGCTTATTTTCATAATTAATTGCTCTTAAACAGAAACCGCTTCTAGTTTATATTGAAATTTTAAAAAGCATAACAACAATGAGCAAATCTCTATTCATCCTATAAGCCTAATCAACACATAAACATGTGATCCATGCATATTCCTATTCATCTTCGAGTTCAGGGAAGATCAAGCAATAATGTGTCAGGAGATATAATTGTATCTGGTCTCAGTAAAAGATGTACAGATGTACTTGGCAGTTGGAAGTCATGGTGAAGCCAGAAGGGGATATAGGATAGAGAAAACCGGCGGAAAAAAGAATAATTTGTCTCCAGTTCAAGATTTATAAAAGAAGTCATATTATAGTCTTCAAGATTTGGCTGAACACATTTCGTTTATTATTTGTCTATAAAAGTGGCATAGACACAATAAAACGTGTACAAACACCAAAGTGCATCTTTTATGATGAGCATAATCATGCACTGATGTTCAGGGGCTAAACATCCATATAAAGAGAAGGCATCAATCAAAGTTGATTATAGCACAACCGATAACAAATGGATTGGTTTGAAGTCCTATTTCAATAGCAAAAGAAACAACAAAATCCCATGTGACACACCTCACAATCATAATAATCTGTAATTGTTGAACCTCTACTAAATTATCATCAAGAAAGGGAACAAAGTGTTACCTCCCAGTCGAGAACTGTATCCTTAAGTCTTGTCCCACACTTTACATCTGAACAGCGCCGTAATGTCTCCTTTAAACCAATAGTTTCCACCTCAAAATCCCGAAGGTACCTTAAGAGGTTAAAACCATACAATTAGATTTATAATTCTTTTAAGACATGAGATTTTGAAAAACAAGGACATGAAAGTGAAAATTATATCAACATAAAAAAAGCACACCTAGAGAAAAAGCATAATTATAAAAGGTCACACAAGGGTGCCTATTTAGAATTGAACAAAGTGTGCAAAGCTGGATATCCTTGATAAGCTAAAATTTCTTGTATATAAAACTAAATATTGAAGAGAAAAAAAATGTGTACTGGTGTAGTAGAAATAACTAAAAACAGGCATGGACCTAGTCACCATATGATTGACTTAATGCAAGAAGTAGCAAAATCAGGCCACCCATGTTTCTAGCAGAATCTTCAAAGATAATATTACAAACTAGAAACAATTTAAAAATAGAAACTACAGGATAGAACTTTCATTAATGTAAAAACTGTAATTGTGCTTGTTTTGCTCATACCTACTAGCATCTTCTCTGTCAAACGTAAAAGCTTCATGGAAGATATTTGATTGAATATGCTAGAGTAATTAACTATTACTGAAGAAAGCTCGTGTAAATCGGGGATGTAAATAACAATCAGGTCTTACTCAGTTCCACAAGAAGGGCAAGTTTCCATGAAGGAATTCCCATGCAATTCAGCTAGTTTCTCCCTTGGTATTCTAGACCGAAGATGGAGACCATCAACATTCTATCAAAAGAAAGCAAAAGGTTATACTTATAAGAAATGAAAAGAAAATTAAATGATTAACAGTGGTTCCATACAATGACCATTTTGATGAAATGCAATGCCAGAAAAACAGAGATGAAACAATGATTGAAGTTGAATTGCAAGGGAACTAGTGTTAAGATCCCAACCCAGCTAAAACATACAATTGAACATATTATCCGCACCAAATTACTCCAAAAACCTGAAATCTTCACACAGCAACAGAATGGAGATGCCACCACCACCGATTACTAATGAACAGAAAGTTAAGGTAATATATCCAAACGAAGTATGTATATACATAGCATCAAAATGCAACAACGTTACCTGACTGATAACAAACTTTAAAATACCAGCCTTTTCTAATTTAACCAGAGCCATGTGAGTCAAGCTTGGCACCGCGCGATGAAATGGCAGTGATGCTTCAGGCAGAGCTTTACCTTCACGCTGTAATAATACAGGGAAGTTCTTCTTAAATTAACTGCCTTGCAATTTATTTAAGCAAGCAACGGTTAAGACAGGGCACCTAAGTTAAAACTGTTCACATCCCATCAAGTTTTCAGTTATACTGAAGTCCTTGTCTTGGTAATAAACTTTACTTATAGGATCCCTTCTTGCACATTTATCTCATTTTATAAAAACATTTCAATTATCACCTTGATGAAGATGTATGTTTGAAGCAAATCAACATGAAATTAGTAGAATGTATTATGGTCCATGTATGGTAAAAAAAGTGATAAATTTGGAAAGAGATAGGCTATAATCTTCCATCGAAATTAATTCCAAATATATGAATAATTACTTTAGACAGATTAAGCAACTTACCTACTGCGATAATATATAATCCTATATGGGCAAATTACACAGTAAATGTATTGTAAGTATAAAAAGTTAATGATACAGCTCTCATTAGCATTTGCATTCTAAATCTAATAGAAAATCAAGATTGAGAAGCATACATTCACAAATACATGAACCTCCAAAAAGGAGTAAAGTTTAATTTCCATTGTAGTATACGCATTTGTAATCTTCAAAATCATTACCTGAAGCGTCCAAATTCCCTTGGGACCTCGGAAATCAGGTATACCACAAGAAGTTGATATTCCTGCACCTGTAAACACCACTAGATGCTTACTCTGCAAGTAGAAAGAGGAATAACAAATTAAAGAGGCAGATTATATATAAACTTAAAACACAGAAAGGAAATTCCTCACTTCCAACGTTAATGGGTAGCTGCAAATTGATACCTTTTTTATCATGATAGCAAGTTGTTCTATCTGCTAGAAAAGAAAAGTTATGTTAGCATGTGAAGAAGTTTTGGGGGAAGGGCCAGGGGGAGCGTGATTTCCTCTTCTTTTTTTTTTTTTTTGGCATACTAACCAATGTATAGCGGAATGTATTCACATTGAGGTGGGATTCAATCCCAAAAAGATCTAAGTAAATACCTGGTCAACAGTTAATGTTTCAAAACCCTTGTAATAGCACAGGTTCATCTATTTCAAAGTATTTGTGATCCTAATCCAGTATTGCACATATTAATAACCATGCATGCTAATGATCAACACTGCTACAGACACACAGGTAAAGTAGTAATGAGCAATCCAAATTTCAGCTTAATCAGCAGCACAAGACCAGTAAATCAAGCCATTATTAATCAATCATGCGACTGAAACCCAGGTCCCAGATTCCTCCAAGCAAGAAAGAACCACAAGACGACATAAAAACATGTAGAAGAGCAAGAATGTGAATGGAGACAAATGACCCACTTTTTCTCGCAAAACGTGAGGTGGGTCGAAATATTCCGCCATTCCCACGTTGCCCACATCTTCTATGAAAGAAAGCTTCTCTGCATATCCCAGAGACATGGCGATTGGTGACAGAGTGCTGCCTGAATAGCTCTCTCTCTCTCTCTCTCGAAGGCCTTTCTTGTTTCCCTCTGTTGTTCCTTAACAGAGAATATGACAAGTATTTGCTTCGTTTAAGGAGACCCCAAAAGGCCAAAAGCCATACTCATACTTGCATTGCATCCCCTCCATGGCACTTAGCACAGGCATTGCCACAGCACCTCTCTCTCTCTCTCTCTCTCCAACCAATGACAATTCTTATTTTTCTTATTTTCTCAAAATTACCCTTTTTTCTGTAATAATTCTCAATAATAAATTAATAATTACCACAATTCCCAATTTTTTATTTTTTAACATTAATACTCACCTCAAATGAGTCAAATCTACAACCACTTACTATTTTTTTTCTTTTGAAATGTGAATTTATAATGCCATGATTCATCAGAAAATAGAAAAATACTAATATAAATAAATCCTACCACAAAATGAACATAAATAATAAAATCATCAAGATAACACACAAATATAACAACAGCAAATTCCACGTGACGTTTTAGTTTCCTTGTATAAACCAATCAATTTTCATTGGTGGGGTAATTTTAGGCTTCTATATTTTCAGCCATTATTGTTTTTTAACGGGTGTTCATTTATCTAAGGTTTTATTTGGATAAATATTTTATATAAAAAATTATTTATATCATAAATATAGTCTAAAATAAATTAAATAATATTTAGATAAATATTTTAATAAATACTTTTTATAAATATTCTGAAATAGATATTATATATTTAATAAATATGTTATGAATTATGTCAATTTATTATAATTAATTTTATAAAAATAATTAGTACATAAGTTGTTTGTAGCTCTCGCAAAAATTCATTTTTAAAACCTTAAACTTTTAACTTATAAAAATAAGTCTAAGGGTGTGCTTGTATAAACTTTTAAAAAAAATGCTTTTATGATATAGCTTTTCTTAATATAACTTTTATGAAAAGTAAAAGTTATTTTGTGTATAAATATTATTATTGGAATATCCTTTTTTATTTTCTCTCTCATCTACAGCATGAACTTTTTTTTAGAAGCTTCAAAATGTAGCTTTCAAAAAAAGTACAAAAATAGCCTTTTTTTAACTTTAGTTTTTTTAAAAAAGATTATTCAAACAGTCATTTATAATGTTAAAAGTATTTTTTATTAATAAAAGTGTTTTTTAAAATAAAATAAAAAACTTATCCAAATGTACTGTATAACAACGTACAAGGTTTGAAAATCTATTTTAATAAACTCAATAAAATAAGATAAAAATATTTTATAAATATTTATTACAATATATAAGTCCAAATAAGTTTTTTTTTTGTATAAATCAGGGTATTTTATCATCTGAAAGTTTAGAAATTAATCTCATGAAATACGATCAAGCGCGTGAAGTAATCTCTCACAACTGAATTTTCTCCATATACATCGCTCCAATTGTGGCGTCTAAGGTGAATCAGCAATTAAATGGTTCATCGATGGACCATTAATTATAAACCGTTAGATTTAATATAAAATAAATGAATGGTTTAGATTAGACCAAATCAGATACCATTAGTATAAGTTACCTGTAATTAAAAAAATTGTAAGTTAAACCCCAGTAAAGTTTGTTATTTTTTTTGTGAAATATTGCAAGTTTGTTATTTTTTTGTGAAATATTACAAGTTTGTCCCCAATAAAAGATTGATATTTTTTGTTTTTCTTTCTCGTGTGAAAAAGCTCTAATGTCATACCTATTTTTGAAAAAAAAATCAAAGATTGTTGAGATTGTAACAGCTCGTGACATTGTTTTTGCTATTGCACAAAAGAAATATTATTTTACACAATTTATTAACATTTTTCAAAATCTTATCTTTGTATTGATTTAAAATTAAAATTTATGCATTCTATTGAATTAAAAAAGAAAATTAATGATGTGTATAATTAATTTTAAATTATTATTTATTTGACCCAAACCATATAATAAGAAATCTAATCAAACATATTTAAAATGTTGGTTTATAAAAACATAAATATTAGGTTGCTTTCAGGATCAATGAGAGATCTATTTGATTATTTTAATAATTAGTATTTTAAAAATTTTACAATATTGATATTATAGATTAATTTATAACATTAATTTTTTATTATTTTAAATCTCTCGAAATTCAAAAATATCTAAATATTAAAAAATATAAAATGTCTCATGAAAATGATTTTTTATACAATTGTCGTTATATTTTTTGAGAATTATTTTATTTCATATTATTTAATAAAAAAATAAATTTATATTATGAAATAAGTTACTATGTAAGAAATAAATTTTGGTTATATATGAATAAAATACTATGGGTTGGAGCATTAATTTAGTGTGTGTTTGATTTAGATTTTGTAAACTTAATTTTAGATGAACATGATTTTGTAAACTTGATTTTGGTTTAAAAATGGGTTTGTCCTAACATTATTTATGTTTGAAAACTTATATCTTAAAAGTAATTCAGATAGTTAACTATTTAACAATTATTAAAGTTTAAGGGTTTAATTTACAAATACAAAAAAAAATTTCTAAAAATATATGAAGGAATGGCAACCTACTATTGTCTGTTATTTTACTGACTCATGGGTGGACCACATGTTATAGTTCTCCACGGTAGAAGTCACCCACTCCAATAATCAAACTTGAAATAAAATACTTAAAATGATCGAACTCATTTCTTTCAAATTATGCAAGTTTATAACCAAATAAGTTACTTATAAATTCTTCGTAACAAACCCTTCGACATGTAGGCAATTAATTGACAAATAATATGTGATTTATCAAGAACACCTAACCTATGTATGGAATTCTACTATTGACGTTCTTAGCTGTCAATGAGTTACCTCACATTAAAACCCATAAAAGCATTTATTAATGAATTTTGGTATATCGTGATTTTGTGACATTTGGGTTTTGGAGGATTTTTAATGTTAATTCCCACAGTTACGAACAAAACGTCGTTATAAACAATGTTGTGAGAATTTGACCGGATCAATCGGTTTGAATAGTGTGACCATAAATTACACATTCAAATAGTTATAATTTAGTATTATAATCAAATTTATTAGATCACTTTAAATTGATTAAAATAATTAAAATTTAGTTAAATTATTTAGTTAATTCATTAAACTGATTAATTATTAAATTTTTATTAAAAAAACTCAATATTTTTTAAATAATTTATATATAATTTATATATTTATATATAAATTAATTTTATGATATTATTCAATTTAACCAATTAATTTAGATTAAACTAAAAATCTCATTAATTTATTATCTGATCTAATTTTAATAATATTAACTACATATAAAGGATAATTTGAAAGTGATTAAGTAATTCTTTCTTCACATGAGAAAGTTAGTGGCATTAAAATTACCCAATAAAATTCATAATAAGGGTAAACTTAAAAAAAATTGGGACAAAATTAATAAAATAATAGTATAATAATAAATAATTTAAAAAAATAGTAGGGGCATGTCCTCACTTCATTATACATGGATCCATCCCTAATCACCTCAGTGCTCCAGTTTGGATATATGTATTATGCAAAGTAAAAACTTTTTAAACGAGAGGAGTAGGCTAAGCAAATTAAACACTATCATTCATTTCAATTATAGAGACAATTTTTTTAGAAAACACAAAAAAAAAGAAGTTTATGGAAAGTTTGAGTGTTAAAGAGGTTGATTTGAAATTATTAAAACATAGGTCAGAGATGTAGAAAACATAAAGTGAAACAGTGTGATTGATTTGGACGAATGGTTTTTCCTTAAGCCATATAGTCATCTTATTCCTCCAGTCCATCATCACTTAGTCTTCTTATTCCTACAACTCAACACAAATATATTTTATTAGATTCTCCAATTAAAGAGAAGTTGTGGGCTGAGTAGCAATATGATATCAAGGAAAGTGTTCCGGTCCAAATCTGAACTGGATAGTTGATCTGTTGGAGCGGCAGAAATGGTGGGGGGTGCCTGCAAAAGAGACTATGACGCTTAAGTCAGGATATGAAGTAAATAGTTTAAAGTGTTCATATTGTGTGTATATCTATGGGGAAGGTCCCCTTATATAGCCATGGAGTGAGAACGCTCCATGGAGTGAGAACGCTCCATGGAGTGATAAGGCTCCAACTTATCTGATTATTGGGGTGATAGGATATCTTTAAGTGGTGCGGATGATGATTCTCTCCGAGTCTTCAGGCTATTATTTTAGAGATGAAGTCAACAGCCGTTACTTAGTCAATGGAATACAATTGGGCTTGGGTCGGGCCTTAAAGATCCATTCTGTACACTAGCCCCCTAGCTCGGTATTCGACGAGCTGAGGTGAGTGAAAAACTCAAGTTGTTGAATTGCTAACGTGTCTTCTTTGCCAACGTGTGATTTAAGATGAGCTTAAGGCCAAGGTAGGAGACTTGTATGGTGTACTCAAAGGTGGTCCGCGTTCATGCTAGCGGCTTGTACTTATCAGTGGGTGAAAGACCTATAAGTGACAAGCTTTGTTGAGCCGGGTTACTGAATGATGAGGTAGGAAGATCAAGGCTGAGGCCGAGCTGTGATGAACAAGTTAAGGCCAAGCTGCGATGAATAGGTTAAGGCTGATCTGTGGTGAATAGGCTGAGGATGAGGTGAGATAGGACTTTCAAGGTGATTTGCCCAAGGTGTAGCATTAACCTCAAGAGTGTTTAACACTTGATCAATCGATGATGTGTGTAGACGTCAGTTTGATCTTCTGTTTTTGGCAAGTTGTTTGGCATATAGTTATGAGCTTTAAGCAAGTTGGGTCGAGCCAACATGTTGATTTTTGCAACTTGATCTGATTTCTTCCAAAATGTTCATTATGTTGTGCTTTTGCCAAGTGAAGGAACTATACTTCGGCATTGGGTCGAGCGTGGGGACCGTTGTCGACTTTATTTGTTAGCTAACCAAGGAGGTTAACTTAAGGGATTCGCTACTCTCCGATGAGGGGGATCGATAGAGTTTGATGTTGATCAAAATTCACTGCTCTTCGAAAAATCGACTTGACATAATCCTGTTCCTCAAAAGGAGGGGGATTAACAGAATCTGATGTTCCTCGAAAAAAGGAGGATTAACAGAATTCGTTGCTCCCCAGAATGAGGGGGATTGACAAAATCCACTGCTCCATGAAAAGAAAGGGATTGACATAATCTCATTAGTAGAAAAAGAGTAGAGAGAGTAGAGAGCGGTAGAGAGACATAAGTGAATAGTAGAGAGAGATAGTATCAAGGGAGAAGCAAATTTATGAATGGGTTCGGTGAACTAAATTGAGTACCTCACATTTGCCCTTAAAGAGAGACCGAGTTGTTAGAAATATCTGAGTTGTGCCTATATAGGGACTGTTGAGGTCCGAGTTGAATGGACCGAGATGATCTATAAGTGTTCAATCTACTACTCCTCTTTCTGAGGTAGGGAATCAACATAGTACCCATTGTACCTATCGACATATTTCTCTGAGGGATTTGAATAACACGTTATCAGAATCAACCATGGTAAGAGATCTTCGTATCACATGGGATTGGAATCAACCATGGTAAAATATTTTTGAATCACATAGGATCAGAATCAACCGTTGGACCTTGGTGTGAGCAATATCAGTTGTCTTCCTGTCGGTCATTGCCCCCTCAGCTCGGTATTCGGCAAGCCGAGGTACTAGGCGAGTTATGTCGAGATGTATGAATTGATCTTTTTGTCACAGTGGTCAAGTTAAGTTAGAGAATCGACATGGAACCCATCAACATAGAACCTGTTATACCTCGTTTCGAGGTAGGGTTGATTTTGCTACTCCTTTTTTTGACAGAATCAGCTATTCCTTTTTCTTATGAAGGGGTTGACAAAGCAGAATTATGTATAGAAACGAATCATGTATTTATAATAAACTAGAAATGTACAAAGTTCTACGTTGGTGAATCTGCTGCTCCTTTGAAGGACAGGGATTGACAGAATCCACTGTTCCTTTGAAGGATGGTGATTAACATAGATCTCCGAGGTCTGAGTTGGTGTGGAGATGTTGGAATACACTCGACTGTGGGGTGAAAACTTGCATAGGAAGGCAGAAAATCCCTGACATGGATTGCCAAGATCTGAGTTAGTCGTTCAATCTAATGTTAGATAATCTGACTTCATGTCTGACAATTCATGATAGAAAATGTATCAATTAATAATGTTTGAGTAGAAATAAAGACTTAGCCTGTATATGTAATGAACTTATTGGGCTGATGAGGTGTGGCGACCGAGGTGAAGTGGTCAAGCTGATGTAAGGTAGCCAAGTAGAGGTGGAGCGACCGGGCTGAAGCGGTCGATTGATTTAGCCAAGTAGATGTGAGATTGCCGAGGCCGAGCAGAAGTAAAGTGGATGAGGTGAAGTGATGAGGTCACAATCTTGACACCTTGATAGGTCAACAACACATAGTCAAATGTTTTGTCGAGTTGAATCTGTTTGGATAAGTATGGACCTCATTTTAGTCTTCCTGTTTATGACATTTGATAATAGAAAACATGATAAAGAATGAATCAATTGATAATAATTGACTAGAAATAAAGACTCAGCCTCTATGACCCTGTGATGTTCCCTAAGCCCCTTTATTTATAGGCTGATAAAGGGAGACTTATCTTGGTAAGAATTCAATCCTGATAAGGATAGATATCTTGATAACTTGATATGGGTCATTATCTAATAGTTGAATCTTGATAAGGATTTGGTGTTGTCAAAATCTTTCTTGATAGAAGTTCAATCTTGATAAGGATGAATATTTTGATAACTTGATAAGGATCATTATCAAATGGTTGAATCTTGATAAAGAATTGATATTGTCAAAATATTTCTTGATAGGAGTTTAACCTTGATAAGGATTTGATGTAGTCAAAGTCTTTCTAGATGTTATCACTCAGCTTGGTAGTAGGTGAGTTGAGGTATTAGGCAAGTCGAGTGCCGAGATGTATAAGTTGTCACATCATTATTGGCACATCAATCGAGCTTAGTAGCATTAGTTGATGTCAATCTGTAGTCAACCTTAGGTGTAGATTTTCAATCCAATGTTGGGACGACTGAGGTAAAGTGACCTAGGTGAATAGGCCGAGTTAGGGCTATGCTACTGAGTTAAGACTAAGCGACTGAGGTGAGACGAGGTTAGAGTCTTGACGCTTTGACAAGTCAAATTAAGGTTCAGTTGGATTGACTTCCCTTAGATTTTTTATTTTCCATGATTGTAGTTGCCAACTGAATGGAAGCATATTTGCCGAGGGGTCAGTCTCGGTTATTCGTGGGCTCTTTACTAGCACATAGTTTGGGCTTTTTGAGGATTTTGTCCTTGAGTTCCTTCCTGGTAGACTTTAAGCAATAACGTCGTGGGTTGCCTAAGCATCATTGGGTGCCAATGCTTGGGTCAATCGAACTAAAGGCATTGGGTTGATCAAATAAGAGCCTTTAACTGGCCAAGATCTCTGTGGTATCATATTGGTTGTCGCAAGTAGTCCTCCATTGCCTTAGCCGTGAATTGGCTGGGATCTTCATCTGGTATAAGCTTGGCTTTCACGAGTAGTTCTCCCTTACCTTTTCAACCCAACATCCCACTAAAGGACTTAGGTACCAGAATTTATTTATTCCTGCAAGTAATTACAAAACATGTTAATTGTATCGCAAATAAAGGAAGGAAGAATGTAAACTCATTAGTTTAAATAGAGAAGTGTGAGATGGTTTTGGCTTATTTGAATAGTAGTTCGTCTCCATTATTAGGTTGGTCAGTGTGATCTAGTAGCATCAAGGAGTTAAGGTCCTTCAAAGCTTGGATCCTTGGATTTTGTCCAAGAAGGAGAGTTGACACAGTCAGATCTTGTTTGTGGCTTTGTTTGTAGGGCATTGCAGTAGCTATTAAACCAATAGAAGATGATGTGGGGTGATAGAGTTTTATCTCTTCCCGCAAATGGCGCTAATGTTCCAGTCTAAATCTGAATTAGATAGTTGATCTGCTGGAGCGGCGGAGATGGTGGGGGTGCTTGCAAAAGAAACTCGGACGCTCAAGTCAATGTATGAAGTAAATATGTTAAAGTGTTCAGGTTGTGTGTATACTTGTGGGGAAGGTCCCCTTATATAGCCATGGAGTAATAAGGCTCTAACTTATTTGATTGTTTGGGGAGATAAGATATCTCTAAGTTGTGGGAATGATGATTATCTCCTAGTCTTCAGGCTATTATTTTGGATATGAAGTCAATAGTAGTTGCTCGGTTAATGAAATACAATTGGGCTTGGGTCGGGCCTTGAATCTCTGATATGTACAGAAAGTATAAAAATCTATGTTTCTATTTATACTGACACTGACAATAAGGAATTCATAATTTTTTTAGGCATCACACTATATTGTGTGTTGAATCAACCAAAAATTTTAAGAAATAAATTTAGGGATGGAGTTAGAAGAATATTTTTGGGGGTCACAGAAAAAAATACTTTATTTGGGGACTAAATTTAAAAAAATAAAAAATGCATACAAAAATAAATTTTTTGAAAATTCTTTAAGCGGTCATGGCCCCCTCAAACATAACAAAAAACCACCTTTAAATATGGAAAAATTACACTAATCTTTTTTTAGGTTAGCAGTAATTACACCCAACACCTTTTTTATGTTTTAGACATGACATTGACTTCCCTTACTTGAAACGTTGTTAACTTCCATTTAACTTATGAGTGAAATGTCTTATTTACCCTCACTAATTAAGAATCTCTAAGCCTCCTCTATAAACTCAGTCGATAAAATGCCTTCATGAGCTGCATCATCTAAAAAGTTGCAACCTCATCAAGTATTTCATTCAACTCCAATTCATATTTGCATTACTTTCCTTATATAAGAGGCAAGAATTCGTAGGATTTCTCTTTTTTTTTGAAAAATTTCACTCGATGTTGGGTGGGTTTCTGTATTAAAACGTTGGGATATGATATTTACCTTAAAGTTCTTTTTTTTCTTCTAAATTTTTCAATAGATGTGATTTTGTTATGTGAAATTGATGTAGGTATTTTGCTTTTGCATGACAGTATGGCTCATAAAGGCTGTGAGAATTCTTCATCGAGTTCCTCTTCCTCGAAAAAAATCGCGCCGAGATTTGATATATTACAATTCATTAAAATGTTGATAATTGCCCACAAATGAAATGTTTTCACCAAATTAGGCTTTAAAGCTTCTTGCTCATCTGTTGTCCCCCCATTCCCTTAATTCATCATTTTGGTTTTATGTTGTTTAGAGAAAATTTCAACTATTGGAAAGATTTTAACTTTTTTACTGTTTTTTGCCCGTAGGATTATTAGGAGAAATGAGAAGGAAGAAGGAAGTAGATTCATGGATGTTCCCTATACATTGCCAACTTTTTTATTGTGGAATGAGAGGAAATATTCGCATTGAGGAAGAAGTGAAAAAAAATGAAATAAAAGAGGAAATTGATAAAATTATCATTTCTCAGCGAAGAGGGAGTCATATTGACCATTAATACTCATGTGCCACACATGTTCTTTACTATTCTGTCAGATTGTTTACGAACTGTCATATAGAAAAGTTAAAGTGTAACAAACACATATAAATAAAGAGAAGTCAGTATAATATAATTGCTGGTCAAAATAATTTTCCCAAATACATTATTATTTCAATCGAAATATTCTAAAACATACTCATTAGTTGGAAATATTTATCACATGGCATGCGAAAGGAATGATACATAAAGCATCGCTTAATAGGTATATTTCAATAAAAAATAATTATAATCCTAAAAGTTGTCCTAGTAATAATGATAAGAATGTGATATGTGGTTTATTAGAGCAATGTCAAAGTTAATTTCTTTTTTTTTTTTGGTAAATCAAAAGTTTAAATTTTAACTTTGTAAACTTTTTGATGTCAAACCATATATGTCTTTGATTAAACAAAAGAAATGATCATTAAAATATTTAAAAAATTGTTATTAATTATTAGTGATATTTACTATCTAATCACCTTCACATTATCAAGTTACAGAAAAGTCGCTAGGAAGAAAGGTTACGGTTAAAACTAAAGCAAATTTGAGGACACCATAAAAGGAGCAAATGGATTCAACTTTGCTCTTGATTACATAGTGACTAATTTGTAATACAAAGTCAAAGTAGCCTCTTTTTTCCCTCCTTGCTTTGCTTCAATTAAGAAACATTATAAAAAAAAGTACATATGCATCTCCTAAATTTTAGTCCATTTATAAATAATCACCATGAACTATAAAATCTTCTAATTTAATCCATAAATTATATCAATTATCACAATAAGTCATATAATCCTAGGGATAGCAAAAAATTCCCAAGTATGGGGATCCTCGTGAGTATTGCCCCATTCGGCGACCCGAATTTGAGGATTTTTTACCTGTGAGGATGGAGATGGGAAAAAAATTCCCCCAAGAGTAATTCGGGGACGGGGATCATATTACCCGCCCCGCGGGGACCCGTCCCCGTCCAATTACAAAATTATCCTTACTTAATATATATATATATATTATAATAAACTTTTATTTTTTAGTCATTTCACTTTTATTAATATTTAATATTATTAAAATAAGAAACAAAATAAATCTTAAGTGTCTAACTCCTCAATATCTTTCTTTGATATTTTTACCGCCGCTGCCATTGCCATTGCTATTGAAGAAGCTCGTCCACCGCTAAAGTTCTTTCGCCACCACAGTTGCAAAGGAGCTCGTCTCGTCGTTGTTTCTGCTAAATTTTTAAGGTACGCTTCATGGGTTGTCGTTCAATTCAAATATCACTGTTAGTTTTAGCATTTTCTTTTCTAGTTAAGTTTGTCAATGAGAATGCCGACAATGACAATGTGGGTGAATGGTTGGACAAATGTTGCAATCACCCACCGCCATGACTTTTCTAGTTAAGTGACCAAAATGACTTTTTTTTTCTTTGCTTTTCTATTTTGCAGATAATCATAATGGGGAAGAAGAAAGTCAAGTAAATCATAGGACACTTACTAAAGTATAATTAAAAACATTATTTAATAAATAATTAATTAAAGTCAAATCAAATTTAATGGTATATATTACTGAATTTTACTATTTTTCACTTTTTCTTTTTACATTTTAGGTTTCCCATAGGGATTTGCGAGGATACGGGGAAGAAGGACAGGGAAAAAAATTACCCCACGACGGGGATCAAGGACCGGGATCGAGAGTGGAGGTATTAGTGTTCCCCCCCTCCCCATTCCTGCCCCGCGCGGGTGCCATCTCTATTCAATTCATTCTCTGTTAAGTTGCTAACGGAATGAAAGAGCATCTAGACTCTTTAGCCTTTGCCAATTTGTAAACACTCATCATAAACTATAAATTTTTTAATTTAATTCATAAACTAAATCAATTATCGCAATGAGTCATTTCATCTACTCTTTGTTAAGTTGTTAATGAAAGAGTGGCGTGATATAATCATCACCCTCCATCTGTCTCCAATCAACCATTCATGTTTATTTTTATTCATAATTCTTATTTAATAATTATTTCTTTACATACCTATTTAGTAATTCTTCATAAATTAAAGAAATTAATTTTTAAAAAATAAATAAAAGAAAATTCATAACAGACGATGTGGTCAGATTAAGGCTTTTTTTATATTAATATTGTAATTTTTTAATTTCTAAAAATTAATTAACTAAGTAAAGAGAAAATTTATAAAATAAAATAAACCGTTAGGATTAGAACATATATGAAGTATAAATTTTGCCACGTAAGCAAGTAGTTAATAAGTGAAAATATAATTTTTTTTATTTCTCATTAATTTTAAAATTTATTTTATATTAATTTTATAATCTAATCTCCTAATAATTAAAATTTACTTCAATTTAATTATTTTAATCAAAATTTACATTAAATACACATCACATCATAAAAAAGAAAAGTACATCAAGGTTTTCTTCAAACTTAAATCCATTTGTAAATAGTCACCATAAAATATAAATTATTATTATTATTATTATTTAAATTTATGAAAATTATTAAATAAGTAGGAACAAAACAAAAAGAAATTAACATGAAATGTTAGGATTTAGGATAGATGAAGGATAATGATCATGTCATGTCACTTTTTTATTAGCAACTTAATAGAAAGTTGATAAAATGACTTATTTTTTATAATTGATATAGTTTAGGGATTAAATTAAAAAAATTTATAGTTAATAATGACTATTTACAAATTGATCAAGTTTAAGGAATCTAAATGTATTTTTCTTTTATTAATAATTTATTGGTGAATGAATAAAAAGACCTACTATAATAATTAATATAGTTTACTAATTAAGTTAAACAAATTATAATTTATGGTGATTATTAAAAAGTGGGTCAAAATTTAAAAAGTGCAAATGCACTTTTCCTAAATAGAAAAAAGAAAAAAGAAAAAAAGGCAGTCAATCGAATTTGGCGCGGCCGACCTTAAAACAGCCATTAAGTTCAAACATACGATGGTTGCGCTAAGCTGTGCGTCACGTAAAATATTATATAGTAGTCATCTCTGCAATCAAATTGTGGGATTCTTTTGTTTTAATGCACAAATTTATTTTTTAAATTTTTTTAGTAAAAATTTTGAATCAAATTTAAAACATTTAGATTGATGCAGTTTAATTTAGCTAATTAAATTAACTCTTATTAGTATTTACGAAAAAACTTGAAAAGATATATAACATTAAAAATATTTAATATGTATATTAAGTATTTAATAAGTAAATAGTTATGATCCAATAAAAATAAATTAAGTGACTATTTCTTATTGAATGAAAAATACTTTAAATTAGGAAATAATTAAATAATAATAAAACTAAAGCGTTTAAAAATTAATTAGATTAACATTAGTAAATGCAAGTTTTTTTCTTAAAAGAATAATAATTCCCACATGTAATATTTTGATTAATAAACTCAAATTAAAAAGGTATTCAAAATCCAAACTTTTAAAATGTAGATATTTTTTTTTATAGATAAAATCTAAGATTAGAATAAAAAATAATTTTCCTGAATTAAAAATTTAGTATGACTTATCTACCTTAGACATATTTGTACAATTTAAGTTCTTAACTCTAAAATACGTGCATAAATAACAAAAGGATTATAAAATATAATTAAATATATGAATCATAATTTTTTTTATCATTTGTTTTCTAAATAGAGCAATTAAAGTTTATTAATTTCATCAAATTAGAAAAAAATAACTTAGACTTTGTTACATAAACTATATAACCTTAAATAAAGAAAAAAGAATGAACGAAATAAACTAAATTTGAGACTTTTCTTTTATTTTATTTTAGAAAAATATGAAGGGCAATAATTAAGACTAAAAGAAAGAGTGAGAGATGAAAAGTATTAATTATAACCGAAGAAGATAACGGCTAAAAGTGAGAAGTTAGAGAAAAGTATGAATTATAGAAGATTAAAGAGATTTAACCTTGCGGTTAATTAATTGTAATAGTAAATAATATTTAAAAAAAATTAGTCCCACAAAATAATTGCAAACGTTATTGTTATAATATTATTTAAGTGTATGTTTCTATTAGTTTATTTTATATTTTAAAAAATTAATTAAGTTTTCTTTTAAGTATTTTAATAATTAATTTATTACTAATAAAAAAATTCTTTACATCAATGATAGAAAAAATTAAATTCTTATTTTATGTTTATTCATGTGTAAGATGCGAAACCACTAATAAAAGTTTGTTACTTTTGAGCAAACATCTTTTATTTTTGGGTAAGATAGTCTAATTTTATGTATAAAAATATATATCAGTTATATACTAATTTTTACGTCAATTGAGACTAAATTCCTTCATCAACAATCATAAGGGTGTGTCTCACATTAGTCTAATGCATTTAATTAGGGAAAGTAATTCCTTTTAAGTATTATCCCAACATCTAAACCCGAATAAGCAAGGTAGGGAATATACTTTTTTTAACCACTAAGCCAACACTTTTGGTTCAGACTTATTTTCATTTAGAGTATTAGTTATTTAAAATAATTTTGATATATTTTTGCTGCTTAGAATTAATCTTATACTTAACTAATATTTGTAAAATTTATTATCAACTAAATAAAACTAACACTTTCACAAAAATATTTTTAGGTGAATATTTTAAATATAAAATCCCTTACTTCAATAAATAATTATTTTAAAATTAATTAATATTTCTCTAATTATCCAAATATACCTCTTTTTGGTATGCAATTATCCAAACAGATCAAGGTAGCAGAAAGTCCGCAAACACCTCACAAATAATTCTCACAATTTCCTCGTTTTAAGTGCTTTATAAATCATAACAATTTAGATCAAGCACTCATCAAAGCCAAATCAAGGCAACCAAAATAATGTATATTTGGCATATTATATAACAAATGCTCTAATGGAAAATAAATTTAGCATATTTTACAATAATGTAAGAATTCTATTATTTTTAGAATATTGAGAAGTCAACCAGAAACTTTTTTCAAATTTTCATCTAATCTAATTGCTTTTAGTTAAGCCTAAGTAACAAATTCTATGCGAAAGAATCAATAGCCAGTATATGAAAAAGAATCCCCATAATATAACTCGTAAGAATTTTGTATTAACGTAGTGAATGAGGTTGGTAATATGGTCAAAAGTCATTTTCTTTTTATCACTTGAACCATTTGAATTAAGTTTAAAAAGACATAATAACTATGCATGTGAAAGATGATTATTCTAGTAACTTTTTTTTTCTTTTTTCAATTAGCGTTATATTTTCTTAACAAATTCTACTAATATCGTTTATAATTATTTAAACTAGAAAGTATAAATATAAAAATAGAAGTATATTTAATATTTTAAGAACTTAAAAATTATTTAATTTTTTAAAAATAATTAAGTGCATTATTATGCTAATTTATTATAATGATATAAAATTATTTTTTCATACTAATATTTAAAATAAATTATTAAATATTTCTCAACTGTTAATTATATTTAATAATTTTTAAATTTTTATTATATAATTAATAATTAATAAATATTTAATAATTCACATAAATACTATCTCCATAAAAAATATCATATCAACCCTCATAGTACCATGCGAAATAATTTAGGAGCGAATACTTGGAAAAATTATCCCTTAGTTGGATTATTGTTTCATTGCTAAGAATATTAAAGACATTATTAATTATGAGGTTGTTGATGTCAAAAGCTTCTTTATGTTACCTCAACCGATCCATTGTATATAGCCAATGACCATCATTATATATAGAAAATTGTATATAGCCAATCACCATCATAGTGTTTGTGTATATTAAATTAATAAATAATTAATAAATTTAATTTATTGCAACTATTTAACATACATAATAATATATCAGTTATTCATTCATTTAATAATGGTTAAGATTTCTCCCTCTTATCTTTCATAATAAAATAATATTTCTCCAAAATATGTTTTATATATATATATATATATATATTATGTACGAAACTTGAGATGATATTTTATTTTTCTTAAGAAGAGAGAGAGAACAAAAAAAGAGATGTAAAGGGAATAAGGCTAGTTTTCTCTTCTCTTCCTAGTAAACCTATAAGGGGCATGCAAAGCGTTAAACTACCCATTTCAACTACTTTTACGTCCCCATAAGATTCATAATAAAAGATTCATAATCTGTTGTTTGGAAGGCATGCCAGCTTAATTGGTTATATAATCTTAATTTGGATAGCTAGGAAAGTGTCCAGCACAAGAAATATTGTTGCTCATAATCTTGTTAGGTGGTCTTCTGTATGCAGTATAATGTGCAGGTTGTTATCGTTATTGTTTGACCCTCATTTTTTTAGTATTGCATGTAATCAGGCTTGGATATTAATTAATTTTGCTTGACCTTCAAAAGATTAGCAAAATTAATAATACAAACCTAAGATAGTGTGTCTTAATCTATTCTGAGTTTGCTCTTGATGAATGAATTTTCATTAATTATATAGAGAGAAAAAACTAGGTTCGTAAGTGATATATTTGTGATTAAAATTAAATAAGAAATATATGCATAATGGTGTGTGTATTTATATATTTTAAATGTTGGCATCTAAAGGCTTGTCTTTTATCTCAGTAAAAGCAATTAAGGAATTGTTATGTTACATTTATAAGTATGGTATTTATAATAAATTGTCAAATATTTATTAATTTTCATACTAAAATACCAAAGTGAACGATTGACTTATTCTATAGTAGAAAAAATTGCATGAAATATTTTGATAGCACGGATTCTAATTTCTCAATAATATCCCATGATCAAGACAATTATTTAAATCCCATAAAACCATTTTTTTGAATTTCATTAATATCCTCTTTTTATAAAGTAAATATTTAAAAGTTTATTAAATATAATTATTAACTAAGAACTCATCTTAAATATTAATATATAAAAAAAGAAAAATATCAGTATGGGTGCTCATGAGACGGGTTATGTATTAGGTTGAATATAACCACGGTCTTTGTCCGAAGTTTTGATCTGGTTAATTTTCATGGCGAACTCGATCATATTAGGGTTCGAATTGGGCTAGGCCGGGTTCGGGTTAACTCAATTAAGATATAAAAAATATTTTTTTATGTAATGTTTTGATTATTTTTCTTCTATTTGTATAAATTTACTTATATCTATTACTTTTTACTTATGTCAATATCAATAATTACATAATAAGTTAATGACATAATAGCTAAAATTATAAAAAATCACAATACTTAATCAATGTCTAACATTTAGAAAAATGTCACAATATTATATTGGGAAAAATATTAAAAAATAATAGTTTATTCAATACCAGGCCAGGTTGGGGTGGCTTGAAGGGTGACCCGAACTCGAACCAAAAAATACATCGAGTCTAAAAGAAGGATTTAGATATGTCCTAAATACTTCGGATTAGAATCGAATTTTTCGGGCCGAGACGGGTCATGAACATCCATAAATATCATAATAACTTCATGTTAAAACATGAATTTTTTGTTGTCATCGTCACACCACGTTCTCATTTTAATGTCATTATATATTTTTGCTCATTTGAGAGCTTTGTGTAAGATTTAAATGTCTCATATGCTGGACACGTGACTTATCTTTATTAGTTTAATAAATAATTAATTAAATTAAATGGATAAATTTTCATGGGATAAAAGGAATAGGTAGTTTTTAAAATAAAGATAATTGTTATCCTGATGGAGGATAACAAAATAAAAGAAATCATTTTTAACGTCAAAACTCAAGGGTCTTGTTCCTGACCATAAGGTTTTCTTTTTCTCTCACCATCACTAATGTAGAAGAAGAGAAAAAGAAAGACAAAGGAATGAAAGCAAGTTTTTAAAGTTTCTTTCACGTTCTTGAAACACATCTTATTATTAATTTTAGATCATGAATAAAGGTAAATTCCTCTATTGATTACTTATTATGTGATAATCATATATTTCAAGATCCTTTAATGAATATGATAGCTTTCTATTATTGAGAACCCTAAAGAACGCAAGTATGTATATTAAGTTTCATTGTAAGTGAAATCTCAAGACACAAAATAGTTTCCACCGATGATATGATATATACACTTCATGAATCAAAAGATCATTGACACAAACAAAACAAGAATCGTATCATATATATATATATAACTTTAAAAGGTATGGTCAAAGAAACTTAGCTCAGGATTAGCCTATAATATAATCTATTAGAATATGCTTTGTTATTATGATTGAAATTCACTTACATAAATTCTATCATTAATAGGATTAACTCGTGTTTAAATTGTTAGAGATATAAAGTCATTCATAAGTTTCTACCTAACAGCTTAAGCTTTTTAGAGAGTTGGTCAGAGGTTCAATCATTATTGTCCTAATTCATTTAAATAAAGTTGAATTATCACAAGGTAGAGTAAGTATGTTCATTGTCCATACTTTAAGTTCAAAGGGCTCTTACATGTGTAAGGGACGTGCTAGATATATAAAGTTATTCATAAGCCTTCACTTAACAACTTAAACTTTTGAGAAAGTTGATCCTTAACATATATCACATTAGTATAGAATACCAAAAATTCCAAACAATATTGATTCAAGTATGATTTAAAAAAAAAATTTGATCACTTCATCAACATGTACACGATTTTAAAGGTCTACCATCATTCAAGTAATTATAAAAATTAAAAAGTTAATTATAAGTTTCTTAAGAATCAATCTCAAAAGCTCTTTTAGTCAATGTTGTTAAAATTAAATTAGACAATGAATCAGTAAAACTTTCGATTTAGAAGTTCAACTATTTAAACCGACTGATCAAATCAAATGACATCATAATAATAATCCATATGCAATAATATAGGATATATAAAAAAATATTTATGAAGTGTGAAAAATATTAATAATGGATGAACTTAGTTGTTCAACAGGATTTTAACTAGTTTTGTCTACTTCAAAGTGATCGTTTATAAGACTGAACAATAACTATCTAAGTCTCCGATTATGATAGTGAAGAAATTGAAAACTTAAATATACATAATTCTGAATCTGTCCCTAACTTGGGGGTAGTGTTACCAAGTCCTATATGGATACAGTTTTGAAGCTTATATATTATAACTAATAAGAGCCCTACTCCTCTATATGTGAAACTACTAACTACATGAAACATTAAACGTGAAACCCCCTTTAAAGGCAAAGTCGTAACTCGTGAGGCACGACTGCATGGACCATTGCGCCTTTTAAAGTTTGCACTACAGACTTGCTTAAAAATATTCAACTTTTCAGCCGAAAGAGGAAACCTTGTTCATACGTCCGCGACAAGCTCGTGTTGACTACATGGTCACCCAGCCAGCCAGTATTCAAACATAGGGCAGTCAGCATGGCAACGTTTTCACTTCATCAAGAAGCAAGAGCTAGGAATTGTTATGATATTTTGATGAATTTGGTATGTAAAATGAATTGTTAAAATGTTTAAAAATTTATTAAATATAAATAATAATTAATTAATAAATACTTAACAATTTATTTTGATCTCAATATTCTGAAAAAATAAAATTAAGTACCGAAGTATTCTCCCGTAATAGAACTACGTCACCACGCACTCCAAGGCAGAGTGCTTGACCCGTAGCCCAGTTTGTTATAAATACAACCCTTTGCCCTCCAACTCTCCAACATCCATTAACTAATGCTCCCCCTTACTCAGTCCCAAACTTTAGCCTCTGAATCCCCATACATTCCCAGTTAATCTTCATTCCTTTCGTGTCCATTCTCCAGGTAATCTTCTCTGTTATGGTTCTTCTTGGTGACGCTGTTGTTACCTCTGGAACTTCCTTGTGTCAGGCTGTCCTGGGTTTTACTTGGAGTCTTTGACTATTATAATTAAGGGATTTATCATTTTTGTTACTTAATATTCAGTTCAGCCCAATAAGGCCATGTCGTCAGTCTCACCAAGTCCAGCACCATTAGGGAACGGATTGTGTGACGATGGTTTTGAATGTGTTGAAATTCTCCCTGCCACCAACGATGCCCATGGAGGAGTCATTATAGACTTGAAGGACCCTATGGACTCTGAAGTTTTTGTAACTTTGCTTAGAACTTCACTTGTACAATGGAAGCAACAGGTGATTATAATGATATATATATATATATATATATATATATATACATAAATAAATATAAATATATGTGTGTGTGTGTGTGTGTCTAAACAGTTCTTCAAGCTTTTCATCCTTTATCTCAATGAATTCTTTTATCAAGAAAAGAAATCAACATACTTCAATTTATCCCCTTGCAAGTCCTCAATTGTATTACATGCGTATTATGGATTTTTATGTGACTGCACACTACATTCTAAGACAATGTCAATGGGCATCTAGTATTAGCTTCGAACCTTAATTATCTGGACGACATAAACTTTTTCTCTGCATAACTCATATTATAATCATCTTACCTAAGATAGATTGGTGCAGCCATACAATAAACATGAAAAATATATTCTTACCTCTAGACAGTGTCAGCATCTGTTAATTTTAGTACACATTGCAGGGGAAAAGCGGTGTTTGGATCAAGTTACCTATGGCGCTTGTTAATCTTGTTGAAACTGCAGTTAAGGTAATTTTTCCAGTTTCTTTCAGAGTTTAATTTGCTGTTAACCTTGTAGACAAGAGGATAGGTATTTATCCAGCTATCATAAGATTGTTTTATGTTCTCTAATTTTTTTAATACAAATGGGAATGTTTGTCTCGTGTGATAGAAGCCACAGGTTAGCTTGATATTTTCCATCTCATATTGTACACATCCTGTGGCAAATTTGGTCATTTGGAAAAGGTACTTGTGTAAGGTGTAAGATGATAACTTTCTCATACAGTCCCAATGGATTAAAAATAAACCATTTTAATTTATTTTTTCTTTGTTCTTGATGTTATTAACCGAGCGTAAGGGAGTTGATGGAATCTTGATATAAATTTGTAGTAGTTACCTTCGCAATAAATATACTCTCTTTTATATTGCTGGCAGGAGGGTTTCTGGTACCACCATGCTGAACCAAGCTATCTCATGCTAGTTTACTGGATTCCTGAAACAGGCTGCACAATCCCTCCAAATGCTTCCCACCGCGTAGGAGTCGGTGCTCTTGTCTTAAATGATAAGAAAGAGGTCCAAAATGAGAAGAATAGTTCTTGGATCTTCGTGTTTGCTTGCAAATAGTCAACCTTATTTCATGCTAGCAGTTCTGGATCTTTAATTCTTTTTCCTATCTTTTTTTTTTGGTGGGATTGTAGTTGCTTGTAGTCCAGGAAAAAAGAGGTAAACTCCATGGTATTGGCGTTTGGAAGATACCTACTGGAATAGTTGAAGCGGTATGGACATTTTCAATGAAAATTTTCTCCTCGTGTTGAAAATTAAATTCCAATTTGGTTAGAAACATGAAATTAACATGGTTTCTTCAGGGTGAGGAGCTTTTAGCCGCAGCTGTCAGAGAAGTAAAAGAAGAGACAGGAGTAAGAGTCAGCATAGAATGTTGCATTCCTATTTGTTGTACAAAGCCTCTATTATAGTATTGATATAATTTTACTTTGGTCTGTCTTTTTCCTTGTTCAGATTGATACAGAATTTGTGGAAGTACTAGCATTCAGGTCTCAATATTCTAACTCGTGAGATCTAAAACATGTAGACATTTTGTTTGAAGTTCTACCCTGCACGTTTTAATTTATTCATGAAGTTAACATTACAAACTGAATTAGCTAACACTCTTCTCCTCCTACCTTTTCTTTTTCATGAAGAAGTTAACATTAGAAAATGCAAATGAAGTCATTCCTTCTCTGATGTCGGACATTTACTCCACTTAAAATCCGTCTTTCTTCTTTCTTATTTCCCCTTTACTTGTTATTTTATTTTTGTTTTAACGTGCTCATGTTTATGATTTGCAGACAAGCACATAATTCTTTCTTCGGGAAATCGGACCTATTTTTTCTTTGCATGTTGCGTCCTCTTTCTACTGGCATCAAAAAGCAAGATTTGGAAATTGAGGCAGCTCAGGTACTGACAATGTCACATCATCTCTTTGTTTGGTTTTGATGTAACGAGCTCACAAATGATATTTTGCCACGACAAAAGTTGAACATACAACGCGTACAAGGTGACATGACATAAATAGAACATTTTTCTTCCTAAGCATGGTTTACTTTTTAAATTTTGATAAAGGAGATTATTTTAGTTTTTTTTTTTCAAGGTATTGTAATTATGATAAATTATTAAATATTTAATAGTTATTATTTATATTTAATAAATTTTTAAATATTTATTATGAAACAACAACCAATAAATAATTAATAACTTATTTTAAATATCAAATTTATCAAAGTATTATAACAACTTTTTTTCTTAAATTATACTTTTGATAAAAGCTTATTTTTAAGTACTTTTGTTCAAACCAAACACACACATGAATTGTTATCCAACAGATTTAAACCTAGCGATGCATATATCAACTTTGGCATATATCAACTTTAACATGTCACTACTCATCAACAAAGCCCAATGGCACATGTACAACGAAATTCTTAACTGAAAATGCAAACAAAAAATGACTTCCAGTATGGCTTTCTGTTGTGAATGTGAAGTGTGACATGACATAATAGAATGTTGGATTACTAATTATTCTCACCCGCTAACGATTGTTTGGTTTATTAAGCATCATAACACACATTATATGACCACAATCTACATGATAAACTTGTCCCAACATTCATTAGCCCATAAAGCAACATAATTCTCTCATAGGTTCAGATCATTGTCCCTCGCGTTGTTGAAATGACCCTAGAACTGATTAGAATATGATGGATTCTTTAATAGGTATGCACATGTGATTGAGGATTCTTCTTGTTCTCAGTTTTTCTACATGTTTAAGCTGGCAATTTCTGGAGCCTCGCCTATCAAATTAATGCCCCTCTCTCTTGTTAACTCAGATCGTATGAGTTAACCCCTGCATTCAAAAGAGAGCTCTTGATGCTAGTATGTTAAATTGAAGATTCTAAACGAGAATTCCTCATATCATTTAATGCTGATCGACTAACTTCCTACACTATCGTCATATAAGCTGTTGGGAATAACACATCATTTTCTTCACATGATTTCATAAATACTTGTAATTAGAAGGGAAAAAAATCACAATCAAATCACAAAATAATTTAATATAATTCGGTCTACCATGTCTACATTTACAAATGAGAAGAGATCAAATTTACTATCAACATCATAATATAACCTTTGAATGAAAAAGTTACAAACCTTTTACCACTACTACTATAATAAATTTTATGAACAAAAGTTGTAAACCCTTTGTCAATGTTGCAAACTCTATGTCGATATAATTTTTGTGGATAAAGTTACAAATCTCATACTACATTTTCATAATTTCTTATTTTTTATTTTCATAATTTAAATAATTTTTCATACAAATATTTATAACTCACGTTAATTTGCCTAAGTAACTATTTTTACACTTTCCTTATTAAATTATTTTTTAAATTTTTTATTAAAAATATATTTCTCACATATCTTAACATTAATTATAATTTAAAGTAAAAAATTACCAATAAAATAAGAAATTAATCATAATAGTCCAAATAAGCGGCTTCCGTTGCATGTTTTCCTTATGAATGTAGTGCTATTGTGACCCATCCTTTTCTACTTTTTGCAATCTGTTATTGATGCATTCAATTCTCTTAACACCAAATTTCTTTGGTGTGCTTTGCCTTTTCTCACGAAGTGGATGCCGTTCGAGGAATATGCTGCTCAACCTTTTACCCAGAAGCACGAGCCCTTCAAGTACGCGAGTGAATTATGCTTGGCAAAGGTAGAAGGGGAATATGCTGGATTCTCTCCACGGCCTATCTCATCATATTTCAAGGAGCAGTTGAGTCATATATATTTAAATAGCTATGACCTGGACAAGTCTTCTAAGTCAGTCTTAGTCTTGGAAAAAAGTTGATACTGATATTTCTTTGTTATATAATGTTTGCTGCAATTCACTTTCACCGTATATCATTTTCGACAATTGACGTCACTGTTTCTACACTTCATTAGATCTTGTGCAGGACCGACATACTTGTGTCTCTTGTGCTGAAATTTTGGATAGTCCTTGCACAGTAATGTAAGAATGATACAAAAGAATAAGTGATTTGCAAAATCATGACTATGTTTATGTTTCTTTCTTCAAGTCTTCCGTGTAAAATAAAGTAGGAAGCATTCATAATTTAAAATATTTATTATATTTGTGTTAAATATGCATTCGTATCAGATATTATATTAAATATTTTTTATATATTATTATATATTGTTAGTTTATATTTTATAAATTTTTTTAATTTTTTGTATCAATATAAACAAAATATCATAAGAATTTGATAAATATTAATTTTTATTGTATTTGTAATGAGTAATATTAAAAATAAAAATTATTATTTTTTATATTTTTCTTCCTCAACTATAAAATAACCTAACTATTAGTTTTAATTTATAATATATTATGATAGTCTTATATTTTTTATGATGATTTATAAAATGATTATTATAATTTTTTTATATATATACTATATTATATCTTATCATACCTATATCTTACGTATTTCCAATATCATATTTATGTCGTATCAAATACTCGTTTTCTATCCGTACATCATAAGCAATAAGTTTTTCTTTAAGAGACAATTCCATGATAAACTTCATCTTTTTTAGTCGTCGTTGTGACGAACTCCATTATTGACGATAGTGCAGGAGTTACAATGATGAAAAAGAAGTTCTAGGGCCCTCCAAAAAAACAACCCACCTTTTAAATAGAAAAAGGAAAAAAAGTAAAAGTGAAAAAGAAAGGTTGAAATTTTTTAACAATTCGTTAGCAATTAGCATAGAGACTCATGCAAACTGTAGAGACTTGTGTACTGCTTCAATAATATGATGACAAATGTTCTGCCATGGGGAACCATATCCGATATGAAGAAGAAAAAGAAACGAAAGATCCAAGACCGAATTAGACAGGTGCTGGTTACAGGGAATCTAGAACACTCTTTTTTTCCCATAAAGCTGTCAGATTACCATTGCAATCCTCATTTTTTTTTCCTTCTCCTTTCTTTCTTTTTTCTTCTTCTTATAAATTGATTTTCCAGTCTGAAGGAAAATATGAAGTTAAAGGGAAAAAAAATGTTTCCAGGAAAGTTTCTGATGGTTTTAACCCTTTGGTTATCAGTGTCCACCAATTTTTATTTTGAAGCTTATGGGGATGACATCCCATCCCCAACTGCTTGTGGGAACTGCTCCAAGTGTGAGTTCCCATGTCAACAGCTCTCTCCACCACCTTCTGGGGATCCTTCTTATGGAGCTCCACCACCACCACCACCATCTCCTCCGCCCTCTGGCTACTCTATATATGACGCACCTCCGCCACCACACAAGGGAGGGCAGAGCAAGTGCCCTCCTGCTGCAGGTGTTGAGTGCTGCACCCCTTCGGCTCCTTACACTTACGGACCTCCAAATCCTTACGCGCCTCCAAATCCTTACGCACCTCCGAATCTTTACGCGCCTCCAAATCCTTACGCGCCTCCAAATCCTTACACCTATGTGCCTTACGGTGAAGGTAAAGGCTCTGCTTCAAGGCTTCTACCAATTCTAGTTCCCCTGATGATGCTTTTTTCTTCCTTTATTTTTCTCTTCTGAATTTGGCTGGTGTTTATTTATCATCGTCGAGTCTAGGAAAAATTAATAGATAATTTTAAATTGGATATGATATGTAATATAATATCGTGATGTCAATAGTCAATACTTATAGATGCTGCCGTAATATCCAACGTTTCTGTGTAGCTCCATATGGTATAGTTTTGCCATGGCAACATCTTACTCTACAAGTTCAATCCATTACTGTAGTTAAATTATGTTCGGTTTTTTTCTCATACCCCAATCGGTATGATAGTTACTGCATTCTCACAAGTGATCTTCTATGCAACTTTGTGCTTGTGTCCAAATTGGTTGGCCTCTGAATCCTGACAAAAGGACAAAGCATCTGAGAGGAAAACTTATCCATCACCGAATGGCATTTAATGTTCAGGACTTACGCCACCAGGTACCCCTTTTGATAAGCTTCATTAGAAAGATAAAACAGCCAAACAGGAACTAACAATTAGAAATGATGAATTGTGCGGTGAGCAGACGGTATTCTTTAATAAAAGGCGAAAGAATAGTGGAACACACAAGAGTAAACACGACACTCACTCTAAACAATCAAAGTAATCAACTTGATTCACTGCTATCGCTAGCAATAACTTTAATTTGGCTGTTTTTGTATTTTGATCATGTAATGCAATACAACCATTTGGTCATACTCATACCCATTTGAGAATGGGTTTCTATTGAACTTCGAATAAACAAATGAAATAAAAAAGTTAAAAATTGCCAGCCAAACCAATTCTAAACATAAAAATGAACAGATCAAATCAAAATACAAGAACTTTGTAAGGAAAACCAAAATTATGGACTGTCTAGCATGTTATACATTATTTTATTTATTATTATTTCTATTTACATTTGATTAAAAGAAAGAACGTATTGTTTGTATCATACAAAATCTAACGAAACAACAAAATTCTACGAAAAGTGGATAAATAGATTCATTTATTCAGGATTCTGAAATGGATGTTATTGGGCGTAGTTATAAAAGTTAGATCAGACCCCTAAACCGGTTAAATAAACGATTTGAGTGACCCCTAAACCGGTTAAATAATCGATTTGAGTGATTAGTTAGATCGAGTATGTTTTAGATTCGGCCCGACTCGGTCTATTTTAAATGAAAATCGATAACCCAGTTGGTTGAACTAGAACTAGCTGAGTCATAAAATTAAAAAAAATAATAAAAATTTAAAAAATTATAACTTTTAATTCATTTATTTGATTTACACTAATTATATGTTCATTTCATATAATTTTTTTATATTTACGCTAGTCTTAATTTTTCAAAAAAAAATTTAATTTTTCAGGTATGAATATTTTAATAAAAATATTAAGATTTTTTTTTATAAATTAAGGGTTAAACTCTTTTTTTTCTTAAATATCATCTTTTTTTCTTAAAATAAAAATATTTTAATTATTTATAATAATAAATATCATCATATGTAATGTGTGTATATATATATATATTAAATATTTATTTAATTTTATATAATTCAATAAATGATTCACTAGTTAAATCAGTAACTCATTGACTCAATTTTTTAACTGAGTTATCTATCGATTTGAATTTAATAAAGTTATTCGGTATATAGCTGTCACTTTACCACAGGTTGAGAAAATATTAACCTGATTTACTTTAGGTGAACCGGTATGGCACGCATCACTCGGTACGAGATGAGAGAGGTGATACAGACAGGAGAAACTGAGGAATTTGTATCCTCTATAGTCGGTGTACTTTTAGAATTGGTAACCGTTAATAAAAATTTTTAAATGATTTAATTTTTTATAAAATATAAGTACCTCAATAATAATTAATTATTTTCATTTACCTATCAATGATTATAGTTAATAGTGTTACACTTTATCTTCTAGATCCAAATTCAAAACTGAAAGCTGACACCTGAGAGTGAGAGCCAACTGTTGAGGTGTGAGGCTCATGGCCTATGGGAGATGGCCATGAGGCCGTCTATCAAGAGGTCTCAGTATTTTTTTCAAATGATTTTTGAGTTGGGTCAGCTTGTTTTAACCCGAGTCCAATTTGGGTCATTTTAACCTGGTGAAAAACCCAATTCAATCTATTATCCAGGTTTTGTGGCATTTGTTGGGTTAAAACTCCAGCCATTGCATTTCTCCAGTAAATTAAAGATAAACAGTTTACCAAAAAACAAAAAACAAAAAATTATCCATCTTTTTCTTTGTTGACAGCATCAGATGAATAGAAGATATTGGCTCTCGCTTGCAAGTTGCAGCAAACAAATAGTCCTATATGAACGAGCCTATAAATTCAGTCACTGAGAAAGTTATAGGGTTCACTTTTTGAGGATGTCAATCAATTCTAATGATCTCATTCTCATCCACTACATATCATAAATAACCTAAAAGTGTTCAACCATAACAAAAGGCACAATAATTGAAGCACAAATGACCATGAACATGCAAAAAGTGTGAAAAAATAATAACCGTAACTTAAAAAGAATTAAGTTTATATTAGTTTTATATCCAAAATAAGAGGGGTGGGTGTGATTGTTATTAAAGTCAAACAAACAAGGGGGAAATAGTGGAAGTAGAGTAGAGTGGAGTGGGAGTGGGACAAACTGTTTAGAATTAGATGGTGCAATTTGCAAAGGAGACCAGCTGGCTGCTTGAGCGGTTTAGGAGGCGATGCCACGTAGTCGATGGATGAATGGAGATGTGACGTCGGCACAATCCTATCCTCTACCGACAATCCTTCTGATTCCGTCTCCGTTCATGTTTCGTGGCTTGGTTGGAAGCATGATTATGTTTCATTGGCTTATGCGGAAATTAAAGGGAGAAATGACCCGCACGTGGTTACAAAGTGAGATAATTTAATTTTTTAAAAAAATTAATCAAATATTTAACTAATTTAATTAATAATTTATATATGTTTAATTAATAATTTATTTTTATTTTTTATATTTAATACATAATTAATTATATATAAATTATTAATTATATTAATTAAATACTTAACTAATTTTTTAAAACAACTAAATTGTCTCGCTTTGTAACTATGTCGAACCTACATGTTATTTCCCTAATTAAAAAGGGGATGGCTTGAATAAGGAATACACACGTCAACAATTATACACTCATGCATTCATTATATGCCGTCAACTAAATTTGATATTACAAATTTTGTAACCAAAATCAATTAGATTTTTATACAGGTACACCAATAATTTACCTACAATTTATGAAGAAGAAAAAAAACTTCGTATTTAAACTTTTCAACTTCAAAATACCTTAGCAGGATAGATATTGGTGAATTATTTTAAAGGGCATATGAAAACTATTCATTGTTATTGTTAAACAAATATATTCTAAACAACAAATGTCTGTGTCACTCAGCCACATAGAAGAGAAAATAAAATAATAGGGCACACAAAAGGCAGCCAGGGACATGAAAGAAAAGTATGCAGTAGTCCTTACAGAATGATAATTTAAAAGAAAACCTGTCTACCACATCTACCATTTCATTTCTGTTCATCAATTCCAAATGAAGGCCACCAGTTAATGGCTAGACTAAAGGGTGATGAGATGAAGAGGGAATATGCTTTGCGATGATGTTTGTTCTGCTAACAGTGTACATCCTAATGAACAAGAACAAGTGGACATCAATCATGACTCCACTAGATGCCTTATAAACAAACCCATGTGTACAAAACTTAGAACATTAGTTATATTAAGAAAAACAAAAACAACAAGGAAAGACGGGTTTTTTGTTGGATCTAGAGAGAAGCTGTCATAGAACCAATCTATAATTATAATTCTTGGTTCAGAATGACCTTAGGTGTCCCTAATAATATCAACCGATACATCTCCAATGCTTCTTAATGCTTGCAGTTATTTGTATGCTATCTTGTTTGATGGAAGTACCATCATGCATCAAATGACATTCTTATCATCATGTAACAAATAAAAAAACTGCAACAATCTTAATAGTTCTGCCACGTCCAGCTTGGAAAACCTTTAAAAAAAAAGGGCCCTCAATCTCTTAACTGCCTTTTCAATGATAAGCATAGAAGATGAAAAAAAAGATAGTATCAAATGAATAAAGCAAAGAGACTTATTCTAGAGCTCATGGCTTCACACAAGTTCCTTCTTATATAAACTTAAGAGGGAGGCAAAGTGAAGAAACAGTAGAACTCATGATAGTGGAATCATCATATTAATCCAAAGGGTACGAAGCTCGTTTGTCAACTTTGTGCCTGATGATTCCAGTAATTCAAGCAGGCTTGTTTACCAAGTGCCAAAAGGAAAAAAAAGAAGAGGCAGGTTAACCTGAAATGGTTTTGCTTGCAGTTGTCATATCAGATAATTTGGAGAATTTGTTTTGCGACTATAGTGCCCCTCACACAACTCCTGACCTTGATAAGCTATGTCATTCTAACTAAATGATGAAAGGAAATAAATAAAAGCATTACATATGAAAGGAGGACAATGATGAAAAAATGGATTACCGATTAGTTTTATATGGAAAATTGAGACTAAAGATAGCTATTCTAAAAGTAATCAACACCATCGGACAGAAGGCTTCAACAAAGGAGGAAGTTAAATATGAAACTACCAGTTAGCATATTGACATCCAGACTTAGATTTCACAGTGAAGTTGCCATGGAGCCTATGAAACCATCATTATTATGGGTTGTCAATTTCTGCTGCACTTAAGAGGAGACATGGACCTGTAAATCCACATATCAGAACCTATACTGCTTCTAACACCTTTAGATGCAAAATGAAGATTAATTAAACACCTCCAGAATTATCCTAGTCCAACAGTCCAACCAACTATCAGCATTGAAATTATATTGTATCTCTCAGCAAAATTTGCTATATCTATTGACCAATTCCTGTCGTACATATTTCAAAAATACTTCCCACTTGCACTTTCAACTCAGGCTTACACTCCATCATGACCAATCTCCATGTCCATGGACTTAAGCTACAAAAAGAAAGATAGAGGGGCAAAAAGGGAGGGAGAGGAGTAAAATTTAAAATTGTCACATATAATATCCTTGATACAAACAAATATGTTATTAAACGAACAGAGTGAGAAAGTAATTAATGGCTTTTATAGATCTAATTGAAGGATCCTCCTGCCTCTAACAGTGTAGTCAAAGGCACCAAAAGGCGCGCCTAAGGTGCTAAGGCGACATGCTAGAAGGGGTCGGTGCTTCTTGGCGCCTTGGACCGCCTTTCTGGTTCTGGCCAGGCACGCCTTTAGCCCTTTATCGTTAACAGTAAAAAATTTCTGAAAGCCCAGCCATCTAACTTGCTAACTGTGATGCTAGATGTTAAAAGAATAACTAATTGTCAGTCTTTGGGACTCTTAGCAGCAAGCAGCTTAGGGTTTTGTAAATTGAACATCATGATCTTTTATTTTTGCTATGAATGTTGTGCTCAAGTAGTTAATTTTTATGGAAAATCAATACAAAATAGTCAAATATTTTATTGTTTTCTTTTTCTAATGTTAATGCCTTTCTTCAGTAAGGCGTGCGCTTTTTGAGGCCTCTCGCCTCAATGCGCTAAATCCCGCTAGCGCCTTAAGGGTGCCTTTCGCCTTTGACTACCTTGGCCTCTAGATTATTAAATTTCCCTGGTCCAATAACTAGCCAACATAACATTTTGGTTCCAGCAAATAGCAGAGAAAACTGACATTAATACCATCCATAACTGCTCACTGAAGAGCAATAGAATTAATCGATGTAATCTACGAGGTCCTTGCATATGCATGTAATATAATTGAGTGAGAATTTTTTTTTGGGTCTTGTTCGCTTTCAAATGAAGGAAAGGTACTGCTTATATATGCAGCAATTGATTTTCTTTGGGCTGCCTCCATCATAAAGTAAAACGGTGTACCAACCCCAGCAAGCAATACTATATGGATATACATCAAATATTTTCAGAAAAAGATTATAACATTAGCAAATTACCTCTTCATCTGTTTCCTCTTCTCCCTAACGCATAGAAAGCACTATAATAAACCGTTCTAGAAAAATATCAAAAAAATATCCCAGAATAGTTCAAACCAAAAGCTAACAATGTAAGAATAAGATACCTGATTGTAAAAGTGTTAAGAATACAGACAGAAAATGAATATCATCCCTGCCAATCAAATATCAACAAAGTTTTTCCTTTCCACGGATATGTAAAATAGCAAAAATGTGACAACTCAAAAATCATATCCATTTAGTTAAACCAGAAGATATATAACATTAAATTCAATTAACAATGAATAAAGGGAAGTTTTCCATTGTCTCAAATACACCAAAACTAAAGCCAGACTAAGAAATTCCTGGTTTTGAAAGTTATCTAAGAATTCAGTAACGTAAGAAACAAATAAAAGATGTTTTGCATAACTTTCAAGGATTGCTATTAAGGAAGTGAAAATGCAAACTTTTCCACTACCTAGGCTGAAGTTGAACAAGAGGTTGCTATACAAGCAAATTAATAATGGGTATTCAAAGAACTTGCCTATCAGCCGCTTCAGCAACAATCGGTAATCTGGGGATTTGACCCAGCAAGCAAGAAGAAGAACCATAAACCAAGCACACCAATAAGAACAAAAACACAGTGCTGTCCAAACTCATCATCAAATCCAATCCCAACCCATCTCTTGGATTAAAACTTCTTTCCAAGAGGTCAGGGAATATCAAGAGCACATCAAGGACAATGGCCTGCATTGTATTGAACCTCACATATCTACTAAAATTGGGATTTCTCACAACAACAAAGTAGAGGGTCAAAAATACCAGAAACCCATTAAAGGGAAAGCTCTTGAACACTCTTATAGCAGGTACTAAAGGTTGTACGATGGCTTGAACAGGGTAGAACTGAGTGATTACGTACTTCCCATACTGTATGCCATCAAAGAACGGATAGAAGTAGCAAAGGGCAGAAATTAAGCGGTCAGGAACATCTGCTGAGTCGCTGCCGTTGGATTTGGCCACTATAAGCCTTTTGAGTTCATTGGGTTTTCTGAATTTCTTTGGAAGCATGTTTAGAGTGAGAAGAGAGGGGTGTTGCAGAAAGGTAGATTGAAGTGGCTTGTGTGAGAAGCTCAATGATGCTACAGGGAGAAGAGGCTTGAGCTGGCCATGATTCAAATCAAACAAAGGCTTGCTTTTGGCAATTGGGAAGAGAAAATGAAGAAAACCACAAACAAGGATGGAGAGGAGGGACAAGGATACAACATAACACAAAACCCTCATTTCTTTCTCTTCTTTTTTTAAATATAAAATATAAAAGCAAATTTATCTTCCCTGAAGTTGGTAAAAAAAAAATATGTTATTTCTTGGGCATAAAAAATTGATGACTCTTTTATTTTGGGGGGTTGAAAAACTGGAAAACACATTGGTTATTGGATGTTAGAGATTTCCTAAAAAATTTCAATTTTTTTAAAAGGTTTAAATAAATTTTTAGTCTTTATAATTTATACTTATTTTAATTTTAGTTCTTATATTATTTGTTTTTGTAAATCAATTTTCGTATTTACGATTGTTTTCAATTGCTTTCAATTATGATATTGTCAGATCTTATAACTTTTTATTTTTTTAATTTAGTTCCTTTAAGTTTTTAATTTAATTTTTATAATTTTCTCTTATTTTTAATTTTATCTTTATAAACTGATTGTGTCATAACAGTTTAACGATAGGAATTATTTTATAAACGATTGTAAATGTGATAACTAAATTATAAAAAAAATAATTAAAATTAAAATAAATATAAATTATAAAAACCAAAATTTATTTAAAACCTCGTTAAAAACTCAAACGTGCATTTTAACAAAGTAAAAGAATGTAGCTTCATCTAAATATTTTTCGGCTTTTGTGCGGCCTATGAAAATTTTGCCATTGGCATTTGATAAAATCTCAAATAAAGTGTTTTAAAGTTATGTTTGATATAAATTTTGTTGGACGCCAATGCCCATTGCAGCATTCCCAACAGCATTTGTATAAAAGAAGAAAAAAATCCTTTGGAGCAACCAACGCGCGTTTACGTTAGGTTAAAGTGTTAAACCCTTGAACAAACAGGCTATATATCATTTGTGTAACTACTTGCCTAGAAAATGTTCAATAGCTTACATTGAGATAGTTTCCTCATGCTTAAATGTTTGTGAAGAAGGGAGAAATTCCTTTATTCTTTTAGTTGAAGAAAAAAGAAGTCCTGTTGATTTATTTTATTTTATTTTTAAATATCACACCCCACAAAATATAACTTTTTTTATACTACATAAAATATAGGATGATTTTTTTTTAATGACAAAAATATAGGATGATCTTACTATGAATTAAAATAACATAAAAAGTTATAAGATTATCACTCTGTTATTGTTCAAATTATACTTTCAATATGTAGAATGAAAGTCATATCTCAAATTGGCCATCACTTATAAAAGAGTAAAACACTGATAAATTAGATGGAGACACAATCCGGAAGTGATCAAATCAAAGTATTATTTGCTAGTTAGCTAGACACTGTCTGATTTTGTTGTGGAGTTTGCCTTCATCTTTTCCATCATCCTCTCTTTGATAAGCCTTCTCATTATTTTTCCAGAAGGTGATTTTGGGATGGCTTCCACAAAGTGCACCACTCGCACTTTCTTGTAATTTGCAGCATTAGAGGCAACAAAGTTCATAATGTCTTCTTCACTCTCTTTTGCGTCTGGGCTCATCACAACACTTGCAGCTGGGATTTCCCCTGCCTCTTCATCTGGTAATCTGAACCATCATCATCAGAAATAACATAAGATTGTAAAAAAGCTTCCCTTTTCTAAACTCCCACTGGAAGTGTAAGAATAACAAGAATGGCAAAGATGATGGTTGCTTACGACACAACAGCTGCGTCTTCAACCGAGGAATGAGTCAAAAGAATAGCCTCTAGCTCAGCAGGAGCAACCTGCCAAAGAGACATGATTTAATTTGGCCTAGACTTGGGTATATCATCCCAGGCTCCGTTAATTTGTGCACTCTTTAAGACATTAACATTTTTATGGCAAAATATATATATGAAAAAGTACATTTTGATAATGTGCTAAAATTTTATTAGGGAAATTAGTAATGTCTGAATGTGTACATCATATCTAATTTTTATTTCTCTTATTTTTCTTCCCCTCTTTCTTGTTTTCAAAATAGACCGTAACATCATTAGCACCATGCCTACCCTTTTTTCTCCTTATTATTGAGTAATAAAAATTTTGAATGTGCTTAGTAGGAGTGAAAATAGGAATGTAGAAGGAACTATAGGATTTAAAAAGTTTAAAATATATTTGGACACAATATAAGTCTAGTTATATCTGTCATTTTCATTCCTTTATTTTGTATTTCTTACTATCACTCCTAACAAGCACACCCTTAGATGATGATATAGTTACCATACTAATTCAATAAGTGGATTGAATTATGGTTATGTAAGGTATAGAAAAGAGTAATTATTGCATGAAAACCAGAATGGAAATATATTATGTGCTTGCAATTATATTCTATAAATCTTGTTGTATCGGGTGAGAGAAATCCAACTATGCATTTGAAGAAATAATTTTTAAGCAATTTGTTTCTTCTTTATTAAAGGTGGATGAGCGTAGCCTCACTGGTGTTAGCCTAAACCTTGCACATTAAGAACTTACTTGGAAGCCTTTGTATTTAATCAACTCCTTGATACGATCAACAATAAACACATTTTCATCATCATCTATGAATCCTATGTCACCCGTGTGAAGCCATCCATTCTTGTCAATGGTCTGGGCAGTCTCATCCACTTGTTTATAGTAACCTGAAAAATGCAATGTTAATTATATTCATGGTGTAAATGATCACAATTATATGATTTTGGGGCAGATTATATCTCCATTACCTTTCATTACACACTGGCTTCTAACACAGAGTTCCCCAGGTGTGTTCCTTGGGAGGGACCGACCAGTATCAGGATCAATAAACTTGACTTCCAAATTCGGGAGGATGAACCCCACCGAATTTCTATGTGGATTTCCAACTCCTTTTTGTACGTGGGTAAGTGTGATGCAGCTGTGCTCAGTTAGACCATATGCCTGCCAAAGAAAAGCTAGCACTTACAAATAGCATAGTTTGTCACAAAAATAAGACACTGTAGAAAGATGATGTGCCCACCTCTTGTACAAGAACGCCCGGGAACTTGAGTTCAAAGGCAGTAAGGAGTTCTGGTGCAAGGGGTGCTGCAGCAGTCATAATGGCCTGGAGTTTAAGCTTGCTAAGATCAAATTCGCCTACTATGGGATTTTTTACCAAGTTGAGAATGATTGGGGGCACGATTGGTGCAAATGTGACCTCGTGTGTGATCAAGGCATTGAGAAATGTTCTCAACTCAAATCTTCCCATTACCACCACTTTCCCTTTGTTCCTAAGAGTGGCACAGCATATTCCAGTGATGCCATAAATGTGAAAGAAGGGAATTAAGCCTAGTGTAGTGACTTGACCCACCATTTCTGGCCCTACACCGAAGAGTGTGGAACAAAGATTAGCTACCAGATTTTTGTGGGTCAACATCACGCCTTTTGACATTCCTGTGGTGCCTGACGAGAAAGGCATGGCACAAAGATCATTCTGTTGAACGGGTTCCTTTATCAAATCATCACCTGCACAGTCTGCTGCTTCTAGCAGTTTGTTCCAATTTATTGCATCTTCAACAAGTTCATCAGCTAGCACAATAACAGGTAGCTCTAGACCTTTCACCTGTTTTAATTTTAAATCAAGAAGGCTCAAATGCTATAATTTAAAATGCTTAATTAATTCACCCAAAATTGAAGTCAAATAGAAGAAAGTACATGATCCATTTGGAGCAATTACCTTTTCATAGTTTGCGCTATTTGTGACAATTAACTTGGCATCAGCAGACTCTGCCTGTTTCTTAATTTCAGATGCATGTGCTGTTGGATTTGCCCCTGAAAACACCCCACCAGCAGCCATTATCCCTAAAGCAATAATGGCATACTCTGCTACATTTGGAAGTACTACAATCACGACATGCCCTTTCCTCAGACCAAGGGACCTTAAGGCCTTCGAAAATCTGTTTGTGTCTCTCACCACCTCATTATAAGTGATTCTTTTTCCAGTCACAGCCTCCACAAATGCTACCTTGTCAGCGTATAATTCAGCATGTTGGAGCACAAATTCCGGCAATGTGACATTTTCGGGAACTGTAACAGCTGAATATCGGCTATGAAAGATATGCTCCTCCTCACCTTGTGCGAAATTTTCGATGCACGTTCCCATATTGAGTGTGTGGATATTGGATAAGTAATTGAGAGCGCTGAACTCAGCTCTAATGGGGTTGAACATGTGTGATTATATGGAGATTTCTAGTCATGCTTTTTGCATGGTACGTGGGTAGCCAAAGTACAAGTAAAGTGAGGGGTCGCATGTTCAATTTGCCATTAGCTTTTGTTGGTGATAATTTGTTGAATCATGTCACTGACAAAGGCCAACTAAAACCTTTCTATTATCACCTACACTATTCTCATCTGAGAAATTATAAGGTAAACTGTATCTCTATTTTGGTGAATGAAGCACTGTATCTCTTACCTCATTAACATTGGTAATGGTGGTAGATCATACCTGTCACATGAAACTTGCGAGTTTCAATCCTGAAATCAGATATGAGAGATATTGGTGACTCTCTGAAACTCCCTTTTACTAATCTCATTGGCTTTTGGCTTCTTGGTCAATAGAAGTGCCATTTTGTAAGTTTATGCAGCAATATTGAACAAAATGGACCAGATCAAATATAGCTAAATTCCCCCTCGAGAGCTTATTATGCAATCCAAAATCTTAAGAAATATTTTACCACTCGTAAGTGGCATTCATTACCAAAAGATGCTTTATTATCAAAACTTCGTTTTCAGACATCCAATCATTTTCTTTCCCCACAATGCTTTATTATCCTTTAATTCGTTTATTGGGAAGAAATCAAGGAAAGCCGAATATTTCATGATCCTTTAACCTTTTTCCACAATGCCTGAAGATGATAAAATAATCCTTAAAATTTGTCTCAGATAATTTTTATCACACCGTTAAAGAATACTTAATGGAACAAAAAAGAAAGGAGAAGAACTCAAGTTAAAGATTCATATATATTTTTATTCATATCATGAAGTAACATATATTTTTATTCCACTCTCAAAGTCTCAATTAACAAATAGAATTCATCCAACCCAAATAACAAAATAATAATAATAATAACAAAAAACAATGAACTAAAATTATAAATTATTTATCCTTCAACGAGTCTAAAAAAAAAATTTTAAAAATGGGCGAATGGCAAACGCTTAGCCTTAGGAGGCCAAAGCGAACCAAAGTGCCAGGCCACACAGTATAACGGAAGCCCCGTATTTGGAACCTGCACTCGAATCGTCGCTTTCTGGAGCAGCCGGAGAAATATCGGAACTAGATGGCTCGTCTGCCGCCGGCGGGTATGGAACCGGTGGAGACCCACTTTTGGAAGGACTGGATGCCGGAGATTTTGCCGGCGTCGGGGCAGACCCAGATGGAGAAATCGCCGGAGTCACCGAAGGCGGCGATAAAGATGGAGACTTTGCAGGGGACGCCTTAGGACTCGCCGGAGATTGTGCTGGAGAATGCGCCGGAGATGGCGGTTTAGCCGGCGGCGGCGTGGTTGTTGACTTGGGACTAGGAGCAGGCGCATTGTCTGCTTGTACGAAAACTGAAGATGTCACAAACAAAGGCAGAGCAAGCACAAAAAGCACGAGCAGCCTATTCATCTTCGGGTCTTTTGAGGAATCGAAAGACGAGAATGAATCTGCGGTGAATGTGGAAGATGACGAAAGATTGCAGCAACGTTATTAATAAGCAGAGGAGCAGAGCGTGCGAGAATGTTTGTTTGATGAAGATGTTGGAGTGGAGTGTGAGGATATATATTAATTGTAACGATGTAATTATAGGAAATTTATAATTCAATCCAAATGTGTGACTGTTGCCATGGTTCACCTTAGCTGTTGATTACGCGGAATATCTTTTATAGAATGGTAGTTGGAATGAAATGAGATGGATTCTTATGATTTTTTATGGGTAAGAATCTTACCATACTATATTTTATTCCTAAACTTGAAAAATAATTTACAATTTTAGATGAAATGTAATTGCCTAATTGGTTAGGGTATTCATTTACTTTTATCATGGAATATCTATTCCCATTTAAGACTAATGACACATAGTCAGAAAAAATCTGACAGTAAAAGTCTGAGTGTCTAGAATTTTACATCCTATAATTGGGAGACTATATTTCACAATTCATTTCCATCTCATTCAATTCTGATAAACTACACATAAGTTTGCTTATATGATTACAGTTAGAAACTATTAGATAATTATAATTTTCAATCGAATAAATTGACATTATTACATAGTCTTGAATAGATGAATGACTCCTTTCTACTACTTTAACTTGATTTTGTTTGATTCCTTTACCTGAAAGATGAGTTGTGGGTTGGCTTGGTTTGCAACACAAAAAATAGTTCAAATTAAATAATTAAGAAAGGGAATACACTTCCTTAAACCTCTATGTCAACCTTTTGAAAATTATAAGTTTGGAAATCATAAAAAAAATTCGAGATAAATTAAAAGCACAAGTCAATCAACTAAGTTCCAACCTAATAACTTATTGGTTCTTGGAGAGAATGATGCTTTAGGACAGATAGTCGTAAAGACATTTCAATTGGACTACCAAATTAGCCTAAATAAAAATGATAGAAGTTTTAGGCTCCTATGAATTTGAGGAGGGGAGGGGGGGGGGAGTAATTTAAAATTTTAAATCATAACTTTTAGTTAGGAGTGGACATAGATTGAGTTAGGTTTATGATAATTTTGAATCAAACTTATTCATGAAAGTAGTGAGTTAGGTTGGGTTTAGATTTTTTTTCTTCTACCCGAACTAACCCAACCCGTTTATATGTGGGTTGGGTTGGATTTAACCTATGGGTTAAACTTAAAAAAAATAACATGCTAAAATATTAATAAAAAATTATTCTGAATAACATAACATAAGTTTCCAAATGACATAACATAAAACCTAAATTTCAAAGTACATATAACTCTAGGATTACAATTATAATCAACACAAACAAATAACAGAGATATATGTAATACAATTAACTAATGACACTATAATCAATGCATCATCTCCCTATTGATTCCTTACAAGTTAATAACATCATAACATAAACCACAATCAACATAATTGTCAAAATAGAGATAAGTTAAAACCAATAATAAAATAATAAGTTAAAAAGAACTATAATTCTAATATGGAAAACATATAAAAAGATCAATTATTATGATCCAAAACTTCTTCTCTAACAACAGACACATCTAATACATAAAGATATCATGAAGCATTAGCAATCATTAATGATTAAACTATTAGTAATTGACTATACAAATTAAGTAAATTCTATATAGTACACTATCTACTTTAATATTTTCAATTTTATCAAATTGAGTTTATAGATCAATGTATTTATCAAAAGTTCTTAATTAGTTCTGAGTATAAATCAATGTCTCACTAATGGTGGGTTGTAAAGAACTGCAAAAATGATTCAGAATTCGTCCTCCAATACTAAATATAATGTATTTTTAATTTAAAGATTCTCAAAAAATTAATTATCCTAAGAAATTATATATTTTTATAAGATTTTGGAAGCCCTAATAAAAAGTGATAACACATCCCAAAATATATATAAGAAAAATTGAGTAGGTTGGGTTAGGTTTGCGTGGGTTAGGAAAGTTTCAACCCGCTATCTGACTCATTTCTCGTGGGTTTGATTATTTTAAACTCAACCTAACTCACAAACCCAAACTAACCCGTCAAATATAGGTTAGGTTGAGTAAAAATGTGTAGGGTTCGTGGTTCTACCCGACCTTTTATCTATCCTTACTTCCAGTGGTCACTCACTAATAAATGGATGTCCTTTTTCCCTTAGGTTGAGTTTAAACTTCAAATTAAGGACACTAAACATGTTAAAATTAAATAAAATTAGTATGTTTTATTACAAAAAAATGAAGTAACATTTTATTTTAATATAAGTAAAATGAAAAATAATTTTATATTATATTCATGGATACCCCAAATTATTTTCTCACAAAACACAAGTCAATTTAGGCCCAAGCTCAAAAGCTTGAATTAAAAATAGGCATACGGGGTTGAATATTGATTACCCTATGCTACACCTAAGACTTGCTCACTATCTACAGAACAATACCACATTTAATTTTAGGGCGGAGCTATTGAGATACCTATTTGTCTATTCACAATATTCTTTAATTACTTTCAAGTTCAATTTCCAAAACTACCCTTAACTAAATAATTTCATTTTTAAGTTGTCACACTTTATTTCTATAAAACTTTTTGATATTTTTGTGTGAGCTCAATATAATTTAACTCTAACATATTAATAAAATGTTTTTTTAAAAAGCATATTAATAAATATTATCATACCATAATTTCTGTTATTGTAAAAAAAAAATACAAGTTTAAGCTATATTTTATGTAATTGATTTTTAATAAAAGTATAGCCCTATTTTAATTTTTTACAAAATATAACCCAATTATATTTTGAAACTATTTTAGATAGTGAAAATATATAGAGTAAATGAACATTTTGGTCCATAAAAAGTTCGTTGATTAATACTTTAGTCCCTGAATCATTTTTCATTAGATGTTAGTTACTAGAAGTTAAAACATACAATCAAGTTAGTATTTTTGTTATGCTTCCACATTAAAATCTAAAAGAGATATTAATGTGTAATGTTAATTGCCAATTAGATCCCATGTAGCAAAAGTGTTTATAGCTACATCTCCCCTAAAAAATTGATTCCTCACCACATTTAAAGGAAAACCCAAACCCTAAAATCATTCCCATCGTTCCCAAATTCATCATTCCCAAAATCCATCCTCCCATTGCAGGAGTGTTGTAGCTGTGTTGCAGAGGTGCTGGTTCCTAAAGTCGATCATAAGGGGTAAATAAGCGTGCATTGATTTGCTATATCTAAGCTACACATAAATATGTCGTTATTTTTGGATTACCATGAAGCTATCTCCATCTACAATTTATAGCAATATCTAAACAAAAAACCACAAATATGCTTTCTAGCATGCCAAACTAGCACATGAATTTATCACAATTATCAAAATTGCATAGACTACATCTTGATCGCTACTAAAATATCAAACCACATGTCCAATCACAATTTAGTGTTGGGATTTTATGAAAACGTGCAAGATATATTATGCTATTAGAACATTTCAATCTTGCCTCCAAATTAAAGGGAATGTTATTCCTGTCATTTTGAGTAATGACTAATCTTGCTCTACTCCATAAACACCATCAGTTCCATGCAAATGCAACCATTCAGAAAGCCATTACTCCACCATCTTTTGAGATTCATAATTAGACCTAATTCTTCTCATTGATTCCATGTACTACAATCATTGCATCCACATCTTCAGGACACAAAATTATTATGCATTGTACCTTGTGACTTTGATTCTGTAGACCTGAAAACCTAGTTTCTTAATGATGCAACCTTGTCTAACCGCAAACCCATTAGTTTATGGTTGAGTACGTACTATTCCTCTACCACACATGTTTTTTGGGAAGACAGATTCACCACATTCAAAAATCTTGTTCATGCTCATGAAACCTTCTCACATATTCAATTCGTTATCTAAACTCCGTCCAAAAGCAAGACTAATATATTTTACAACTTCTCTTATGACCAATAGGGTGAAAAGAATTTTAAGGTTTGAGTTTTTCTTTGAATGTGGTAAGGAATCAGGCCAAACTAAACACTGCACTTTTAGGGGAGATGTAACTTCTGGCACTTTTGCCACATAGGATCCAGTTGAAAATTAACGTTACATGTCAACATTTTTATTAGATTTTAACGTAAGAACTTAACAAAATGACTAATTTAATTGGATGTTTTTACTTACAGAAACTAACGTGTAATAGAAAAATGATTTAAGGACTAAAGCATTAATAAATGAATCTTTTACGAACCATAGTGTTCATTTACTCAAATCTATATGTTAAATATAATACTTCGTGAGTGCAAAATTATCAATAATTGATTAAATAATTAATTTCAATATCAATTAATTTTAAATAAGCATATTAACATTTAAAGCTTGAATTTTATTTGATAATGTTACATAATATTTCTTTATCATGAAAATATATTTTATAGTATTTGAAATAATTCAATTGCATACAAATTAGTTTTTTTTTTGCAAAACAATTTATATAAAAGTTGTATAAATTAGATAAAGTTAAATGTTGATGATTTCATTTTCAACATAACTTCCGTTCTTATAATGTTTTAATCGATTTTTGATTTGATATTATAAAAATTATTTTAAATTATATTTTATTGTAATAATGAAAAAAATTGACTTGTGAATTTAAAAAAATCTAATAAAAAATATTATAATTAAAAAAGTATCTTTTATGAATATATATAATTCCTTAGTGACCGTTTAAATAATATTTGTTCGATTAATTAAATAAAAAATTATAAAACAAAATAATATTGTTCTCATAAACATTGGTTACTTCCTATATATGATTATTAAAAGATAGTTTGAGACTATAATTTATTTATATTTTTATGAAGAATGATTTTATCATATAAATAATATTTAAATAAATAGTTGTGTCTTTTTTTTTAAATAAAATAAAATCAAACTTGGAAAGAAGTTGAAATTAATAAGAAATATGGATAGACAATGATATAAAAAGTATAAATAAAAATAAGTTGAACTTCTTAAAAGCAAACGGCGAAGAAATAATTGAGGAAGTAAAATTTAAAAATAATTATAAAAAAAATGTGAATAGATAAATAATAATGCCAATAGGTCCACCCTTGATTTTATGGTCAGAAACTTCAAATCTAGCTGCACATCTTGTCTTTTTGTACTGTTTCAAGACGAACCATCTGCAGCATAAGGACACGTCCTAAAATACCAACACACAAGTTGTTTTTTTTCTCCTTTTATTCTATTTATATTTTTTGTATTATCAATATGGTTTTTATTCTAAATGTTTATAACAAAAAACTTGATCAATACAATTTACTCACACCTTCCCTTTTATTTTTGTTTGTCTCAAGATTTAAGCTTAATTTAACTTTGCACCTACCTATCTACACCAATGTTTTAATCTACGTATGAGAATGCTGAAATTTTAAATGAAAAAAGTTTAATCATGCATGTACATAACTAGTCTCATTAATTAAATAAATAATCATATTATTGCTTTTCTATGAAGCATTCAATGAGAAATTAGTTATTGCAAACTACACTTCCATAGATAAGAAATTCAATTTATAGATCCGATATCTTGGATACTTTAGATGTATTTATTGAACAATATCACATGTTTACGACAAAAACTAAATTGTATGTCAAGCAATTGACAAGTGTAATTTATTTTTCTAGTCATATATGAAATTTGTTTATTTTTATAAATGTGTTTATATCTAAAGCATGTCAAATACATTTTTTTTAGGTAAGGTTAGAGCTTTTTTTTTTTGAATTAGTTGTTAAAAAAGATTATGTTAAAAATTAATTTTGTGTATAATTGATTTTTAAGAAAATTAATTATGAGAAAATTAATTTATATTTTGATATGTTAATTCATAATTAATTTTAAAATAAAGAGTTTTGTTTGGATTGTATAAAAAAATTACTTTTATGTATTAAATTATCAAAATATATATAAAATGATTGAAAAATTTATTTAATTAAAGATAAATAGGTATTTCTCTCTAAAAGATTCTGAGATAATTAGAAGCTCAAAATAAATTTTTTTTAAAACAGTTATTTTTAGGTAATAAAAAAATAATCTTAATTTATAATTAATTTATACACTTTAAACAAATAAGAAAAATTTTAAACAAAATAAATTTTAATTAAAAAAAGTGATTATTTTAGAAAACTAATCAAATACAAGTATACTCTAAAGCTGCTTAACTAGACTCAACCGGAGTTTTATTTCAAAATAACTAGACTCAACCGGAGTTTTATTTCTAAAGAGTACGGTCTCAATTTGAGAAGATTCAATCTTAGCCAATACATCCATAATGTGGCTTGCTCTCTTAAGTCACACGCTTATAATGTTATTTTTCTATAAACTAATGGATATTAATCAACTAGATTACATTTTAAACTTTTGTAATAGATTAAATTGTTTATATTTCTCACATGTAATATAATACGAGACAATGAAAATTATTTCAGTATTTATTTTGCTTTTTTAGATATTAATATTTATAATAAATTATTAAATATTTATTAATTATTATTTATATTTAATAAAATTTTAAATATTTATTATAAAATTAATAATTAATAAATAATTAAACACACATCTTAAATATAAAATGATGATAATAGTAACGACTGCAGAAAACAATAATTATAGTTTGATTATTAGTTCACGCAATTGAAGTGAGAGTGAGAAAGAGAGAAAGAAACCAAACCAAAATAAAATAATAAAATAAAGGATAGCAAATCAGAAATCACATCCCTCAACTACACCGCACCACTTTCCAGATTAGGGTTTGGGTCTCTCTCTCTCTCTCTGTTTCTGGGAATGTTCCACACATTTTCTTGTGGTAAGTTCTGTCACTCTCACTCTCACTCTCTTCATCTGTAAATGTTTCTGGTTGATTTGTGAGATCACTCTTCACTGCAAGCAAAGAAAATCTATTGTTCTTGTTTTGCTGAGAGGAAGAATAAGGGAAGGTGGAAAACCCTAGAAGGGGGCTGGAGTGAAGAGAGTGTGCACGATGGATGAAGGTGAGACCGGGGATCCGATCGATCAGTTCCATCGCAACGAAGCTATTTCAGCTGTTGCTGATGACGGTTTCTTAGCCGAGGAAGATGATGATTACGAGGACCTTTACAACGATGTTAATGTTGGGGAGGGGTTCCGTCAATCCTTGAGGAAGAATGATGATTTAGGGCTTAGGAATGACGAGGTTCAGGAGAAAAAGACCCAGTCAACCGCGCTGCACAAGGAAACCGGTGGGGTTTCGATACCGGGTGTCGGTGGCGGTGGTGAGGCTGTCACTGTTGGTGGTGGAAGTGGGGTTATGGATGGTGCATCCAGGGTTTCTGGAAGAGCAGATGGGTTTCAGAATCAGGGGTTTAGAGGGAATGAGATGGGTGTCCAAGGGGGTGGTGGATCAGGGTCCTCTATAGGTGCTGGAGGTGGGATTAGGGTTGAATTAGGGCAGCAATCGGGGAAATTGGTTGAGATAGAGGAGCAGAGTGCTAATAATAGTGTTGGGGTACAGGGGATTGGGCAACAACCCCATGGTGGAATTATTGGGAGTGTGGGAAACGAGGGTTTGGTTAGACAAGGTGGTGGAGGAGGAAATCTCAATAGGATTGGTGGAACTGGAAATGGGGTTGGGAATAGTGTGAGTGGTGTCAATAGTGTTAGTACCGGAGGAGGAGTAACTGTTGTGGGTGGTGGCAGTGGTGGTGGTGGTGGTGGTGGGGGCACTATATTGTTTGTGGGTGATTTGCACTGGTGGACTACCGATGCTGAGCTGGAAGCAGAACTCTGTAAGTATGGGCCAGTGAAGGAGGTGAAGTTTTTCGATGAGAAGGCAAGTGGGAAGTCAAAAGGGTATTGCCAGGTTGAGTTTTATGAACCTAATGCTGCAACTTCTTGTAAGGAAGGGATGAATGGGCATTTGTTTAATGGACGGCCGTGCGTTGTTGCTTTTGCATCGCCTTTTACTGTTAAGAAAATGGGAGAGGCTCAGATGAATAGGAATCAACAGATGAACCAATCTGCAGTTCCCCAAGGAAGGAGGGGCCCTGCTGATGCTGCGGCTAAGACTGGTGGGAGTAACATTGCTACAGGCGGTAACTACCAAGGTGGAGATGGCAATAGGGGTTATGGAAGAGGGAACTGGGGGAGAGGGAATAATCCTGGGATGGGGAATAGGGGGCCTGTTAATCCAATGAGGAATAGAGGTGGTAGAGGTATAATGGGAAATGGTGGGAATGGGTTTGGACAGGGTATTGGCCCTACACCGCCTCTGTTGCATCCTCAGTCAATGATGAATCAGGGTTTTGATCCCACATTTGGTGCTCCCATGGGTAGAATGGGCAGCTATGGGGGCTTTCCTGGTGCTCCAACACCTCCATTCTCTGGGATTTTGCCTACATTCCCAACTGTTGGAGGTGTTGGATTGCCTGGAGTAGCACCTCATGTTAATCCAGCCTTTTTTGGAAGAGGGATTCCTGTGAACGGTATGGGGATGATGCCCACATCAGGTGTTGATGGACCTAATATGGGAATGTGGTCAGATCCAAGTATGGGTGGATGGGGTGGTGAAGATCATGGTGGTGGCAGGGCTGGAGAGTCAAGTTATGGGGAGGAAGCTGCGTCAGACCATCAGTATGGTGAGGTAAGTCATGATAGAACTGGGTGGCCTAATGCCATTAGGGAGAAAGATAGAGGATCAGAAAGGGACTGGTCTGGTTCTTCAGACCGAAGGTACAGGGATGATAGAGATCAAGGATATGAGAGAGATGCACCTAGAGAAAAGGATATGGGCCCTGACCATGAATGGTCAGAAAGAAGGCATCGTGATGATAGGGAAATGGGCCGAGAACGAGACAGGGATCGTGACCGTGATCGGGAACGATCTCGAGACCGTGATCGTGATCGAGATCGTGAGCGTGAAAGGTACAAGGAAGATAGGGACAGATATGCAGATCATCATAGGTACAGAGATCGTGAAGGAGACCATGAGGATGAGTGGGAACGGGGACGCTCATCTAGGACTCACAGCAAATCACGATTGACACAAGAGGAGGATCACCATTCTAGGTCAAGAGATGCTGATTATGGGAAGAGGCGGCGGCTTACCTCTGAGTAACTTGATATGCTGCTTATTATTTCTCTGAATACTTTCCAGAGGAAGGAAATAACAGTAACTGAAAAAGTAAGAATTTGTCATGGTTGTTTGGTCTCTCTGGTTGTGCTCCTCTGGTCCAGAAGTTGTTGAGCAGCTGTTTTATTTCAATCTCTTGTTCTGGTTGCTTCTTGTTAGGAGCATGGTTTTATTCTTTTGTGAGAAAGGTTAGTTTTAAGAATTCAATTCTTTGCCTTCTTGTGTTATTGGATTTTGATATATTCTTTGATTTTTCATGATTTGTGATAAATGCCTGTAGTGCATATAATGTATGAATAAATAATATTACATGCTTCTCCTTGACTTTTCAATACTAGAAACTTAAGAATGCATCTTGTCTGTGGTGGTCTTTTCCATTTATACACTAGTTGTAAGCTGGTACTCATGATTTTAACTACAGAAGACAACAAACTAGAGAAGACTACTGTTCTTTAGATTTTTAAAGCCTTTGCATTGTATTTACTGTTTTATAGAAATTGGATGCATTATCCTCGAGCCTGAGTTTTCAGCAAAGGAGCAGCCTGTTGAAATATAATTTATATGTTCATTATGAATCAAATATCGGTTTTTCAATTTTTCAAATTAAAAATTTCTCATTGAGTTAAAATAAAATTGCATTTTGTTATTTTTCTGTTCATCTGGGCTCTTTGTTATTCTAGTAATCCTCCTTGCTTAAAATTCTGCTTGAGTTTGTTAATAGCACACAATAGCACTTGCTATAGTATTGTATTTTTTAATTATATTAAATATATTTAATATAATTTGTGCTATAGCATGCACTGCGCTATGCGCTATTCACTATGGCAATAACTGCTCCTATCGCTGCAAGTGCATTATTTCACTATTAACAACTAATTCACCACTAGCATTTTCGTTTTTGTTTTTTGTTTTTTCTCCATTTCAATAGTCTGCATAAGGCTTATGATCAAGTTTCTCCTCCATTTTTCATATTACTATTTTTGCATGTGATCCTGAGTATGTGAGGATTGCTTTTCTGCCTCCCTCGGTCATTAATGTGATGGTTGACATGAAGTTAAGATGATTATTAGTCCTGATGCTAAAACTCATTCATATCTTCTGGTTAAGCCTGAGTGGCTGATTAACTGTTGATTTCTGGATGAAATGGAAATCTTTACATCATCTGCAAAAGACTTTTCTGTTCTCAAATTTTCTTTTGGTTAATTAAGCAAACTGAAGGAATTAATAATCTGGTGTCAGCTATGCATATAATCAATTCTGGTTCTGTAGCTACTCTTATGTGCATGCTGATAGCAACTTTGCCAAGTGATTCAATACAGTTGTGTTCCCCTCCTCACTTTCCCTTTCGTTGATAGTGTAAACATAATGGTTTAATATGTGGTAGGTCTTAACTGCTGCAGTACACTAGTCGGTTATGTCAAAGTCTTATGTTCACAAGTGGTTGCAGTTATCTGTGATTCCATATATTAATGGCTACATTTGTTTTTAGTGGAAGAAATTATGAGGATTTTCTGGTAAGTAAATAATATATAAATCTTCAAGCTATGAATAATCTATAATTGCACGGTGCTCAGGAGAATTTATATAGTAATAGGTAAACCCTTTTTTCCTCAAAAAAGTGTAGTAGTGTACCAAGAATACTACTCTTGATTCTATCTTAAATTCTTTGTGTGAGACATACTTTTCATAAGTTGTTCCATTGAGAAATGCGTAAGCTGCAAAAGGATCTTTGACATGGATATGAAACTCTGACAATTCAAACTGGTGAAAATACTTTGAACGATTCTCTGGAACAATTTCTATTTAATATTTCCAATAAGTTTAGAAAGTTTATGCATTTCAATGGTCTAAAACTTCTGGTTTGGAGTTGTCCAAAAATAAAAAGATGTAGTTTGCTTTGTGGTATTTACGTATTTTGATTTGTCCCTAAAACTTGTAGATTTTCTTATTTATTGCTGTTTAACTTAATTAGGATTCCATTCTTTTTCCTTTTATATGAATTAAACCTGTTGTGGTTTCTTCTTTATGTTAACGTCTTCTGAATTGCAACTATTATTGTTATGGGCTTCTTTGTTATTTAGGGACAATAGTTTTGATAAAGAAAGCTGTTCATTCAAACTCTGGGTTGCTTTGGAGATCAAGTGTCTTCAGTATTGGAGAGCCAAGTCATGCCAATCCTTTGCTTACATTGAGAAGTGGAACATTTGCTATGAAGTTATTAGCTTTTGATTTGCATTTATGTTTTAGTTATTAGCACATGATTAAAACCAACGTTGTTGATGTAATGGGTTGAACTTGCTGAAGTCTGAAATGTGGCAGACTGTTTAGAACTTAATGTTTGAATTATGTACTAGGATTTAGCAGAGGATGCTGATAATGTGCCTTTTCTGATTGGCTCGCTGTTGTATCATTTCTTCCCACCTTTTTTGTGTTTCCCCTCCAACATTTTTGTTAGTATACCACACGGTTGAGCATGCAAATTTTGTGTATGATGTAGAGAGCTAACCATTCAATTACTGTAATCATTCAAAGCTGGAGAATTGTAGATAATGTTGTCATGTATATATTGATATTTATTTTTCTGTTAAAAGGTCCAATCCATCTCCAGTTTTGTTTGTTTTTATCTTGTTTGTAAATAGTCAAGTAGAATCCAGCTGTTGAGGCATTGGAAGACGGTTTATTATGTTGATGTACTCTCTTTGCTCTGTATATTATGATTAATTGATTAGTTTTTTGAGGACTGAGGAGGATATCTTATCCTATAGTCTCTCTTGGAAATAAAGTTTATGAAGGAAAGGTTCATTTATTGTTTATACTTGCATCCCTTTCCCCCTACCCCCCCCCCCCCCGGGGTCCTTTTTTTTAACATAAAAAAATATGGATTGAATTTGCTCTTTAAACCATTGAACAGAGTACAATATATGCATGTACTTATGCATCCTGGATGTATGATGGTTTCAGCTGAAGAGATAATACATCGCTTATGTTATTTGTGTAGGAATCATATCGTCGTGCATGTTTTTCTGAGTAGTTAATAGTGAATTCAAATTATCTCAATACTTGCTAATTTCCTTTATGTTGACCTTTATCATTCTCGCCTTGAGTAATTTGAGGTAGCCTGGCTATTCGATAGCAGCATCGATTATAATGCTTGCCCAAGGAAATTATAGTGATAATACTGGGTGATTCATTTGATCAATTGATTTATTGTTGATGCGTTGAACAAGTATATGTTCTTCAGGGTTGGGTTATCTGTGTTCCTTGTGGTTATAATTGTGTCTTGTATGTATGTTCCTTGTGAGATTGAATGCTTACTGTGCGGGTTTAACTAACTTATAGTGATATGTTGTGGTTTAACGCCATGTAGTCCAGCTATTCACAAAAACCAGGCTAGCACAAATATATTCGCGGGCGCTCTTGTAATTGCACGGCTCAAGAGAAAAAAAGCTGTTGTTGTTTTTTGGGGTGTTAAGCAACAGTTATTACTGACGAGAGACGTATCAACTTTTGTATCTACGGCGACTATGTATTCGGTTTAGTTTTTGATTGTGTATTTAGTTTAGCTTTTGAAATTTAAAAATTATGATTTGAACAAAAATATTAAGAAATAAGTTTTTATCTAAATTATGGTTTGAGAAATTTTTAAAAGTTAAACTAAACATACATGAAAAGAGACTGTTGTAAGAATGGAAGAACCCCTCAACTTCAGAGATAAGTAGGCATACCAGTAGGTAGGGGTGTTCATAACCCAACAAACTCGATCAAAACTGAAAAAATCGAACCGAAAAATCGAAAACCCAAAAAAACCGATTAATTTTGATTTTGTTTGGTTTTGTTTTATGAAAACTGATTGGTTTGGTTCGGTTTTCGGTTTTCATTTATGAAACCGAACCGAACCAAACCAAACCGAATTTATATAATTATTTATATATTTTGTATAATTTACATACTTATAAATGATTATATTTAAATTTTTGGTTGTTTCTATAAATATTTTAGGCCTATTTATTGTTTATAATTATGTAATGATGTTTTTATTAGGATTTTATACCAACTTTTTTTTAATTGGTCCATAAAAAGAACAAAGTGATGATGTGTATGAATTTTTTTAAGAAAAAAATGTTTAGTGAAAAACCGATTGAACTGAACCGAACCAAACCGATTGTAATGGTTTGGTTTGGTTCGGTTCTCCAATTTTAAAAAAACCGATTGGTTCTTAATATAGAAAAACCGATTAGTTTGGTTCGGATGATTTTTCTCCCCAAAACCGATCCAATCCAAACCGCGAACACCCCTACCAGTAGGTATTGTATGTATGTCATGCAACCATGCTTGGGATTAACTTCTAGGTTGCTTCTGCCTTGTAAGCAAATTTACATGCCCCTTTTAAGAAGCAAAATTTGATTAGGTTCATGGGTATTCATGACCAGCCACTCGAACCCCTGCATCTTTTTGGTTCAAACTAAACCTAAACGTCTTTTATTCGTAGTAGTCGTTCTTTTTTTTGCTGTTTTGGAGGGGGGTACCTATAATCCTAGTCTTTCTTCTCCCCGTAATGCAGTAGCCATTCTGCCTAAAACCTCTATAAGCAGGAAGTTGTTTCATATTGTTAGAACTTTCTTCCTGTGACTCCAAATAATTGTATAATGTATAAAACTGATGCATGGTAGATTCCTGCAAGATGCTTGGGTGTTATTTGAGCTGTCTGAACCAGATATTCGGCCACTGTTGAATATAGGGAGGTGATACGTGGTCAGTTCTAATGGTGAGATCTGAACTATATCTCCCTCGCAAATTAATAATTTTAAGAGTTTAAATTTAATTCAAGGATTATATCAAATTTTTTACATTATCAATAAATAAACAAGTGTTATATAATTTTAGTAAGATTTTTTAGTTTTAGCAACAACATTTTACTGTATTTTAAATAGATAACTATTTATTGATAGTGAATTTTTTTTCAAAATTTTAATAAATCAAAATCAAAATTATAATGAATTGATGACAAAAGCCAGGAAATATAAAATTGATCAATTGGAGGTAAATAATACAGGTGGTACAATAGAAAGTAGCACTATTTCTATGATACAACAGTTACAAATTATAACACGAACAGATTTTTGGCCTCAGGAGTATCTTACTTTGCAGAGTGCCAATCACAAATGATATTAGAATTCAGACTTTTTTTTTTTTTGGTGTAATAGAATTCAGATTTTAATTAATACAAGCCCCAAATTAGCATTACCAATACTTCTACTAAACAAAAGCCTAAAATCTAGCATTTTCTGATTTTTAAAAATAAAATTAAAAACTTGTCCACACCATATATCTATCTGGGTCTACCTGCATTCGATCCAGCACCAGGATAATTTGGTCCAGTCTTACCCATCATAGGACCACTCACAGCCACTTGATGAAACGCACCAGAACCGTACACGTGTCCCTGATGCATGACCATCCCCATTCCAGCACCACCACCTCCATACAAACCACCACCACCGTCGAACCCAGGGGCGGCGACACCACCACCACCACCGGCGACTTCCCTGTCACGCGCCGCCACGGTCTTCTCGCCCTCCATCTCCCTGAACCTCTGTAGGTATATCTTGAGGGGATCCACGTACTCCTCGAAGCCCAAGGTGGTCATGGCCCAGAGCAAGTCGTCGCCATTGATGGTCTTGCGCTTCTCCCTCTGGCACTTGTCGGATGCCTCTCCGGTGATGAAACTGATGAACTCCGACACGCATTCTTGCACCGTCTCCTTCGCGTCCTTCGATATCTTCGCATTCGCCGGCAACGCCTTCTTCATGATCCTGCTCACGTTCGCTATCGGCAAGAACCGGTCTTGCTCCCGCGGCGATAACTCGCTGCTGTTTCCCGCGTTCTGTCCCCCTCCCGAGTCGTTGTCCGAGTCCGCCATCAACCACTCACTCCAACTCCAATTGATTCCGTTCCGTTCCGTTCCGCGCGTCAAATTTGAAGCACTGTTAGCACAGATAACTCGAATTACAGTGAACACATTTGAAGCATTCGATTCTCTTTGAGTCTGAGTTCACCGCCAAGGAAACATCATCAGATGAAGAATATGCGTTGACTTGAAGCAGAAATTTCGACGAATTACAATTACCGAGGTAAAGTTCAATGGTTTTTGGTCATGATGAACCGAAAAGGGAAAAGTGGTGGTTGTTCGGAGATGAGAAGCCGGAGAGTTACGGCGGCTCCGGCGAATTTCTCCGGCGCGGAAGGAGGGGAGGGGAGGGAAGTGGAATGAGCCGGGTCCGTTGATCAGGCGGGTTAATAAGGCTTTATCTTTTGGACACGTGGAACTCCGTGAACCGTTGTTAGTCGATAAGTGTTTGTTTGTACTTACGAGTTTGAAGCCGTTGGATTGGATGAGAGGTGAATGATCTGGACCGTTGCTTTCGTATCTGGCACGTGGTTGGGTCTGACTTGGACTGTCTTATCGCTCTCTCCTATCTATTTCTTTTCTTTCAAAAATCTAAGTCGTTTTCCTTTTTCTTTTAAAAAGTTAAATTATATGCAGTATCCTATAGTATCGGTAACCGAATTTCAAACTCTATTCACAAATTCAAATACTTGCTAAACTTTACATAAATAGAATTTTTTTTTATATATATTAACCTGTTTGCTTGGAGAGGTGCTAGAGATGTCTAAGCTATGTCCGTATCATGGCTCTCAGAAAAAAAAGGTGATTTTCTAGTTCTAGATTAAATAAGAGAAAAAGAAAAAAAAATAGCTAATGCTAAATTAATATGGATTTTCACTTTTCAAATTGGAATGTCATTCTTGAGAGTTGAGATCACATTAACACTTGTTGGCATGATCAAGTTTTACCTCTCACTTTTATTGAAAAATTAAATTAAATTATCTAGGAAAAAGCAAAGGGGTGCCGTGCATATTAGGAATCTACGTTTTAAGAAGGGAATGAAAGAAATCTATATACCTTATATCATTTCACCAAAAACAAACAAACAAACAAGCAAACGATCTTATATATAATTGTATCTGTTTGACATAATCGGGCCAAACACTTAAAACAAATCTCAAATTCTTTTTTGCATAGTGGGGGTGAAAGCGAAGACCCCACATTAAGAAAACTGATGAATTGGATTAAGATTAATAGTTTATAAGCATAGAATAATAATTTGTATCACCCAATTCTTGTGTCTAATTTGAATAATCTCCTCTAGTGGGGCTGGTTTGTTTATGTTGCATGACTGTATGAGCATGCAGAAAATGTTGTCTTCAGTTTCTATTTATATTAAAGAATCGTTGCTATAATTTAAATTTTTATCTATTTCAACAATAACTTCTCATCAGCTTTGTTTTGATGAGTTCCTCCTTGGACCATAAAAAATCCTACTTACCAGACAAAAAAGCTTATATTAAACAATTTCTGGAATAAACAAACTAATTTGTATGTCTTTTTATTGCACTCTAACAAATATTAAGATATAGGAAACATTTTTTAAGTGCAACTACTTCGCGGCTTGTCTTTCATGTGACGATATTTAGCCTTATCTATCTTGAACTAGCAGATAAACTTCCCACTATATCTAAGATAAGAAGGTACGAGTAAATTGTTTATCTCTTGTAAACAAAAAAGCTTTGTCGATAATATCTTATTATAACATATAGGAGATTTGGTGGTTCATTGATTGACTGAATCATAAACCTTTAAGTAATTTTTAAGATAGACACCCTTACATTACAACCTCGTACCACAAATTGAATCAACAATTGGACCATAGCTTGAATAAACAATGAAGAAGAAAGTGTCCCAAAGAGGTAATGGTCATCTAACTTTTAGGCGTGGTAAGATATCTAGTGATACTAATAATTTTTATATGAGGCTGCACAGTTTTTAAATTTTGTATGAGGGATAATGAAATTTAATAATCAAAATTCATATATATACATATATTATTTAATCATTTGGAGACATAGGCCCTTCAAGCATACAAAGAGGTGGCACTAGTTATTGTCATTGGTCACATACATAGTGACTTCGCGTGTGGGTCTGCACTCAAACATTATTAGGGGTGCTAAGTGGGCCACCGACCCATGCCCATTGTTTTTATTTCTAATCTTGATGTGATGTCCTTCCCCTATATACAATAATGGGGCAACTTTTCTTTTTCTTTTTCTTTTGTTTACACTCTTTTGTTTTTTAAGCAAATTTTTTAGTAATAGCAAAAAAAAGAACATTGATAACAAATTCAATCGAGTGTCTAAAGCTTTTAACTCGTGTGAAGTATAGTCATTTAGATCACGAGTCTTTTAACTATATACTCTTTGAAAGTAACTCTTGTCATACTAGAGGCCTAATTCTACTCAATATAGAATCTGAAATCCCTTCAAACGGGTTAAGAATTAAGAATAAAAGTTCAATGTTATACCATACGAAAAATCGGTGCATCTAGCATTCGAGTTTAGCCTATCAAATTGTTTAAAAATGATTATGAAATTATAATTTACTTTAAAAATTATTTAAGTTACTGAAGCTAGTAAAAACTGTAAATTCAACATGCCAACGAATTAATAACTCATACAGCAATAAGTTAAATGAAGGCGTGTTTAATGTTGTAGGTTTAATCTCTTTTTTTCTCCCTTACTCAAATTATTGGGCCTCCTACCAACTTGCATTAATTTGAGTAGAAAGGAGTTCGGTCTCCTTAAGCATCTTATTCCGGGTTTGATCATTGGAGTGATGTGTATGGAAAAAACGTAATTGGGAGAGTTCTCACTTTACATGCCTGATCGTACATTGTGAGATTAGTCTCTCACCTTCTGGGCGATGGGATACTCTGATTTACACTAAATTTTTTTATCAGACCTCGTATCTAACCAAAATAAATAAATATTATCAATATCCAAAACTAATTAAATTATTTTTTTGTAACAAACAATTTCCTTTTACTATTTCGCAACCTTGCAACATGAAATTATAATACCTATTTTAGTAATTTTAGATGCTCAATTAATTTTTTATATCTATATTTATCAAATAATTAAATTAATTGGCTAATTATATTATGGGCTTGTATAAATAATTGGTGCAGAACTACTTTTGAATAGATGTAATTTAGAAAATTTAATTTTGAAAAATGATTTTTATGTTTGCAGATATTTATCTAAAGTAATTTTTTGTAAAAATGAATTTTATCTGAATAATAATAATTAAAATGACATAAAAAAATGTAAAGGTCACTATAATCTCCATTGACATCATAAGGGTGTGTTGGGTGAAAAATAAGGAGAAAAGTGAAAATATAATAAGATATAAAGGTTTTAATGTTCATTCATTCCTACTTAGTAAATAGATAGTGACCTCTTATATTATAGCTGACCAAAATTTATATGGTGAAGGGTAAATAAAATTTTCTTCATTTTCAATCATCTTACATTTTTTTAAGCTAAAAAAGTTAACTTGGAAGGAAGGTTACTCTATTTCAAGAAAAAAAGATTTCTGATAAAGGATAGAGAAAATTGAATTTAGCAAAGTGTTTTAATGCTTTCTAAGTGAACCAACCCAGTAAGCAGTCGTCTCACATTTTTTTTGGTATACGTCATCTCACATTTTATCATACCAAAGTATAAAATAAATTTAATTATAATTCTCAAATAATCGCACCTTTTTTTTTTATGAATTCAAATAATCACACCTTAAATCTTGATCTAAATCGTGTTCTTTTGAGGGTTTATAATGACGGGAGATATTCATGGTGCTCCACTACTCCGAGTGGAGAGAGCGTCCAACTAGGAACCTTTTTGACTTGCTCCACTTACATTCGAAGTAATACATTCCTATAGCTTGCGTCAGAGAACCGTGCCCACATTACACAGATTTGTTGCTTGTGTTCTTCAGCACTAAGTGTCACATTTTCAGCAAACAATTATTTTTCAAGTACCTTGGGATTCTATTTAGGTAAGCCAAGGCAAAGAGGGGGCACACTTGCGCAAGGTTTAAAACCAACTTACAAAAGCCAAGGATGACATTGAAATTGTGAAAAAGCAGACGCTATGGAAGGATTAGAGCAGACTGAGACACATAACGAGACATGTGGTTCAACTCCAAGGCATGGTACTGCTAGTGAACGAGTGACTTCGTCACACCAGATCGTACAACTGGCGTGACCATGACAAATCAAATAATGAAACAAAAAAATCTGAAGATTAAAATAAAGACTTGACCACGCAAACATCAATACAAGCAATCAATATGAACAGAAAGGTGACACCTTCAAATATTTATTAAACTAGACAGATTGTTAAACTAGTGTTGGTCAGTTATATTCACGGACAGTAAAACCCTACAAATTCTGTTCATGTGTACACAAAGCAGCAGCATACTGGCAACTCACCAAAAGCCTCCACTAAATTTTGCAAATACTAGATTGTCCTCTCATAAGATTAGATGGATGCTAAGAATAAGTTACAGCCACTTTAGCTCTGCAAAGTGTACATACGAAGCATAACTGGGGTTAAAGTATACATTGCTAAACCTATCTCCAAGCAGTCACATCTAATCCTCAGTCAGGCTTCAACCTCCTGGCCAGTAGAGTGGGTTTCATTGTTCTCAGCATCCCCTTCTCCATCTTCATCAGCTAGTTTTGTCAGCTCTTCCTGAATAATGATCTTTATAGATGCCTTTCTAGGGGTGAGATCCATATCGAATTGTTTAGCTGAAAAATGGTCAGCAATTTTGTTAGGCACCTAAATTTAAGCGAAGTTCTTATTTTCATTTTCAAGAATTGTAAAATTCCTTTATCTTCAATGCTGTTCATATTTGTCAATGGTGGGACTCTTAGCAAACTGTAGATCCTTAAAATTAAATATCCAAGATCATTCAAGGGAAAGACCTTCAGTGAATGAAGTGGTACAGGTTCTGGGATAATAATTATCATCAGCCAAAATTCAAAACCAAAGACACAAAATCAGACTTTGCTCTTAAAGCCATAAAAGTTGCACCATCTGATAGTTGCAACTGAAAAATGGTGTCATTATTAAAATTAAAACAAAACAAAAGGTAAAAAGAATGGTACATACCAAGTTGCTTCAGAATGTCAGTAAATGTAGCCTGCAAAAGAGAAAATGAACTTTAATTTTGGACAACACAAAACCTTTAGTAGATACAACACTAACACTATCATTTTTATGGCCACAAGACAGTCTGTGAGTGTAACAATGACAAAGCCGGCCAATGTAGCACCAGCAATGCAAATTGCAATATTCGATATTACATCTAACCTAGTTTTACAAATTCCACTTGCAATTGTGAAGGAATCATACAGCTGCTAACCATACTACAAGATTTAACAAGTGGCAAGCCTGCTGCCACGTTACAGCCTTCTAGGTATACTGCACATGTTTAATCATCCATCTTGCTAATATAAAGATACCAAGTCAACAACTGAAGCATCAATTATCCAAATCTTATTGAGTCGTTCCATAGTCAATATGTAAATTGGAGGATAGGTGAATAAATATCTTAATCTGGTTGTTCTAGTAGCACTGGCAGAGAAAAGGTGAAGATATCTTAACCTAGGGTTTTGTAACAAACTGTCAAGGAAGATTTGACAGCATCCCCCTCTAGAAAAAGACACGTTATGAAGTAGAATGCTAAACCTAAAAATATTTTCTTCACCAAAAGAAAAATCAGCAATGTTTTATCTGTGTAGTAAATATAAGAAATCAAGCAGAGTTATAAAACACAAGATCATGTCCAAATTAGCTGTTGAATTACAGAAAATTTTAGTTCCAACGCCTTACCGTATTGAAGTCAACTTCTTTAAGGATTTGACATACTGCATCGCGTAACTGATCATCACTTGGGTTCAACTTCTCTTTGTTCTTGCCCTTTCCTTTAGTAACCTTTTCTGCTTAATACATACAGAAAGATATTTCATAAAATACATAGGATGAAGATGATTACACATTAAAATCATATTTTTTCAGTTTTTCAAATAAAGACATTTACATTTAAGCTAATGGGAAAATTAAACATGTTGTTGACTACTAACATTTTAATGCTCGATTTCAGCTAAAAATTGTTATTTTTCACTAAAACACGAAAGGTATGCAAATCAGAAACTTTTTAGATGAAATAATGACAACAGGGAAGGAGGGCTCATGATATCTACCAGTTTTCTCTTTGGAGGAAGACTTAGTCGGAGTTGAGGTCTTCTGCTTTCCTCCCTTTTCATTTTTCTTCTTCCTTGAAAAGACCTTTGGACTTCCATCACTGTCATCATCAAACTTTGGGGGGGTAGACGATGATTTCTTAGGAGTTCTCTTTGTTGCTGAGCGAGATTTTTTTGTGACAATAATTTTCTTTATTTTACTTTTTGCGGCAGATTCTTTCTTTGTGGATGAGGTTTTGTAAGTTTTTCTTTTCATGTCTTCAGATTCATTATCAGAATCACTTTTATCCTCACTTTCAGATTGCTCTGGCATTTCATCCTCAGATTTGTCAGGAACACCATTCCCATTTTCCTCCTCATTTTCTTCATGCTTGTCTTCCTCCTCTGACTCATCTTCTGTGTCAGTTGTACTTTTTCTCTCCTCCACTACTGAAGAATCTTCATTTTTCTTCCGACTCTGAAAAATATACCGAAAAGGTTAAACACCAAATAACTAAGGAGAAGTTCCCAATGAAAACAAACTAAAATTGCAAATATTGCTTATAAAGTAATAGTAGTATATGCTCACCACAAGCCTAGTGTTCATTTACTATCTGTGGAAAAACTATGAAGTGCTCAAACTAGTCTCATTGAAATTTACAAATGATGTGAAAGATATGGCACTATAATGGAATTTCAACCCACTTTTCTCTCAAAAACAACTACAATTTACAATAAGAAGAGATGCTACTAATGAAACACTAATATGCAAACAAATTGATGATATACATTATAACTAAACAATGCAATCATATTCAAATTAGTATCACGCATAAATCATTTAACTTATATATAAATTTAGTAAGGATACAACAACCCTTTGCCCCCCTTCCCCAGGGGCTCTAGATGCTCAAGTATGGAAGAGAACAACTAGTCATTCACGTGCAAAAAAATAATTACATGGTAACAAGAATAGCAATGCAAAGAGTGCAAAACAAGCAGAAGTGGAATAAACTTAAAAAGCCCAAAGGCATGCAAGACTGATATTCTACCATAAGACTTAACCTTGGAACGCATTTTACCAATTAAGTACATAGCTTAAATCACATTTCACATTCCTGCAGTTAAAGGTACGAGATAGCACCTTAGTAGAACGTTTTGAAGTTCTTGTCCCAGATCTTGATGAACCATGTTTTGCCATGCGCTTGCGCTTTTTTCCCTTACTTGACTGATAACAGGGAAAACATAAATAATATGAATATGTTGCACCAGAAACATAGGTCTTTAAGTAAAAAAAAGAATAGCACAGCATCATAAGGAAACAAATTTGAAAAGAAAAAGGAATTATAATAAACCTTCTCATTTTCTGCAAGTAGCACAGTTGTTGTCACTTGAGGGGCAACCAAAAAGTCTATCAGCTTTGCAACAATATCTTCCTGATTATGTAGAAGATTGTTAGCGTGAGAAACAACAGAGACATTAAATGGTATCAAGGATAAAGGCATCAAGTTACAAGGAGGTGAATGCATTATGATTATTATCTGCTGCATCAATGATTGTTTTAATGCATGCACCTACTCAAGCATGAACACAAATTATTCAGAAGTTAAATTTATAGTGAAAAAGTTCAGATTTTGAAAAGAAATCACAGGATTAGCAGAAAAAGTTTTGGAAGAAAATCACTTCCTGAATTCCTGTAAAATTATAAACATTTGATCCACAACAAATGCATTAGCAATGCTAAGCCAACAAACCTTCCTTGTTGTTGCCTTGGCAAGTGGTATGTCAAGCACATCGCAGAATTCCAGTAACTTCTCTTTATTACACTTGTCAAATTTTTCTTTTACTTTAATCATTTGCTTTTCCTGCAGTAACAATATTTGGTTTTAGAAGCTTAGAAAGACAAGGAATTTATGCAGAAAAGCAAGCAACTGTTAAAATAAATGACTACAAACAAGTCAATAAAACCCTACAATTAGTTTTATATATATATATATATATATATATATATATATATGACTTAATTGCAAGTTACAAGTATCAATTTTTCATACTTTCTAGAAGTAACAATTACCTCATTTTCATGCCACACAAAACCAGAAAACCTTGATATATTACTCTTAATCTGAACTGCCTGCAAAAGAGTAAAAAAGGAGTCACATGGAAGCATAATAGCATCTGAGTGTGACCTGTCAATTTCATAATCCCAGACATCTCAGATAAGCTTAATCTTCGAACAGTCTAAGTATGTACTATCCTATATCCTTAACTACAGAGGCGGCACAATATAATTGTTGACGAAAGACAAGTCAATAGAGGTGGTGTAAAACATTGTAACAGAAAAACATTGATAGTTCATGAAGTAGGACATACCTTCCCTCTCCTTCCAAAGAGGATTGCATGGAGCAATTTGAAAGTATCATCAGTCTTCCTTCTAGATAATTTAAATGCCACTAAAGCAGAAAATGCAAGAGTCATAAAGTTATTAGCTGTTCTGAAGAAGCATAAACATCCATCCACAGCATCAAGCTTTAGCTTTTCTACCATTATCTCAAAGTGCTATAGATTTTACCTAGGGATTTTACACTACATCAAGCTATGAGGAAGCTTTGTTTTCAGATTGAGTATTTTAGTAATCTCTACACTCCTTGGTCATAGTCTGTTTTTGGGCTTGGGTTTTATTTTATCTAGGGTTTTATTGGGTCTTATCGTAATGTCCTGTCCTCCTCTATAAAACATAGACATGATCAGACAGACAGACAACACAAGACATGGACTTCGCAGAACAACAAAATCTTATTAATAATGAACAACACAGCATATACATGTACATTAAAAAATAATATAAATAAACAAGTATGAATATTATATAAGTATAAAAACAACAAAAATACATGGAAATATACCTAATTTATGCCTGGTATAGATCAAACACAGTATCTAAAAAGTATAAAACTCTAATATTTTTTGTTTCTAAGAGAACTATTTAGTGTTATTGGAGTCAGGGTCTAACACATGACACAGCATGGCTCCAACCTTGAAGTGCAGATACTTCATAATTGCTCCTTATTGGTTTAGTATTAGTAGGAGCATGAATCGTTGTAGGGCAGGACTCAAAGCCCCATAATTGCCAAATCAAGATACAACGCATGAATCAGGAGCCCCATCCCCATTTTCCAAATCGTAAATGGAATCATAGGATAGGGTAGCAAACAATAAAAACTTAAAAATTTAATATGACATTTCACTTCTTTTCTTTTCTGTACCATCATAATTCACTCATCGGATAATATTTAATTCTTTCCTTTTCTTAATTTCCCATAATTGACCCAAAAGTCAATCTGATTATATAATAAAATAATTTTACTAATTCAGCTAAATAAATATTTCCCCCTAATATATTAATTCCTCGATCGAGGACCTATTGGTTTCCTTATTAAATTTTTCATGTTATTACTCCCTTAAATTAGGGTAATATGCCTAGACAGTGCAAAGAATTCTCATTGATAGCTGAAAAAACTTGAATTCCATCCACTTCCAATCATCCCTTCCTCCAATTGGGAGTAATACTTTTTAATTCTAAAGGATTCTTACAGCCTCTCAGAATATAGTTTTTCCAGTGAAAAAGCAAAAAGAAATGAAGCAAGACATGCTTTTTTCAACCCGGTTTCGCAGGCCCAAGGTATGGAACTTGAGTCCCACATCGGAAGTATAGGATTCAGATGTGGGATTTATGCCTTGGACTCTCCCACCATAATAGCTAGCTTTTAGAGTGTGGTTCTCCTAAGGTTCATATCAATTAGTATCAACACCATCCACCATGTCTCTTAGTTGCAAACGAGCAGCGTGGGTGGTGACGTTGGCATTGCATTGTTTGCCCGAAACTAGTCAAAGGGTTAGTGCACAATTAGCCCATGTGGGCATTAGGGCTGCGGAACGTGGTGGGATGTTAAGACCCAATTGCAGGGACTTGAGTCCCACATTAGAAGTATTGGATTCAGATGTAGGGTTCATATGGCCTTGAGCTCTTCCACCTTAATAGCTAGCTTTTAGGGTGTGATTCTCCCAAGGTTTGTATCAATCTGTCATGACTCTACCGAGAAAAACCACATATCTTCTTCTCTGAATCACAGTATTGTGTGATTCTGCAAGGAATGGTGAGTCACAGTGGTTCTGAGGATTCAGACTATAGTTGCTCACCTATTCCAATTCACCCAAGTGATTCAGATCACCAACTGCATGTATTGGATCAAATTGTACAATTCATAATATGAACTGTGTGATTCTAATAACAAAACAATTTCCAATCCTTATTTAGGATAACTTTGGGTAAGCCTATATGGATTTAATCCTTCTTTCAAGATAAAATCCATCTTATAAGTTTATTCAGAAAGATTAGTCTCTTCCAAGATAAAAATCCATCTTATATGTTTATTTGGAAAGATTAGTCTCTTCTGGTTATGTCCTGACGTGATCAACCCAGGCTACTTTTCTTTTTCTTCTTCTTCTTCTAACATCTTATCCATTTCGTTCAATTTATCAATCTGCACAGACAGACCTGTTCTCTATGCTTGAATATTCCCAAGTTTGTGCCACTATTATTGTCATTGAAGGTACAGTAGGCATAAATATTTTTACTTTCTTAAATTGAAAAAGGATGCATGCAGTTAGCCAACAAGACAAGACAATTAAATCAGTACAAGCTAATGGACATGACAATATCATCAATTCATCATCAAAGTAACTGCATATGTTTTAAGTCTGAATCATCAACTTGGGTCAATCGACAGGTTAGAGGCTTGATATTTTGGGGAAAAAATGCATTTAAGCATTTATACTTCGCTCATATAACTATTAAAGGGTAAGGGTCAAAATACAGCTATTGAGCTATAATTTCAAAATATTCAATCAACCATCTCCATATATGGCAGAGTCTTAACCATAACAGGGAAAATATATAAATAATATGACACAGCATTTCTTGCCTGATATTCTGTTAAATTCAATCCCTAAACTGTCATTTCAAGATTTTGTCATAAAAGAAATCAACTTTCTGACCATTTGAGTAAACCCATGAAGAATATGGAATGCTTATACAAGGACATTATGCATTAGGTTAACTTCTGCTAGCTAGGGTAAATAGAAGGGAGTTCATTAACCATAAGGGAAAGAAGAATTCAAACAAAGGTAAGCACCATACCATTGGGTATATCTTTTAAAGGTGTACCACGACCCTGCAATTTGAAAGGAAAATTGTAAACAAAATAAGTTCTGATATAACACACAATTAAAACTTATTATGACACTGACAATGAATACCTTTTCAATATGAAATTCTTTGGTTGCATCTTTCTCAATTGATGCTACCAACCTCTCAACTGATTTCCTTTCACGTACAGGGCGATTGATAGCAGGAGTCCTTGGCTCTGTCTCCTTTTGTTCCTTTTTTTTCTTTTTCACTTTATCCCCATTGATCTTCCCTCTCCCGCGCTTTTTTGATCCTTTCTCAACCTTACTATCTTCTGCCTTCTCTTCTTCTTTTGACTTATCAACCTTATCCTCATCCACTTCCTCCTCTATCTCCTCTTCTTCAATTTTCTCCTTTTCACTGCTCTCCTCTTTGTCTTTAGGGATACCCTCTTCTTTCATTGCATCCAATTCTGGTTTCTCAGTTTCTACTTTTTCCTTTTCTTCTTTACTCTCCGCAGTTTCCTTAACCTCAGTCTCTTCATCCATTTTCTCATTCTCAGATCCATTATCATCTTTCTTATTCTCTTCTGTTTCATTTACAACATCATCTTTCTTATCCTCTTCAATTTCTTTCATGTCATCATCTTTCTTATCCTTTTTTACTTCTTCCACACCATCAACTTTCTTACCCTCTTTTACTTCTTTCCCACCATCAACTTTCTTACCCTCTTTTACTTCTTCCCCACCATCAACTTTCTTATCATCTTTTACTTCTTCACCATCACCAACTTTCTTATCCTCTTCTAATTCATCCACTCCATCAGCTTTCTTATCCTCTTCCATTTCTTTTACGCCATCCTCTTTCAAGTCTTTGACTCCATTATTCTCCAAGATTTTTCCTCCATCAGCTTCCAAGTCCTTCTTTTCACTCATGTCATCTAAAGTTTTCTCCAGCATGCTATTGCCATTTGAGTCAGTCTTTGAAACTTCATTCACCGATTCTTCCTCACCCATACTGATCTTATTTACAGTAAATCTACAAAATTACTTCTTCCTACACTGGTTTTGTTAAATTGGACAACTTAAGCCTATCAGGGGAAAAAAAATTCCTTTAGTATAAGAACATCAAACGACAAAGTGCAAAGAGAAGAGAAAAAGCTTCTTAAGCTTCCATATCTAGCAGTATTTAATCTCCATAAAAAAATCCCTTTTTCCTACAATGGAAGATCATTTCAATCAGGCAGCACTTTTAAAATTGAACCACAGTGGAAGCAAAATTAAATTTTTCGGTTGCTGTACCAACCGAAAAAACCGAATATATTTCATGCCATGACAACTCATGGCAATAAAAAGCATGAAAACTGAACCCCATCCCGAAACCCAGGAAGCAATGCAGTTTATAAACAATAAGTCAACAAGATAAACAGCATTCTCCAGCTGGGGAGGAGGAATAATTGAGCAGTGAGAGAAAAAAAAAAAAAACTCACTTTCAATTTTCATTTTGCATGAATTCCTGAGAAAATCGAAATTCAGGTAATTTTCAACAAAATTCTCAACAGTAGAGCACATTTATGGTTAAAAATTAAATTCGAAATATAGAGAAAATGATGTCAAATATAGCCCAGAGAATCAAATCCAACTAAAACAAATAAATTTTCAATTTTCCCCCCTCCAAGAAGCACTTTCAAAGCCCTAAAGTCTCACCACAATCGTACAACACAACAATTCACTCCAGAAGAGAGAAAGATGCAAACTTTTCACATAAAAAACAGCTAAAACGGTGGAAAAAGAGGGGAATTGAAGAACTGAAACTTACAGATTCAGAGGTTGAAGGAAAAGAGAGGTCTAAGCTTTGGATTTCTCACTGGGAAGTGTGTGTCTCACTATCACTAGCAGCATCTCGTTTTGCTTCGATCTCTCTCACTCACTGAGTCACTGAGTGCAGTGGGGTTATTTCTGACAATTTATAATTCGGACTTCAAATGCGGATTTTAAATGCAAATTAAGCGCCACGTAGGACGTGTTTGTCGCTGAAATTGGGAATGGGATGGGATCCCACGGCTCAGATGTGCTCTTCATGTGTACGTGCAATATCAACGGTTGTGTTGTGGAATTCCTTGTAATTTTGTCTTTTCTTCAATGCACCCTCGCACTATACACATGGCATTAGACCACAATTTTGGGACAAATTAATATACTCTCCCGAGAGTAATCTCATAAAAATTTTAACCGTTAAATTTATTTCCAATTTTATTAAAAATATATTTTAAGTTTAATTCAATAGAATATAGAATTATATAATGTAACGTTTTTAGTAAAATTATGTAATACTCTTAAAATATTTAAAAATCCCTTTAATTTTAGGCTCATTCCAAAAGGTAAGGATGTTTGATTTTATTTTTATTTTTATTTACAGTTAATATATTTTTATTATAAATATAAAAAATTTATATTATTTTTTTTAAAAAAAACTTATCAAAATAAAAATGATCAAAAATATTTAAAAATAAATCAAACTTGATCTATTATTATATAAATCAAATTATTATCTAATGAAATAAAAGAAGTATAATAAATACGTGAATTGATATATTACTCCAACTGTCTATAGTTGTCGAATTTGTTTATTTAATTTTCATGTTATATTGACAATAATGTCTACTTTCTTTAAGACACGTATTTAATTTTAAAGGGGGTATTAAATGCACCATTTTCATGCTTGTGGTTGATTGCGTCAGAATAAGCGCAAGCCTTTTTATGGGTCAAAGAATAAGGCCAAGTAAGGATTGAGTTGGTTGTAACAAGTAAACAACGGGCTGATGGCCCATACTCCCCTTACCCTTCTATGAAAAAATAAAATTATGCATAAATCCATATAGTTCTACAAAAAAGAGTAACCAGAAACTAAAATAGAAAAGGGTAACAATCCTCCTTACAAAAAAATAAATAAAATGGGGCCAAGTGGCCAACACCTTCCATTAATTTATTATTGAGATTTCGATTATCTAAAGTGACGGTGCATTTTAAAGAATAAATTATAAAATTAATAATCATTGATTAAAAAATTAACGATTTCAAATTTTAGAAAATATAAATATCATGATAACAGATAATACACTTCCTTAATTTTTGTGGTCAGCGATTACCACTTTCACTTTATTTTACCCCTAACTTCAATAGATGCAAATCATGTTTGTTCATGTATAATACATGCAGAAGCCGGAGAGATAGAATAGAGAAACAACCAGCATGTGAAGTTAATTAGGTGTGATTGTTTTGGGGACCATTTCCTATTTTTATTTAATTTTCATGTTTTAGAAAACACATTTATAATTTGTAAATCAGAAAATATGTTTCTGAATTTTTTTTTATAAAAATTATTCTTAATATTTTTTATTTTGTTTATGAAATTTTGAGAAGACGCTGAGAATATATTTTCAGATTTGAGATTATTTTAAGGAAATGCCTCTAACCCAACAAAATTAATTTTCAGGATCATTCTCTGTTGTTAGTAATATATTGAAGTAAACAAAAATAGAAAAGAGACTTCTCCCCATATTTTGGTTATAGCTGGGGCCATAAATAAACTCCGAATACATTTTTTTTTCTTGGCAAGTTTGAAAATAGACTTTGTCTATTCTGTAGTTGGCAAATTGCACAACCAGCACACATCCTTGGCACCTGACTGTGGCTGGTGTCCCGATACCAGTGCAAGGAAAGCCCAAGGTTATTAATGGCATGATTTGACTTAACAAGTCCATTCAACATCACATTTGTGAAAAAACAAAATTGAACCTCGTTTTTTTTTTTTTTCAAAAAATTGAACCTTGGTTGAACAGTAGCACTAGTAATGCAGGTTGTTAAACTTTCCCGGGTATGAGAGAGAGGGACTGGGAAATTTGAAAAGTTAAAGATGAAAGAACAAAATAATTTGATGACACGCGCTTAAAAAAGTTCCTTCGTGGATTCCAAGCCATATAAAGGCGTTCAAACAAAATATCATCATACTATGTTCTGTACAAAACAAACAGAAATCTAATTTAAGCCCAATATATTATTAGATATTAGCTGCAAAAACATCAAGCAATATATTTTAAATGGGAACTATATTAAACAAAAAATCATAAATTAAGAGATTTAATTAAAAACTTAAAAATATAAAAATTAAAATTAACACATCCTTAAAAATAGCAGCTTAAGATTAAAGTCCCAAGTTAATAGAAGAAAACAAAATTTTGCTAAACATCAAGACGAAAAATAGTTAGTGACTAAAACTTAACCTAAAATAGCAGCTTAAGACAAAAATTATGAACGAGGATCAATCACTAAGAACACACTGATCTCCTAAATATGCCAAGTCCTGCTTCAATATCAAATCATGACATTTGGTGGATCCCATGGAAATATCAATCTCAATTAAATTTTCGTCCTCGTTCATCTCATTAATTTCTGCCAAGAGCTCCATGACATCCTGATGCTTGAAAATGGATTCTGGCAGGAACTCTGGCAATTTGGATTCCAATGTTTGCTTAGATTCTTCAGTTAAGCCAGAGCAGTGGCTGCTTGGAAGTTTGATTTCAATCAGGCTATCCTCCTCTTCCTCCTCCTCCTCCTCATCATCATTGTCAGAGGCCAAGCTATCAGAGATACCCAGATTTTGATTTCTATAGTGATCAACCTCAAAAATGTCACCCATGATTGAGCCAGTACTACTTTCACTATCTGAGGGAAGTGAAGAATCTGACTGTGGATCAGCTTGATGCTCATGCTTCTGAGCATTGAGCTCAAAATTTTTATCCATGATTGAGGAATTGTTGCTTTCACTATCTAATGGAAATGAAGAATCTGACTGTGATTCAGCTTGCAGCTCATGTCCCTGTGCAGTTTCACTTTGTTGGGTAACCTCAGTCTGAGTAACATCTCCTAATGAAGGTTGTAACTCCGCTTTCTGCAGCTTATCTTGGACTAGATTTTCATCTAGAGACACTTTTTTCTTCGTCAGTGTGACAAGAAACGTAGTAGATAGAAGAACAATCAGTATTGTAAGAAGGAAAGGAGAGGATTCAGAAATTGAAAAGAAAAAGAAAAATGAGAAGAGAGCAAGAACCAGAATGATTAGTAGGAAAGTGGCGAAATTAGAACACAGCTTGGAACATATTTGTTGCTTGGCTGCTTTCTCCATGATCATTGACTGTAATATACTTATTGCGTCAAAGCCAAACGAAATGCAAGGACCCAAGTCGCCCAACAAAGGCTGAGAACTGTGGAAAAGGAGAAGGAAAGACTGCAGACTGCAGGCAAGTTCCTAAAGTTTTGTTCAATCTGTACTTTTTTCTGTCTTAAAATACAGATTGTAACAGAGCAAAGAAAGAGAGGAATTTTGATGTGCTGGGGTGCCAAAAGAGCCTTTTATGCAAAAAGTTGCAAACTTTCAGCCCTGCCCATTTGTAAATTGCTGCTAAAATAGTAAAATGTTAAAAAGGAAGCCAGGCCAGGGAGGGAAAGTTTTATCTCATCAATGTGAAGAAGATTCAAAAGATCATAACTTTAACTCCAAAGCAAACTGTTTTGTGGGGAGTTGCTATGTATTCGAGTTTCCTATTTAAATTGAGTTATCAATTATTAGTTTTATAAAAAATATTTAAAAATTATTAAATATAAATAATAATTAATAAATATTTCACAATTCATAATATTTCAAAGGAAAAAAAAATACCAAGTAATCCTAATTTTTTCTGACACAAACCTTCTGTTATTATCTGCAACTGATTCTCTTGGAGATAGCAAAGCTGTTTGTTTTCCATCAATGTTTACAACTTCAAAGCCTTGGAGTTGTCGAATGCATGTGCCAGACATATCTGACCCCTCCCCCACATGGCACAATGCCGAACCCTTCAAAACAAATTTCATTAAGACAAATTGATAATGTAGCGAATTATAATAAAACAAAATTAGAGTGTCCGAGGAGTGTAAGTAGCTTGATGAACAAACCAAGTTTTGCGTGGTGATTTGCCTATGTTATAAGTGGATATACGACAATTATGTATTAACAGCTACTATACAAAAATGGAAACAAAAAGGTCAATACTCAGTAGCGTGGGTACAGGCATACAAGTGATACAACCTCTCTCATGTCTAAGCAAAATTTTGGTAAAAGAAGAAAAGGCTTTAATGCCTTTACCTTCTTATTTTTATCTTGAAAAGAAGAAAAGCATTTGCAAATGCATATCAGAATTGTCAATTGTGAATGTCCCTGTCAGCTTTTTATCCTTTGTTACCTCTTTGTATAGAATTCTTGGCCTTAATCCCACTCCTAATCATTTGCTCGTGCCGATGAAGAAATGATGTTATCGAAAATAAAAAAGAATAACAGACAAGAAAATCTCCGGTGATGGGTAATGGGTAGAGGATTGAAACTGAGGGTATCCACAAAAAGACATACCATTGCTGAAATGCTTTCTCGTGAATTTGACTATGTGTTGCTTGGTGGGAAATCTTGTGGATTACGCCTAGTCTTTAATGATTACTATTATTATGTACATAAAATAAAGTCTCACACACATTTTTATAAAGATTTTAAATTTGATATATTGTGAGGATAATTTTTTTTTACACTAATCAACTAATAATATATTGTCACATTGACACTGCTTGAAGGATAATGTAAAGAAGTTTGACATTAATAGTAAATTAAAATAATTTTTTTTTATAAATTACTTAATAATAACTTGATTTTATTCAAATATTTCAACAATTTTAATTAGATTTAATTTGGTTCTATTGTAAAGGTAAAAAAAATTACGTTATCATTCAATCATGAATTACAAAGTAATTAAAAGAATTTAACTATTATAATATTAAGTAATCTAACTCTTTTAATAATGTACTAACGTATCATTTATTGATAATGTAAAAAGTTTACACTAATAATAGATTAAATTTAAATTTATTTTAATTTTGTACAATATCTTTATATGATTGTGTAACAATCATTTCGCTTATGTCGATGCCGAATAATGGTTCATGAACCTAACAAAAACTTAACAAACATATGCCGTGTAATTGGTTTGTTTTGTGTTTTTGTTTTTAATTTGATATATTTTTATTATAATTATAAAAATAATATATTAATTTTATTCTATTTTTTATTTTTAAAATTTTATAAATAAAATAGTGAAAAAAATGAAATATTTCTTTTACCATTTCCTTCAAAGGCAGATTGTAAGACGAATTATTTGCCAACATTTGAAACATTAAATAATGGTGGCCAATAAATAAATAAATAATGGTTTACTTTCTAAATATATTCCAATTTATGTTTTATTAATGAGAGAAAATAGAGAGAGAAAAAAGAATCCATCAACCAACTCTACAGCATCTTTTGATAATGATGATATGGTTCGGCCCAAATTCAAAGTTCTAACATGGGAACAATTTTCTTGACCCTTTCCCATTTATATTTAATAATTTAATAGTTTATTCCTCCCCCCGTCCCCTTTTTATTTTTGGTAAAATTATTCCTCCCCCTTGTATGAGGTGGATAATGGAATCGCTGAGGTTCTTCGTTTCTCTTTTGTTCAATGAATGTTATTAGGATGATAAATTTTAACTGCAAGAGTCAAAATAAAATAAATTGCAAGTGTGCTAATTACTATACTAGAAAATCATAGCGAAAGCATCCATAATATAAGCATGCTCTTTTAAGTGCTGATCTGAAATCATAACCATGCTATCAAGCATAAGTGCTCAACTCCAGAATCCAATAACTAAATTATAATGACAAAACTACCCTTGACCCTTGGCAACACTCCTCAAACAATTTGCCCCAATCAGCGGGGCAATTCAGGCACGCGATCAAACAGAAACACCGAAACCCTAGAATTAGGGTTTAATTTCTCCCCTCATTTCCTCCATAAAGCAAGCATCTTTCGGTTCCCTAGCTTTGTTTTTTTTTTTTTATAATTATTTTCAATCAATTATGCGTTTCTCACAAAGCTTTCGCTAATTTATTTGTCTATCGAGGTGGGTGTTGCATTTGCTCAATCAATCTTCCTTTGATCCATCGCTCTCTCTTCATTCGGGCTTTAGCGCCCACTGAGTGTTCAAATCCATGGTCATCAGCTTCCCATGGAACCCTCTCCACTGCGCACCACTCCTCCACTTGAACAACAAGAAGACGAGTGGGGTATGCCGTTTTTGCCAGAAAGAACGTTCTTTTATGGTTGTTTTGTGAAACCCCCTTTTTTTGGGTTAGAATGGATCGCTGATTGATTCTTTGATAGGGTTTTAAATTATTGATAATGACAGTGCGGTTTGTTTGCTGTATTATACCCAGATTGAATCTTATTGATTTATTGCATTTGGGGTGGAAATTATGTGAATCACAATGCAAATTGCCAATTGGATCCGTTATTAGTTCGTTCGTTGTTCTAGTTTGTGGGTTTATTATGTGCTCTGAATTGTGTTTTCTTGGGAGATTGATTTTTGTCCCCATACTTTTTGCTCTTAGGATCACATCATTTCTTTTGTGGGTATACAATTATATTGTGTTGAATCCGTATATCTGCTGGCTTAATTTGATATCTGTTCGATTCAAGTTTGTCTTTTGAAAATTCATCTCAATTGGCACTGATTGATTTTTATGTAGATTAGAGACACTTTAGGGTTGAAATCTTAGTGTCAAAGACAGAGAATGCTAATATAGGTTTGATATTACATGTGGTGTGTGTCTATATGTATGTGTTTCAGATTTACAATTTACTATGTTGTTTGTTTTCTATGAAAATGAATAGGTCAGTGTTGGGAGTTTTTGACTGTGACTAGGAAATAGCTTGTTTTAGTTCTCTCCTGTTAGACGCATGCACCATAACACTTTCTATTTTGCTAAATTGGGATGGCTTTTATTTTTGCATAAACATGCATTTGTATACCTTTTACTTTTGATCTTGAATGGGTGGACTCTTTTTTGTTGTAGACACTGATGGATTTGTGATTCCAAGCTTGGGAATTGGAGACTCCGATCAAAGTAAACCTTATGCTCCAGACACAGAATCCTCAAATTCTCCTACAAAGGTCAGCTGAAGGAATTGTTTCTCATTGAGAAGACTGGATGATATGTAGGCTTTAGATAATGGAACTGGTTGGGCAGACAATATGTATACTTACTATATTTGTTTGTGTAGGCTAAGAAGGAAGAGAACATCTATCTGGGTCCACACGGAGCGCCTCCTTCACATTCAAAACAGCAAGAGCCAAATTCATCTAGCCGGAAGCATCGGTTCAAGCAAAAACTGAAAGAAGCTGATAAGATGATTAGTGGGACAGGTAGGGAGAATAAATTGGATAACCTGAGGGAGCTTGTGGGTGGTGGGAAAGTAAGTGTCAACATGGCAAAGGAATCCCCCAAGGACTGGTTAGATCCACATTGCCATGAATCTCAGTTTGAGAGGAGGTAATGCACACATTGGAGATTTCAGTTTCTCGAGCTATTCTTGTAGAACTTCCACTTTTGCACCTTCTGTAATAGTTTGATGCATCTCTCGAGACACAAGTTTCGGAGGTTATGTACTCTGCCAATAAATTTATCGCTTGCTCTTTTGATAATATCTAAAGGTCTTATGCCTCAGTATTTATACTAAAGTTCTGTGTGGAAATCATAGGCTTGCCGCGATAGTTGTCCGTATTGATGAGAACACCTTGATTTCAATCAACTACTAATTTAGACCAAGGAAAAATAGTGAAGGACAGGAAATAAGAAGACACGCTGGACTAAAAGTACAAAAAAAGGAAATATAATGCATATTATAAACCTTTTTCTTCAGAACTTTGAATTTATGTTACATAAATAGTTAAGAATAATTTTAAAATTAAATTTAAAATTTTGATTAAAAAAAATATAAATAGACAATTAAGAGTGTGTATGGAATGTAAAAAGATAATATTTAATTTGATTTGTTTACCTAATTTTGTGTTTAAAATGTTAAAAAATAAAAAATAATTTGATTTTTAAAATTACATGAATTTTAATGATTTAGATTTAAAAATCTTATAAGATATGATAAGATTCTTTAGGTATCTTTTGTTTTTATAAGGGTACCGAAACCCATGATAATTAGTGGCTAATATTTAGTCACATGTCTTAATTGGTTAAAATATAAATATAATATTTATTTTAAATATAGTGGGACACATATTCAGATATTGACCATTACTTATAAAAGAGTATCGGTACTCTCATAAAAAAAGAGGGTCTCGGATAAACCTGATTTGATTTTAAATTTAATTATTTAGATTAACTATTTTATTCTTATTAGCTTTTTGATTTGTTATAATGTCATCTAGAATAATATAAATGTAAAAAAGTAAAATAATAAAATAAAATAAAACCAATTATTTTTTAATAAATTTCAAATATAAGAATTGATTTTCAAATCAATTTAAAATGAAAATTTTTATAATGAACTCCAAATATATAATTTAATTTTTAAATCAAATCAAGTTTATTTTATTTTTAATTGATTCTAAAAACAATCTATAATTTTAAAGAAATTAATTTTTATTACTAATGATCATAAAATAAAATAATTCTCACTTCATATTCTCTCGCATTTCATTAATTTCAAAACAAGTAGCTCTAATTTTGATTCTTCCCCATTCTTCGCAAATAATTTGAATTGAACATATTCTGTTGTCAAAGAATTGGTCACCATTCCACTACCATTTTTGGGTTTAATAAATCATTTCCATTGTGTTTAGAATCATTAAAAAATAAAATTGAATTGATTTATAAATCAATTTTTATGTTTCAAACACTTTAAAGATGAATGAAATTCATTTGAACAATTTTACTTTATTACCCTTACTTAAAATAAATAATATGGGTAAACTAATAAGGGCAAGATTGTCAATTCAAACAATTAAAACTAAAATCAAATCAAATCCACTCAAATCCAACCATATTTAAGTGAATTTCTAAATACACATAACTTAAATAAAAAAAATTTCAAAATCAAACCAATTCCTATTTTATAACTTTCCAAACAAAAAATTTCATTTGTAAATCAAATCAATTCCCAAAATTTATGATTCCAAACATAGTTAGCAAAGAATGAACTATAACACCCTAAAAAATTTATCAAACAAATATAACACCCTCAATATGATAGACTTTGTTGGCTTCTCGAATGATCTTGTCAGTACTTCTTTCACGCCAGGCCCTTCAGAGATAATACTCTGATCTTGCAATGAACTTGGTTCAAGCTTCTAGGTGGACACACTCAGCTGATGCCCAAAAAAGCCATACGTAGTACGGCTGTTGGATGTCAAGTCAATCTGAGGCAGGCACACAGCACTCAAGTAATGCTAGTGGCATTTAAACTTCAAAACTCTTGAGGGAACCCTACTCATTTGATACCCAAGAACTCTAATCCAGTTGCTTTCGGTGTCAAGCCAAGCTGAGACAAGTATTCGGGATTGTAGAACTTGCTCAAATGTCTCATTCCACTGTCGCAGAGAATGGTTACAATTGTGTGACCAGGGCCAATTGACTGTGCTACTCTAACTGCTCCAACACAATTCATTGAAGAAGAACTCCCAAGGAAGAGCCCATCGTTCTTCAAAAGAAATCTAATACAAAAATAAAATAAAAATGATGGTGATTGGTGAGTGAAAAATTAAGGCAACTATTCAATTCATTTATCATTTCTTCCACTTGACACACAAAAACAGAACAAGAAAGGAACAAAAACCCCTAAAAAATAAGATAGACAAGATGGTTAAGAAAAGTGTAAGGAATGACCTAGCCATTTCAACAGCCTCCATATCTGTGCCTCGAAAAGCCCCATCAAGTTTTGCCTTTGCAAAATTCCTTGTTACCCTGTTAATTCCAATTCCTTCGGTTATAGTGTCAAATGGATTCTTAAGTCTTCGTCCTTCAGCCTCCTCTTTGGTGTACATCACTCCCCTTGTTACCTTATTAAACAAACCAGAACCAGGAGGATCTATGAGGAAGCACTTGATGTTTGGATTCTTTTCCTGTTGAGCATAAGACAAGAAATTCAGGCAACTTTCACAATCAGAATGACAATATTAAGAGGTGGAGGAAGGGGGGATGGACCTGAAGAAACCTGGAAACACCTGCCACAGTACCACCAGTGCCTGCTGCTGCAACAAATGCATCCAATTTTCCATTCGTCTGTTCCCAAATCTCAGGTCCTGTACCCTCATAATGGGCCCTGAAGTTTGCTAAGTTCTCAAACTGATCAGCAAAAAAGCCGCCTTGACAATCAATAGAAAAGACTGAGCTGTGGTCGTATCCATCAGATTTGTGACCATTTATTTGCTGTGTGTCCTTGCCATTCAATTGTGAAATTTTTACATGCTTTGATGCAGATTCATTTGCTTCGGATGCCCGTCTTCTTGCAATATTGACAAAATGGTCTTTGTGAGTAATTGACACTGGCCGTACTCTTTCAACAGTTGCCCCAAGGGCTTCAAGTATTTGAGACTGAAAGGTGGTTCCAATAGAGTAAACAAAACGCTTCAGTAAACAAGGAAAGAAAGGGAGAGTAAAGAGAAAAGATGGTCAATTTCAATTATATTGATAGACAAATACTGAATTAAAAGTATACTAAAATGCACTACTGATGATTAATTTACTGGGTTTAAGAAAGAATTCACGGTCCAGACAACTCACAGACACAGCAACCACTTTTTTCAAAATTTAGCACGTAAGATTTAGTCTTGTAAGTTGTAACCCACTCTTGATTTGTTCAATCATTTTGTTCCACTTAAAATGTAAAAAAAAGAACCAGGAGGCTGAAGTGAGGAAGAGAAAATGCTCAAGGGAGATTTTGGCTTCTGTTGATTCCAGATGAATTTCAAATACAGTTTAAATTTTTCAAGGGTTGGAAAATTTCCTCATGAAAGGCAATCATACCCAAAACCTTAAAGGTTATGGCTAGACTGTAAATAGTCTAGATTAATTACAATTATTAAATACCTTCTCAATGGCAGCATCATCTGGTATAACCACATGGGTTTTGCACCCATAGGCAGGAGCAACAGTGGCAAGGCTAATGGCAGTGCTTCCAGCACTCCCTTCAGTAACTATTCCACCTTGACGTAGCTGGCCAGATTCCAGAGCCTGCATAATCAATCATCGGGGAAATGAAACAAAAGGCATACAATAAATAGAGAGTAGTGAGTGATTCTGAACCAAAAAGACGAGGAATTTTGCTAGTTATTGATAAAATGACCCAAAGCTTTGACAATCCTCTTTTGGTATGAATCATCCCAATACTACCACTACCAGTCAATTTTTCTATTATTTTTTGTTCTGGTGACTATTTAGTATTTATTCAGACTTGAGATATGTATTGTGGAAACGAAAATAAATAAATAAACAAACATTGGGTATCAGCTGTAATGTTTCACTACACATGCTCATATTTGTTAATAAACTGCAGGCTCCTCCTAGAAGTTGTGAAGAAAAAATGAAAATTTAAACCTACCATGCTCATAAGTCTTGTCAAACTTACTGAATAGTCCCCAGAAGAACAGAACATGTATGACTCAAATAGTCAAATACAAAACACAGAGTTTACCTCTTCAATAATTTTGACTGCAACCCGATCTTTGACACTCCCTCCAGGGTTCAAAAACTCGCACTTTCCAAGAATCTGAAGCAACACAATAAAAAGTGAAAACAGCAAAGTTGTTGTGAATAATAAAAGAGAGGGCAACCCATGTGATAAAATGAAGTAAAGCAAATGAAAGTGAAAGAAATGGGGTTACTTGGCAACCAGTGGCGTCAGAGAGGCTGTTGATTCGAATTAACGGTGTGTTACCAATGGCATCAACGAGTCCCTTCCTCCTCGATTTCTTCTTTAGTAAATTGGAACGACGATCGCAGATGAAATAGGCGAGCACGAGTGAGACGAAGATGGAAGCTCCAACAACAACAGCACCTGTGCTTCTCACACCCACAGGCGCCATTCTTTGCAGCTCTACCTCTGATTCATTCACCAAAAACTATGGGTGATATCATGATATGATATGAAGGCTGTGGTGGGTTAAGTTAAGGTTTGGAGTGTTAATGGGCTTCCTCTAATGTTTTCTTTGGACTTCTCATTTGTATTGCCCACTTTAAATTGAATTGGTTGTTCCCGTCAAAATGATCTTTCCTAGTTTTGACAAAAGCAAAAACAAAACAAAACAAAATGTCTTTTTAAGTTATCAATGCCTAACTCTTGAGGAAAAATTTGTAAAAAAAGGTAACCTTGATAGGGATATTTGCATGAGAAATATAGATTTTGAAAAAAGGAAAATATTGAAAAATTACTTCATTTTATTTAAATAATTTTCTTGTAACTTTTATTGATGTATTCAACAATCAATCAAAGAAATAAGAGTTTTTATTTTTAAAAAATGCTTCAGAAAATAATAAAGCTAACTCTCGTTTGAGGCCCTTGTTTTTTTTTTTTATTATTTTCTAAACTGGCTCCTTGATTTTGTTACAAAGTGGCTTTAGTCAATTTGATCTTAAGATTAAACAATTTTCAAAGAACTTTCTTTTTGTAAGTTGATTAGAGGTATTTTCATGTCTTTTAGGTGTGAGACTAATCCTTTTTAGATTAGAAAGCATTATGATAAAACCTCATAACAATGGCAACTTTCAAAATTCAAACTTTTGACCTCTTTTTAGAAGTCAAAATCGCTTATCACTTCAACTAATCACTTTTTGATTTTTCAAAAAACTTTGGAATCACTTGAATTAATGCTCTTGGACTTGTATTTTTTTTAATAAAAACAGAAGCAATAGATGAATTTGTATAATTTCTTTTGTTTGAACGTCCCCATTTTCATACAAACATACAATAATAATTTTTAAAAAAATGGTTACAATTTATATGGAAAGTGAAACTCTCCCTTTTTATTTTCACGAGCCACAATTATTGAGTAGGTTTTTATTTTATCCAATTCTCCTTCCATCTTTATTCTAAGTAAACATGGGTAGTCAATTGAGGAATGAATAAGCCAATGTGTTCTCCTCACTAAACTCTTGGGCTGTTTTATCCATCTTTTCCCTTGAGAATTGATCAATCCTGAGCCCTGCCAATGTATCAAAGAGATTTCTTAGTGGGAAAAAGATGAGGATGTAATATGCAATATACAAATCTCTTATGTGAGTCTTAGTTTATTTCCATACAATGAAATAAACCATGACATTACTAACTTTTTTGTCATTTTTTGCATCAAATTATAAGAGAAAAATATACCTTGTGATGGAATTTCTCAGTATAAACTTAATGAATTTCTTATCACAAAACTATTGCAAATTGCTTAACCCTACACTGTAGCATACATAGTCATACAAATTATCAAGAAGATTTAGTTTTTGAGAATTACCTGGATAGGAAGCTGATGAACAATCCATAGTCTCCTCAGAAGAACAAGAAGAAAACAACACAATCCTTTTGCGTCTCTGGTGTGTGTGTGGAGAGAGAAACTACTCCTCTCCTAGGGTGCTCGCTTCGGTGCACCTCAATCGGGGCAACTACACTGCAACCCTAGCTAGGAATAGGGGCCTCTCCCTGTGCATGAAAAATGGGCCTGCTTGCCCATCATAGCAGGCCCAATAAAATAGGCCTACCACATTAAACCCACGTAACAAAATGTGCTCAATAATAAGGCCCAATAACCATCAGATGATCACATAATTGGGCCAACAACAATAATTACAATATGCTCTAATAGTTTTGACATCTAATTAATCTGAGTTTTAGTAAAATAACAATGACTTATGCAAGTCCAAATTAAAATAATCCAACAATCTCCCACTTGACAAAGATAAGTCGTGTTGTTTGCTTTGATAAAGAAAACAATACTCCAGATTAATTTACAATATGTGGCCACAATAAGATGTCAAAATTGAGCGAGCACCATCAACCATCGGTCCAAAATGAAACTATAAGTAGCTTAGTAATATAGAAAATCATGCCCGATAGGGGCACTGACATCATATATACCAAACACTCATATCTTAGTGACCTGATAAATGTGGGATGTGGAATAAGGAAAAGCATATCAAAATTGTGATCAATCATGCAATTCCAAAACAAACGGCCCTAGCATCCACCCAAGATGCTTGCTAAGATTTAACAAAGTATCTCAGCATAACACAATGAGACTGGGTCCAACATGTCTCCAAAATATGCCAAAATTATACATGTATAATCATAAACAAAATTGTGCAGAATAATAATATCATATGGCATCGACAACAATAATAATGATAATAGCAACAATTTATTCAAGAGTCTCGAGACATAATAATAATAAAGTTAATGTTGCTATAAATCACAAGATAAAACTCCCACTAACCCAAGGCATCAAAAGATCTCACAAGACCCATATGGGTTACATGATCTACAAAAATTTTAACAATCAAACCCTTGGTTAGAGGATCTGCCATCATAAGTTCTGTAGGTATATACTCAATACGAGTCTGAAACTCCTGAACTTTCTCTCTAACAAACATATACTTGGTGTCAAAATGCTTTGAACGTTTAGAATTTTTATTGTTCTGAGAGAAGCTCACTACAGCAGAGTTATCATAATATATGGTTAGAGGTCTGGAGATGCTCTCCACAACACCAAACTCAGAAATAAAATTCCTCAACCATATTGCCTGGCGAGTGGCTTCAAAACAAGCCATATACTCTGCCTCCATAGTCGAAGTGGCAGTAAGTGGCAGTAAGTGTCTGTTTGACACTTTTCCATGAAATAGCTCCTCCTGCCAACATAAAAACATAACCTGATGTGGATTTATAGTCATCAAGGCAGCCACCATAATCAGAGTCAGAGTAGCCTATCACCTCAAGATGATCAGACCTTTTAAAAGTGAGCAAATAGTCTTTGGTACCCTGCAGATACCTCATGACTCGTTTGGCAGCTTGCTAATGACCCACACCTGGTTTACTCAAGTATCTCCCAAGTACACTAATAGCAAAGGCTATATCAGGACGTGTACAAACCTGAGCATACATAAGATCGCCACAATCAAGCATACTGGGACCTTCTCCATTTCACTTCTTTCTTTATCATTCTCGAGGACACCGGGTATTAGAGAGTCTCTCACCCTTTTGAATGGGTGCAAAGACATACCGATTGCAAGATTTCATGTTGAACCCGGCTCAAAACTCTTTCAATGTAGTTTTTCCGAGATAAGCCAAGAACCTCACGAGATCCTGTCACTTAATAATCTCAATGCCCAAAACAAATGAAGCATCACCAAGATCCTTCATATCAAAATCGGTCATGTTAACAATCGCTTAGTCTCAAACGTAAAATTCAAATCATTATCGCCGTAAGAACGCTATCAACATACAAGATAAGTATTATAAATCTACTCCCACTATTCTTCGTATAAATGCATTGATCAATCGTATTTTCTCCGAAGCCAGAGAGAGACAACCTCGTCAAACTTTAGATACCATTGCCTAGAGGCCTGTTTTAATCCATAAATGGATCTCTGCAACTTACATACAAGATGCTCTTTGCCCTCTTCCTTGAAACCATCAGGCTGGTTCATGTACACATCTTCATATAAGTCACCGTTGAGGAAGGCAGTTTTAACATTCATCTGATGTAGCTCTAAATCAAAATGAGCCACCAAAGCCATCACAACTCGAAAAGAGTCTTTAGTGGAGACCAGAGAAAATGTCTCCTTGAAATCAATGCCTTCCCTCTGGTTGTAGCCTTTAGCAACAAGTCTGGCCTTATACCTTTCTATTTCACCTCTGGCATCTCTATTGGTCTTAAAGACCCATTTACACCCAATAGTCTTACCTGTAGCAGGTAACTCCACCAACTCCCAAACATTATTCTTCTTCATAGAAGCCAGTTCATCCTCCATGGCCATCAACCACTGCGAACCATGAGAGCCAGAAATAGCCTCTTGAAAATTAACAGATCAGAGTCCCCACCTGAATTAAATTCATGCTCCTGCAAGTAAACAAAATAATCTCTAAATTTGGTGGGTCCAATAGGCTTGGGAAGCCTCTCTGATCTTCTGGGTGGAGCCAAGTCTACAGCTTGGTTTTGTTCATCATTATCAACCTGTTGCTGGGGAACTTCAACATCATTGACTGGATCAACAATGTCATTATGAGTCACCACTGGTGTCTCTACCTCTGAAAAGGGAATAATGGGTGTAGGAACAACAACACTCTCATCTCTAAAGTCAACAATGCGAGGCTCAAGACTCCCACCATGTTCCATCTCATTCTCAAAATAAACAGCTCGATCAGATTCAATAACTCTAGTGGTATGTGAAGGACAATAGAACCTGGATCCCCTGGATCCAGTGCAATACCCAATAAAGAAGCCACTAGTTGTTTTGGGATCAAGTTTCTTCAACTGTGGATTATAAGGTCTCACTTCTCGCTTACAACCCCAAACACGAAAAATGCTTCAAACTCCGGGTTTTCTACCCGTCATCACCAAAAGGAGTCTTGGGAATAGACTTGCTAGGAACATGGTTCAAGATGTATGTAGCTGCTTTTTAAAGCATCACCCCATAAGAACTCCTCGAAGAGTCGAATGGCTAAGCATACACCTCACCATATCCATAAGTGGTGCGATTTCGCCTTCAAGAACCCCATTTTGTTGAGGAGTGCCAAGCATAGTATATTGTGCCTCTATACCACTATCCCCGCAAGAACCTAGCAAAAGGTCCAAGATTTCTACCAATCTCATCATATCCGCCACATAGTACTCACCACCCCTGTCAGACCTAACACATTTAATCATCTTGCCAAGTTTTAATTCAACAGCGGCCTTGAATGCCTTAAAGGCATCTAAAGATTCAGACTTCTCACGAAGCAAGTCAATCCACTCATGCCTAGAGAAATCATCAATAAAGGTAATGAAATATCTAAAACCACCCATAGCAAAGAGGAGTAATGGGTCCACATATATCTCTGTGAATTAACCGTGTAACTTCTTCATTCCCTGGCAACCCTACTCTTTCTAGTCCCAAAGAAAGCTGAGTTTCCCCTTTACACAATCAACACAAGTATCGAAATCTGAAAATCAAGATTATGCAGAATATTCTCTCCGATCAATCTTCTCCATTCTCTCCTCGGAAATGTGCCCCGTGACGCTTATGCCACAACATGGAAGAGCTTTCAAGAACTCTACCACGTTTCTTTCCAACAATAAGAGTGTTGACAACTCGGATATTGTTGGTCAATAGGAAAGGATCTAGTATCCAACAAATACAAACCATCACACAAATTTCCGTAACCAACAACAATGTTAATCATAGGACAAAGAAACCCTTTTGACATCAAGTGAAAAGAATAGCCATAATCATCCAAAACTAAACAAATCAAATTCCTTCTCATCAAGGTACAAAAACAGTGTCTTTCAAATTTAAAACATGTCCAGTAGACAACTCTAAGGAAACAACTCCTATGTGCTCCACTTTCACACTAGCTCCATTCCCAACAGTGATCATCAATTCCCCTTCATTTGGCATCCGCCTGCTTCTGAACTCCTTTCTTCTTCTCAAGCCAGTTCTTAAACTTCCAACAATCTGCTTGTTTGTGCCCAATCATGTCACGTAACTTGCACTTTCCATTGAACCGAAATCCGGGCTTTGCGTAATTCTCCCTGCACGTTGCTCAAATTGCCACGTAATGTTGCCCGTAATCGCCACTCCCCTTCTTCTTAAACTCGAAACTTTCCGCTCTTGTTCTTATGGAACTTCTTCTTGTCTTTACCCTTGTGAGAGGTAAATTGCACACTATGTGACTTGCCCTTCTTCATTGTCTCCTCCTCTTGAGTGAGGATGGAAATCACTCATCAATACTCCATTCATTTTGTGGGCATTGCAGGAGGTTCTCAAAGACATCAAACTCCGAGAAGGAAGAGACTCAAACACCCGCCATATCGTAAAAACTCTCTCCCAACTCCAATTCCTTCATAGACTTCACCTTATTATACCAGTTCACAAGCTTTATGACATGTTCACTCGGACACCTCCCACTCCATCATATTTAGTCTTTCCCAATAAGGAAAGGTAATGGGCCTTTTTCACTTTGTCAAACTTCTTGAACTTCTCACCAATGTACTGAGAAATTCCTTGGCATTTTCAATGTCGCAGATACTATCCTTGATTGTCTTGTCCATGGTGTACTTCATTGTCATCAAACACACTTTGTTTGAGTGTGCCCATTTTTCATATTTGGACTTATCAGCAGTAGGAGACACATCTGTAGGCTTAGGAGGCTCATCCTCAGTGAGAGCCAAGTCAACATTGGACACAGCTAGAAACAGTTTCAGAGACTCAACCCAGTCCTCATAATTGGTCCCATTCAGCCTTGTCAAGGCATTCATTTGCATAGGCAATGCTGGATAGGAGGAAACACCAAAATAAGATTTTATATGTATCATCTGCATATCAATATATACATATTAAATTGAATAGAATCAATTGAGCACTCATGCAATTATAATCCCACCTAAGGGTCCCGAATTATAATACATAAGTAGAATCCCATATACATCAAGATTATGTCCCTAAAGCTAATACCGATAGGATATTGAAAACTTTAAGGCCATAATATTTAATATACTTCACTAAACACCAGGAATCATATCAACAAAGACAAACCGATAGGGTATGCACATTATTAACACAATTCCTGATGCTAAACAATATGGTACAATATCAAAATGACACTTTGTCATGATTGGTCCTGCTGATAAAGCGAGCTCGCAATCATTCAAAAATGTCCAAAACAATGATTCTAAAATTATAAAATAATTTCCCAGATTTTATTCTTGCATAAAATTATAAAATATAATAACTCTCAAGTGTTGCACAATATTATAATTACATAATAATTACCCCAAAAATTTTACAGTGCATAAGACTATACAAAGGTCGTATCCGAGAGCATGAAAAATATAATATACCTAACAATGTCAAAATTATACACAAAAATTCCAGAGGCAAATTCGAGAAGTAACATATATTTTTCATATATACAAACTCGGGAAAAATAAAATAAATATTTAAATACAAATAAAAAATTCACAAAAATACCTAAAATAAATTTCTCAAGCAGTGAAGCATGTATAAAAAAACCATAAAAAAACAAAAATAAATATGTGCACGCTACCGCACGCGTGTGAAAGTGCGCTGGGTCTCAAGCGTGCAGGGGTCGCTATCCCGCCTCTACCTGCTCGCCAACCGGTCGTGCGACCTTGGCTACCCTATTGCCTGGGGCGTACCGCTCCCCTTCAACAATTCTCTTCCATTTTTCAACAGAAATTAGGGATTTTTGTGTCATTGGAAACGAAAACCACCGATCTACAAAAGCCCTATGCCAATTTCATCAATTTGGCTCAATTTTTCTGCGAATCCGAAAACCCTAAAGGAGAGAAACCTCCATTAATGGCGAAGGTGAAGCTTGATTAGACCAAAACTGGGTATGGATCGTGAAATTCCGGTCCCATTCAGGCAAATTCCTGAGTGGTTTCACAAATCTTAGAGAAACTAAAACAAAATTTGACAAAATTGGAAGGGGAAAGAAAACGAAATTATGTAGCATAAACCCTACAAATCAAGGTTCTAATTCTCATTTAATTAACAAGTATATGCAGCCACAGGTGAGGTTAAATAGGCTCTGATACCAATTGATGGAATTTCTCAGTATAAACTTAATGAATTTCTGATCACAAAACTATTGCAAATTGCTTAACCCTACACTGTAGCATACATAGTCATACAAATTATCAAGAAGATTTAGTTTTTGAGAATTACCTGGATAGGAAGCTGATGAACAATCCATAGTCTCCCTGTAGCAGATCGAAGAGAAACAACACAATCCTTTTGCGTCAGTTCTTGGTGTGTGTGTGTGGAGAGAAACTACTCCTCTCCTAGTAGTCGTTTACTATAGCCTCAACGGGGCAACTACATCGCAACCCTGGGCTAACAGGGCCTCTCCTCATGAAAAATGAGCCTGCTTGCCCATCATAAGAGCCCAATAAACATGTGCCTACCACATTAAACCCACGTAACAAAATGTGCTCAATAGTAAGGCCCAATAACCATCAGATGATCACATAATTGGGCCAACAACAATAATTACAATATGCTCTAATAGTTTTGACATCTAATTAATCTGAGTTTTAGTAAAATAACAATGACTTATGCAAGTCCAAATTAAAATAATCCAACACCTTGTACAATCTTCCAGTCTCCTTTCTCACATGTAACATGAAAAGAGTAAATGAGGCCAGGTTAGATACCATAAGATCCATCAGACTACACTCCCATTGATACCCGTGTTCCCTGAAGTAGATGCAAATGCAACAAGGGAAAAAAACAACTTAAAAGAGGTAGTACAAATTATAAGGAAGCAACAACTTGCAGAGGATGAAATGCTAATTGAGATGAAAAGAACCAACCTTAGGAGTACCCAGAACCCAATCACGTATGTGATGTCAAGCAGCACTAGCTGCTGATAATGCACTAGACAGCTTCCTGGCTTTAATAATGGCAGCCCCACGCTGCTGAACAGTGGTGAATCGTGATGACCTCAGTGTTTAGCCTAGACAAATGAGAAAGAAAATTATTGTCCCAGTGGAAGAAGTTGCATGAGTATGCTTGGAATATAGAGATATTATCTATTTATATCAGATATTATACGCGCGCGCACACATATTCTGTTGATTGAATAGTTACATATTTAGTTTGTCATTTGGCAACTTGTTAAGTATCAATATTCCCATATCTGAGCCCTGCTGAGACTCCAGATTCTGGGAATAGTTCCACAGATTACAAAGAGAGTGTATGCATGGGTGAAGATGAATTCTAGTGAACTTGCTAACGTATAGATGGAAGATCAAATGAAACTGACTATAGTAACGAGAGGGTGCTTTCTTTTCTTGGGGGCAAAGGAGGGGGTGGATAGAATTTGATGTACCGTGTATTTTACTTAAAGTTTGTTAGTTGAGCATTCAGACCCCAGAAATCGGGCGATTCAGTAAGTTATTAACACTTGATACCATAGGCAAAGTATTATGGTGATCCAAAACATTCTCTGAGAACCGAGACATGTCAATGACATTAACATAATGTAGCATCTATCTCCAACTAATTTATCTATACCATATTATTGAAAAGATAAAATAACAAAGCTAAACAGGGTGTCCAAAACACATAAACAAACAAAACCAAAGGAAGTCAAATTGAGCATGTTTGAAACTGAGGTTCCAGTGATCATCAGCAACTACTTTTCTGATTGGCTTTTGCCCACTGCTGGTGGTGACGATTGCATGGTTGACGTCTGGATATTAGGTTCAGCAGTGATTGCCCCAGATGATGACATTTTTTACATCACTAACATGAACATTTAGCCTCTCAGAGATTTGGCCTAATGCCTCTATGGTGATCAAGTCGTGTAAGACAGGTGATATTTTTCTCGAGGATTGAAGGAGCAAATTCCTTCAAGATGAGAGCATTGGTGTTTGCTAGATTGGCAACCAATAGCACCTGCATTCAAAAAGAATGAAATGCATGAACATAAAAGTAGCAGCATGATTTCCAAAATCTGATGTTGAGTTGCATATTTAATGGAGAAACGAATTCCTTAAAACAGGTCTTATTTCCGCATACACATAATGGTCCATCTAATGAGGTGCTATAATTACAACTACTGTTAATATATATAATTTATTTATGAAGCGACTATATTGAAGTCCATCTAGACGGAATATCATATATGTGCAACTATAAACCAGCACAAGGAATTGTTCTCGACCTGGAAATGTGTGTCAACAGTGAACATGGTTGAGAGCATGTCTAGTTACAGATAATATCACACTTGAAAATTGAAAATGAAAAGGAAATCAAATGTTGTATACTATCACATCAGTTTGGACTTATTCTCCGCAAGTTGGGTAAAATGAGTAAAATCCTTAATAAAAACATGAGTGATAAATAAACACAGTTCTCTTGTTCTCAAGTATGTTTTTGTTAAAATACCAATAACTAACAAGGAAAATGAGGTGAAAGCCAAGTAAGGAGGGGGTAATTTGGCCTTGCCAGCCTACAATGGTATTTTGGATTTTCACATTTTCAGACAATTTTTTTAGTGTCACCAACTAGTCTCACCTTACAATCTGCAGCAGCATACATCTCCAAGGTTGAAACTTGAGCCTTTTAAATTGATAAATTTTTAGACATCACATATTTCCTTTCCATTCCTTCCATCCGAGGGAATCTACCCAGCATAACAGCAATGTTGACACACGTGCAGGCTTCCACAACATCCGTAGTAGCAACAACACCTATTGCATTTATATGCGCAAACAATATTATGAGATCTCAACAAAGAAAACCATGATGTAATAATTTACTTAGATCAACGTTAATTCTAAATACCATCCCTCTAAGAAGTGGAAAAACATCATCAATGAGTTATCTTCACCCCCCCTTTTAAGGCCTCTGCTGCTGGTTCAATGTCAAGCATATGCAAAATTACAGGCTCATTTGGGTCCAGCATTGACCCCCTGCAATCATTGGAACAAGCGCCTAACCAATTTGCCCTGTTGTTGAAACAAATCAGAATTAAAAGTATATGTTGATAAAGTGAGAATTGTAAGATAAATCAGTCACTAACTTATAGGTAATTCAATCAAGAATTCTTCAGTCAAATTTTACTACCACAAATTTCCAATTATACATATGACCATGAATGCCTACATGTTTGAAAAGCACACAACGTATGGTGATAATAAAAACTGCAACCACACAGACAATTAGGGACATAAACTACGTTGAAACCCAAAAGCAAATAAAAGCACAAGTATTGACAGTTTGTTGACAAATCACAATTCAGATTAAATAGTAAAACTGAAAAAGTCAGTAATCAAGCAAGAGAGTATATGCTAATGATTTTGCAGAAAAATAATTCTATTTTATTCATATTTCAATTTCAATGTGGACTATTGGTCAATCATTATTGTTAAGCTTATCCCAGTGCTTGAATTTGAACTTTACTTTTGAAAGTAAACTTTTACTCTGATTTCAACAGAATAAAATTCAGAAAACTGGAGAAATGTAGCTCATTAATGTCAACAATAAAACAAAGACATGTCCCATATAAGTTAGAGACCCAGTCGAATAAGCCCAAATAGAAAACAATGTACGCTATGAAATTGAATTCGAGATAAAATATTCACAAAGGATATTTAAGTTTGACGCTGAACATTTTATGAATTTTATTTCCAATGTAATATGGACCAAAAACATATTAGCATCGTAATAGAACAAGATGAAAATTTCAGAAGGTTAGCCAATTTCAACAAAGAACTCAATAAATGTATCATATACTAGTCAGCCATGGAGTCAGAAAAATTCTATGGACATGGGATTGGATTGTAGGATAATACTAAGATATACAATCCAGTAAAGGAGATTTGAGAAAGGAGGAGAAAAGACTAAATTGATCATGCCTGCAGCACCGGTGACCAATACCATGACCATCCTTCTCTACATTGAGAAGACCACACATATATCTAATGATTTTCCAAAACAAAGACACACAAATTAAAACAAGAAGAATTTTTTGAAGCAATGTATAGTCCACAATCTCCCAAGAAAACATTTTCATGATCAGTTTCTGTTAAGATCCACGGAAACAATCTACTTCATTACTTGTTTATATATAATTTCAATGTTAGACGAATCCATGCACATTCCTCTACAACAAGGCAATCATATACCAAAGCTTAGTCCATCAGAAATGCAAGTGCATGAGGATCACCTTAACAATAAAGAAAAGAACATTCTTTAAAGTTTGGTCACCAAGTAAGCTAAGTACGGAAAATGAAATGTAATATTAAAATAAGAATTTTTTTTATTTGGTTAATAACCAAACTCAACTAATTTAGTCCCACATTGTGTCAGGAATCATAATATATTTTCTTTTCCCAAATAAACAGTTCAGATGATAGATTGTTTTCAGTTCTGACATCTGATATTCCCAGATATTCTTAAACGCCAAAAGGCCAAACTAATAAAGAATTCAAGTAATAAATATGGTATTCAGTACAGAAAACCTGATTGCAGGAGCTCCAGTAATTAGAACTCAAACTGGGTCTGTCCCTATACTAAAAAGAGAATCAGATACATAAAAGTATCACTGTTCCCTAGTAATGGAGAATAGAGATATGACAAGAAAGAGCAGGAAAATAAACAACTAAAAAATTACCTATACCTTGCTAGGATGTTGGCCTACAACCAATTAAAAAAATTTATTTATCCTTCCATTAAAATTGAAAACAATGAGGAAGTGTAGTGTAGCTAATTTATCCTTTTAAAAAATGTTATATCTCTTTATGACAATTGTCAATTAGCATTCTCCACTCATAATAGGAGTTGTAGTTCTGAAAACTTGACTTATGTGTCTTTCTGCAATTTTATTTGGATTGTTGAAATTTCTGCAAAGAATTCTCAATTGTTCCTCGCTGAAGACAACATATGATATCTCCTACTAAATATAAACTTATAATACATTAATTCCACATCACTTAAAACAACGTTAAAATAAATAAATAAAATAGGCATAATTAATCATTAATTAGTATTCACTTTGCATAAATAAATATAATTAACACTAGGCATTCAATATTACTGGTGAAATGAATACTTACCTATGGGGTGGGAACTATATCATATTAGAATCTTAGCCAAAGTTAATGATCGGGCTGACTATTGTTACGAAATAAGAGGATGTTTTGGGCTTTAAAAGGCTTGCTGATTGAAGTAAGGTCTTTATCATGACTTATGAGACTTAGCTGGAATTTCTTTCTCTCCCGCGATTGCTCTTGATCATGTAGTAGGAGAAAGATCTCGCGATTAAGGGGCATGGCTATACCATTTATAAAGATTAATTAATCATAATTGATTATATATTGTGCTGCCTTATTAACTTGCATTGGTCCGAGTAAAATGAACACTTTAAATATCTTATTCCTAATTCGATCCTTGAAGTAGTATATATGAAGAAAATGTAATTGGGAGAGATTCCCACTTCACGCACCTGACCATATTCTGTAAAATTAGTCTCTTATCTTTTGAGTGAGAAAATACATCCGTTTATATATATATATATATATAGTATATCTAGTGAAAGTAGTGGTTTATTGTGAGAGTGAGAAGATATTGGACCATCCATGTATAGTCAAGATTAAAACATAAAGTCATATGACTTTTTTAAGTGGTCATGTAACATTTAAGTAACTTATAATCTTGACCATACATGGATGATCTAATAGTCAAGATTTGTTCCTCTCACTCTCACAATAAACCATTATTTTTATTAGATATGTTATATATATATATATATATATATATATATATGCTGTCCTTTGCTATAATTAATAAGGCTGGTAAAAGTCGCTGTCCTTTGCTATAATTAATAAGTCTTGGTAAAAGTCGCTGTCCTTTGCTATAATTAATAAGGCTTGGTAAAAGTCGCTGTCCTTTGCTATAATTAATAAGTCTTGGTAAAAGTCGCTGTCCTTTGCTATAATTAATAAGTCTTGGTAAAAGTCGTTGTTGTATGAAGGTTTCTGAACCGTCACGCCAACCAAGTCTACTCCACTTGCTGCCGCTGGTTGGTTCCTCTCGCAATGACTTGCTTCGCAATTGCCAATGACATTGACGAGGTAAATGCTGACAATTCAAGATTGGAAGTTTGTATGGTCCCTCACGAGTATAATATTAAAGGAAGCCGTTAATTGTTAATTTTATAATAAATATTTTAAAATTTATTAAATATAAATAATATTTAATAATTTATTTTAAATTTCGATACTTAGGAAAACAAGTATTAATATTAGAGTAATACCCCTTAATTAAATGATAGAAATAAGTATATGTAGGGATGGCAAAAAAAACTCTAAATTTAGAAATTTTTTGCGAGGACCATTACATTTGAAGATCTAAATTTGAGAATTTCTCACCCATTGAGATAGAGATTGGAAATAAAGTTTTCCCGAAATCAATTTAGGGATAAAGACGAAAATTATATTTCTCACCATACAATGACTCGTCCTTGTTTAATTATAAATTTATTATTATTTAGTGTGTTTATATATGTATATATATAAATTTGTCCTTTTTAATCATTTCACTTTTTATTTATATTTATATTAATTAAAAATAAAAATTGAAATAAATTCTAAGACTAAGCTACTTTCACTTTATACCATTGCACTCTTTAAGTTTTTTTGTTTTTAAATTTTTTATTTTACTTAATTTTTCTTTCTTTTTTTTGGGTTCCCGTAAGGATATGTGTGGACACGGGACAACAAAAAAAATTCCTCTATAAATTGGATTGGAGATGGGAATGAAAAGTGAAGGTGTTAGCGGGAACAGGGAGTAAGGGAGTACTCCCCACCCCTGCCTTGCGAAGGTGCCATCCTTAAATACCTACCTTTTCTTACAATTTAAAACTCTATATTTTTTTACTTTAAAATTTTATTTTATTTTACCCGAATAACGTGGATTAAAATTAATTTTTCTTTTTGTTTATAGAGCTCCATTTGACTTGCTAAAATGAAATTAATTTGGTTCGTTGTAAATCTTATCAATCATCCTTTTCTACATATATAATTTTTGAGCAAGATAGTATATTCATCCCTGGAAATATACCTTACTGACAATTTAATTTATGATTTAAATTATGTGTATTATTTAGTCCTTATTATTAGGGGTAGAAATAGGTTAAACTTTACCTTAAATAGGCTTAACTTGTTTTGTAACACTTTATCCTTAGCCTAACCTATTACTAATTTATCATAAGTTTTTTTTAGGTTTGACATAACCTTTTTATGAAAATATAAAAATTTGACTTAAAAATCTATTTAAATCCCTACATTACATAAATGTCTTTAAATATGTCAATAAGTTCAAACTTTATAGATTTTAAATATATTTTATATTTAATAAAATTATGGTATTGAGTATAAAATAAATAAATTATATTAATATATAACAAATAAAGTATATAAGTATTATAAAATTTTAATTAGATGTATATATAATAAATATACTTGGTCTATTTAACTAAATAGGCTTTTTTAAAAGTCTAAATTTACCTTGTTGAATAATTGAGCTAGGCTAAAGTAGGTTAAAAATAAGTTAAGTCGTAAATCTCTGTTAAGCCGTCTGACCTATTTTCATCCTTTTTTATTATCATTTAGTTATTTAAACTCATTTCATGTAAGTCCCTCTCAAAGTAATAAAAGCACAAACATGAAATGAATTTAAATAATTTAAGAACTAAATCATCATATAATTTAAATCAAATACTAAATTGTGAATAAGATATATTTTATAGAACAAACTGTTGGTTTACTCTATAATTTTTTTTTTATGAAAGTGTAAGAAATGACAAATTACTCAATTATTACAAGGCAAATTTTATAGTAGTACTTATAAATTGTTTATCAAAGATAGTTGTTGGTGTAAAAATCAAATCTATACCATACAAGACGTAAACTATTAGGTACCGTTCTTATGTATTAATATATGATCGATATATTTCTAAATATATGTGAATATTATAAAGAAAAAGAGAATGTGTCATTCTCTCTATGAAAGAAATTTATATGCTGAGAATGTGCCTTTTTTATTTTTATTTTTGAATTAGGGTATTATCTCCTCTTTTAAGCGGGACATTAGTCTCATAAGATATAGTTAAGTGTGTGAAACGATAATCACTTCTAATTACATTTTTTGAATAGGCACTCTTCCAATATTTGAATTCAAAAATAAGATATTTAAACAAATAGATGTCCGTTGAATTGTCTGCATTGAGAGACATAGAAAGAGAGAAGATTTAAATCCTTGCACCAGCTCAAGTACATACAAGCCAAAATCTAAAATTGCCGTTTGTATTGACCGCTTTCTCTGCATATTAATTTCTCCACAATTGTGGTAGTACAATCGCCACAAAATCATTATCCTGAACAAAACAGCAATTTTGAGACTTGTTAAGTTTGGAATCATAAGGGTTGGTTAACTGAGACGGGATCAGAAAACAGAGGAAGATGGCAGAAGTTGTCGTGTGCCTTCTGATTGAAAAGTTGCTGTCGTTACTGAATGCAGAGGCAACACTCCTGCAAGGTGTGCACGACGAGGTTAGGTCCATCAACAAACAGCTACAAATGATCAATGCTTACTTAAAGGATGCAGACATGCAGGCAGAAGTAGAAAACACCCCTAACTCTGTCAAAGTGTGGGTGAAGCAAATGAGGGAAGAAGTGGCCTTTCCCATGGAAGATGTGATTGATCGCTATTCGCTCAAAGTGGTAGAGCGTGGACAGAGGCATGGGGTCTATGGCATTGTTACTGAAATCAATGAGAAGCTCAAAACCGTAACACATGGCCATGGGATTACATCTGAGATTCTTCTGATAAGAAAATCATTAGAGCAACTTAGCAAAGACAAAGAACGCTTCAATTTAAACCCATGTGCTCCAGAATCAAGCAGTGGTGCTACAACTTCAAGTCATTACACCCGGTTAGGGGCCCATTATGTTGAAGATTCTGAACTTGTGGGTGTTAAAGATACCAGGAAAGTGCTCACGGACTGGCTTTCCAGAAAAGAAAGCAAGCGTTCCCTGATGGTGGTGGTCGGCGCAGCCGGAATAGGTAATCAATTTCTTACAACTATAATCTCTATATACTTTGCAGTTATATGACTGGATTAGCAATTTTACTTTTAAGAAAATCTTATAATTAAAATGTTTAAAATTGATATTTTGATTGAAAATCTTGTTTTTTGTATAAAAGAATCAAAATTAAAGATGTTGTTAGTCTCTTTTTTTTCTTAGAATATTTCTAGAGTGTTGCAATTAAAACCAGGTTGGCTAAATAGTGTTTTCCTTTTTTATATTATCTAAATTTAAAATTCATAACATAAATTAATGATAGCATTCATAGAAATAAAAATTTTCATTAAACATAAATTAAACCTATTTTAAAAACACTATAATTTAATTTAACAATTACCATTTAATAAAATGTATATATATTAATTAAATTATTTATTTTTTATAGTCAAAATCCTTCATGTCTTTATTTTACTTCCTCTTTAATCATATCAATAATTATTAAAATCACTATGGGTAAATATTTTTTAAAAAAATGAGATGTAATAATCGGAATTTCATTTTAAGTTTTAAATGTATCCATATAAAAAATAATAATTTTATGTTGTCGTTTAAAGAAGTAGTTAATGTTTTACTAGTAAATTTTAATTTCTCTTTTGATTTTTTTAATATATACTTATGAAAATAATTTAATTCTTCTAACTTCTATTATAATAAGGAAAAATCCTATCCTTTGTTTTTCTCACTGTAATTGCCACTGCTTTTGTTATTTTTTTTTACAATAACGCATCATGGCAATTTCTTTTACAATAATTTGTCACTACACAAACATATTGGCTGTGTCTGACTAACTAGATTAAAATGGACTTGGTATCTTATTTTTCTCTGGTAAAAAATCATAAATCCAAGTCACAAGTCAAATAAGAAAGCTCTCGTAGAGGTCGAAAAATGAAACATTATATTTCATAAATTAATAGTAAAATATTTAATATTATAAAACATTTAAACAAATTTAGTCTAAACTAATAAAACAAAAATTTAAACCCAAACGATGTTTTAGGGTGTGTTTGCGCCACCTCAAACTCCCGTTTGCAAAGTTCAAATGTGTTTTTAAATATTTTTATCATGTTTGGGAGAAATTTCAGTAAAAGAAAGTGAACGAGATTTTCATCCAAAATATGATTTAGGCAGAAGTAACATTTTGTTGCTTTTGTAATAAAAAAAAACAGCTTGTGTATGTATTAACCAAAATACCCTTATAATTTGATATTATATCAATTATTTTAATAATATTTAAATAAATATAACCTAATAGATTTTTAAAAATATTATTATAGTTAAATTCAAAGTGATTTTATTTTACAATATTCTAAACAAACTTAACTTTTTAACAAATTTATTTTATAGTCAATTTATTAATAATCCAACTCAAAATAACTCATATCTTTTTTGGTAATTACACATTCAGAAGTAATTTTTATCAACATTATCAAAACAATATAACAAAATTAATTTTCAGATAAATATTTTCAAACATAAAACACTTCATTCAAATTCACTTTTGAATAAAATCAAGTTTATCCAAAATTAAGTTTGTAAAATCTAATATAAAAACACACTTAGGACCCGTTTGTATTAGCTTTTTAAAGAGTATAAATACTTTTTTGAAGTAATAAAAGTATTTTTTTAGAAACTAAAGAGCTTAAGCTTTTTAAAAAAACACTTCATAATGAAACGGATCATGTTGGAGCCACGTTGGCCAAATAGGCTAAGTGAGAAATGTCCACAATTAAATTAGTCTCGTTAGACATGGACTAGTGGTAAGAGATTTGATTACTTTGTAAGTAGAAACTAAAGAATTGAGCCCGGGTTATGATCCATTTACGGTCCTATTCTTTAATTTGATGTTTAACTTTCATGAAATTTGAGATTAAAAGACTCCTAAAAGTGAATATTTATATCTGTCTTTTTTTTTTCTCCATTTTTTGTTTTGTTCACTTCTAGAGTTTTAGTTGTGCATTTTCGCGCGATCCTTGTCTTTTGGAGACTGACTGAAGGATATAATGGTTGGAGTAATGTTAGCTACACAATTAATTAAATATAAAAAATGTAATAATAGATTTAAATTTATATACAAAAATTATGATATCACTTTTTTTCTAAAACTATTTTTAATAATTCAGCATTCAGAACTATTTTTATATAAAAATTATTATATATCACAATAAGCATTTATAATTATTTTTTATATTTTTATATTTTTCAAAGAGTTTAGAAAAAATTATCAATTTTAGCTTTTTACATGGAATTGTATGGGGCGCATTCTAATTAATATATTAAGAAGTAACATAATTATTATCTTATTATTGTGATGAAAATATATTATTTATTTTTTTAGCATTAATTTATTAAAAAATATAACAGAGTTTCATTTTTAATGACATTTGTTATTTATAAACTTGTCTTGAATATATAAGCTTCGAATACTTTCATAGAGACTTCGATTTAAGACCTCCTAGGAGGAATATATTATAATCGATTTTTTTCTCAGTTTTTTTTTTATGTTATTAATAATGTCAATAGTTCTATGTAATATATATCATCGTCTATACCATCATATTTATTCCATTTTCCACGATATTTTTGTCAAGGTAAAACGGCCATTGTGAAGAATGTGTACAAGCAGGAGAAACAAAAAAATTTTAAGTGTCATGCTTGGATCGATAGGTCTCGCCTCCAAAATGAGGACATGCTATTAAGGGCAATAATACGAAGCATTAATGAGGAGCACCACAATGCAATTGCAACCATGGAGGGGTCTCTCATAGATAAGCTAAGAGAATACTTGAATGACAAGAGATACATGATCGTCTTTGATGATGTACGGCAATCAAACTTTTGGGATGTTCTTCAATTCGCCATACCAAATAACAGCAAAAGCAGTAGGGTAATGATCACCACACGGGATGCAGGAGTTGCAGATTATTGTAGAAGTGATGATGCACCTGTTGCTAAACTCGAACTGAAACCACTGCCTCTAAATGATGCTCTGGAGCTCTTTCATAGGAAGGCATTCCAGTCTGAGCAAGAAGAGTACCCCGAAGAGTTGAAAAAATTGTCGGAAGACTTCGTTGAGAAGTGCGACAGGGTGCCACTCGCAATCGTGGCTATTGCTGGTCTTCTATCAACCAAGATGAAAACTTTCATTGAATGGAAAAATGTATACTCTAGCCTTGGCTCATGGATAGCAACTGATCCCCTTCTTAAAAGTATCTACCAGGTCGCGTCAGAAAGTTACCACGATCTTCCTTCCCACCTCAAGCTATGCTTCTTATACTTTGGCCTTTTTCCTGAGAACTACTCTATTAGCTGCACGAGACTCATTCGTCTGTGGGTAGCGGAGGCCTTTGTAAAGGAAAATCGGAATGAAAATATATCAATGGAGGAAATTGCAGAAAAATACTTAGAAGAACTTTTCCGGAGATGCTTGGTTCAAGTTTCACGAGTGGACTTCGATGGAAAACCCAAAAGCTGTCGGGTGCATAATCTCATGCACAAGTTCATACTCAGAAAGGGCGAGGAGCAGAATTTCTGTCAAGTGATAAGAAATGATATCTCATGCTCCGACTTGAATTTAGTTGGTAGACGTGTATCAATCCAAATGAACAACAACAATGAAAATGCTGCTATGAAAAGGCTGAAAAGGGCTGCAAAGTGGGATCGCGTGCGTTCTTGTTTTGTTTTTAACGCGGAGAATTTGCCAAAACCTTTGAGGAAATCATTCTTCTCCCGTTTTGAGCTTTTGACTGTATTAGACTTTCAAGATGCGCATCTTTGTCATCTTACTGAAGAAGTTGGAGATCTATTGAACTTGAGATACTTGAGCATAAGAAACACAAACATCATATTACTTCCAAAGTCCATTGGCAAGCTACAGAACCTACAGACTCTAGACCTAAAGCTTAGTGGAGTGCGTGAATTACCACGGGAGATTAATATGCTCATCAAGCTGCGTCATCTCCTAGCTTATTATTATCTGCTAGCAGGCCCAGCACCATATTGTGGTTTGAACAATTTACATGGGGTAAAAATGGAGGAAGGGATTGAGAACCTGGAATCTCTGCAAAAGCTCTCTTTTTTGGATGCAACTCATGCAAGCATAATCGACAAACTGAAACGATTGACGCAGTTAAGGAAGCTGGGCATTTTAAAGTTAGCAAAAAAAGATGGTGAAGCACTATGCAGCGCCATAGAGAACATGACCCACTTATATTCCCTGAGCATTGGAGCAATGACAGAGCATGAAATTCTGAACTTGCAATCTTTAAAGAATCCTCCAAAGTCCCTCCAGCGCCTATACCTGTGCGGGCGATTAGAAAATTTGCCAGATTGGATACCGAAACTTAAAGATCTTATCAGCTTATATTTGAAGTGGTCTGGTCTAAAGGAAGATCCATTATATTCTCTTAAAGACTTGTCAAAATTGGCGCAGCTGGAGCTTTACGACACTTATGAAGGTGAAGAGTTGCATTTCAAGAATGGATGGTTGAAAGGCCTGAAGGTTTTGCACCTAGAAGGCATGCAAAACTTGAATACCATAAGAATAGATAAAGGAGCCCTTCCTAATCTTGAAAAGCTGAAGATAGGGCGGTGCCCTCAGCTGGTGCGGGTGCCCAACGATGTCAAGAATCTGAAAAGTCTCAAATGTCTTCATCTCTATGATATGCCTGATCAATTTATAAATAGAATAACGGGGCCCCAAGGAGAAGACCACGGGATTGTTAGTAATATACCTCTCGTACAATGCTCCAAAGACGACCATTTCGACACTCTTCATAGTCTTTGATTCCTAGAACGATGAATTTGGTGGCAACTGGTAAGCCCTGAAAGGCCCCAACTTTACTGCCATATATACTTTTATTATTTATTTGGCCAAATTGCTGTTGTAAACTTGAGCATGACCTGAACTAGGATTTGAAATCAAGTTGTTAATTTTGTAAGAAGCCTCACTTAACCATACTTGACAACCTTGTCTAAGAATGTTAATTCTCCTATACATTACACATAGGAATAATATTTGACTAGAAATAATGCAAGTTGTTGAATGTTGAGTGAAGAAGTTAATTTGAGGAAGACGTACGAGTACGTAGTTGAAGGTTGAGAGGAGGGAAAAGTAAGTCCTTTCTGAGAAGGGAGGAGAGGAGAAAATGAAGCGGGAAACAGGTTACAGGAGAAGCTAAGCAGAGGCTATAACCTCGACACTCGTAAGGCTGTGTTTCAAAATTACATTTTCACACTATCATCTTCTTTCACACTATCATCCTCTCACGCATTCTCTCTGCCCTAGCTCTCTTCATCCATGGCACGTTCTGAATCTTAGATCTCAGAACTCGATCTCCCACTCTCTACCCTAGCTCTCTCTGGATCTCAATCTCTCATCGCTGCTGTTGATTTCTCCAGCAAGAGTTCGTATGTCTCTGTTCTGTCTTTCTAAACATTTGTTGCTCTTGATTGTTCGTGTTGCCCTTGATTGTTTGCATTTTTGTTTGCTCTTGATCGTTTGCGTTGCGTTGCTTTTGTAGCTGATTAGTTAAAATAATTTGTTCCTATGATTTCTCTGTTTCTATCCTTTGTAATAGTCATGGTGATATGCCTCACTTCACCATTTTCAAATGTAGCTAGAAACATATCTTTCTTCTTGATTTTATGTCCTCTGGTCTATGGCGAGGAAGTGAGTGATATTAGCAATTTCATGTACCATGGAAACTCGAGTAGATATACTGAAATGTTGTCCTTCAACTCTTCTAATTTGGATTTGAACTTTTTGAAGACTAATCTCGTGAAAAGATAACAGGCATCTTATATTGGTTGTACATGTATTGGGAGTTTTGACAGATGAGTTGATAACTGATAGAAGCATACTTTAATCTTTTGATCAAGACAGAGTGAAGTCTTCTATGACATTGAGCAATATAAAATAACATTTGTAAGCTATTATTTTGGAATTGGATTAATAATCTGACCTATGTTATGCAACGCTTTTTACTTAAATTCCTATATCCTTTTCTTATTTTAAAGACATATTGGAAGAGATTCTTTACTGGGCTTGACTGCTGTGGAAGGAGAAGAATAAGATAATAGTTTGATTGAAATCTACATAAAAAAGTTTATGGGGTGGGGTTATGCAAGGGAATAAATTAAGCAATGATTTAGAGGGATAGTGTGCTTGACTTTTTATTTATTTTTTTATTCCTGTACACAAAAAATGAGGCAAAAAGAAAAAAAGGAAGAAAGATTGAAGTTACTATTGGATTTTCAGTAGTATAAACATAATTGATTATGAAGTTAAAATGCTTCAAAGCAAGCTTTTTTTTCCTGCAACCTTCATATTCAAATCCTTTTGGGGGGCATACACCAACTTCACCAGCTTCTCTTCAGTTTAAAATCTTGATATAAATATTCTGTTATTTCTTTCTATAAAAAAATTTTCCAAAATACTATTTGTAACAGTTTTGAAAAATAAGAAGATTTTTTTTTATTCTATAACTTAAAGCAAAGCTGCCTTCATCTTAATAATAGATTTCAGCTGCTAGATATTTCCAAATCCTTCCAGTGTAGCTTACTCTTAATATATATGGTTTCTGCCTTTTGTTTCCTGTATTACAAAACAGGGATCCAAAAATGGTTCTGCCACTGCACTCAAGTGGTTGAGTACTGTTGTGCATTAGACTGTGAAGCATGGGACATATAGTGATTGGAAGCTTTTTTTATGCTTGGCTTTCTGTTTCTGAGATAAGTGAATACAGGAGCAGAAATTTATATGCTTAGCTTTTAAGTTTAAATGCTGGCTTGGATCATGAAAATATAAAGGCCTAGATGAAAGAAAATCAGCTGTAGTCTATTTTGGGCCTAGTCAGTCCATTTTGCCACATTGCCTGGGCTAACTGACATCAAAGCATGGTTTATATATGTATTACTATTAGATAGAGAGAGGAGAAATTTGTGGGAATATCACTAGATATTAAACTTTTAAAATCGGAAGTAATGTGCTATAGATATGTTGATATTAGGTGTGGACTTTCAAGAAAAATCGGATAGGTAATTAAGATTCTAATTAACATGCTTTTTGAGTTGTGAGCTATATAATTATACTATATATACCAGCAAGTTTTCGAATTATAAAATTGAATTGTTCTTATATGTGATAATAAATATTATTTTTCTTATATTTCTATTTGATCCTACTAATAATTGTTCCTGATTCAACATTTTACATAAATGATTAAAGTTTTAATTTTCAATTGATTTTGCTACATTATGTTATATCAGTTTAAATTGCCCTAATTAAACGTAGGAAATAGGAGTCTTATACTATGTAGGATATATATAAAAATTAAAAATTGCCCCTCATATTTTTCTTTATTCAGTCACTTTTTGTTGAGTATCAGTTGGTTTTGGGACAACTGATGTATGCCTAGAACATAAGGTATTTTTATGTTTCATTGATTGTGAGAATTCGTGCAAAATTACTTTCATCCTATTTTAATATTAGGATCCTTTTACTGTTGTATATCGCAGGCGATGATGCGGTCTAGTATTTTAATCCATGGCCAAACTCTTGGTGATAATGTATTCACTTGTGTTGCTAATAGATTCCATGATGAGTTGAGATGCATAACAAATTTAATTTTATTGTTGTTACCACCCTATTGAATGTGCAGTACCTTTTTGTCCAATATCATCTTTATATTCAATTTTATTTGATTTTTATATTTGCATTCTTCACTTTGCAGGTTTGAAGAATGAAAGTGAGAAAGAAAACATTAGATATGTCAATGATGAAGATTCTATTATCAAATTTATTTGTCATGCACAAAATTCAAGGATATTGTTAATGTGATTTTCATGCAGTCTTTGCTTACTAGTTAAGCCATTTTATGCATTTTCCTTTTGTTATGTTATTAAAGGAGAATATTGAGATTGAAATTGTGAAAAAACCCATACAACATATGACTTGGTGTTGAGATGACACTATGTTTTATCTAGTTACTAGAAGACTAAAACTATGTTAATTTAAATATCATATATAAATTTATGGCTTCATTTTACTTTGATTGTTATGTGCCTCGTATGTTTTTTCACTATGATGTTTGGTTTTGTTAATTTATATTACATTTCTAGCTATGTTAGATTATTAATTCTGTATGACATTTTTAAAAAAAGTTGTTAATTTTAAATTTTAAATTTGTAATTGTAAATAAAGTATATTAACTTTCCTTGATTATATAATAAATTAGTTTCCTTGCAGATGACGTTGCAAGGAGTGCAGTGACAATAATAATATGATAATAAAGGAAAAATAAATGGAAAACAAAGTAGAAAATTGATAATCAATTGTATGACAACAAAGGTGGCGAGCGCAGAGTTCCAATCATTGGCATTGCATATTATTGGTTGAGAAAAAATAATTGTGGATTTTTATGATTAAAAATCAATATATATATATATATATATATTATAATTAATCATTTTTATTTAATTAATCCTCCATTTTCTTCACTTGATTATTTTGAACATCCAAATAAAAAAAAAAAGTTTATAATCAAATAGACCTCCCTTTCCTCCTTATCCTTTAACCGATTTGTCGATGGAGGACAAGAGAGCCAAAGGAATGAGCTTTTTGTCTTCGCAACACAACCCACACATCCAAGGATAATATCGTCCAATTACAAAACCAGTTTGTTCGACTTCCTTCCTGATAAATACATATTTACAAAAATATACTTTTTGTCCTTAATATTTTATTTTATAATTATATTATATTTTATTTTGTCTTAATTTTTTTAATTTATTAAATTTATCCAAACTACTAACATTATTAAAAATATTAACAAAATTTACTGACATAACATCTTATGTGGCCATAAATACACAGTTGACATTATCCAACTAAGATTTTTCTAAAATAATGGTTAGAGACGAATTTGATGAGTTTTGAAAAGATTTGAGACAAAAGTAAAACAATATAATTGTGAGACGAAAATAAAACTTAAAATAAAGTTAAGGAACGAAAAGTGAAATTTTTCTTATAATAAATATTATGCATAATTTTCTTTTTAAAATTTGTGTATTAATTAAAGGAATTATATTTTTCATATATATTGATTTTTAAAAATTACTTTAAATTAATCTATGTAACAAACAATTTGAATTTGATATTGATATTTGAGTTGACTTGTATTTATAGTTGTAAAACTTGAATCGATTATTGACTTGGAATAAATATTAAGTAAATGTGTCACTGATTCAACTTGTGAGTTACTAGTCAATCACATAAAATTAAATGAATATATAGATATTTAATAAAAAAATTAAAATAATATAAAAATTACTAAAAGTATAATTTAATTCAAAATTAATGAAATTCACAACACTAATGATGCATAAAATTTCATTATAGGAAAATTTTTACTTTGGTCTCTTGTCCCACAACTATATTATTTTATTTTTATTTAAATCTTTTTAAAACTCATTAAATTTTTCACTAACCACTAATTACAAAAAAATTCTCAGTTAAATAATGCAACTATGCACTTGTATTCACATAAAATGTCATGTTAGGAAATTATGTTAACATTTTTAACAATATTAACTATTAGGATAAATTTGGTGAGTTTTAAAAAGATTTAAAATAAAAATATAATATAATATAATTATAAGAAAAAAATAAAAAATAGAAGAAAGTTAAGAAAAAAAATATACTTTTGGGAGTTGTTATAGTATCTGAAAGGTTTGGTACCTAAGATGAGTTGTCAATAATTTATTGATTATTAGTTTCACAATAAATATTAAAAAATATATTAAATATAAATAACAATTAATAAATACTAGATAATTCACCTTAAATACCAATATCCTAAAAAAAAGATAAATACCAGAATAATTACTTATACTTTTGCCAATACAAAAATATATTATTCGTGAATAAGGATTACTTTAGAATCTATTTTTTTTCTAAAATACTTATACACAAAATAAATTATCTAACATTCATTTTTTTAATATTTATTATAAAACTAATAATTAATAAATATCTCACAATTCAGATTAAATAACAAACTCGTTAACCTACCGTAGCAGTGAATCTTGAACTGAAAGTATAAGTCCACACACGTGAACCGAAAGAAAGGCTATTTTAGTAATTTGGGGATAGTAAAAATGTTGATCATGGGCATGCCAGTGAAAAAAAAGTTTCACCTTCCAACATCCAAGTCCAAATCCAAAAGAAAAAAAAACACTTTGTCTCAGAGAATCTCTGCACAGAAAACACAACCTCACCTTCTCACTCACTCTCACTCTACCTCTAACGATCTCTCTCTCTCTCTCTCTATCTCTGTGAGCCTACACAATCCAATTCTAGACTAACTCACATCACAAACGCAACATTTCCCTCCCATTATCATCATCATCCCATGAAGATCCCAGAAAAGGTGCTCAAGTTAAGATACCATTTCCTGGTGGCACTCCTCTTCTCTTTCACCCTCTTCTCCCTCATACTCATGGCCCCAAGATTCCTGACCCTCTTGGCCTATTTCTGGCCACTCTTCCTCTCCACAGCCCTCGTACTCGCCCTCGTCCTTGTCTTGGCCAAGACTTCCCCTTTACCGGCTACCGACGCTTCCCTTGACAAAACAGGCCAGGGCCTCCTTGATTACGTCGCCGGCCACCCGGAACCGCTTTTGGACATTCACAACATCAAGTCCGATTAGAGTACGTAGCCCTTCCTCCCCAACTAAGGTTAGAGAGAGATTATGTATTATGTAACTGTAACGGTCGAGTGGAACCCTTTCATTCAACTTATCAACTCTATAATTAATTCTTAATTTTTATCTTCTATTTTTTTCGTTTTTTCCTTATACTTATTACCATTGCCAGCTTTATTTTGTGATTTTTCTTTCTCATGGTTGAATTGAATATTGGTGTTGTAATTTTTTTTTTCAATTTATTGCAAAAAAAATCAGATAATTATTCAGGTTAAAATTTGAAATGAAATGAATAATTTGATAATTGGATATCTCACGTTCGATTTTTCTTTTAATTAGAAGATGGGAATGTTTTGGGGTTGTTGCAGTGGCAGTGTGTGAGTGCGATTGTTCAAGATGCAATGTGTTGTTTTTTACTTCATAGTTGATGGAGTAATGCTTAGGTCACGGGTGGGCTATCATTATTAGTGTCACCCGCGTATTTTAAGCCCTGAATTTCAGTACTATACTATGCTAGCTATGCAATTCTTAACTGTGGCGTGCATATATTTTCAGAAAAACTAGATGTGGACCCGTGCGACGCACGGTACGTATAGTTTGCAAATTTCTGATCATAGATGAAAATAATTTATTGTGCGCTAAATAGATATGAATATATTAATAAAGTAGATTAATTGAACAACATATTCCAATAAAAAATCACCAAAACTAAGAAACCATACCACAACATAATAGGAACAACATTTACAGTCTAGTCACGTCTTAAAAAATGGAATAAAACCAACAATAACCATAGAAACTGGTCTAGACATTTGACTAATTATTTGACTGTTAAACTCCTCTCTATTGATCAGTCTATTTCATTGATCTAGCAAAGAACATATAAATAATAATAATACAAAATTAAAAAATATAAATTATAGAATATATTAAGATTAAATACTAAAAATACAAAACTTACTTCTCTTTGTAGTAGACACCTTCCTTCAAATTCATATTAATAAGTAGTTTTGTTCCATGATAAGCATTTGAAATGCTCATTTTTCATGAAAATATAATAGAATCAGAATAAGCATTAGCATGTAATGAAATAACAATAACCAATATATAAAATAAAAAGAATTTAGTTATATAAAACATAAAATGTTACCTTTATCAGGCTTAATCTTGCAAAACTGTAAAATAACAATAATAGGTCCTGTATCTTGGTCCTTCCAACAAATTTTGCAAAACAAAAGCTAAACATTCTTTCTAAAATTCCTTAAACCTCAACACCAGATTATTAATTTTGTTAGCATGAATCCTTCCTCCCTATATGGAGAATCAAACAAATAAAAAATGCACAAATACAATAATGGAAAATACAATTATTGATAAAGGAAATAATTACTTTCTCATCGCTTAGAAGTTAGAACCAGTTCAAAGCTATTTGTTTGCTCAGGATTCGTAAATTCAGGGATTGTCCATAAACAAATCACTTGAACTTTTATCTTCTAATCCATCCTCCCCAGAACAATGTCCTGGATAAATGCTAATTTAGGAGGCATCCTGATAACAAAAAGGAGTCTTGCAGTGATTAGAAAAAGTATGCAAAATGAAAATAGATAATAGAGATTTGATAACAAAAAATAGTCTTGCAAAGATTTGAAAATTGATTTTCAGTTTTATAAACCACACCTTAAGACACAATCTCCACAAAAAACCAAATACATTTAATATATATGACAGATGTTGGTATTTCATACCTGAAACGATGCATTTAAGGATGCTTTGTCTTTCAATCCATAAAATGACTTAACTTCATCTAATCCGTCATACAATGATGCAATATTGCCATCAAAATACAATCCAATTTTCATTTTCTTACTGGGTTCCTTAAAATGACATAACCACTCATAAAACCTTCCAAATTACTTGTAAAACTTTTTTGGGATAATTGCATGTCCATAACATAACATAATATAAATGTCAATACTTAAAAATAAAAATAAAAATTGAAAAAAGCCACAAATGGACAATAAGTATTATATCAATTGTGGTTTTAAGATAACTATAATTCTTTTGTTAGACCCATCTCCTAACATTTCGACCTCATGTGTCATACTTAAAAATAATACACACAACGACAATTGAACAGTCAAATATTAAAATTCATCATCATTAAGTAAACATAAAGACAACAATAAAAAAATGATCATAAGAGTCTGAAAAAAATTCATTCAAACATCATACTCAAAATCTTAATGACAATAAATTAGGATAGAAATCCAACAATTACAACATCAAATTTTATTCCTCCTATTATATTAGAATTTAAATTTAAATAAATTTTGTATATATAAATTAGTGGATTCAACATAATAGAAAAGCATTATTCAAATTAACCAAAAACAACAGCTAACTCATAATAAACAACGTTAACATACAAAGTCATACTTAAATAGAAAAGATTTCCTTCAATTACAATTTCAATATTTTATTCTTCATTTTGTATCACATTTAAATTTAAACTAATTTTGCTTATATAAATTAGTGGGTTCAACATTATAGAGAAGCATACTTCGAATAAAACAAAAACAACAACAAAATAATAATAAACAAAATTACAATGATACAGATTCCTTAGATAAAGCTTAAATACCTGTAAGAAAAATGTAAACAATAAAAATAAATTAAACAATGAATTAATGAACAAAAATAAATTAGATATGAAATACAAAAGAAGCAATTTAACCAACCTATGGACTGAGAAAAATGGAGTCAGCACTTCCAAAGACCGATACCTCAAAGTAAACTGAATCAAATAGGACTCAGCATATAAAACAATTGATTGGCTATTTGTAGAGATAAAAATTCAAAAATAATCACAAAGACAACGTACTTAAGAGTCAAAGGTCGATCAAATAGGATAGAAATTGTATACAATAGATTAAACAAAAACAAAAGGACTCCACATACAAACCAATCAATTGAATATTGAAGATATAAAAATGCAAAAGCAATAAATATCAAAAGAAAACAATGAGTGAATCATAACACCCTATGAAGAAAGCACTTATACACAATTATAATGGCCCAATATGAAAAAAGTAAATAAAACCCAACTTGAAGAAAACACGTAAACTAACCTCATGATAATTCAGTTTCATAGATAAAAGCTTAAATAGGGAAAAAATAAATAATTAAATAATTAAAAATCAACCCAAAATAGAATATAGATGAAATACAAAAGAAGCAATAGACAAACCACAAAGAAAATTAATGAAATCAAAGAGCTTCTTCCAAACGACAAAATAGAGAAGAGCAATAGATAACAAAAATGAATAATTAAATCAATCTCCTATACGTCTATGGCAATTGAAACAAAGATGAGCAATAGATGATGATGAAAATGAATTTGAAAGAATCACTTACCTCTATGGAGATGGATATCTGTAAACTAAAAGGGCGAAACAATATAAGGATGGTATAGAATAGGATGAAATAATAAAACCAAAAGTTGGCATTTATTATTTTGAACCGATGCACAAAGTGACCCTTTAGATGGGAAGCAGATTTCAAATTCTAAAGGTAAATGAAGAGACTTGATGAAACCCAATACAAAAAGAATGACTTATCAGTTATCGAAAATATAAAATCCATTAAAGCATAATAAATGAGTGAGCTGTAAACTTTTTATATCTACAATTAAATAAGTGACAGCTATTGACTACAATAATGAGTTGTAAGATGTCAATTATAGCCTTTGTTTAGGCGGGAAAAAGAAGACTTCTTATGATGCACCAGCTACTTTACTTTTATATATAAAAGATTCCAAAGCAGTGGACACCGACCTCTCTCGTTTCGGTGCTTTTTTTCTTTCTCAAAAACACAGAGTACTAAGCACGAAGGCATCAAGGAGTTAACAACAAATGCGAAAAGAATTGTTTTTTTGTGCCCAGACACCCAGTGCTCATGTGTCCATTACTCTTTTATTATTATATTTTGGGGACCTACTCCATTCTTCTGCCCCCATAGAAGTTTTCTTTTTTTCATGTGCTTAGCCTTAGAGATTAAAGATTGATCGAATTTGGTTTGTTTATTAAATTAATTAAATATTAATTTAATTTAATTAATAATTTATTTTTATTTTAAACATTGATATTTAATTAACTATAAATAAATTATTAATTAAAATAGTTTAATACTTAATTAATTCATACATAAATTAAATTAGAACGCTTTCATATCAAATCAAACTAAAATTTCAGTATCCCAAAAATTAAAGTTAATCTTATTTTTTTTAGTGGGACTCATCTAAATGAGATTAACTCATTACACATATTCGGTCACTTTCGGTATACTTTCACTTGAGCTACTAAGCATTTTCCAAAACTTAAATATCTTTCAACTGATCTACGTCGTGAGGTATTATTTTTTTCATTTTAAATATTAATAATATAATTTTATTCCATTCATTTATGTTGATAATCTATTTGGTTTATATTTTGAAGATCAAATCAATTTTAAAACTTCTGTATTTTTAACATTTTTTTTGGTAGAATTGTGAAATGTCTTTACACTTTGGGTGTGAGATTAATTTCTATTCGAGTATCAACTTGACCTAACCATAATGTGCTTTTAGTATATTTTAGTAAAGTCTATTCACATAAAACTTAGTACATGTAAAATTTTCCTATATATAACTCAATTTGTTAATTAAATCACTGCTTGTGAATACACATTTTCTTTTATCAATATTTTTTTACTATAAATGTTTGTAATCAATTTTTATAGGGTTATAATTTATGACATCTTAATTAATATATTTTTGTTTTAAATAAGGTCCAATTGACAAGTGCGTTAAGGGCACATCATGTAGCACTTTTTTTAGTGAAGTACATATTTTTCAAAGTGAATTAAATGTAATTTAAAAAATCAATGAATAAGTCAACATTAAATGATAAATTTTATTTTTTATTTACAAAATTCAATACATTTATTACAAGAAAGATTAAATATTCCTATATTAAAATAATGAAAAATGATGAATCCAGTCAGTATATTAATCATCTTTAAACATCGGTAATTGTTTTTTTATTAATCATCTTAAATTAAAATTTAATCGTCATAATATTTTTTAAATAATTTTTTTAACCGGTTCAAATATATTATTTGACTTCAACAAATTCCAAGATGCATCAAACTGGAAAGGAGATATGAAGTAAGAACAATGCTATTCAATTCATACAATTTTTTTTTTTGCAAATAGTTAATGTCGGTGACTGTTACCAAGTTTGATAAATTTGAATAGAAATAGAAATAAATTAATCAATTAATATTCTGTACACAGTTTGTACTCCCTCTTGAATCTGTTTTAAGTTATTTGTCTTTTGCAGGTGGGCGTAAAGGTGGTGCATAAAATAGGCGACAGTGGGACGCAAATGCAATTATTTTTAGTTTGAAAAAACTTGTGGGCTACTCAATGCCATGGTGGACCATTTTGAAGTTGACTGCTGTCACAGATGAGATAACGGATAAGTGAGGATGCTTTCTGGATAGATAAGACGATTCAAAAACTAGGAGTAGATCACAGCCAGCCAGCACAGTTGAGTTGTATACTTCTCTCTCCCCTTGTATTGGCTATAAATAGTAATATTGTGCTCACTCACCCATGAGTAATAGTACAAGTTATTTTCTATCTAATTCTCCAACCGGTAGGGTAGTTCTAATATAATTATTGGTAGGTTTGAATTTAATCGCTTGAGCTGTATCCTCTTCCATTATTTTTTGTAGTGCAAGAAAGAGAAGGTAGGTTTGTTTACACACAAAGCCGATTAGCAATGCATGTCTTTATATCCACTTTGTGTTAGATTGTTTTACCTTTGGAGGAGTAAATTTGGGAAACAGTTAGGTTTCCATTTTTCTTTTGTAAGCATACAATTATTTTACCGGTTTGGATGAAAGCTATTAATTCACCTTCAAAACTCTACACTCATTGTTATTCACATTGAAAACCTATCTTTGACAGCAAAGTTCTTCATATATAACTTCATGTCCTTACTCATTTTACTGATCATTAATCACAATCAAGGTGGTCAGGACAGGAACAAGAAACACAATCTACACTTGATTATCTTCGAAACTGCGCCTTCAGCTCAATCTACTTGCTTGAAGGGAGTTTTAACTAAGGGGGGCTACATAAGCTTTGAGAGTTAAGAGTTCATTTATGTAGAGCTCATTTTAAGCTTGTGGAAAGGAGAGAGGTGGAGTGAAAAAAGCAAGGAACCAATGATATTTTGACAAGTCAAAAAGATTTACCATGTCAGCTCAGGCTACATTGGCACAGTTATGATGGCATACACTTCTCGAAGGCTTCAAACTAAGCGGGCATTAAATAATAAAAACTAAAACGTGACATTGAGACCGAACAATAAACGCCCACCCCATGAAGAAATTGCAGACTACTCATCCTCAAAACTCGTGTGCATTTCATCATTAAGTGAAAATATGAACCACTCTATGACAACTTGATTTATATAATGTTTTAGTCTATCTAAGATGACTGAGCAAGTGTTATATCAGAAATTGACAGGGTACCAGACTGATCAACGTCTAGCTCTTCAAACTCCTGCATCACAAGTGAAATATCTTCTTGGCTAATCTTCCCCATCTCTTTGAGCTTATAAATAATGAATTCAGCAGCCCTACGAGCAACCAAAAACAAAAGAATTTTTTTATATAAAAAAAAATGAAACCATGTAATCACTGATAGTATAAAACTGCCAACAATAGAACTTTGAAAGAATGCTCAACTAACCCAACAGTTCCATCCTCATCAAGATCTGCTGCCTCCAAATCTAAATTAGTCACCTTCCTTGTAAGAACCCACTTGACAAGTGCCTTTTGTCTGCTTTCAGTGTTTAGCTCAGCAATGTAGAGGAAAAGCTGAGCTAAAGAAATAGTACCTGTCAATATCCAAAACACGGCAAATATTCTTCCTGCTTGAGTTGAGAAACTTTTATCCCCATAACCCAGGGTTGTAAATGTAGAACAAACGCAGTAGAAGGCATCAACAAAATCCAATTTCTCAACAGTGACCAAGAAAATTGTCCCCGCAATTATGAGAATCAAAAGAAGGAATAAGACCAGAAAAAATTTGTATCTTGTTTTATTGACCTCAACCTCCCTTAAAATTTCAGTTGGACCAAGTTTTCGGTGCATATGCGTAGCTTTAACTAGCAAAACTTCCTGTTTCTCAACCAAGTAGTCTGCTGCTTTGCTTAGGATTAGTCCAATCAATGCCATTCCAGTGAAAACGAAAGCACAAGCAAGTAGTTTTGTAAGGTCACTATTGGGCACAAGGTCTCCATATCCAACAGTGGTCATTGTCACAATTGTAAAGTATAAAGCATCAAGAATTCCGTCTGTTTTCAGCCCCTTGATCTGGTCCCTGACAAGGTAGAAGATTACAGCTCCTACACCTAAATACACTGCAAGGCATATAGCCACTTGCTTAAAGCTTGGATGTAAATTCCCAAATATGGACTCAGAACGTGGAATTGATCTATTGCCATTTATCTCTGGAGGAAAAAGACCAGCAGAAGGAGCACTTCTAGAACGGAGATACCTTCTCTTGTTTAACTGCCTTTTATCCTTTTGAACTGCAGGATCCAGTGATCCCAACAGCAAGGGCTCCTTTGCACCATTGCTGGCCATGCAGATGATTTTAGAGAGCAAGGTTCAGTAATAGAGGACCTGATTCAATTGTACGACAGTCCACACTAGCAACGTCAGTCAAATAAAACGGAAGTACAGATAAAGAATAGAATCCAAATATAAAGTCTTAAGACATAAAAGTATTAAAAATACAGAGCATATTATTTCCTACAACATTATTTGCAAATTCATCCAATAGCTTCACTGAAAAAATCTAGTAAGTTTAAGCATATAATTGTTGAAATTATATGGTTTTAGGTAAGGAAGGAGTAAAAGAGAGAAGAAATACTAATGAATAATATGAGATTGGATTGATTTGATGTGTTGTAAAATACAAAGTATTAACCCCTATTTATACTAATAATTAGGTCAAGTACTAGTGTAGTACTACTAGTACAAGCCAAGCTCACTAATACAATAAGACTCCTAGCCCTAATTAAAAAAGGAAACAAATAAGGAAACATAATGAAATTAGGAAATAACTCCTAAGATTGCTCCCTCAATTAGATGACTAATTGATTTCACAATATATTATAAAGATCTTCTAAAGATATGCTAAGATATTCTAAAGATATACTAAAATACCCTGAAGATATTCTGAGATATTCTAACATTCAGAATATCTTCAGGGTATTTTAGTATATTCTAACAACAATAAAATAGGCACAAAAGATCAATGCAAGTTCTCCTTCCAACTGACTACCATAAACACAAAATACATTCATTTGGATCATCACATACAAGTACAACCCATATGGATCTCCCCCATCCCATTACTTCAATTGAAGAAAAGGAAGAAGCTGCATCCATTTCTTCTGATATATAGAGGAGAATATATCTTGGACGTTTGGAAACAACTAGCCAACAGGTTTTTCTTCCACTTAATTAGCATAAGTGCAAGAATTATTAATAATAGCAGTCAGACAAAGAGAATATAACAATTTTTGCTCTTCCTTTGGGCATCATAGTACAGTTACTTTTTTTTTGGAACAAGAATGTTTAGGGGAGGGGAGGTTGCCCCATTCCAATGTCAGGGCATGCCACAAACCTCGACGAAGGCTTACAATGGTACTTACAGATGACCTACTAATGAAGGATCATCACTGCGAATCGAGCCTACAACCTTTGGTCGATGCAGTTCGATCCTACCAATTGAGTCAACCCTCATTGGCAAAGTACAGTTAGTTTGCACATGAAACTCTAGATGCAAAAAAAATCGTAGGGCAAAAACAACTAATCAACAAGGATATCCCATTTGCAAATTGGAAATTACCACTCAGTTTTACTGCCTCAAATCCATAATGATTCAAATTCTAATGAAACTTACTTCAGCATGGTCTTATTTAACATTCCTAGTTTAAGTTCTCTGTCTGAAATTCATGAGTATTACTCTCAACCCCGAGGGGAAAAATAGAAGAGAAGGGAACGGAAGATGTGAGAAGCCTAAGTAAAAGAACATATCTTTTTAAGTTCTTTTTTTTTTTTTTTTTTAAGAATAAAAAAACAACATAGCTTTAAAGTAAATTCCAATTTCTATGCTCCTTTTGCTTAGCTCGTTCAATGACCTGAATGGAATTTCATTCTCATAAGTCATAAGTATTCTCCTCCAGTTATGGGCATTCCTCCAAAGAAAAACAGTTCCTAATAACAGTAACCCAAAATTACACAAACAATTCGGAGTTGATTGATGCCTTCAAAATTGCGACTTGTAAGAATAATTGAAGAGACAAAGAGGAAATAATTGATTGCCATTTGCGGGTCAAGATCACAGATTAAAAACAAAATCTTTGTTTCCTTTATTAAGACAATAGTGATGCATTAATCTTGGGATAAAATGGATTAACAAAGTGGAACTGACTTGAGCATGATTGTTAACACTGCAACTGCAGTCCATTTCAAGAATCATTAGATCTTCAGCAACAGCTACACAAGTTCAACCTTCAAACACAACATTAAAAAAGAAAAGAAATTTACAAAAATTACAGGTGATGGATGATGGATCACAATCATACCGAAGGGAATTCAAATGAATTTTTTTTTTTAAATTGTGCTAATTCCACAAAAAGCAGGAGTTGAACTTATGAAAGAAAGGTATTAGGCATGTGTTGAACTAAGAAGGAAAAACTGGAAACAAATCCACAATAATAAGAATGTAATGCATATGAATTACCAGACGAAGAAAGCTTTCACCTTTCAGGTGGTTTGCTGGAAGAGAAGATGAACGCAAACTGCATAGTCTTCTCTAAGCTTCGGGAGTTCTGATTCAGTGGAACCCATTTTCCTAATTTATCGATAAACTATTATGAATTAAATTCCCCGTTAGGGAATTTCCGAATTTGCTTATTTAATAAATCACTTTTTTCCTTAATTTTTCCCAAGACGTGTGACCAGAGAAGGAAAACTACGTGTTACTATATGAGATTCAATTATTATCAATTTATTTTAAAAAAATCATTTTTGAGATAAACTTTTTTGCATAATGTCATCTTCAAATCTTCTCAAATATTCGCCTTTCCATATCTTCTATACTCATATACTTTAAAAATTTATAAATCATTTAACTCTTTCCCCCCCCCCCTCTTCAAAATTACTTGATTAAAATTGATTAAGCATGTTTCTGTTAAAAAATTAAAACCAAAGTAGCCAACTAATGAGATAATGTGAACCTTACATGTTGGTTCTATTAATGGCATGTTTAATATACATGGATGCTAATTATATTCTTTCTTCTATTATAAAAGTATATGATGATTTTTTAGTTTAATACGTAAAAATATACTGAAAATTCATTCCGGATTCCACAAAGATATGAATGATTATTCCTTCCTAATAAGCATAATGGTTATTCTTTACATGGCCAATTAATATGATATTTAAGATAGGTTGTTAAGTATTTATTAATAGTTGATTTAAAAATAAATATTTAAAAATTTATTAAATATAAATAACAACTAATGAATGCTTGACAATACATCATAAATACTAATAAACTAAAAAAATATGAGTACCAGAATAATGTCCTTCTCCACAAGTTTGAATGATTTAATCATTGTTTTGTTTTCTTATTTATTTTTATTAGTTATAATTATTGATCCATTTTATACAATTTCATGTGACCAACATAAAAACATTGGACGTGTTTGGCTTTTGTTCTCAAGAAAAATAAACAGTTAAACAAGAATAGTCATTTCATCGTCAATGCAAGATGATTCAATTCACTCAAGGGTTTAGGATAAATGTCTCCTCTCCCCAATTGTATAGGTTCAAATTCCCAATTGTATAGAGGTTCAAATCTTCCTTGGTATGGAATGTCATTTAGGGGTTGTAAACATTATATTTTGTCCATGTGAGCACCCTATTTTGTTAGGGGTGAGAAAGAGAAAATCTTTTGAGTGAATAAGAGACAAATTTTTGTATATTCTTTGGGATCTTAAGCATGTCATTAGTGTCTATGTAGAGAGTCATCTAAGGAAACATTTACTTGTCTTTTGAGATCTTAAATGTATTATTAACGTCCTGGCTAATAGTATTAAAATAACATATTATTATTATTATTATTATTATTATTATTAAAAAGAATAATCATTTTCTTCCAAACAATTCCATTTCACTCTTATTTGCATTCAAAATCTATAAATCAATGTTATATAGTAAACCGTTTCTGGTGATAAGGGAAACAAGGTGACGGTAAAGTGATATTAAAATAATATTAAATATTTATTTTAGTTATCTAAATATATAAATATTATTAATTAAATTTTTTAATAATAAATATATTAAAATAATTATATAATATAATATTAATTTTTTATATCAAATTAATCATTTAATGTTATTATTTACATTACAAAATTATTAAATGACCAAGTTTATAACACTTATATATTTAAAGGACTTAAATGGATAATTCTTCTTAAAACAATTAAAAAGGGGAAGTCATAAAGGATAGACAATGACATTTTTTTGGCATTCAAGTAATTGTTGAGAGTTCTTCTACTTTTGTATATATATAAATAATGTACGGTTAATATATTTTTAAATTAATTTTTAATCAATTTATTTTATATTTATGCAAGATCACTCAATGTTCTCATAATTAAAATGGATCTAATTGTGAATTAGATACTTAAATAATTATGAATTAGTTTCATATTCGAATTCATAATTAAATTACTCTGAATCAATTAAAATCAATCAAAGTTTAATTAAATTTTTCGAACTAAGTCACTATTAAAATTTTAAATAAAAAATCTAATATTTTCATAAATTTTAATCTTTCATATATAATTTTTTTGTTTTGTTTTCATTTATAAATTATTTCCATAAATATTATTTAGTCTCTTCTTTATTTTGTTTTTTTTTTTTGCATCTCACTATCAAAAATAATATATAAATTACTTTTATGGCGTTATTTAAATAGTTAAACCTCAATCAACAAGTATCACAAATTCAGTATGCAATCCGATTTTAATAATATGGATACCGGCTTACCTTAAAGTTGTTCTATACTTCTATACAAATTTGCTTCTTTATATACGAGTGTCTATTAAATTAAAATTAAAATTTGACGAGAGAGAAGAAAGGCGCGGAAGAAGTGAGGGAAAAAATGGAGGGAAAGACGTTGAGCTCCCAATCACAGTCACGGAGCGTCGAGCTTCTCACTAAAATCAGAGGTGACGGAACCATCTAATTTCGTAAATCGAATTCATCACATTGACATTGATTCCTTTCGCTGCGCATTTGCAGAATTTACTCGAGCTTTGCTCCTAGACCTCAGCAACGGGCGCTCACCGCTCATTCTCATTGATCGCTTCACAAATTACTGCGCCCATCCCAACTCCAACTGGTTCCTCCCCTAGCTTCATTTCTATTTTCAATCAATTATTTTACATTTCGTTTCACATTTGAAGGAATATTCACCATTTTGTTCAACTCTTATGCTGCTGCTGCTGCTTGCAATGCAGCTCTTGCTGTTCTCATTTTTCGTGCGGAAAGGAAGTTCTCACACTTTCCAGGGAAACTCATGTACGCAGAGTAGGTCAGTTCAGCTTTTCTTCATCCATGTTTGATTTTCATGAATTACAATTTTATAACCAATTTATTATGTATATCTCTTTTTTTTTTTTTTTGGGTATCTTTCAGATGTCATGTTGAGAGTGCTACTGATTGTTCAGAAACTTTTGCAAGAAAACAAGCATAGTTCCAAGAGAGACATTTATTACATGCATCCATCTGTATTTTTAGGTGAGTTTGGGCTTCTTTTAATTTGCAGCATGGATAATAATATTCTTAAATGCAACTTAACTAGATGAAGAATGAGATAAGTGAAGTTATTGATTTTGAAAACATCCGGTGAAAGCTTATTACCCATATGGAAAGATGAAATTACCTTGCATTGTAAGTTAGGGCTCATTATGGCTTCAGATGTCTTTCTCTGCTTCGTGTTTTGTGTTCTTTTTGTTTTAAGAATCCAGCTTTTATTAAACTTGACTAAAGTATGATTGTTGTCTCCCTACTGCTGCTAGGTAGAAATCAAGTCAAACTGTTTTACAATGTTCCCTTTCTATTTATAGTATTATACAATTGTCTTCACGTATAAAAAGCTCGAATGTCTTCCTATGGTAAATGTTTGCAAAAGTCTATTATGATTCTTCATTATACTCAGGTTTAACTTGTCATAATCTTGTCCATGAGGTTGTTTAAAAGTCATGCCATGACTGCTAAATTGCTATTTTTTTTGGAAGATATGTCTTTATGGTGAAGGTTTAACTTCCGCATGACATACTTATTTATCATGTATTCTATTTCTTTTCACAATGCAGATCAGTCAGTGGTAGACCATGCAATTAATGATATATGTGTCCTTATGCAATGCAGTCGCCATAACCTTAATGTGGTAGATTTTTTGTACTTTTATCATTTTTTGGCTTTCTTAACATTGATATAAAAACCTGTGGATTTTGATGAATAAAACTTTTCTCTGAATTTCGGATCATGGCCACCATTGGCTTTAGTATTCAATAGTAGCTTTTCTACCCTGAAATACCATTCATCTAGCACCCGTAAAAAAGAGATATAGCAAAAGTAATACTGGGTGTGTAATGTTAACTGGAGCTTTCTCACTTTTCTACAGCATAAGAGAGGGAGGGGGAAGAGAATTTTCTGGTGAAAGTAACACAATTTCTTAATGCCACTTGATTGGTCTATTCCAGCTTTTAATATATTGTCTTTGTGTCTTCTCAATGGGAAACTACTAAAACTACCAAGGGAAGGTTTATTGGCCCTGGAAATTTTAAGTATTATGCTTCTCTTGCTGCTTATTCATTTGAAATAAAAGTCAACCATGTCTGGGATGTTTATATTTTTACATTTTATTTTTGCAGGTTTCTGCCGGAAATGGGTACAATATGAGATCACACACAATCTCGGAAAATGCACTTTGTTGTCTGGATTCTCTTTATATGAATAATAATTGTTTTATTTTCACATATGTGATACTATTTTATGAATTAGTACATTTTTTTATAAAATAAAATCTCAGCCACGGGTGCATCTAAAAGTTGTTATAAACTTAAAAGCATACATATTATAATTTCCTATTTTCGTGGAATTCTGAGATCTCCTGTTGGTTTTGCAAATTCCATTGAGGTTATAATTAATTATAGTGATAAAATATGATTCCATTTATGGTTCTTCGTAGTTTGTACTTTTGTATATTAATAAGGCTGGCATATGTGGTATTCTGCGATCTAAATTCTTCTCTCCTGCTTCATTAGCAATTATTAATTAGTTTTCTCAAAGCTGATACTTTTTGCTCCTGTTCAGTTCTTCAAACTATGATGCCATGTTCAAATGTGTTTAACTGGTAAGACTTAGGGATCAAATTTGTTTCTGTTATAGGTTAGTTATGGGCTGGATAAGATTCTTTGAAGGAAAAAGGATATTTGACTGCATCAGTTCTCCCAACACCGTAAGAACTAAGAACTAACCTTATTGTAGTAATTAATTTTTACCATTTAAATTACATACAAGCATATTTCTTTTCCGCAGGCCCACCCTGTTCCTGTTCATGTTGAAGAAGTTAAAGGTATCCTAATTTCTGGGAGAATATACTGCAATTGTTTAGTTTCCTTCTTCTAATGATATTTTCTACTTCATATTAAGTTAAAATACAAAGTTATCAGATATGGGGAGAAACATTGCTTAACTCTTGTGCATAGATATCATTAGTGTTGCTCATTACATATTAGTTGTCGAGAAAGAATCAGGTAAGCAAATGTTTTTGTTTTGGATAAAAAATGAGGAAGAAAGTAAAGAAAAATAAAGATGGTTCTTTCCTAATATAGTTCCTACTGAAAAGACAGTCTATATTGAACTTCACTTGCAGTTTTCCAACGACTAGCAAATGACCAGTTCTGCAATGCAAATCATTGCATTGTCATCACCGTAAGCACTTTTTAAAAGACATTAGCTTCTTTTATAACAATACAACTGTTTGAATTTTATATTTGTACAGGGAAGAGGCTACCCAGATATTCCCACAAGAAGGTGTGAAATTTCTTTTTCACATGCCTAAGATATCATGCTATCAAGCCATATGCCAGCTTGCCTTTTCATATTGCATTATGAGTGTGTCTGTCTGTGTGCACAGTTGGGAATGTGCATACTTGGCCTTTGTTTGAATTTATGCATTTTGTATCCTAACAGGTTTTTGCGGCTTCTAGTTGAGAATTTGCGTCTTCCTGCTTATTGCTTGGTAGATTGTGATCCCTATGGCTTTGACATCTTAACCACTTACAGATTTGGTTCCATGGTTAGTATTTGTAAGTTTTATCAATTCAGAAATTACTTCAACATGTATATCATTATAGGGTCTGAATATGAAATATACAGGATTATTGAGTGTGTTGAATCTGTGTCTAATGGCCGTGAGTTACATTTCCGTATCCTGCCTGACTAATCTATTCCCCACTATTATGTTAGCAAATGGCTTATGACACGAAACATCTTCGTTGTCCGGAGATACGCTGGCTTGGAGCTTTTCCTTCAGATTCTGAGAAATATTCTGTTCCAAAGCAGTGTCTCCTTCCTCTGACTGCTGAAGGTAAGGATATTACTTGTAGTGCTTCAGATTGACGTAGTTACATATCTGATCTAGTCAATATTGTATCTTCAATATTCTTGGAAGACAAGAGAAAAGTCAAAGCCATGTTGCTTAGATGCTACCTGCAAAGGGAGGTGCCACAATGGCGGTAATATTCGTTTCCATTTACTGACATTTGTCTTTTTCTTCCTTCAACTGGATTGAGATTGTATGCTGTGTGTCTTATCTTAATGTTGCTTATGAAGGTTGGAGCTAAAGCTGATGCTGCAGAAAGGAGTAAAGTTTGAGATTGAAGCATTGTCTGTTCATACACTTTCGTTCTTGTCAGAGTCTTACATACCATCTAAAATTCAAGGTAAAGTGACCATCTAGCGTGTTGGACATTTATGTGCTAGGCTCTGTACAAGCCATTGGGCTTGGGAACATTCAGTATATACCATGTATTAGGCTTTTTGGAAGACTAAGTCTCCCTTTAAGGTGAAGAAGACCTTTGTTTGGACTACAGTACCCAATGTCTCTGCTATGTGTTCTCGGAGTTAATCTCTTTTTGCATTGTAAGTTGCTTGTCAGTTGTGGAATGGGCTCTTTGACATTTTGGCGGAGCAGTGGGTCTGTCTAGAATCTATGGGCCAATATTTGTCTACATTTTAAAGGTTTTGGTAACAATAAGGAATCTACATTTTAATATTTGTTTGTTGGGAATTGGGATTTGGTTTTTGTGCCTTTGTGGATGGGCGCAACGCCAGAAGTTTTAACCAGAAATTTCTCCCTTCTCATCTTATGTGGGTTTAGCCTATGGTTTTGTAGGGTGGTCTCTATTATGGATCTCCAGAGAGATTGGAGAGCGCTTTTGAGATGATGACTTTACTGTCTGTTTTGTTTTTTAGGATTTCTTATCTTCCCTTATACTTCTCTTTATTCTCTTATTAAAGAATTCTTCTTTAATATATATAAAAAAAAACATAACAGCATTAGTTTCTAGTTTTGGTCCTTACGACTGTGCAAGAGTGACAGCGGTTGTAACTGGAATGGTCATATTATTATTTATATGTTTCAATGAGGTAAGGAGCGGGGAGGAAGGAGAAGGGGAGGGAAAGGAAAAGTGACTTATACCCTTGTTTGGAAGAATTTTTAATGAAGGAGAAAGTGGGGAAAAGAGGGAAGTGTTCCCCCGCATTCCCCTCAAAACTCAAATTCTTTTCCCTCAAATTTAAGGGTAAAGTGGGAGAAAAGGTTTATTTTAAATTAAATAGGGGCGGGGGATGGGAGATAATTCCTTCTACTTGTAACTCCCAAATAAGGAGAAGAGAATCCTTCTCCTTCTCCCACTTAAACATCTAAACAAGAGGAATTAAGTCTTCTTCCATCCCCTTTCCTTCCCTTTTCATTCCTTTTAGTTCCCATCTCTTCCCCCTCACTCAAAAACATCCTAACATAGTATTAGAGTTTTGTTATAACGGAATAAACCCTACACGGCAACATATCCAAAAAACGAATTTTATAATATGTATATATTTGTAATTTTAAAGTATCTTTTAAATTATCACATGTGGCTACATATAGGGTTCATCATAAACCTTAGTATATAGTAACACAGCTCTTTTATTTATTAGTACCTGCAAGAAGATTGCATGATACAAGTTGTGTGAACAAAGCTTATAAAAGAATCTCTTGCTTATGAGATGGCAGTTGGGAGAGGTTGATCAACCTATGTATGGTAATCAAACTGTTTCTGCATGTTTTAAATTTAATGTGAACTTTTGGACACAGTCCTATAACATGATGATTGTAAACTTCTGGTATAAAAAGGTGTAGAATCTCAACATCATGGTATTTAGAAAAGGAGAGGAAAAGCCTTAAATTTAGTGAGTATCAGCTTCATTACTTCACGACTTTGTGATTGATTATTGGGATCCCCTATTTACCAGTAAATAATTCTCCAAAGTCGACTCACATGGGGGCAAGAATCAAACTGTTTGCCAGAATGTTGAATGCAATAGAATTGTTATCGCTACTAACACTTCCACTCAGAATGAGGACTAAAGCGTACCTGCAAATTCTCGATATTTAGAAGAATAAATATATAAAAAGAATTCAGTGATTTCAGTATGTTATAAATTTTCGTCCAGAGTAAGAATTGGGTTCATTATCTCAATTTCTTTCATCAAATTAACGTAAAAAATATGTGAAGAGTGTGGGGATAATGAAGAGCCAATTATTGCAAGGTAACTATGTAAGTAAATTTAGTAGAGAAATTATCTGAAAAGTAAACAATTTAATCTCTTATATGTAGAAAAGAGAAAGCAAAAGGGTTGATTTTTTTTTTTTTAAACAAGACTCGAGCATCAAATAGAAAATTTTTTTAATCAAAAATAAATTTCATCAAATTAACATTAAAAATATTTGAAAGGGTTTGGATGTAATAAAAATTAGGATTACATCCGTCAAAGCCATCTTGACTTGAGTTGGTCTAAGTAAAAGAAGTTTGGTCACCTTAAGCATTTTATTTTGGGTTTAATCTTGAGGATGGTGCGTATGGAAAAATACAGTTGGGAGGGGTGTCCGTTTCACACGCCTAATAGTATCTTGTAAGATTAATCTCTTACTTTCTGAGTGAGATGATACCTGATTTACAAAAATAAAAAAAATCTTGACTTAAGTTATCATTTATGCTTATGAACTTTAAGATTGCAAGAAGATCACACCGTGCCCACAATGAAAGATGTTATCCTTTTCTACAAGGTTTTGCTAAAGTGACATCAAGTTTTTTTTGGGGATTATTTTGATTCCGGATCAAATTCTCTTTTGTAAGAAAAAATGTTATCTTTTTTAGTAACTATCGATCAATATCATCGATGGAGGACGTTTTCTCTCCAATGACTCTTATGCAACGACGGATGGAGGGGGTCCAGCAGAGATTATGGCCCTCCATGCTTCTATACTTCTAGTTTCTATTATACCCTAATATGATTTTTATGTAAATGAAAAATGGTCCTTGCAGTAGTACTTTTTATTGGCTTACATTGTATTAAAAATTAAAATACTAATTGAGTTGATAATTTTGTATTTTATAGGTTTGTTTATTAATGTAGAAATGAGATTTTTTTTAAAGTAAAGATACACATAGGTAAAGAGAGAAATGTATATTTATTTTTTTGAAAAAAAGTTGCAACATATTCACATTAGTGAAAAGGGAGATTTTTGGTGTAAACTTGAATGAGTATACAACATATTAAACAACCTAAGACAAAGAACTGAGAGGATGTAATAGTCATAGTAGTATAAAATCATTTCTCCTTTATTTGCTGAAAATTTTGATACTAATTTAATCATAAATGACTTTTATAATACAAAAGAGCGTCGTGTTCAACTTTAATAAACTTATAATACATTTAATTTTTAAATTAAGAATTTTTTGTTTAAATATATTTACTTTTATAATTCTGAAATTCTCAATAGTTAATTTCTCAATCTGTACCTAAACTTATAAGATATTACATGATTTTCAAAGAGTTTGTAAACTTTTTTGATTTAATTATGTAAAATTAAGAATTACACCCTGGCAATGCATAAGTAAATCCTCAATAAATATATCCATATGGGATTAATACCATCTTTTGACCTATATATGGTATGTGTTTGATTTTGATTTGGTGATATTATTAACAGCTGATATTGTGTAAGAGAGTAAATTTTACAGTAAGGGAGAACATGAGGGAGAGATTTCAGGAACTGAGGTGTAATAGCAGGTGAAGATTTATGGAAATCAAAATGTCATTTCAGGTAATTTAAAATTTCATCAAAAATTTCATTACAAAAACATAAAGGCAGAAGGGGAATGAAGTTAAAAACCAGAGGCCGCTTTAATGAGTACTTTACTGGTCAAATTTCAGATTGATAAAATACCATTCTTCTCATGTAAACCAACTTGGAGCATCCAATAACTGGGATATTTTCTTCAAAAGAAACTTCTACAGGAGTAATGCAATGGAATACTCTTCAGCTGAAATGGTGACATCAAAATATATTCATTCTTTGATCATTTCATTTTCTTTGCCCCTTTATAAATTGTTAATTTGGTTTACCTTTGCTATGACGTAGTAATCATTATCAGGGCTGCTTTTTCCTTTTCTTTTCAGACTTGTGTTCTAAAAGTAAATAGCCAGTGTGAGGCATGTAAGGTAAAGGTGATGCAGATCTTGCAGAACGTCCGTGGTATTTTCTTTTTCATGATATTGATTTACATGATTTTTCATATGTGAACGTCAATTCAATAGTCTGAATTATTGAAACTCCTTTAGAACACATTGGTTTGATTGTGAATTGCGCTTTTCTAATGAAAATTATTGCAAACGAGTCATAGTATATTATTCCATATATACATGCTATGAATTTCTGAATTGGACAAAAATATCTTTTCAGTCACGTCTATGTCATAACACAAACATTATCTTTCCACCCTTATTTTCAGGTGTCTACAATATCACCATTGATGGAGAGCAAGGGACAGTGAAAGTTACTGGGAGAGTAAACCCAAGTACATTATTGGGTGTGCTAGAAAAGTATGGGAGACATGCAGAAGTCAAATATGTCAAGTTTGACGGTGAGGTTGTGGAAAGTCCTCGTTATTATGGAGAATATGGATGTGCTCTCTGTGGTATGGAATGCTCATATCCCCTATTGGGATGTCCTCAACACCAATGGCATCAAACAAGTCTCAGCTTTTGTACACCTCCACCACCGCCTGTACCACCCCGACCCTCACCACCACCACCACCTCCTCCTCCTCCTCCTCCCCCACTAGCACCATTCTGGGCACCACCACCTCGTCCTTCTGGACCTCCTCCTTTGGGACCTTTCTGGACACCACCACCGCCTGGTCATGTCCCCAGAGGAGGGGCATCAGGGAAAAATAAAAAAGTGGTAACGGAACGAAACCATTGCACAATAATGTAGGAACTGTTACAAATCATGCTTGAATTCTCTGATTAATAGTGACTTGTACAAGTAATGATACACATGATAATTATAAAAGAATTATTATGGTAGATTGGTAGTTTTATGATACTTTGAATTATTGGTATGAGACCACAGTTAGAAATGATCAGCTGGAGGACAGAAAATTATATTACAGAAAAAATCATCGTTAAGAGATCTTGAGAGTATCAAAGATACTTCATGTTATCAAACTTGTGTATCGATTTTGTTTTTTAATTATATAAAACTCTCACTTAGATAAGCTAGACTTATAAGAGGGTCTTTCTGTTATATCATTTTCAGCAGCTTATACTATTGCATTTGAGTTGTGAAGTAAAGGCTTGAGCTTGTCACACACTCATTAATTATCCCAACCCATTTTGTGCTCGTAGAGGCTTGTGAGTTTATTCTTCTTATAACAGAGACATCAAGTCACTGAGGCCCCTGTCCTTTTAAACAGAATGTTTCCCCCGCCCAAAAGGGAAGAGGGGGAAGAACTGCATAATTTTTTCTTGGTGCCATAAGCTAGGGCTGCACCGTACTCAAAATGCTATTATAAAAGTGAAACATTGCTTTCTAGGGTCATGAAAGATTTCCAGTGTATGGTTAGTTTTCTCTGAAGATATAGATCATACACTAAAAAATCCAGCAGCTATTAATTGTACAGATACTAGTGAATTGAAAAAACAATATAGCAGTTGTGGTATAGAGGCCATGAAGAAAGGAACTGTGGATCTTAAAGAATACAAATGTTGTGGATACGGTGACTTGGAAGTGGCATGACGAAGTAAAAAATCCTTATCAGTATCCCAATGGAAGTTCTGGTTTTTATTGGAAATGTACTAATCACATGATAAAAGTTAAGATATATCAATATCAAAATCCATTCTAGGAGGTCGGCTGAAGTTCTGCTATAGGTCATATCTCAGATAATATTGTTTAACTGGGCCTTTCCATATACTTATATGTTGACATGACAAACTAGACTTAGGTTTCTATTATTTGATTTCAAGCAAATTATTGATATAAAATCTATGTGATGTAAATCAATTGCAAGTATACATCTCCTATTTCTCATTCTGTACATCAGACTCTACCTCTATTTTCAGGAGGCCAAGCCATTTAATTAAAAGACCCCACTTCATTATTGAGCATAGAATGCATTATTGCTACCACATGGACAATCTTATCAATTGTCGTCTTCAATGTGATTAATGCATATATCTTCATATGCTTAGTTTTACACATCATTAGTGACTTCTTCTAAGCCATGCCAATCAATAATTCATCTATCTAAGACATCCTTGCCACATGATATAAGCACTCACGTGGATGCTCATCTTCCCCTTTATATGTAACAATCGGTACCTTTCCTTATTCTTCATCTGGGATTTGCTTTCTTTGGATTATTGCTTTAGTTATCCATGCATGAATCAGTACTTTGTAGGACACAAGGACAGCCTTCGTTTTTATCTGCAAGAAAGATATCTTAAGTTGGACTTTACTACTATTATGTAGTTTTTGCCTCTTGGGTTAGTCCCACCAAGTTTGGATTTTAGAAGGGTCCTTCCAGATCTCACCCACCTTAATGCCGTGCTACAGAAGGAAAAATCAAACAAATCCATTCAATTTCAAAATTGACTACACTTTGATAGAGAGGATCCACTTGGGAAGAACCTTCTTTGTGACGAAAATCCATTTAAGAGTGTGAAAATGAAAGTCCCATAATTTTCAGAAGTCCCTCAGTGTAAAGGCTTTTATGGATCCTCGTCCAGCTGTACCATACCATGTAAGTAATTGACAAACTCTTGGGTCGCTTTCAGAAATAAAAACAAAAGTCTATGTCTTTTTGTTGTTACTACAATTGTTTCTAGCCTTTAAGAATTTTGAGAGCATGCCATATCCTGCTTCAGGGTAAGATTCCAATTATACCCTCTATTGGCTTTAGATGAATAAAAACTTGATACAGCATAGGGGTACCATCCCTTAGGGACCAAATTTACTGGCACGCATACGGAAGGAACTTTAGGAAATCCTATTCAAGAGCAGCGTGTCTTGGCTTGGTGGGTTTGAAAAGGGTCCAGAAAACTGGTAGTTCTGAGTTAAACTTTCGGGTGAAGTGACTCTTTTTCTGTGGGAATGAAGGTGTCACATCAATTTTCATCTTTGCTTCGCATGTTACGCAGATGTGAAATTGTAGAAAACATCATGGGGGTATTTGGCTGCAAGAAAAGGAACCAAGTGTAAAGTTTCAATGATTCTTTTCTTGCGGATGCATGTCAAACTATAGGTGTGATTGGAATGGTGGTTAGGGATGGAATGGAGCGGAATAAAATGATAAATGGTATTATTATTTGAATGTTTAAAAAATATATGAAAAAGAATGAAATGAGAGGATTTCATCCCCTCCATATTACACCATTTTCTTTTTTTTTTTTCTCTCTTCCAAATTAGAGGACAAGTGATGTAATGAGTTATGATTTTTTTTGTCATTAATCCTTATATTTTTGTATTTGAAATAAAGATAATATAAGAATAATAAACTTATAATTCTTGTCATTTAATTTACTAGAACTTCCAAAGAAATTAAAACTTTCTTTTACTCTATGATTAAACATCTAAATAATAGTACGGAAATTTTATTTTATATCATCCCTTTTCATCCTATCCACGATAAAACTTCCAAATAGGTATGAATATAACTTTATAAAGTTGGCTATAATTATCACTCTGAATTTTCACAACATAGTGGATATTGTTACAGGGAATTCTCAGTTTGTGTCTGTTGCAGGCTAATTGTTCAAGGTTCCTTCAACTTAAGTGTATAACGTTACATATTAACATTCAATTAGTATACTAACTTAAAGAGAGACTACATAGGTTTGAGATCTGCAAAGTTTTAGGTTTTAAGAATAAAGAAGCTTTCCCAAGTATTGGAACTCCTAACTTTCCGGTGACTTGAAATTTCTGTCAATTATTTGAGCCTTAAAGCAGTCTCTTTCTATATTCCCTGGCCACCTTCCGATTTGATATTTGTGAAACTTCACTTTCACAAGGGCTTCATATGTTGGGTGCAATCATTAACTTGCATTTGCTCCTAGCCATTATATGAGGCTTATCCGTACTTTAATCTTTCAAATGCATAGAAAGTGAATTCCAAGGAGGGAGGAGCTAACTTGTGTTTGATAGGAAAGAAATTGAAAAGAGTAACAAAAGGAGAGTGATAATAATAATAAAGAGAAATCACAATTTGTCAAAATTATTTCTAAGCTTCTACCTAATTTTTTAAACATTTGGAAGACCTGGTTTTTGGCATAGTATGCGAGTGTCATACCATTTTTTTGTCTGCTCCTTTCATTTTCACTTCTACCGATGACAAGATTAATGAGAAATACAGTGCAAGTTTCTTGAATAAATAAATCTCTTTGTATTTGTTTGAGTTGGGGTTCAATCCTAACAGCAAAAATAAAAATAAAAATTTAAGCTATGGAAGAAATGCTTACCACTAAAATAATTGGCCTTTAAAACGAATGGGCCTCTAATCGACAAAATAGATAAATAATGAGATCGTACAATGTTTGCACTTTGCAGGTTGATGGGAATCATATCTGTATTATGTTTCTTAGCTATCAGTAACATCAGTAACTAATCAGTGATTGGCTGAACTGTATCAATCGAATTTGGGATCGTACCATTTGATCTGGCTAATACAATAAAAATTCCTTTTCAATTTTTTGGATCACTGTGGAATCATACAGATGTTCAACCATAGTTCATCAGGTTTTCTTCCAGACCACTTGTTGGCCAGAGAATCATATAAATACTGATAAGTGATAACCAAACAAGTGGTTGTATTTGCAGTTTCAACAACTAATTGAACATGTTGCCTATAAACATAGTACTGACCCACTTCTTAAATATGGATCCCTGTTCATAAATGACTTGTTTACATTCAGATTACTATTTTTTGTTTAATATAAGAATCGTAACTAAAACCTCTATTCTGAATCAATTTCTCTCTTGCCATGTTATATTACAGCCAAATACTGCAATCTATCATTTCTGTTCTGATGCATGGCATCTTGTTATTAACTCCTGCAATCAATGCATAACATAGATTATCATGGAGGGGGTGTACTTTTGATTGTGTCCTCAAACTGTGCTATATTTGTGATTTACGCCATTGACATAGTGATCATGTGCTTGGATTATGGCTATAATTGAAACATTAGAAATTTCGTATATAGATCTTGCTCTTTGGTGCTTGCAACCATACTGCAACCATGGGGGAAAAGCAGAGAAGTAGTTTTCCAAAATTGCATGGGATACAACTGAAAATACAAGAAAAGTGGAGGAAGAAAACATGAAAGGTAAAAGACCTAACAAATAACTAGGCCTCCCAAGAAAAAGATCCAAAAAACTAAAAGAAAAGAAAGAAGATCATGGTTGTTACTTATCAAACCATGACTAATTGCCGTTGAGCTTCAATTCTTAGATCTTCCTTCATCCTTCTAATGAAATCATCGAATTTTTTGTTCAACTCCTCTGTGCTTAACATACAGTTTTCTTCTTCTTCATCTTCTTCCTCTTCTACGTTTTCTTCAATCAGAAAGTAATCAATTTCTGAACCGTTGTCTTCCTCTTCATCTCCTGCATCAAATAGTCCAGTTTCTTCATCTGGCTCCTTCTCTTCTTTCAAAACTGATTGGCTACTTCCTTTTCCTTGTTCTTCATCTAGCAATATTATCTTTTCAATGTTTTCTTGTACTTCTTCAACACAGTACTTGATTTCTATTGCTTGCTCTGCGGCATTATTCTGTTCATCAGGCTCACTGGTTTTCTCCACAGCTTCTTTCTCCAACATTGGCTCGTTGGCCTCAACATCTGGGAACTGAGATTGTGAACCATCTTCAATATACGTAGAAGGTTCATCATCACTACTAGACCCGGAGAAAGATCTAGTTATACCAACAAAAACAAGGAGCCCATTGCAGAGGAGAAACATGCAGTTCTTGTCTATGTTGTGGGTAAATAGTTGGAAAGGGAATGTAGAGAAATAGAATTTGAAGTAGTGGAGGAAAACAAGCAAGGAAGAAGGTGGAAAGATGAAAGAACACACAGATACTGAAACGAACAATTGGGTAAGCTTAATTAGATAGTGATGAGCTTTTATGCTCTGAGTCAAGGCTGCTATATTTTGGTATTTAAGTTGATCCATATTGTCCACTCTGCTGCAGAAAGGAAATGAAGCTAGGGAGGGTTTCTAAATGGAGCTTGTTCTGAGCTGGGGGGTTGGTGCGTTAAAGCCATGAATGCCTCCTTATATATAATGGTGGGGTGATCATTATAAGGATTTTTTTATTTCCAAGAATACCCATGGTTGGCAAATTATTACGAGGCAGATGGCATATTAGATGCTATTCCAAGGCTCACCTTCTCTTCAGGGGTTTTGTCATAAATGAAGATAGCTACTTGAAGGGTAAGTAGCCATTTTTCAAATTACTGTTTGTCTCAGAAATTGGCAATGATTATCTCCATGGAGAGATACTTGCGAACACTTTGCCTACACAAAGTCGATACACATAATTATTTTATATTAAATATTGCATACATTTTTGTATTATATAATTATTTTAATTTAAAGTAATAACGTATTATATATTTATTGATTTAGTTTACACAACTTACATACATTAAGTGTACACAAGAATTTTTCCTTCCTTCGTGGTGTCCAACCATTTGAGGTTGACTTGTGAAGTAGCATTCGTATGGGGTTTGGCCGGGATGTGACTTGGGGGAGAGATAGAGAGAGGGAGAGAGAGAAGGAAGTGAACCACCTTCAAAGTCACCCCACATTAGTCCCATAATAAAAATTTAAAATTAACAGCTCAATGCATATATGTGATTGATATTTGAGTGGGCACAATGGTCAAACTACGTATCCACTAGACCAATAATTTCGAGGCCCTAGAGTTCTCATGCTACGGGTGAAAACTCTGCTATTTTATTATTGCTTGGGAATTAATCCAACGGAATCTGCTAACTGTGGTTGGTTTTATTCTCAATCAAGCCTTGAGATGTAAGCTAATATACTAATAACATTAATATGATTTATAATACTATTTTTCTGGTCATCTTCTCATCATGAATATATTGAAATTAATCATTAAGTTATTTGGTAACTCACTCATTATTGTCACGGAGGCAGCATTCTAAGTCATGCACGAAAACATCATTTACACTTTTGCCTCGTGGCATGCCTATTCCTCAACATGTTATTTTTCCACCATACGAAACAAAAACAACAAAATGTTGAAACTAAAGAAAGAAAAAGAAGAATAGACAAGCTGTAGTTCATTTTTTAAGTCAATCTTGAACAACTTGAGATGTATACGTTTAAGTCTTTTATGGTTTTTCTACTGTAAGAAGGCCTGCATGATTTGGCTAGCAATCATTTCTTTTCTTTTTTTCATCATAAACTTATCATTTGTAAGATTGATCAGCATAGTTTAGGTTGTGTTTAGCGACAATAAGGAGAGGAATTAATGAAATAAAGAGAAGATGTTTTCCTTTTTCTTGGAACAACAAAAAAAATGAAATAAATAAATAAATAAATATCATTTATATTTTATTAAAATAATATAATTATATAGTTTATAAATATCACAATTTTGCATTTAATTTTTTTAAATTTCTCTCTGTTTCTAAAGATATTGAATTTTGCATTCTAATGCAGTTTAACAACGAATGACTTAAAAATAATGCATTGTAAAGCTTGGAGAACCTGGTTCCCTATCTAAACTTTTTATGAAATCATAGGACTAAAAATTTTCAGAGTATCTATGAGAAATTCAACTTATATATTGTGACAAGGAGTGCTTATGCTTTCAGCTTTAATAGTTTTTCTATTTTCTATTTTCTATTTTTCTGTAAGGGGATGAGATATGTTAAAAGTTGAAAGTAAAAACTGAAAGTTAGTTTGTAAAAAGAAAGAAGAAAATGATAAAAACTGGTTGTCAAAATTTTCAGTTGCATAGTATTTAGCTCCCAGGATGGTAAATGGTGTTTTCGAATTTCATTCATGGTGTATGGCACGCTCTTGTTGATTGCATGCCTGCAAGATTCGAAACTATTTTTGCTGGGATATTGACTCACTCCATTATCTTCTTTGCCTTGCCTTTACACTCTATGAATTATCCAATACAAATTATTCTATGATTACTACGGAGTCATCCCTTCCATGTATTATAAACTCTTTCTCTAATTTACACTTTTTCATAGTACGTAGATGTAAATGCAAATGTATAATATCCTCTTATATTAATACATTGGCGGAACCACGTTGATGATGAGGGGGGCGAGAGCCCCCAAACTTTTCAAATTTTGAAAAATTTATTGAATTTGTTTGGAATGTTAAAAAAATAAAATTTGATTTAATTTAAAAATCAAATTTTGTGTTTTGAATATTAAAAAATAAGAAATAATATGATTTCAAAACCTCATGAATTCTAATTGTTTAAATTTACAAATCATAGATGAGATTTGTTATGATTTAATTTGATTTTAAATTTAATTATTTAGATAGATTATTTTACCCTTATTAACTTGTTGATTTTATAATGATATAAGAGTAAAAAAGTAAAATAATAAAATGATATCAAATCAATTTATTTTTTAATGAGTTCTATACATAAGAATTAATTTTCAAATCAATTCAAATTCAATTATTTTATAATGAGTTCCAAACATAAAATTTGATTTTTAAAACAAATCAATTCTCAGTTCCATATTTTGTTTAAAATATGATTTTTACCTCTTAAAATTTGTGTTTTGCACCCCAAACTTTTTTCTCTTGTTCCACCTCTGCATCGATAGTTAAAAACTTAACACCAAACTTAAGCTCAATCTTCATTTATACCTACATAAATCTTTCTTGAAATTTAACATTGACATTTCTGAAATCACAAGTTGAAGCTTGATCTCCAGAATTACCAGCGCTGTCTTCATAACAATATATATTTTTAAAATGCTACTTAGTTTGTATTGGAATTAATTTCTTATTATACATCTTCATCTTCCTTCTAACTAATGATTATATTATAGAATTAGTCCATAAGTCACAAAAACGGGGAAATATTAATGAAGGTGTAGATCTGGACAGTTAGCCTTGACTTAAGTCCAAATTTCTAACCATATTTACCCGATCGAAGGTTTTTCTAGTGTGATATATTTCAAATAATAGAATTAAATGATAGCCAAAATTAATGCTACATAGACACACATAATATAACAGCGAAAAATATAATTGATACAATGTCTTCCAACTAATGAATCATCCTACGTGATGGATCAGAATTGAATTGTCGTAGGCTTCATTTGGATATGTTTATGTACAGGTTATTTGAGTTTATTATTTATTATAATAAGTGTTCATGAAGTATTTTTATTTCGTTTGAATGATTTTATTAAAATAACTTATGAAATTCCTATAACTTATTTTGTACTTATTTTCATAAGTTATAAATTCAAGCTTATGAAAATAAACTTTTTTGAAAGCTAAAAATAATTTAGATGTTAGTTGTTTTTATAATAATTTTTTACAAAATTAATCTTAAAAAATTGATACAATTAATAGCATATCCCTCAAATATACAATACTTGTTCCAAAAGGTTTATGAAAAACACTTCTCGAAAATGGTTATCTAACGTTATTTAGCTTATTTTATACCGCGCTTATAATAATAGAATTTATTAGATAAGTTCTACTCGAATAAATACATATATAAGTTGTTTATTTAAACGGGGCTAAAGACCCTCTACTTTCTATCTTATATGGGGCTTATTTAGATAAGCTTATAAAAAATGACTTTTTTTTATAATTTTCTTTTACAAAAATATTATTTTGCATATAGATGCAATGTAAAGAAATACTTTTAAGTAATATAATGACTTTTAAGTTTGTGTGGATAAAAAAAATTAATTTTTTATAACAAAATTACTAAAATGTAGGGTATTCAAAATGAGGAAAAAAGAGTTTGTGAGAGATAAAAAGAGATAACATGTGATGTAATTTTTAATAAAGACAAATGATACTTTTGTCAAAAAAGTTTATTAAAAATTGTTTCTCCTTTTTTTTTTTTTAGAAGTTGAGGGTTATTAGTTTTTAAAAAAGTGATAATTAGACTTTCTTTTAACTTCTACTTTTTTAAAAAAAAATTACATCCAAATATATTTAAAATCCTGTAGAAGTATTTTTTCTTAAAAAAATTTAAACTATTTTTTTAAAATAAAAAAGTTTATCCAAACACATTCATAAACCTTCCTTCCATCAAGGAAGTCAAGTAGGTAACAACCATTAGAGTCTTAATCCCATCAAATATAAGGGATAATGGGTAAGGATATGAATAAGTGAGATAGGAATGAGGACCACTTGATTTAATTTTCAAGATAAATACATAACTAAATCATATAAAATAAAAATAAATCCAACATTAAATCCAAGTAAACTGATTTAATAAGTAAAAATAGATTCGAGATTTTTTGAAACTAAAATGGATTGAGAATTCTTATACAATAAGAAATATATATCTCCCAAATTCATAGAATGTGACTTTTTGGAATCTCAAAATTGCGAAACATATTGTTGAAAGGATCTTTTCTTTCTAGATACATTATTCCGCATCCAAAATTTGTTTAAAAAATAAAACAAGAAAAATCATAAAGCCTAATACCAAATTTAATCATTATCAAAATAATTGGGCTAAACATTGTGAGCTGGTCACTGAAAACGCTAAAACCGACTAGAATCTATACTCATATTTCCCGGGACCTTTTCTGCTCTTCATAACTGGCATACCCTTTTTAACATACTTTCACTTCACAACACAACAAACCACATCTAAAACCCTCTCCACAATACCAGATATTCTGTAGGAAACAGTGTGCCTCAGTTGTTGTGTCACTGCAGTAAGAAAAACCATGTCCTACACCCATCTTTCCACTTCTATATAAATATTTGTGTGCCTGTAGCTTTTTTTTCTCGAGATTGAGCTCTATATTTAGCTATAGGTGTTTGCATAATCCATATTCTACTTCTTAATTAAGCACACCATTTTGAACCTTAGTCTGCGGTTATGAGGGAACTAATGAAGCACCAAAATATGGCTGTGAGATGTTATCTGACGGTTTTCATGCAACTATTCGGGCTCACACTAGACAAGGTTGGCAATGGCATCCACTAGGGGAGCTTCATTGGGACTCCTGGCTCTGAAGGAGGGAAGATTGAAGGGAGTGCTGAGAGCTTGAAGGGCAGAAGGGGTGAGATTTCCCGGATTCAGCTGTGCAAGAAGGAGGACTACCCAAGTGGGTTCCAAATGCGTCTTCATTATCCAAAGTACAAGAAGGAAGACTTCGAGAGCATGGAGGATTGGAAGCTGGACATGCTTCTCAGAGAGTATGGCCTCAGTTTTAAGGGTACCATTGATGAGAAAAGGGCCTTTGCTATGGGAACGTTCTTGTGGCCGGATCAAATGTGAACTTGATTGCCTTTAATCCTTTATCAATCTGAGTTTTTTTTTTTTCAGTCTTTTTCCTTTTTCCCGATTTTTGTAAAACATAGAATTTGCTTTGGAATCCTGGCATCTTTAACAGTGAAATGTTGAGAAAAAGTTTGTAAATAATGTAAAGCAGCTTATTTTGGTTTTGATTCATGGCTAAAGAAAAAGAAAATGAGGATTTTCATTTTAATTTTGTTTTGAAGAGAGGAATTGGATATGTATTACAGTAGAGAAAAGAAAGATATACTGAACTTGATATATTTTTCTATATATTGAATAATTGATACAAGAGGTACAAAGATTTATATAGAGGTGATTAGCCAAGATTAGCTAACTAACTCTATTAACAGAAAGTGAACAAACAGATTAACGGATATAACAGAATACAATTTTGTTATGGAGCTTTAGGCTATGTAACAGCTATTAATAGGTGTGGTTGGCTTCTCTGCTAAAAAGTTGTGGCTTTAGTTTAGTTTAAAGGACTTTTTCAAATGTCAGGAGCTATCGAGATTGTACTTGTAAAAAGGACAAAATATCCTAAACGAAATTAAACTCACAAAAAAACGAATGGGATATGTGTGGTTGGCTTCTCTGCTAAAAAGTTGTGGCTTCAATTTAGTTTAAAGGACTTTTGTCAAATGTCAGGAGCTATCGAGAATGCACTTGTAAAAAGGATAAAATATCCTAAACGAAATTAAACTCACAAAAGAAACGTGAAGAGCTGAAATGCGAAGAGATACCTAAGTAAAGACCAAGACTCGTGCTAATCAACATTAATTTGACTTGCTTTCCTTAATTATGCAAAATAAAATAACATAGATTGGCATTATATATAACAAGTTACGGTTGTTATTAAATAGAATTTAATTTCAATCTATTGTCAGTGTAAATTTCTTTACACTGTCATCTAATCATGTACTGACACATTATTAAAAGAGTTAGACTTTCTAGATAGTTATTGTGATAGTTAAATTCTTTTATTGATTTGACAATACATAATTAGATGACAGTGTAAATTTTTTTTACACTGACGGTAGATCAAAATTAAACTCTGTTAAATATATAAATTAAAGAGACAATTTTTATTTTATATTATTAAGTTTATCTTATATTGATATTGTATTATATAAATAATTATATATATATTGACTTTGTATATATATTATTTTATCTTTTTAAAATCTATCACCATTTATCCTTTATTTTGAGGATATCCATCCAGTAGGGGTGTAAAATATGTGAATTTTAATTCATTTGATCGAATCTGAGGAGAGAAACATGATTTTAAATGGAAAGTGTTCTAGCCCAAAGGTAGAAATTGTTGAGAATGGAGGATGTAACATATTTTTATGTTAGTGTGATATTATCTATTTTGAGCTTGAATCCTTGTGGATTTACTTTTGGATATTATCTAAAAGGCCTCATACCAATGAAGACATTTTCCATGCTTATAAACTCATGATCCTCATCTTATTCAAGTAATGTGGGACTATATTTGCACCTCAACAGAAACTAGATTCTCATTTTGTTTCGAGTAGACCAAAGTCGGGATTGTACCTGCAAAAAACATGCCGATGCTTTTATTAGTCTTTTTTCAATTCTTGGTGGGTAAAAATAATTAACTTAGGCATAACATACCTTGCTCTTATTTTATGTCATCTTTTATACTAATCCTTTGATCAACTCCCTTGTGCTCTCAAATCATAGTTGTGAAGCAGGCTGTGGCAGTCGCCTGAATACTCTGAGTGGAGCGGCGTTGCAAGTTTGAGACAATTAATGTCAAAGGTTACATCACACAATTGTCCATGTTGGTTGGGTCCAATTTTGCTACTTGATAAGTGGCTTAAAGCTTTAAAGAATTTGGGCTTGGTGAGGCTTTGGGCTTCATTAAGATTTGGGCCCAAAATGGAGGATCTCATTATAAAAAGGTTAGATATCCATTATCCTATCAATTAAAATAAGTTAATGAATAGATAATTGATCTATTCAAATATATTATGGATGGATTGAATAATTTTAAATGAATTATTTTCATTTGGAACCCTAATTTTTTTTTTAAAAAAATTGATTAAAGCTATAAAAAAATTTGGGCAAACTGGGCCCATAATTTATTTACTTTCAAAAGTTGATTAAAACTATTAAGGGCAAACTTGGGCCCATAATATAATAAGTCGGCTTCCAAACATAGATATTCTCGCACTCGTCTTCGAGAAACGTGATAACCGCCTTCAAACACAGCTAAAATAAGAAATAATTGGAATAGCACCCAAACAGAGCACAGGTCATTGGTGGGTCTGCAAGTGCAAAGGCAAAACCCTAGTTGAACCTCGCATGACTCATCATCGCTGACACAAGGCATCAGACAAAAACCACAACGATGTCATTCACAGTTCTTCGATCGCGAGCCATTTCGTTCGCATCGAAGCGCAATCCGCGACTTCTCTGCACCAATGCGGCTTCCACTTCTCCTCCTCCTCCTTCCGCCGAGCCTTCCACCGGCTCTCCAAAACGCTGGAACTTCCTCAAGTACGCCGTCGTTGCTTCACTCGCCGGAGCTACCGCTGTTACTGGCTACGCCTCTTACGGTTTGTTTTTCTCTCTCTTATTACTGTTCTGCTTCTTCATCATTTCAGAGTAGCCTTACGGTTTTTTTTTTTTTTTTTGTGAATTGGGAGTAGCCATTTTGATATGTTAGGGTTGTTATTGAATCGTTTTGATTTGGAAATTATTAAAATTGGAGAGGATTTTTTTGTTTTGTTTTGGAATGCAACGTGCAGCTTACAGTTTGGACCAAATAGATGAGAAAACGAGGTCCTTTCGTGAATCGGCGAAATACGGTTCAAGTGATGGAGCGACTGCTCTCGATGTAAGTACTGAGTTCTTCTGAAGCTTTCTTGACATTCAATCTTCTTTGCTAATTCTGTGTTTTATCTTATTTATTTGCATGGTTTGATTTGTAAATTTAATAGAAATTATATAGGGTTTTAAGTACCTAGCATAAGTTTGGTAGATGAAATGACTCTTGGAATGTTGTTTCTTGTTATTTGACATGTTGCATATGCTTTCAATTAAATGTCAAAATTTGTGCCTAGAATTTACTTTGGGCCCCATTTCATCAATTTATTGTTTGGGGTTTCGTTTTAAGATGTCATTGGATTCAATGGTTTTTGTTTATTTTTATAATTAGAATTTAGTGATATTAGATTGAAATTTCGATTATTTTGCTACTTGAAAATGCCCTTGGTGGACCTTGCTATGAGTTTAGTGGTGAAAATGATATAAAAAAGGTACGAGACTATATTTAGATCTATTTAGGCTGGGGCTTTCGTATAGTTCAGTTGGTCCTCTTCCTAAGGGTTTTGGTAAAAAAGAAATGTAATTTAGCAGGCCTTGCTATTTTTCTTGGTTTGTGTTTGTTAGACTGTTTTGAGCTGCTCCTGTGCTATATTGATTTTGAGAACTAATCATGTGGTTGATGATTTTAGTAAGTTCTTCTAATTATCCACTTGTCCTTAGACGTGGATCTCTCATCTTTAGTGCCTGTACTTTTGTTTAGTTTTGGACTTTACCTGGTTTTGATATGATAAATTATCATTGTTTCTTCAGTCTCAATATTTTTATAGGCCACAACATTAGTAGGGTGACATGTTCTGGTCCATATTTTGTGCAGAAATTTCAAGGGTTGCTATACTCAACTGCAATGACAGGTGGGTTCCCTGAGCTATATTATGTACATCACTTGTCTTATATCAGTGTTGTTCTGCTCCTTCAACTAAATGATTTGTGTTCTAGTATCATCACGACATCACATGATCCTCTTCTCTTTCCTTGGAGTGTTGCTGTTATATGAATGGAATGGATGAGTTAATCATTTGGATGGCTTCTATGTTTCTTTTTTTGTGATTATGTGAAGTGCCCCTGTCAGTGCAGGCAAATTAACATTATATGCATCATTTTTTTTGGTTTGGCCCTAAACTCCTAATTAATTTTATTTTTGCATGTCTTTGTTATTAACAGCATGTTATTCTTTTGTATGTAATATCTCAGTGCCTGCTAAAGCAATAGAGCTTTATTTGGATGCAAGAAGGCTAATTGAAGAACAAGTTCAGGTATGTGCATGCTTTTTCTTCTCTGATTTTGGTTTTGACATTTGTATTTTTGTTAATCTATTTTCTACCTTTATTTTAATACTTTGCTCTTGTTGCTTCATTTTAGAGTTATACTGAACCATACACAGACAAGCTCCTTCCTGATTTGCTTCCTCAGGAACGACATGTGTTTACACTTGTTCTAGATCTCAATGAGACATTGATTCATTATATCTGGACGGTAAGGCTTCTACTTTAATACACCATGTTCTTTTTACTTTTTTTTTCGGTAGAAAAAAAGATGAAAGATCTTTTAAACGAACAATGTGATTGGTAATGTCATACTTTTTTGAGCAACAATTTCATTTATACAAAAGTGTTTGACCTCTTATTGCCTTGCTACTTGCTTGTGGCGCTCCTTATGTATTACAGATGTTTGTCGATAATATTGAGTTTTTTTTATTTTTATTTGGTATGTAAAGCGAGATACAGGCTGGCAGACTTTTAAAAGACCTGGAGTTGATGCTTTCTTGGAACATCTAGCTCAGTTTTATGAGATTGTGGTTTATACAGATGAACAAAATATGGTAATCTGATTTTGCTTCTCTCTATTCTGAATTGATATTTATTATTCTTATGAGTATTCATTTGTTCTTGCTTTTGTTGATTTGTGCAGTTTGTAGACCCCGTTTTAGATAGGCTGGATACCAAGCATTGCATAAGATATAGGCTATCAAGGCCAGCTACCAAGTATCAGGATGGGAAACACTTCAGAGTATGTCTTGAGTTGATATTCTTGTGTTATTATCTCTCAAATTGTATATGTGAATTCTTATTGATCTTTCTTGTGTGTGGCTTCATGATGATTGGTATTATCACATCCCAATGTCCTTGAGTCTTAATCTTGAATTTTGTATGCAAGACATAAAATTGTGCTTGTTGCATCCTTTTCTGTACATAATTGCTTTGCTACAGAATTATATATGATTTCTAATCATATCAGCATTTTGTAATGAAAGGGGTGCCTCTTTCTTTATTTAGTCTTGTACTTTAGTCAATTATAATTTGATTCCCCAAGAATTACTCTGAAGGTATACACGCTGCTGTAGATGTAACATATATTACTCATTGCATCGATGCTGAAGTTTAAATGTTTGGTGGTTGGCGTGCTAGTTGTTTATCATGCTAAGTATAGCTAAGTTATTTTACAAGTGTGCTACCAAATTTCTAAGCACCAGACCCAATTCATACAAAGACATTCTAACGTTCCGTAGTTTGAACTATTCAAGGGAAATTTTTATGCTCTATTTGATTCTAGTATTGTTGTTTAGCATGTTGGAGGACATCTGGGGGTCAATATAAAGTGAAATGGGTGGTCTGAGGTGATGGGCGCTAATAGTGATGAGTTATTGTGGAACATGAAAGAATCAGTTCAGCAGATGGACTATATCTCCCATTTAATGTGTATTTCAGCTGTCCCATTATCTCATTCTTAGTTTCATAGTGAAGTCCATTGTATATTTGTATGTCATTGCATTGCCAGGATGTATGGTTTAGTTAATTTAGTATGGTTAGAGTAGATATATATTTTGTTGAAATATTTCATGATTTTGGTGGTTGGTAAAAGAATTGGGTGACAGGAAATGTACTAACACTCTTTTTAGGCTGGTAATGCATAAGGGCTGGGCAGGGCTGACAAAATTCCTGTGGCAAGAATACCGCCAATTGTGGCTAATAATAAAGAACAAGTGCCTGTGGAGTTATTATCTATAATTTAATATTGAAAAGCAATTTTACTTGCACCTGGAAGAATATAAAATAATAAACTTACAGTATTATGTCCTATGCTTAATCCTGTCATTTTATTATGATACTACACAAATGTAGTGGTGTTTCTGATATTCTTATAACATGATGTTCTTCCTCTTTTTCTCCCCTTGCTTGGCAGGACCTTTCAAAACTAAACAGAGATCCAGCAAAAGTTCTTTATTTAAGTGGCCATGCTTTGGAAAGTTGCCTTCAACCTGAGAACTGTGTCCCTATTAAGCCATGGCAGCAGCATGATAAAGATGACACGGATCTTTTGGATTTTATACCATTTCTTGAGTGTAAGCATTCCATAATATGTGTTGAAGGATGAATTCATGTTTTAAATTATTGTCTTGGATTTTTATACCACTCGTTGAGTGTAAGCATTCCCACAAGATATGTTTAAGAATGAATTCATGTTTGAAATTATTGTTGTGACATTTTATGCTTGTAAAAATGGCATTACCTTCTCCATTATCTATGTGCAGTTGTTGCCCGTAGTAGTCCAGCTGATATAAGACCAGTGCTTGGGTCTTACCAAGGCTGCGAGATTCCAACTGAATTTATTAGGCGTTCCAAAGAGCATCAGAGGTAACATTTGAAGTTTTGTACTTCGAAGCTTAGCAAAGCTTCAAGAGGATTTTTCATATAATTAATTTATACTTGTCTGGTCTAATCATCTAATTGCATTTTTAGGTTCACAGGAAAAAAAATTACTTTTTCCTTCGTTACATTAAATTTGAGGATCTTTTATCTTTCCTATATGTTGGTGTGGCATGGGGGACAGTCTAGGAATGGATGCAGGGGTTTTGCTGGTGTTGCATTATACCTTTTGTTTTCTGATCCATGTATGAGCATGGGTGTATACCAGAATGGGAGTAGCTGAGTAGGAGACAGACAGGCATGGGTTTGATAGATGTTATAATGAGGTTTTTTTCCTAGTGTCCCATTTGATTTGTGGATTTGTGTGCATTTAATTAGTCTCTACTAGATGTTGCGAGCTTCAAAAGGTTTCTCTCAGGCATTGGATGTGAAGTTGATTCTATTTGTTGAGGCAGTTTATTTATTCCCCCATTAAACCATGATGAAATTACTGTCGATAAATCTAGCATATTATATAGCTTGATCACATGTTGGTGGTTGAAGGCTTCTTTTGTTTTTATGTAAATAGTTGATGCTACACTGATGATTGATACTGTCTTATTCAACTAACATTTTTATTCTGGGTGTTTCCAAATGATGCAGGAGAATTCAAGAACAGAAGCAACGTGGTCGCTTCTGGAGAAATTGATCAAATACTAAAAACTGCATAAAAAATTGTACTGCCTCGAGGCTAGGAAATGAGATTGCCCGTTTTATTGCAAGTTGGTTGGTCAATTCACCAAAGATTTTGAAGTCATTGCAAGTTGATGAGTGATTACATTAAATTAATTCTAGAAATAGAGGAAATGTAGATTTTGTTTTCCGCGAGTTTTGAACCATCAAGTTTTTGCCTATATAATTATGTTGGTGGAAAGCACCTATTGATTACAGGGGATGAAGGTCTTTTTGGTCTGATAGAAGAATGAGTTCTTAATGCCAGATGTTTCTTGCAAAGTGTGAGTTAGATTAGTTCATAATCTTCTTCCACCACTTGGTGATTTAACCTTGAGAGGATATCTCTGCCCAGAATTGGCTATGGTTTAACCATCTCGGTTGCAGATTGTACAACTGACATAATAAAGATTTAGTTGGGTTTTAATCTGATATTTCACAAGGCTCCTTCCACGGTTTAAGAAAATGACTTCCATCAATGGGAAGAGTTTTTTATGGTTACTGTGAAATAATTATCCTAGCATTTGTTCTTTCGCTTTTTTGTGGTTATTGGATTTTACTCGGTCTTGTTATGGATCGTTCAGTTTCAGATACGGTGATGGCATCATGCGTTTAAATACTAGTGTTTTCTATTCCGTCACGTGTAGTATATCTTGAGTTTTGACATACATTGCATAAAGTGGTGACTTACATATAAATAATATATTATTATCGTTATGGAGATACTATTAAAGCTATTTTAAAAATTCATGATTGATGTGATTGGATCGATGAGAAGGTTTGATTAAAAAATAAACTCCTTCTATTGGTTTTTACTAGGTAAGAAACTAACCATAGCTTGACAACATGTTAATTTTTACTCGAAGGGTCAGAACTAGAAGAAATGATTTGAAAAGCATTATTATGTATTTCTATAATTTAATTATTTTCGTTTTCATTATCTTTTTCGTAATATTCGAATTAAGTGCTTGTCGTTCCTATTACTTGGTGTATTAGATAAACAATAATTTCATCCTTTGTTAATACCTGTTAATATTGAAAAACTAACTGGGAAATCTAAATTATTATTATTTATTATTAAGATTTAATTTTATGAATGCTCGTAAATTATTATTATTATTACTATTATTTATTATTCAGATTTTTTTAGTGAAACCAGGAAGTATCTTTTATGGGTTTAGTTCATTTAAACAATTCATGAGACTAATCTTTTCGTGGTGAGGAGCCAAATAGTAAAGCCCTCCTCTTAAGAGGTTTTTAGGAATCGAATGCGCGTTTTCTAATTGAGGAGCATAATTTGCTTCCATTGAGTCAATCCCTCGTGAGTATTTATTATTCAAATTTAGAGCATCATTAGATTTGAATTGTTTTTTGGAATAATTATTATTTTTTAATTAAGTTTTTTTAACTAAAATTTATCTTATTTGTTTAGAGTGTGTAAAATTAATTATAAGTTAAAATTATTTTTTCATTAACTAAAAATAACTTTTTTAGAAAAGTTTTTATTTTGAGATTTTAATTATTTTATTTCAAATTATTTTAAAAGCTTTGAAAGAGAAATACTTATTTACCTTCAATCAAATAACTTTTTCAATCATTAATTTAATACATAAAAGTGATTTTTTTTATACAATCTAAAGAAAACTTTTTATCTTAAAATCGATTATGAATTAATATATTCAAACATAAATTAAATTTTTCATAATTAATCCGTTTAAACTTTCCATATATATATGATTATTAGTGACAATAAGAATATAAGTATAGAAGAGTGTTTAATTGGATCCGTTCTTATTGTTAGATTTTATACATTATTACTAAAAAAAAAGAAACCGTCAACTATTAAAGTAATTCAAATATTTTACTTTATTTTTTTTAGCAGTTCTATAGAACCCAGAGCTATATAACCTGGTTCAGGCCGAATGTGTAAATGAAAGATTCAAGGGTGGTCCCTATTAAAATAGTATTGATTTATTTATTTGTATTTGGACACATTCGGTGCAAACATTTTCGGGCTTTTTAGTTTTTTTAAAATAATTTTTTGCAAAAATAAGAGTTTAATTTCTATCTACCGTTAGTGTAAAGTTTTTTTACACTGTCATCCAATCATGTGTTGCCAAATCATTAAAAGAGTTTGATTATCACAATAACTACCTAAAAAGTCTAACTCTTTTAATGATGTGTTAATATATGATTAGATGACAATGTAAAGAAACTTTACACTGACAGTAGATAGAAATTAAATCCCAAAAATAAACCTTTAGGTTAGCTTGATAAAAAAGTATCTCCATTGATAAAATTAATCAATTATTTAATTAATTTAACAAATAATTTACATACAGTTAACCAATAATTCATCATTATTTTGATACTTGATACATGATTAACTATATGTAAATTATTGATTAAATTAGTTGAATACTTAATTAATTTTATTCAAGAAACAAATAATTTTTTCCCCCTAATACAACCTAAAGGGGCATTCTCTCTAATTTTTTTAGTTGTATAATAAACTATACTTAAATTTTTAACAATCTTTCATTATAACTCACATCATAGGATTTAATTTATCAACAATGTGAAACTCTTTAAAATTAATAGAGTAAACACTCATTTTGATATTTAAAAAATACAAGTGTTATCAGATAGGTCCTCCAATAATAAATACATTAAAATGGTCATTCAATGTCATTTTTTGACATTGAATGACATATTTTATATCAAATTGGTCTTTTAAAAAGACTAATTTAATGTAAAAAAATTATTAGAAAACTAAAATGATGACCTTTATATATTTAGAGGATTAAAATGAGTATTTACTCAAATTAATATTAGCTGAAAAATAAATTTTAAATATTAATTGTTTAAACACACTATTACATTATAACTATATGATTTTGTTTTAAATAATTTACTATTCCTTTGTCTTATAAACTTATAATTTTATAAATTTTTAAAAGTAATTATGAAAACTAAATAAAAAATTTGTAAGCTTTGCTGGGAGGAATTTTTCTTTCCATGCATTAATATCAGATAGATCTCAGGAAAATTATAAGCCAAACTTAAAAAAAACAATTATATAGCATTTTTTGTCCCCAGTTTTGAGTTAATCAAGAACTTCAACTTAAAAAAGGAAAAATTCTCAAAATTTCAGGTTTCTTCTTTTCTCCGCTGTAAAATCATTAAAATTATTACTTTAACGGACTTAATTTTCTCTATAATGATAATTAATTAAAATGTTAAATTTTATTATTATTATTATTTATTGTCTTTTTATTTATTTATTTATAAGTAGATCAGAATTAAGCTTTAATTTAATTGCATATTGAGTAATAGTATAAGTGAATTAAAATTATAAAAAAATTACATTTCATTAACTTATTATTTTGTCAGACATTATTTTGATATTTTATTTTAAGATAATGATATTTGAAATAAATTATTAAATATTATTTATATTTAATAATATTTAAATATTTATTATAAAATTATTAATTAATAAATAATTAACATTTTAATATTATATTTATAATAAATAATTAAAAGTAAATATTTAATTTAATTTTTTAAAAATACAAAGAATATTAACTTAATCTTTTAATTATTTTTGACATTAAATAAGTTATTTTTTTAAAAAACTAATTTAATATTTAAAAAAATAAAAAAATTAGTTTAATATAAAATAATATTATGAAAATATTATTTTAATATTAAAAAGAATTAAAGGAAGAAATTAACGTCTCGTCTATTTTTAAAAGATGATTTTGAGTATTTATTCAATAATTAACAAGTCACTATCCATCTGGTACCATTCAACATTTTTTGCCTTTTCTCCTCTTAAACAGTTCCCACGTTGTGTCTAACATCTTCAGGTTCAGCTGAACAACATTAGATGCACATTTCTTAGGCTTTGCAACAAATCTCACACATTCCATGTCCATGGCAATTTCAAGGTCTCCACTTTCTTCTTCCGCTTCATCATCTCTGAGCTCTGTCTCTCTTCTCTTCCATCCCATTTCTTGCTCTTCAGTGCTCTCACAAAATCACGCTCTGCCTCTGCCTCTGTCAAAGCCCATCTATCTCTCACCTCTTTCTTGAGACCTTCAGGTTCACCATCGGTGAGTTTTCCAACACTTGGATACAAAGCTTCCATTTTTTTGTTTGACACTTCCTTTAACTGCTCTCAATTGTTATACCCATTTCTCCTTTTGGCTGATTCTCACCCCTAGAGCCGCCAAAATCCAACAGTTCTCTGCCTGTTGGGATTTTCAGTCTCTGGATCGGTTTTCCCTGGATGCCCTCTTTCTGATCTGTTTGTAGACCTTCATTAGAGGTTGCTGTGGTCCTGGGCAATTTTGTCAAACACCCAGTTTTGTTACTAGGAGCTTTTTCAGCAGAGGATTATGGCTCTTCTGAGGCTTGTGAGATTGAAAAAAGGGTTACTTTCTAATAATTACATGAAGCTTTTTTCTGTGATTGAAAAATCCTTCTTAATTGACAATTGTTGAGAGGGATTTTGTTTTGAGGGGATTTATTGTTTGTTGTTATTAGCTATCATTTGGGTGGGCATATTTCTGTTTAATTAGGGTTTCTGACCTTTTCCCAGAAGAAACCTTAATATGTTTCTGAGGATTCTGGTTCGTTTTCTATAGTGCACATATTTGATTTTTCCTGAGTAGCTCTTATAAGGAGGGAGGAAATCAGGGTTATTCAGTTCAGTGTTCCATTCGTGTGTTAGGATGATAGTATGCTAGAAAGTTCTTACTTAATGAGGGTGAGCTTATCTGACTGTGCATTTGGACAAGTAAATCAAAAGGGTCTGGACCTTTTGCCATTGCATTGAAATCAAGCGCATTTGTGCTGTTCTGTCAGCTCCTGTTGATATTCTTGTCAAGATGGCTGTAAGCGGTCGCTGTTTTGTGGAATGGAAAGAGCAGTTTGTTTCACAGGAGCGTGGCAATCGTGTGGTCCACTATTACCTCAAGGATTCTGCTGGGGATTCCATCCTTGCAGTTGTGGGCACTGAGAGGAGCGTTAGACACATGTTTTATGTTGTTGCTGAGGAGTTCCTTGAAGTTTTTGGGAAGGAGGGTTCCATTCCTGCTGGATTCAAATGGAGGTCTAGAAGAGAGGTGGTGGATTGGCTGACATCAACACTATCAAAGCAGCATCTGCAGGGAGATAGAAGTGGTAAATCAATACTTCTTAGTTCTAACTGGTTGCTATTATTTTATATATATATATATATATATATATATTGATATTGTAGGTTGAATAAAGGTGTAAAGTAATAGAAATATACAATCAAGTGATATAGACTAATGAACAATGATATATGTTTTCATGTAAGACAACCAGTCATGTTTAATCTTTCCTGTTATCAATTAGGATCATTCTCTATGGTGTATTTTGTTTGCATTATAGTAATCAAATGTGTTAAGTTAGCAGGAGTATGCCACCTGCTGCCTCTATTTGGAATAATTTATTTGGATTTTTGTTGTGAGGTTTGGTTATGTTCCTTTAATTTGAAGCATTTCTTACTGATTACTTTCAGAGGCTTTGGGGGGGGAGTAAAGAGGGTTAAACTTCAGTTAAGTGTATGATGTATGATTTTTGCTATGGTGTATTTGTTGAAGTGGAATGCTTGTATTTTTAATGATACTTTCATTTCATTGAGCTGTTATGGGATAAGGTTGTTTTTATTGCTTCTTCTTAGTGCTTTTCCCATGGTTTTATTTAAGGAGTCTCAGTCTCTGTTAATATGTATGCAGTGGAATTGGAGAGCTCTTTTGAACTTATGAGTTTCTTTAATTTTGTTGTATTCTTTCTTATTCTTGTTCTTTAGGAGAAAAATTTATCCACCTCTCTAGCTGTACCCTTTCCTCTTTTTATCTTTGACCCCCTGCCCAAAAAATAAAAAATCAGATGCTCTCAGTTAATAAAAGTTATAGTGGAAATCTATCTATTATCGTAATGAATTATTATTTTATTATCAATCACAGTATCGCCCAGTCATTATTTGGCACAAGCTTATGAGGCCTCAGATAGCAATATCAAAGAAGTTGGAGCTCTGCCTACACAAATAGCAGATGACAAGGTATATTCATTTTGTTTCTTTTTCCTTTTTCTTACTTCCTCAATTTCCCTTAATACCGTTTCTAGTGAATGCTTCTGACATATGCATTTACCTCTTTCTCAGGGCCTTTTAATGAGTAACTCCAAAGTGCACAATTCAGACATTGTTTGGTCAGGAGTTGCATGGACATGTGGCAAACAACTTAAGCATTATCCTGCTTTTTGCAGGAATGGGATCAAAATAGCGGTAAGCAACCCTTGAACTAAAATCAAGGACAACTAGCCAGATCATTCCGAGTCCCCCCCAAAAAATGTGAAAGAAAGTTGAGGATATTGAAATGTGATTTCCCTTAACAATGCCTACAACATCAACGCCACTTACAGCACTTTCAGATAAATCCCTAAACATAAACCAACTTTTGCAAAATGGATTATTCTAAAATCAATTCTTGCAAATTTGTTTTTTCAAAATCAGGAACTCACAGCAATCTCAATCCCAAATGCATGTATTTGCTTTGTGCCATGCTTTGTGGTATAGCTTCAATAGTACCCCAATCTCCCCCGGGCAAAGAAGTTTCTTTTTTTTTCTTCCTGAAAATAATACTAGGCAGTTTTATCTCACATTTGCCTTCTTTCTGATATCCAGATTCAATCTTTTGTTTTTGTCATGGCCAAGGGAGAGAATCTTTACGTTGCTTATTTGGAGGATATGTATGAAGACAGGAGGGGGCAGAAAAAGGTTAAAGTGAGGTGGTTTCACCATAATCAGGAAGTCAAGGATGTAATTCTTGTACGAAATACTCACCCTCGAGAAGTTTTTATCACACCTTATTCTCAGGTCATTAGTGCAGAGTGTGTTGATGGTCCTGCCACAGTCTTAACTCGTGAACATTATGAAAAATGCTTGCCTTCTTCTTGCCCTACGTCAACGGACAAAATACATTTGTGCTTTAGGCAATTTAGAAGCAACAAAGTGAAGTCCTTTGACTTGAGTAAACTGTGTGGCTACTACGATCAACCAATTCTTTCTTGCTTGCATCTTGATTTCTTCCAAAACCCTGAGTCTAAGTGCATTAGCCTTGCAGAAGATGAGGAGTTGAGTGCTGGTGATGATGTAAAGCTGGGAGCTAAGAGGACCAGAAGTGGTAGGGGATCTCCTCGGTCTTGGATAGGTCGCCTGGGAGTTAGGAAGTTAATTAGAAGTCAGCAAATGATGGTTTACAAAACCTTCAAGAATGTAAATTATGCTAGGCCAGATAGGCAATTGCCTTCCTTGAAGCAGGTTGAATGTCAGCCTTTATATAACCCTACATACAAGGTTGATGACAAGATAGAGTTTCTCTGTCAAGACAGTGGCATTAGAGGCTGCTGGTTCAGGTGTACAGTTGTGCAGGTATCCCGGAAACTGATAAAAGTCCAATATGATGACGTGCAGGATGAAGATGGAAGCGGCCATCTTGAGGTATAATCAAGCTTTTGAGATAATTCTAAATGCGAATTTCCATGTTAGTTAAACCTTAAAATACGTGCATAAATAACGGGGTTCCTATTTAAATTTTTATAGTTGTATTAACTTGTAAGTAAAAGGTATACTTTATATTATTCCTTTTATGAGTTATAATAAAATATCACAAGTTGATGGACTAATGAGCTTCTGCATAAAATTAGATATCATTCCAGTTTAAGCCTAATGTGGAAAGACATGCTAGACTAATCAGGGATTCAATATTCAACTGAAATCAACTATTCCCATCAGCTTCTAATAATATGCTAAATGATAAGGGTCCATGTCTACTACATAAAATCTCTTATCCATTCAGATTCGTTCAGAGCTATATCCTCAGCCACATTTCTTGCATTTCTCACTGCTTCTGCTGTGTCATCTCTAGAAACTGAGATTTCAAAATATGTAGGAGCAATATTGAATATATAATTATATATTACATAAGATTATGTAGAAGCAATATTGACTTCAAAACTCTTATCTTGATCTTCTCCAACTTGTAGGAATGGATCCCTGCTTTCAAATTGGCCTTGCCTGATAAACTTGGGATGAGACATTCTGGCCGGCCAACCATCAGGCCAGCCCCAACTTATGAGGAACAAGAACTGGCTGTTGAGGTTGGAACTGCAGTTGATGCATGGTGGAGTGATGGCTGGTGGGAGGGGGTTGTAAGTGGAATTGATACTTGCAGTGATGATAGTGTGCAAGTGTACTTTCCTGGTATGCTATATTAATTTTCTAATCCAGCTTTTTGTTTCCTCTAAAATTATTCCATCCTTCTCTGTTTTGTAATAGAATGTTTTTGGTTATTTTTTGTGGTATCAGGTGAAGGCTTGCTAATGAAAGTGTGCAAGAAGGATCTAAGAATATCTAGAGATTGGTTGGGGGACAGGTGGATTAACATTGAGGCAGAGCCTGATATAGCCTCAGCTATATTCTCATTTAATAGCTTTAACACAAAGCTTTCCATGTCCCCGTCTATAGCTAAAGATGTTGACTACGTTGGTTTTGCTAATTCATGTCATGATGTTCCTGTTGGTAACAAGTCTAATGAACCAGATATTGTTGAAGAGAAATTTGTGTCTTGTGAGGGCTTTGCTGAAGATGTGGATTGGGTTCATGATAATAAGCCCCTCTCACATGAAAGTGTTGATAATATTGAGATACATGGAAGTTCTGATAATGAAAACAATGGTGATGATGATGGAAAGGACAGCAATGATGATGGTGATAACAAAGACGTTGATAATGATGATAGGGATATGGAGGTGTTTGGCACTTCTGGGCAGGACTGTAAAGCTGTAGAACTCATGGAAGTGGCTGTATAAACATTTTTTTAGAACTCATGCATAAACTTATGATGGTGCTGATTGTAGAGCTCTGCCATCATCTCATGCTTTGTTGTAGTTTGAGTCCTGTGCTAGTCTGTTAGAATGTAAAGAGTTTCACTGGTATGTGGAGAAGCTGATTGCTTTTTTATTTCTTTAGTTGCCTTCATAGATGTACAGTGTTGAGAAAGTGTGTTTCTTTTTCTTCCTTCCCATTGATTGTATTAGAAATTAGATTTATTTCATACAAGACATATTGTTGACCAATTTCACTTGTCTGACTAGTTTCATTAATTTGGAGCCTGCATATTTAAAGATATCAAAGCGCAAGCTTTTCCTTGTCTTCTTGGTTCCTTCAGGGTTGCCAAACAATACCATGATAATAATTTAAGTTTCCTTTTGAGTGTTGCTTCAAGGACGGGTTAACAGAGTAAAAACACCTTACGATTCATTATGATCCTGATAGATACAGATTGAGCATCTGGGACCCTGTACTGGTCACTTCGAACACATAAAAATAAAAGCAACAAATATTTTCATTTGGTGATGAGTAAGATAAACAAGGAGATAAATAAATAATAATATATATCATCCAATGGTTGCAGCGTAATGCTACAGTCTGAGCCACTGATCTCCATTTATAAAGCTCTTGCCCAGGAAAGGCCTTGCTTCCTCATAGCTGAATGATTTTGACCACGGCACCCTACGTCTTCTATCTGCTCCTCTTCCCTGGCACTGAAACTCCCCAAACACTGCAGTCCTGAAATACCAGTTGCTTAGAGATAATCTACAATATGAATTCTTGTTTAACAATGTCAAATTTAGAACAAGTAGTAGTATACTTCTTTCTAGATGGGTGATTCCATTCCGTCCATCCTTCGGGAGTAATAATATCATCCATATCACACTTTGAATATATTACTCTTGAGAAGTCCCCCCATGCTCTGCCAAGGTAGACAGTGCCAGTTCCTCGAATTGTGCAGCCTACAAAAGAAAACCCTGTATCTTCATGTGGTGAATCCCTGTGATGAGCTGCAATTGCGCCATAGTTCTCGGCTACTGACTGAAGACGACACTTCTGGTCAGTAGACACCAGACTCTCAGGTGTCAGAATTACTCACAATTCCTTTGGTTGCAGCAAATAAATGAACATGGTAACCAGTTTAACTTGGGTAACAAAGAAAAGACTCATCTTACCTCATACAGTGATTTTGCACTGCCAAAGATAAAATCAATTTTTCCTTGGATGTAACACTTGTAGAAGTAATGGGTTCCTGTGTTGTCTAAGAGAGTGTCCTGTGTTCCCTTGATCCTAACTCGATAGAACATGGCTCTATCACTGTTTATCCTCAGTGCCACTGCTTGCATTCCATTTCCACCAGGCACTGCAACTACTGTGTTCTGCAACCACCCAAAGATTTACAAATTCCAAATTGCACCTGGTTTCTCATCTTGTGTTTGGGAAGCAAAATTTTTGTCCTTACCTCAAAAGTGACCCCAGTTGCACAGAAATAATCTGATTCTACTCCTACAGTTGCTGAACCATAGGTGCCCAATGCTTGGCCATTTGGGCCTCTGTCCGATGACTTACTGTTCCAAGTAATTACAGCACCTGCTGTTTGATTTCTTTTACCTATAAATGAAATATATGGTTTGGTGTTTGGCACAAGCACCTTTTCTCTGCATATATTTCAGATAAGGAAGGGTAAAAATATAGAATTCAAGACTAAGGATAAAGCCATGAAGAATCAGGAAATTTTGGAAACCAAGTATAACTGCTGGTTCAAAGACCAACCAAAACCAGCTCCTTTAACCCCAAAACAAGAATGTATCTTTTCAAAATGAGAATTAAGGGAAAGAATGAAAACAACTCCTTGCAGAAAGTAACTGCTTCTGATTAGAACTAATTAAAATGACACAATGGTTGTGAAAAATAAGATGTCAAAAATTTACATCGAAGTGTTAAAAGATGAATTTAATCTAAATATGAAAATTATACAGTTACTCACCTGTAAATTCCTGGATAAATGTATATTTTCACCCTTTCTGTGTTGTGATCTGGAACCATATCCACGGCTCCTTGAACAGTTTTCGAATGTCCCCTGCCATGCTGGTCAACCACAATAACTCGAACCTCGTTATTGGACTTCAAGGCCAACCTTTGCTCATCCACCTGCAAATCTTCCCAGCTAATGTAATTCCTAACAGGGCCATGGCCATAGCCACTGCCACCTTCTGCTAAATCCACCTGAACCCGCATCAGGAAAACCAAAACAAACAAGGCTACAACTCTAGAAGACAACCTCATCATCATGGTCTGGCACCCCTGCCACTCAGAGAACAAGAAACTCGGTACGAAGGTTTAGGTGTTAATGTACTATAAAAACAAAATGAAAACAAGAAACTCCAATGAGATAGAAGCTTGTTGTGTTCATGAAATAATGAGGTAACGGTTTTTAGAGTTGAAGCGTGGAGTAGCTGATTGCAATAAATAAGCGAGCGTTGTGGTGATACGTCTGTTCCAATCCTAGTAAGGCCTGCATGTTGTTATGAAATATAAAGAGGGAGACTTTCATACTACAAGTAAGGAATGCAAAACAAACATGGGTTTGTTTTTGAGTTTAATTGAAGGAACATAAAGAGACTTTGTCTCTGTGATTGAAGTTTTTTGTTTTTTGTTTAGCAGAAACGTTAAATAAATGAAACTCTGCTAAATGCAGCAGAAAGAGTGTTGGTTAACTGGGAGCGTTTTATTTTTAAACTTGATCACAGAGAAGAGGAGACGGTTCGTAGCATAGTAGTTTAGAGAGGACGAACTCGGCAACAAGAAGAGCGGTTGTAGCTTCATGGGGTGCAGGCATTGGGTGAAACTGCCCCCCACTATGGTCTTGGATCTTTCTCTATGGCCTTCACTTTTTTTTTCTCCTTTCAAAATGATAAACCACCAAATTAACTGTCACGGTGTCACCACTTGTTCAAATTTTTATCTAGCACAAAATTAGTTTGATATGTTTAAATTAATATATGTTGTAGCTCTCTTTTTTTTTTCTTCCAATTATTTTGCTGCAACATATACATTGCTAATGGGATTTTGGAACTGTATTGATTTTCGTCCAGCAGATAGATGCACAGTACGAGTTGGACTTTGGACGTTACGGTTCAATTACTACCACTGATTGTGAATATTTAAGTGTCTTTTTGTGTGAGAGATTCTTAGGTATTTTGAAAATACTATAATATTTTATTTAAAATGTAACATGTGATATTGCATGATGAAACATGTCGTTAGATTAAAATTAAAATATTTTTTAAAACAATTTAAATTTAATTTGATGGTTAAAAAAATTAATCAAAATAATACTCTTAAAATATATTAAAATTTCTCCTTCGTGCAGAGCAAACAGTAATAAATAATAAATTTATTAAGAATGATTTTTGTCCCTCCTAAACTCTCGTTAGGACAGTGACAAAGCAAAACTTATTGCAATACCGGTTCGTATGCTATGGGAGGTTGAGATCAAAAATGTAAAACGCAAGTGTAATTATTGTATCAATATAACAAATCATAGATATTTCTGGCAGTGCTTGACTTGTTAGATTGAAAACCTATGTGTTTCTTTCCCCTTTTTCTCTTATTCTGATTCATTAGACTTTTGGCACGTATAGAAATTGAATGTATAAAGAGAGAATATAAAATAATTATAGCTTGTTTTAAAAATCTGTCTTGTGGTGGACACTGTTATATGATTAGGCAATTGGATGGGAATATTTTCTTCTTTATAAGTTGACCGGCCCATTGATTATTGATTACAGTACATTAATCTCCTAATTCACAATTAGGATATCAATGATTGGATTGGATTTCACATAGACGGAAACAGATTCCCATAGCTGATGAGAAGGTATAATGTAAGGTACAGAGCAGTTGAAGCTGAAGCTGAAGCTGTTCGTTCAAGGTAGTGAGGGACCTCAACCTGCCTTGAGAGAACAAAATAAAGGTGTATACTTAAGATGGCTGGGTTGATAATAAGGACAATAAATGCAATTATCATATTGAGTGTAGCAGTTACAATATCATATAGCAGTGGGCTAAAGAATAATGGGAGTGAATTGATTATTACCTTTATATATTTCTTCGGTTTGTACAATACCAAATCATTTCAAATTCTCCCTTCGCTACAGTCAGTGGCCATTTAAGGAAAAAACAATTAATAGGCTGCACTCATGAATCTGCTTCAAAGTCTTGGAGGTGATGGTCACGAGTGCCATAATCCTCTCTCTGTATAACGCCCACAAACACAACACACTTGCTTTCATCATCCCCACCTCCCCCGTTATATAGTCAATTGTTGATTAGGCACGTAGATTGATTGATATCAACTTGCTCAATTTAGATATCCACAACTTCACACATGACAAGTAAAGGAAGTGACTCAATAAGGACAAGGAAAAGGTTATGGATGGAGCAACCGGAAATATGAACCATAAAATATCAGAAAATGAGCTCTCTTTGTTTTGGGTTGGATTCTTGAACTTCGCCCAATAATTTTCTCTCCAAGTAATAAGTCCAAGTTCTTTAACTTTGGTTTTTTTTAAAAAGAATTTAACCAACCAACGATCTATTTTAACCTTAGCCAACCAATTATCTAACATACACACAGTTTTTTATTTTAAAAATAGTAATTCCATAATATTTAATGTTCTTCATCAAATTATGTATAGAATGGTAGAATTTATATATTTATATATTTTTTATATCGATTTTATCTTACTTTAGAAGTGTATGCGATATATTGTATAATTCACCATTCTAAAATTAGAAAAAGTATTCGCGATGCCAGCATTAAAAAGTTAATTATACGTTGATATTGCAGTTTTGATATTTTAAAATAAAATAAAAAACAAAATTGACTTTAAGTTTTTGTAAAAGAATTTTAAAATTCTTTAAAAGTAAAAATTATATAGAAGTGGTATCTTTGTAACTTTTAATAGCTTGTTTGGTTACGCTTCAAGTGAACTTAAACGCGGATTTTCTAAAAGAAAATATTTTAATTTTAATAAACACTCTTGCAAACATTAGATGGCATTTGAAAAAAATCTAAACCTTAAGTTATACATTTTTCTTTTGTCACGAGTTAACATCGAAATAGTAAAACTCACTTTCTTTTAATTTTTTTATGTCATTTTTGTATCACTTTTAATAATATATATTGCAGAATTTTATTGTATAAATAAGGGAAAAAAAAGATTTTAGGAAAGTAAAAAATCAACCCAAAATTTGAAAACCCTTTTTCTATTGGAATAGAAGCCAAAAAAGAAAAAAGAAAAAAAAAAGCCATTCTTTTGGTAAGCAAAAAAGTCCATTCTATATGCATACTCTTCCTTGTCTTGCAATTTCCAAACCAGGCTTAGCAAAGGGAAGATAGAAGATGTTCAGCGATTGTTTCGTCCATTTCTTCAGCTACAGTTCTTTCGCTTTCTCTCTCTGATTCCTCCTTTACTATATATATTGTGAGGCAAAGTTCTCTTCTTTCTATCACCTTGAACCTCAAAAGCTCGAATTCTCTGCACTCTGCAACTGGGGTTTATGCTGCTCCTCATTTGTTGAATGCCCCACAATGCATATGCATAGATCCACCTCCACAAACCGTGGATGAGTTTAGTCATTTCTTTCTGTGATCATGTTAATACTCTGTTTGCTAGCTGTGGAGGATTCTTTATATATATATATATTTGTAAAAAAGAGAAAAAAACAAACAAACTATTTGATGAATTGTCTCCTAAAATGTATTGATTTCAGCATTTGATATTCTTTCTGAGCATTTACAATATAAGCTTATGTAGAAAACTGAAACAGTGAAATGAAAAAAGAAAAGAAAAGTCAAGTTAATGTTCTTTCAGAAAGCTTAGTGGCTATCAATGACATGGGGTTTCAACGTGATTCTGATTAATTTTATCTGGGTTTTCGGTTATTCTTTTCACTCAACAACATTTTTAAGTGTTAAGTCAAGAGTGGCATGGTTCAATTAGTTATTTTGATAATCAAATGGTCTTTAGAGACTTGGAGACTCTGAAGTCTAAATTCTTTATCACTTGGCATTGGTGCAGATGCAGGTACCCTATGTTGGTCAATTCCTTATTTCCAGTTTCCATTTGATATTTGTTTTCTTTTAGAGTTTCAGTGTATCACATAGGAAGGCTCATTCAAAGTGCGCATTTTACTTGGGGGACAATGTGTAATTAGATCATTGTAATTTGTACCTCTCTAATTGTAAATTGTGTCTGATAAGTCAGCCAGTTGGTTTAATATGTTGCGTAGATGCTAGCTAGTTAATCACCAGTGAAACATTTTCCACGAAATAAATAAATAAAAAATGGTTATTCCCTGGAAGGTTGACTGTAGCCCACAATATCATAGGTGGGAGGTGGCCAAATTAAGATGAATGTACCTTGCAAATTGCAATTGTCAGCAAGCTTTGGACAAATGCTCCTTTAGAAGTAGATTTGAATCATGGTTTTTGAAGACTTCCTTGGTAGAAAAGCGGTGAGTGAGTAATTTTGTAAAATTTTATTATGCTGGAAGATTATAGTTGCATGATGCTTCTATAATCCCTTAACACGGAGTGGAAGAACTAGTAGTTGTACTGTTATGAGATGGACTTGGCCCTCCGCTTGTTTGAGAACATGCTGGAAATGCAACCAAAATGCACTGTTTTTGGAATGTTAAAAAATGAGATTTGATTTGATTTACAAATCAAGTTTTGTGTTTAGAATGTTTAAAAATAGGAATTGATTTAATTTTAAAATCCTTTTGATTTAAGTTGTATGTATTTAAAAATCCATTCAAATTTAGTTGGATTTAAGTGGATTTGATTTGATTTTAAATTTAATTATTTAGATTGACTATTTTATCCTTATTTACTTTTTGATTTTACCTCACTAACCTAACAATATCATTGTTAAAAAAATAAAATAAGAAAATAAAATAAAATCAATTCCTTTTTTAATGAGTTCTAAACATAAAAATTAGTTTCTAAATCAATTCAAATTTAATTTTTTATAAATGAGTTTAAAACATAAAATTTGATTTTTAAATCAAATCAAATCTATTTTTAATTGATTCCAGACACAACAAATATGATTCTTGACCAGAGCCTATTGAGAATTTTGGACGCTGGAGATAAGAACTGTAAATGCTCTGCTACTATATGGAAGCTGTTAGACAGCACTTCCGTGGGAGTTCTTGGTGGTATCTTGTTAAGAAAAAAATTTATGTTCCCATGCATAGAGTTATGTGCTGGTTACTATCTAGTGGAAGAAGAATGCTAGTTTGGAGGTTACTTTTGATCTATTGTGTGCAGAACACGCACAAACAAAGAAAAGAAAAAACTCTTGAAAATTGTGGCCGTCTTTATTTTGATGTGAGTTTCTCTTCAATGAATCTAAGTTCACATAACTGTTACGAAGGTGTAATGGCTCAACTGCTCACACCAAGGTCCAGATTTTTGTATAAGTTTGTGCAGATGTTTAGACATCTGTTTGTTTCTAAATTCATATTTAATACTTGATTGGGGATTACAAGAAATATTCTTGGTTGATTTCATAGCTATGCTTTTAAAGCATCTTGTCTAATCCAAAATAAAGCTAATATCTGTAACCAGCTATGATTTGGATCTAGTGACGGACTGACGGGTATCTAATTATGAATTATTCATTTTAATAGGTGATAAATAGCTTTTTTTTTCCCTGTAAGCGTGTAATACAGTTGATTGTCATGGTGGTCTTACCGGTGATATAGTCCGACCCTTCCTCAATGGCAAGCGATTGTATTGTGGCAACCTTATCACTTGGTGTCAATTTTATTACTTTATTACCTAACCAATTATTGTGATAGTTATTTAAGTTTCTTTATAAGTATTGCTTCTATGTGCTGGAAGAGGTCCCGTATCGTAATATAAGTTCAAGAGCACAAAACACTTTCTGACTGAATATAAAATTGTTTACAATTATGATAGTATGATACTTTGACAGTTTGAGTGTCTTGAACCCTAAACTTGTCAGTTAAGAGAAATGACAAAGCAAATTTCCTTTCTGTGATGCTTATGTAAATGGAGGAAGAAAACCTAAGAAATCTGATGCTATCTAAATAAAGGAAGAAAACCCTGTAACCAGAAAGGTAAGAAAATCTAAGAGATGAATAGAGAACAATATATCATCTAGTGAGTGAACTGGAATAGCTATTGTAGTCTAAGCCATCTGTCTCCATCTATGTAGGCTCTGCCCAGGAAAGGCCTCGCTTCCTCACTGCTGAAAGCTTTTGACCATCCCACCCTCCCAGTTCTATTTGATCCTTTTCCCGAACACTGGTACTCCCCAAAGATCGCATTCCTGTAATACCAGAAACTTGTTAGATTAGGCAATAATCTATACCGTGTCATTTAAATGAGAAAGAGTTAGTATGATACCTCTGTCTAGATGAAATATTCCAATCACTCCATCCAGTGCGGTCAATGATATCATCCATGTCACAGTATGAATATATTGTTGTTGCATACTCCCCCCAAGCTCTCCCAAGCAAGATACTACCGGTTCCTTTCACATTGCAACTCACAAATGAAAATCCTGTATCTTCATCAGCTGAGTCCCTGTGATGAGCTGCAATTGCTCCCCCATAATCAGCTACTGAGTATAGTAAACACTCCTGGTAGCAGACACCAACATCAAAGGGTAGAAAAATCAGTCAACTTAGAAATAAAAACATTCGAAACAATAACAAAAGCAACCTACATGAAAGAGTGATTTTGCTTTGCCACATATAAAATCAACGGTTCCTTGAATATAACTTTGGTAGAAATAATGGGTTCCTGTGTTATCTAGGAGGGTGTCCTGTTCCCCCACAAGCCTAACTCGGTAGAATACAGCTTTATCACCGTCTACCCGTAATGCTATTGCTTGACGTCTATCTGCATCTTTATCTACCAAGTTCTGCAAAAACATCAAAATGGTGTAAGTTACACGTGTTTGGTCATTCATATTACTAGAGTAGGGTAGCAATAAGTTTGATCTTACCTCAACACTAATAGCAGTTGCGCAGAAGAAATCAGATTCTATCCATACAGTTGCTGTATTAACCGTGCCCACTTCTTGGCCGTTTGAGCCTTTGTCTGATGCCTTGGTACTATTTGTAATAATAGGTATGGCATTTGCAAGGGCCGTTACATTTTGTGCATTGGCATTGGTCGTTACATTTGGTGCATTGGCAGTGGCCGTTAGATTTTGTGCATTGGCATTGGCCGTTAGATTTTGTGCATTGGCTGTTATATTTGGTTTCCCTATAAATGAAATAAACGGCTTGCTTTTCGGCACATGCACTCTTTCTCTGCATAAATTGTGTATGAGCTGCACATTAATTATTTCTTGTCCTAACTATACGAATATTGAAATCTAAATTGTGCATGAGATACATGTTATTTCTTACCTAATTATACAAATACAGAAATTTAAGATTTTCCATTGCAAACCAAACCACTTACCTTCTTAAAGAGGCAAGCCCTTCCCATAATATATATATCACTGTTTTCTTAAGTTAATTTTTGCTAATTCATGTGGGAAAAAGATAACAAGCAAAGACAGATAACAAATTTGCATTCTCCTGTTTTTCTTTAAAAGGTGACATTATCATGTTAAGAGAGATAAACACAAATTATTTATATGCAGAACTAATAGTGGATTCTTATATAAGAAAATTTGTGTCTTTTTCTCAAGTTATGTCGTTTAAGAAAAAAGAGATTATCAAAATAAAATAAAATATTAAAAAACAACAGCTTTAGGATGACAATGCTGTAAAACAACATCAGAATATTTGAATCAAAACTAATCAAATACACTTGAAAATAACTATCAAACTTAATTTATTCTTACATACCTATAAGTTCCCGGATAAATATATATCTTCACCCTTTCTGTGTTGTCTTCCGGAACCATATCCACAGCACCTTGAACAGTTTTTGAATCACCATTACCACCCTGATCGACCACGATAACTCGACCACCAACATTGGAGGCGAGCGTACGCTCATCGACCCTGAAGTCATCCCAAGTAATGAAGTTTCTGGCATGGCCACTATGCACCTGAACACACTGCAGCAACAAAACTGGAAGAAAAACCAATATATACAACGTACAAATATATAACCTCATCATAGCCATCCCTCCTCTAGGATAAAGAACACACTTGAGCTATGTGAGTTAACTCTACCCTCAGAAAAATCAATACTATGAAGGAACGTACGAATAAATCAATATATACAGGCAAGTGTTCCTATCTTGGAAGGACTTAAATTTCATGAAGAGAAAGAGAATAGCACTCAAAATGAAATGGTGCAGAAACTTATAGGAATGGGAGAATGCAAAGATGAATTTGAGTTTAATTGAAAGATATCCGAATCTAAGTTTAAGCAGAAAGTGATTAATTGAAACTCTACTTGATGCAGCAGAAGGAGTGATATTGTTTAAGTTTAAAGAGAACTCCGGAACAAGAAGAGCGGTTGTATCTTCATGGAGCCTGCGTAGGCATTGGATGCAATCAAGATTTTTTTTCCGGAAATTTAATTTGGCTATATTATAATATTATATTTAAAAATAACAATAAACTACCAAACTATCTGTCATCAGGTATTAATTAACAATTTAATAGATGGTCCAAAGTTCATTTAATTGACCGGTGCAAACTAATGTACATATATGAATAAAAAATAGAACTTCTTTATTTATTTATTAAAATAACGAGTAATGATAAGTGCATACTATTTTTTTCACACCATTTTTATACTTGGTTAACAATGAGTAAATGTTTGGTTAATACAATATATCATTTGGTTAATGAGTTTTACTAGCTTGTAAATGATTGGTTATCAAAACTCATTAATCAAATAATATACTGTATAAACTAAAAATGTATTCATCGTTAACCAAATGTAAAAGTGGTGTAAAAAAATGGTGTGCAAGAATCATTATTGTAAAATAATTTTGATAACTTTTTTACAGCATAGACATATAATACTAATGGGAATTGGGAACCATGAGTTGTATTTCTGTATTGTGGTGAATGCTGAACTTTTTTTCGATTGATTTTTAATTCGAAAATTTTTCTTTTAATTGTATATATTTTTGTTCTATATTTGATTTTCCTTTTAAGGCACAGTACTAATAGGATTCAGGAAATTCAGAGATATATGTTCTTGTTAGTAATGTTTTTTTTTTTTGAGGGATTCTTGTAAGTAATGTTGACGCTTCTTATTTTTGTATCTTTTGTATTGAAAAAGTGGTAGTATAAAATGATTAGGATTAAATCTGATCCCCATATACAGAAGTGTTTAAGATTATAATAGCGGTTGTAAATTGCAAGTATAATTGTAATAGAATAAGAAGACCGACTTTACGTAGCTAGACTAGATATATAGTTGTGTTTGGAAATTGTTTGGTATAATATTTATCGAAAAATTACATGGTTATTTATGTTATAATTATAAGAGTTTAAAGTGTAAAGTTTTTCATTATCATCTAATGGTAAGGTGGCACATCATTAAATATTTAATAATACATGATTAAATAATAATATACAGTGATAATGAATTAAAATTAAAATTTAATTAAAAATATAGAAAATTAATAATAATCTCCACCGTAATAGCATTATTTATTTTATTTATAAGGGCCATGTTAGTATAATTAATATAATATGTAAATGTTCAAGTGCACTAAATTGGGCTTTCTCAACTGCCACTGGATTAAGAAATATGGTCCATTTGACAGCACATAAGAAGTATATATATACACAGAGGGGAATATTAAGAATTAAACCAAGTTGATTTCTTGAAAATCTGTCCTGTGGTTCAGCGTGGTGAGCACTGTTACTAAATTAGGCCATTTCATTTGGTAGGAAAGCAAACTGTTCCGTCAATTGGGTAGGGGAATACATTAATTTGACTTCATAATTCACAATTATGATCTTAATGATTGGATTACATAATATACAAAAGCACATAATAGCTAGCTACGGAGAAGTCAGTTGACGAGAGCAAAGGTATGTGCTTAAATTTAGATGGCTGAGCTGAAAGCCTGAAACAAATAAACAAGAGGATAAATGGGCCGTTCATTTTGATTGTGGCGGTTACAATCTCAGTGCCCCTGAAGAATAATGATGAGTTACTACTACTGATTTCAACTCTTTATTCATATAACAGTCAGTCTGTCAGTGGCCCTTCTTAACTAAAGCAATTGATAAACTGTCCCCATAAGCTTAAAACATGGAAGTCTTCATTCATGGTGATCACCTTCTTTCAGTACCATCCCCACCATCCACCTTTCTTATAGCCAATGGTAGTTTAAACAGTTCAACTTAAAAAAAGAAAAAAGAAAAAAAGAATGTAAATATGAAATTGGACCATATTGGATTGGAACTTGAATTTGAATGGCCATGCTAATGCTATATTGGTTTTAACAACTAAACAAATGACCCACTTGAACTTGAGAAGCTCAACAAAGAAACGACAGCGTTTGAAATTACATATTATCTTACACCACAGTGCCCTAAAAAAAAAATTTATGGATAATTCTTTGCAAATTGCAGGGTGAGCAGAGTGAGTGAGATAGAATCATTGAACTGAAGAGCTTCAATGGCGGTTTTTTCTGTGTCTTCGGCACTAGTTCCTCCTCTTTCACTCTCCAATTCTTCCTCTTGGGTGTGTTCCAAGTCAAAGTTATCGTCTTTATACTTTCTCTCTGGTAACACCTCCAAGCTTGGAACCCCAAAACCTCTGCACTCATCAACTGGGGTCTATGCTGCTCCCCAAGTGTTGGATTCCCCTGAATCCGTAGACCCACCTCCAGAAACCCTAGATGATGAATCTGACTCCGCCACCTTTCAGGTTTGTGCTTTCACCTTTCTCCATTTCCATCCGTAGAAGAGAAAAATAAAAAATTTCTTTCTTAAATGTATTAGTGGCAGGATAGGATAGGTTATTTTATGTGCAAGCCAATGGACATTAAATTTACATAATTTAAGCTTTATGGAGACAAAGTGAAGTGAAAAACAAATGAAAATTATGGCAATATTCTTTCAGCTTTATGCAGTGTAATCAATGTCTTGTTTCTCAGGAAGATTGGTAAGTCTATAAATGAGATTGGCTTCAACATTATTCTGATTTAACTTGGTCTGCTTTTTCCTTTATGTGTTGGTGTTTTAGGTTGGAGACTTGGAGAGTCCCAGTACTTCGTCAATTAGCATTGGTGCAGATGCAGATACGGTATATTCATCAATTCCTTATTTCCAGTTGCTGTTTGATATTTTTTTCTTTGGGAGTTTCACTCTTTCTCTCACAAATGGGAGGGAAAATGAGTTCTCAACATGACTGTGTTTGTGGGGAAAATATATTCTACTATCTATTGTATGGAATTATGGGATGCTTTGGTCTACTAAACTCAGAAAGTTCTTGCTTAGTTTTGGGATTTTCTGATGACTTCAATTATCCCACATTGAGTAATCAAGGACACTCAATGTGGTACTTAAGGCATGAAGCTCTCCCATCCAATAGGCTAGTCTTTTGGGATGGGCCCTCCACTTCTAATTTCATCCAAACGCACCTTGAGCACACTGTATTCGTTTACATGTGTCAAGGGGTTGTAATATGTACTACAGCAATATGAGAGGCTGCAGCATTAGAAAATGGTCAAGTTGATGATTTGTGCTTGATTACTTTTTCAAATTATGGTTTTGCTGCTCCCATCCTCTCTGTCTCTCTACTCATTTTACATGGTTTCCAGAGGAACATCTTCAGAACTAAGAAAGCTAGTTTTTATCTTAAATGAATTTAGTAGCATATTCTTATGAGACCATTAGCTAGAAGAGTTCCAAGAAGTTGAGTGATTTTGATTTTAATTTTTATTTAACATTATGTGCATTATATATTTATATATGATTTCCTTCTTTGCTGTGCTTCAATTTGATGATATTAATATTTGCGTGCTGTATAATTTTGATGTTCAATGCATAAGAAAATATTCTTGTAAGGTGATTTTCTGTTCCATCACTTTTTTTTTTTTTTAAGGATTTGATTAGTAATCTTAAATAATTTTCACTCTGTTTTATTCTGGGCTATTCTTTTTATGAAGTGAGTATAGTTTGACTAAAGATTTTTCTACTTTTCCTGGTAAGTGGTGTAGTATAGAACATATAGGTTGCTTGTCACGGTTGGATTGGCAGTATTTCCACTGATATGTTACATTCCTTCCTATGGCAATTCTATTACTACGTACATTTAATTAATGTGGATTCAGCATCACCTGTTGGCTTATTTTTCATGGATTTCTTTGTAAAGTTGTCTTGTAGTTGAAATGGTCCAAACAGAAGCCTAAGGATTTGAGGATGGGTTTCAAGCATTGACTTGTTTTTCTTATGCCTATCCAGAAATTAGAATAACTATTCAAGACATGTCTGTCAATTTTTGTGTATTCTCATAAAAACCAGATCATCTGATTTTTTTCCCCATTCTCAGATGGCACCAAAGCAAAAAATTAGAATCAAACTTAGATCTTACTGGGTGCCCTTGATAGAGGATTCATGCAAGCAAATATTAGATGCAGCAAGGACTACCAATGCAAAAACCATGGGTCCTGTAACATTACCAACTAAGAAGCGAATTTACTGTGTTCTTAAATCCCCACATGTACATAAGGATGCTCGGTTCCATTTTGAGATCAGGACCCATCAGCGTCTCATTGATATTCTATATCCTACTGGCCAAACAATAGATTCTCTGATGCAACTTGATCTTCCTGCTGGTGTTGATGTGGAGGTCAAGCTCTAAGGATATCTTCCTTTTGAGGTTCTTAACCATATTGAAACTGAGTCAGCTTCAATTTGCTTTTAATAGTCAAGAAATATAAATCATTGACAGATATCATATATTTCGCTGCCTGAACCTTGATTTCTATGACCAATGTCATTTTGTTTTTTCCCCTTCAGTCCCCAACAAGGTTCTCAAAAAGTTCTGGGTTCTTGCCTGTTGTTGCGTAGATATTTGTATTCCATATACAATGTTATGTAATTCTGATATGACGTACAATTTTTGTTTTTGTAGTAAATTATGCTCATGAAATTATTTTGATTGGTTTGAAAAGTTATGTATGATGCTATTCCTGTAATTTTTAATTTAAAAAGGAACTGAAGGGTTTAATTATCAGGCTTTCTGGTCCTTTACCATCTGGCTTTGATATATTTTTTATCCTTCGTGGGATGTCCCTGATACATTCTGCACCTCACTAATGATTGGAACCCTCTTTTCTTGGACTTATTTGACTTTCTTTTGCTCTCTTGGTTTGCGCATGCTACTTTTTCAAGCATGCTTGAAATTAGTATGATTATTTTATTATATTGAAGTAGAAGCTCTATTTTTGACATTTTAATGCATTTGTAATTTAGTATGCATAAGTGTTTTCTGCAGGTCCAGAATAAACTTGTATTGTCGGCATGTGTTTATTTATTTTTTTGAAACTCTTGAATGACTATTTGATCTTGCCCATGATATTGCCTTATTCTTAAATCAACATCATCTTTATTGATGTTTTTGCATGCAAATGCTGATTTCTTGTCCAATTTCTGGCATTATTGATGTTCCTTTGATTTCATTTTTGTTATCCTTTCAACGAATTGAATTTCTTATCGGAACAAGTATCTGGCGGAGGACACTTCCAAATTAGTGTTATAGAGTGTGACTGCTGGGACAAGTTTGTTGAATGGTAACCTGATTTTTCAAGTAGACAATAGGCATATACAGTTTGTTGGCCATGTTAGTTAATCATCTGTCTTCCTTTTGATTCATTCCTTGATGGAGCTTTGTTGAATTGGATGGAATTGGCCAACATGGACGTCAAATGTAATGCGTAATGAAAAGTGTTTTGGAATATTGAATTTTGTCAAATTACTTCATCCTCTAGTCCCTTTCTTATATTTTTAACTTTTTTTTTATTGATTTTTATTGATATCTATTCTTCCAAAGAGGTGTCACATTTGTTAAACTTTACATTTTGCGTTGCTTGTGGAACAAATGACAACCATACCTTACCTCCTACAGGATCTCCCTCTTAGTTTTCCTTTTTTTCCTTTTGATGCATGCTCATTAGAATATGAATTTAAATGAGGAGCATTCTTTTAAAGGAGACTCGGTGTTTGATCAAGCATAAAGTCCATTAATAGTTGCACACGTGTAAGGGTGTGTACAATCTAAATTGATCGAGAAAAGTTAAAGTGGGTGTTCAGTTGTTAGTATGTGAGGAGTCCGAAGAATCTCTTAAGTAATAGTACACTAATTTTTCATACTAACATTGATTACTAACTCGGTTTAAATTTTGTGGAGTATGATGCAGTTACCTTCTCTCAAGTAATAGCCCGTTATAATGCTACATGGACTTTTTGTTTTTCTGTCGCAATCTGCACAAATGCTGATAAGACTATCTCTTTGGCTCTAATGAAACATCTATGCATACTATCTTTTGAGTTGAAATGGCTCAATATTTGTGAATGATATCTCTCTCTTTTGGGAAGAATAGTGGACTATGCTAGTTCTGCTTCTAAGGATGCCAGATTCTGTCATCAAATTGCTTGCTAAATTAGAACTCAAAGTCAGATAGCTTCGCTGTGTTTGGATAAGGGATTTGAAGAGATGAATGTAATTTTTAAGAGTATTTAAAATACTATTTACTAGAATACTATGTTTGGATATTTGATATAGGAATTTTAGAAATTCTTTGACATTTTGGTCGAGTATTTTAAACTTCAAAATAAAGGATTTGAAATTACACCTACCAAGGTGGAATTTCTAAAATTCTTTCTACTAGATGAATCCTTATGGTTACATTCCTATGGCTTCTCCCCCCTTTTGCATACTTTCCCATGCCTTTGCCATGTTTCTCTTTGGCATGCTCGATCATGGAAGCAAGCCATTCTCTCTGCTCTTGCACCAGAGCTGGTTGTTGTGGGTGTGAGGACGGATTTTCTCCTTTTTGCTAACGTTCTCATGCCTCCAAGTTTCTCGTTGGCAAGCTCGATCATGGAAGGAAGCTTTATCTCTACTCCTGCGCAAGAGCTACACATGAATTTGGCTTTGTAATTAGGCGGTTGTTGTTGTTGATTGTCCCACATTCAAGAAATTGATCCATTTGGAGTGCAAAGAGAAGTCATTTGAATGTAGGTACTAAGGGTATGAATAGTTTTCCATTTTTTTTTGGCAGCTTAGGGATTAGAATACTCAAAAACATAGGAGTTCTCCAATGGAGGGTGTGAGTGCCATGTTAACCCTCCACCTTGGGTTTTGTTGCTCTTTCCATCTCCTCTATGGCTATTGTTTAACAATGAAAATTCCTTTGCCAAATTTGATAATCCAAATACAAAATTTGATAAATGAAGAAAATGTAATTATTTCAATTAAATTTCCCAACATTTCAAATTTCCTATCATTTTGAATTTATTCATCTAAACATAGAGTTAGGCTTTTGTCAGTGGGTCTGATAAATTATTAAAGAAGAGGTATCGCATGTAAAGGAATGTTTATCCTTTAGCGGGATTGCTTAACAGGAAAACACTAGTTGTAGCATCAAATATTGAGCAGATCGTGAAGGTTTGAGATTTATTCGAGAATACGAAGTTAGTCATTAACGAAGGAATTTCTTATTGAGTTTAATTTTTATCCATTATTAATATTAATTTTTTTTATATCATTATCTAATTAAGTATTGTGATATTATAAAAAATTGACATCTCAATTTTTTTTATTATAATCAAATTTTCTTAATAATATATCAATACATAGTTGGATGATAATATTAAAATTAAAGTATTTATTATTCTCTATAGTTTTGCAATTCATTGTTGAAATGTTTCCTCGTGGCCACCGAGTATTTCACGAGAATATGCCATCTAACTGATCCACCGGCAGCCAAAAAGGGAGGAACAGTATTATTTATCTTGGAAACTCTGAAACATTTAATTTCAGAAGCATAATAATTAGGGAATCAAATATTTTATCTCATTTTTTTTGTTAATTAGGAGATAGATTTTTTTTATTTATTAAGTTGTTAATATTTAATTTGGAAGACAAGTTTTAAATCTAATAATTAATGCAATGCAAGATAAGACTGAACAGTATTTGTATACTCTTTCGTCATAAAGTTTACACAGTGCTATGTAGCTTTAGCATTAATAAAGAAAAAGGTGTATACATATCACTTTGATATTTCCTTAAAAAAAGATAAAAATTTTAAATAAATTTTATATAAAAAATTTATTCTCATTTTTCATTTTCAATTTTAAAGATATATTAAATTAATTTTAAATATCAATTTAATAAGAGAGTTTTTAATAATATAGAAGAACTTAGATAGCAGCCATCAAACACGAGATCCTCCTGCTTGATATTAACAATAAATCTATGGCATATGATAAAGACAACAACTTAAAAAAGCATGAAGATTGATACGGGACAAGATATGATATAAAATAGATACTGTGATATAATAAAATTTAAAATATTTTATTTGATTTTTAATATAAAGTGTCTATACATATTTAATATTAATATACCTTATTTTTTTTAATGTTTGTACTTCATTCATAACAATATATATCACTATAATTTATTCTCATGATCTTTTTAATTTTTAGGTGAAAATATCTTCATATATAGGATAGGATCAGAGTAGGGGTATTTGCGTTTTAAATTGGTTCGATTTTAGAAGAAAAAGTCATTCAAACCAAATTAATTAATTTTTCTATAATCAAAACTGGTTAGTTTAATTTTAATTTAAGAACCAAACCAATCACAATCGGTTTGGTTTAATTCAGTCCAATCAGTTTTTGACTAAAAACTTTTTTTATAAAAAAATTTATACATAATTTCACTTTTTCTATCTATGGCCTATTTAATAACAAATTAGCCTAAAATATATAATATAAACATCATTAAATAAATATAAACAACAAATTGGCATAAACAACAATAAATTAAAATCTAATCATATATAGATATGTAAATATAAAAAGATACATATGTAATTGTATGAGTTTGATTTTGTTTTGTTTTATAAATGAAAACAAAAAATCGAACCAAAACAATTGATTTTCATAAAAAAGAAATCAAACAAAATCAAAATTAATTGATTTTGTTTGATTTCTAAAATTTTTGTTTAATTTATTCGGTTTGATTCGATTATAAACGTCCTGCCCTCTACATGTCATTACTCAAAGTTGTGATGACACACATCCTTGTGCTTCCCTCATCCAAGAGATTGCTAGCTTGACTGCTAATGGTTGGATGATCCAATGGCGCCATTCCTTTCGAGAAGGCAATTTCTTTACGTGTTAATGTGCTGGCCAAACATGCTCACTCCCATGACCTTGGGCCCATCCTATTCAACCAGGTTCCATCTTTCTTGACTCGTTGCCTCACGGCTGATATGGCTAGTGTATTATTTGACAGAACTGTAGCTGCTTAGTTTCTTCTTTTGGTTTCTGCGTTTGAGTCTTTGACCCCCTTTTTCTACAAAAAATATATATAGGATAGGATAACATTTATTACTAGGCAATGGGTCTCGTGATCTTAATTTTCTTTTCTTAGTTGGAAATATCTTAGAGCACTTTCATAGCGCTCCATATACTTTTATAAACACCACACTCAAATCACGCATACATTTTGTATAGTTAATCCAATATGTCTACATTTACAAATAAGAAGAGATCAAATCTATTACTATAATATAATTTTTGAATGGATAAAAGTACAAATCCTCTCTTATAATTTTGTACAAGTCTAGCCTGTAAACTCTTTCAAGGACTATCTCTCTTTCATTCTCTTTCTCATAACTCAAATAATTTTTCATTATAAATATTTATAATCTACAAAAAATTGTTTGACAAGTTAACACTTACACCTTCCTTATTGAATAAAGACTTTATTTTTATTTTCCTACTAGAGAATAAACACCTTCTAATACAAATATATTTCAAAATAGAAAGTATACATAATTATCTAAATAAGAATTTAAATTAAACCTAACACACAATATAAGATAACAGCCATAATTTATATACATTCTGCGGCAAACAAGTAACCAATGCCGTGTACGTGGGGCTTGGTTCAAAATACATCCGAATAGAGGTTTACACAATGTGATTTGATCTAATTTTAACCTCAGAAATTTAACTTGTTATGACACTACTAATCACATCAATTGAAGGAAAAAAAAACACTTAAATGTTAAAAAACTAGAAACAAATACAATCATACTAATAATCTAAATACAAAATACAGTTGAGCCTATATTATTTTGTTTCAAAAGACTGATGCTACTAATATTTGGAAACATGTAACCTTTAATAAAGAAATACAAAATATAAAAATAGGGTTTGGAAAGGCATCGAATGGAAACAAAAGAGGACGACCAAATGATAGATCATGGGTGTGCGGGAAGTGGGAAGTGATTATAAGGGAATTGGCATGGTACACTGATTTTTTTTTATAAATTTATTAAATATTTATTAATTATTATTTCTAACAATAAATATTTAAAGTAACTAATAATTAATAAATAATCAATAACTAATTAAAATATAAATACCTAAAATGAAATAGATATCATAGTAATCCCAAATCAGAGTGGAGCAATTATGGTGACGTCATGGGTTACATGGGACAAGGATGGATGGGGATTGGGTAGGCAAAGTGTATGAGTATCTTTGAAGCAATCTGGCGTGAAGTATTTTGTTTTTAGAAGCACAAAAATTAAGCTAAAACAAAGTTCTAGGCATCTTCATTCTTCAATATATAATTAAACAGTTATTAAATAGAGAAAAGATGTAATTGTATAAAAACAATTAAGCCGAAGAAGGAAAGTGTTCAATACATCCCATTCCATTACTAGTTTATTGTGAACCTGATATTATAATTATTAAATAGATAAAAATATATCACCAAAAAAAGTAGAGGAAAATATAATGTCTATATTTGTTATTGTTCCCCTATATATACAAATATTATATTTATTAAATAGATAAAAATATATCACCAAAAAACAATAGAGGAAAATATAATGTCTATATTTGTTATTGTTCCCCTATATATACAAATATTGAATTTTAAGATAGAAGGAAAGTATTCCATATATCCCATTTCATTATTAGTTTACTATCAACCTGATATTACTTAAAAGAAAATGTTAATTATTAAATAGATAAATAAATATAAATTGCTTAAAATTTTCTCATATATATATATATATATTCTTTTGCTACTTTTTATTTTTATATATATATTCTTTTGCTACTTTTTATTTTTATGGGGATACTGATATCTTCATCATATATATATATATTGATTAAAGAAAATTCATTTGATATTTTTTTATTTTTATGAAGGTAGCAATAATTTTTATAATTATTAGTTAATATTTAAGTACATGTCTTATTCAATTAAAATATAAATACAAAAATATTTTATTATATTTATATTTTAAATAAGTAAAATTTATAAATAAATATTAATACCGAAAGATATCATATTCTCACAAAAATGAGAGTAATAAAAAAAATTCCTTGATTAAAATTTCTAATAATTTTTTTAATATTATTATTTAAAATAATTGATGTGTTAATATATAATAATTAAGTAAAAAGTATAATTATATTTATGATAAATCCAAATTAAATTTAAAAAGGACGTAGCACCCGATGTGTTCATCATCCTCAATTTATAATTATATATTCTTCTGTAAGGAAAGGAAAACCTTAAAGTTGAACACATCCCTTCGGAGTTCGGAGCAGGAATCTTAATCCCCAAAAGAAAATCATTTTTGTTTTGTTAATCCCACCAACCATACTTGTTCCAAATTATTTTCCCAGAAAATCTTCAATTTTCCAAGAAAGTTATGGTCAAAGTACGCTCCCTCACTTCCCCTCTCACTCCATCACCAAATCAATTCTCCCTCCTCTTTCTTCTCCATCCAAAGTTGTTATCATGCCGCGCAACTCATCCTTTCTCTCCCGTTTCTTCACCTCCTGATCCTATGCCTGCTTGCATTGATGCTTCAAGAGCAGGACTTTCCCGGAAGCCAAACGGGTCCCAATCCCAAACCGATGATCATTCGTGTAGCTACTTGAAATTTCGCCGACCCAGTTTCACTGATCGGGTTCCCTCCTTGCCCATTTGCAAAAATGGGGCCAACAACTTGTACACGCGTACGGTTGTGGATGAGGAGGAAGAAGACGATCTGTGGATCAAGATGCAGGACGAAGCGAGATTCGATGCTGACGTGGAGCCCATTTTGTCTAGTTACTATTACAGCTCCATTTTGTCTCAGAAATCGTTGGAAAGCGCTTTGGCGAATCACCTCGCTATCAGATTGAGCAGTTCAAGTCTTCCTAGCGGTACCCTTTTTGATCTTTTTGTGGGCATTTTGACTGCAGATCAAAGCATCATGAGAGATGTGAAGGATGATCTGAGAGCAGTGAAGGATAGAGACCCAGCTTGCATAAGCTATGTCCACTGTTTCTTAACTTTCAAAGGTTTTCTGGCTTGCCAAGCTCATAGGGTGGCTCACAAATTGTGGTTACAGGATAGGAAGCTTTTGGCAGTTATGATTCAGAACAGGGTTTCTGAAGTTTTTGCTGTAGACATACATCCAGCAGCGAAGATTGGACATGGGATTTTGCTGGATCATGCAACTGGGATCGTGGTGGGAGAGACGGCTGTGATTGGGAATGATGTGTCAATTTTGCATGGTGTCACATTGGGAGGGACTGGTAAGGCCTCTGGGGACAGGCACCCAAAGATTGGTGATGGGGTGCTGATAGGTGCAGGAACTTGTATTTTGGGGAATATTAAGATTGGTGATGGGGCTAAAATTGGTGCTGGTTCAGTGGTCATAAAGGAAGTGCCTCCAAGGACTACTGTTGTTGGGAACCCTGCTAAGTTGGTAGGAGGGAAGAACAACCCCATTAAACTGGATAAGATTCCTAGCTTCACCATGGACCATACTTCACATATTTCTGATTTTTATGATTATTGTGTTTAGATTTAGAGTCTAATCAGTAATCCTCAAGCATGCTTTAGAGTTATATGTTTAGATTAAATAATGTTGATTGGGGACTCTTGTTTGTTATATAAGAGAGAATCCAAGTTCTCCTGTTAACAATAACAACAGAGTGCCCTTGGGACCATGGTATTAGATATGCAGAGCAGCTGCATTATGTAGTGCTTGTGTTCTTGTAATTTGTAAGGTGCGAGGACCACCCTTTTATTGTATTCTATATGAATTTCTCATTTCCTGTTTTCGTTGTTGTTTGCTTATCCTTGTTGGAGATTAATATGAGTAGTAATCTCAGTCAGTCGCAGTGGTTGCAGATAAAAAATTCACGTTCCCATCATTTTCCCTTGGTAGGTGATTTGAGTACTACTGGGAACTCTTTTGAGGTAGTTCTCATTGAGGTCCTTAGTATACCCTAATCTTAGAATATTGTAATATCTCCTCTTAAACTTTCACTTACCGAAAATAAAATAATACCGACAACACTTGAAAAGATATAAAAAATATAGAGTAAATACCTATTTTTGTTTTCTAAAGATACAAGTGTTATTAATTAGGTTATTTAATAATTTTTAACATTAAATTAGTTCTTTTTGATGAACAGTTTGATGTAAAAAATGACATTGAATAACTAATTTAATTTAAAAAAATGACATTGAAAGATTAATTTGATGTCAAAAATTGATATTGATAGACTATTTTAATATATTTATCATTGAAAAATCAAAATGAGTTTTTATTTAAAAATATATACAGAATTTATATAATTTTTTTATGTTACCCAAATTAAAAATAAATTAAAATTTTAATATATATATATATATATGATGATCCATTTACACCAAGTGTAAGTCTTGACACACTTATACTACTTAATAAATTTTTTTTATAAAATGTGAATTTAACCAATCTAATCGTTGAATTGAAAGTTCTCATAAAATTTCTTACAATTAAAAAATTATTTGATACTTCATCACATTATTTTATTTTAACATATAATATGGTTTTAAAATTATCTACTATTAGATTAGATAATTATATATGTCTGATTTATTTAAAATTTAGTATGCATGATTATTAAGATAATAACATATGATTCAATAGTTAGATTGATTAAATTTATATTTTATAAAAAAATTATTAAATAATATAAGTGTGTCAACATTTATACGTAATGTAAGTGAATTTCGCTTATATATATATATATATATATATATATTATCTTTTACAAAAGCCAACAAAATTAACATTAGAAAGGAGATTGAAATTCTAAATAAATAATAGAAGGTGCACTGTTAGCCCTTTGACCGGGCAATTTTGGCTTTTCCTTTGCGCAGTAATTTGAATTTGGCAAAAAGGATTTGATCTAAGTGCATGGTATTTAGAGAAGTTACCAACTCTGGTGAACATTACGATGAACAAGTTGACGAAAACAGCACAAGTTTGATTTGACAATCATTTGAAAGGACATGGTTGGCGTACAACCGCATATTGGAAGTCCAAAGATGAGTCCGCTTACTTAACCTTATAAGTTATGATTGCCACTGAATTCCATGTAAGAAGTGTTAGGAATGCAAGTCTTAGGATGTAGGTGCATAGTCGGTAGTAAAAAATGAATAAAATAAAAAATATATAAGTGGAATGATTTATAAATTTAATATCTTAAAATTTTTGGTTGAGATGGGGTGTCAAACTCATTGATGTGATTATTCAATAAGTCCATTGAAGAAATTTTCCTAATAATTTAGACTCTTGTCTTTACAAGTAGTATTAGAGCTGATGGTTCAATTAGAAACATAAATATTGGCAACGATAGTTTGTGTTCTAACAATTTCTGCCTCCATTGAGAAAGAAGAGTTGTGAGCCATCAAAGCTTAAGTAGAGTGGTAAGACATAAGCTTTAGTTGAAAACAGGTTTGACCTAACTCGTAAAACATTGACAGACACATACTCTGGTGAAGAGCAATGACTCTTGAAATGTAGCTCTTGGAAACTAGGCTAGGTGAAAAAGGTCTGATGACACCGTCAAATACTTTAAAAAAAAGCTTTCGCTCGAAAAGGATTGAATCCGTGTAAGAACTCATACTTGAGGAGGAAATTGTTAAAAATGCAAGTGTGAGTAGGATGTAGGTGAAGAGTATCACATTAATAAAAGTGAAAAAGTAAGAAACATATAATTAAAATGACTCATAAATCTAATACTTTAAGGTTTTAAGTTGAAACATAGTGTCAAACACACTAGTATAATTTCTCTATAAATTCATTGAAGAAACCTCTTCAACAATTTAGGCTCCCCTGCCTCAACAGGAAGGTGAAAACAAGCAACTAAATGGTTAAGATTGCTTATGTACATTAGAGGTGAAATACAAAATGGTGAAGAAAGTTAGTCTTGTATTAAGTCAATATATAACAGCTACCCACACATGATAAGATTAACTTAGGAATCAGATGCTCGAGGCTTTTGCGGAGGCTTCTTAATGACTTGAGTAATTAGTAGTATACTTTGTGCTTGTGGGTATCCTACCCACTACCACTATACTCACAGAACAGTTATGGCTTGTTTTTAACATAGCTTTCTGTCTTTGTTCACAAGTTGTTCTGATTATCTCATTCATAATCATGTATGCTTTTGTTTCCTTCTTGATGTTATGTTATTTTACTACGACACAATATAGAAGAAAATTTATGTTTGAATTCTCCATTTACAACGAATGTCCAATATCCTGCATATATCTTTTCCAGTTAGAATAGGTGGTCTTCAATATTCTGGATATACCTAAGTCAACATTGTAAGATTCTGCCTCTATCTATATGTAAACATGGTTTGGAAGGAATGAATATATTGATTTTGAAGTTTCTTATGCTTTGAAACGTAATATTAGCATATGGAAAGAACGCACTGGAGACTGAAAAAATTTGTGTTTTGATTCTTATAGCAAAACCAATGCAGCTTATAGGTGAGGCTCGCTAACTAATTATTGCCAGGAGCATGATTTTAAATTACGCTTACATTGTGATTACAGAAATTATAAATGATTATAAGAAAATGTGGCTTGTGAAACTCCAATTACAACTTCATTGTAATTGTAGAAACTTCTAAAACTGTAATTTTGCAACCGTAATTGCAGTTGCAAACCACAATTTAAAGGAGCAAAGATGTTGATATTGGTAGAACATAGTTGTTTTGAATTACATTGATCCTGAAAATTTGAACAAGGGTGTAAGCACGCCAGGGAACCCAAATACGTGTATTATGAATACAAAAAAGGAAATTTCAAGTTATTTGAGAGGATGGGGATATGGTCACTGGTATATTTGCTAGTATAGGCGACAGAGTGGGAAAATTGGCCAATGAATTAAAAGTCAAAGCTTCTTATGTGACCATCTTTTAATAAATTTTCACAGTTGATATGGTATACTGATGAGTATTACACTTACGTTGAGTTGTCAATCATTTATTAATTGTTAGTTTCACAATATTTGAAAGTCTAATAAAGATAAACAACTAATGAATGCTTAATAACTCACGTGAGTACCGATACCCAATAAAAAAAATGGTTACCAGAGTAATTTCCATTTTTAGATTAATTTAAGTAAAGTTGTTTAAATCAAACAAGAGAGTGAATTAGTGGAATTTTCGATTCTGATTCAATCAGTTCAACCATTTAAACTGGTAAGTTGAACCGGATAATGTCATAAAAATAATTTAAGTGCAATAATGTAAAAAATATATAAAAAATATTTATGAAATGTAAAAAATATTGAATTTTTTTTAAAAAAATTAATAGTTAGTCGGTTCAATTGGATAAACTGAGCGATTTAATTGGATTTTAATTAGTTTTGATTGGTTCAAAGTAATTTGACTATGAATTTGATTATGTGACTAAATCATAATTATATAAGTGTTTGGTTCACGGTCAGACTAATCGAACCGTCTAGTTCAAACAACACTGAATTTAAGGTGGCTTCAGCTAATTTAATATGCCCTTAGTAAGCTATACTCACATATTGTCAACTCAGCGATGGTTCTAAACCAGTAAACCCTCAAATTCAGCCTAGGATACCATACAATCCATGTGTATATGATATGATTGCTTGGACCCTAAAATTCAGCCGAGGATACTGTAGAATCCATGTTTATATGATATGATTGCTTCCTAGCTTTCAGTTGAGATCCAAGAGTCAACTAAATTATTAGTTTTGTGATAAAGAACCGAACAGAAAAAAAGGATTTACGACAGAGAAGGTAGTTGGAAACGAAAGCAATTTTTCTTAAAATTTCACTGGAAGCATAACATCTGAAAAGATATTATGCTAGTTTAACAAAACTGCAGCCAACTTGTAGTAGAGTTGTAAGGAAAGGAATAGAAGAAAAAATAAATGTTATATTAAATCTGGCGCTCAGCCTGCACAAAATTGGATTGAGAACGGTCCTCATTGATAACTAGTAATCACTGATCAATAACACTGACCTGCTCTATATTTTCCCTCATGGAGGATCATTTCATATCATTCCCCATCCTTCTCAGTCTTGTCCTCTTATTGTCTTTGATCCTAAAAGTGGGAAAGAGATTCAAAGATACTGGCACGAGCTCAAATCTTCCCCCAGGGCCATGGAAGCTGCCAATATTTGGAAGCATACATCATCTCATTGGCTGTCTTCGCCACCACCGCCTGAGAGAATTATCCCAAAAATATGGTCCCCTCATGTATTAGAGGAAGTAATATCAGTAGTTTCCATATCAGTTATAGCTTTTCTATAAATAGCTATTGATGTAAGCAATCGGTTTTATTCTTCAGTAATAAACTTCATATCACACATTCCATTATGTTTTGCAATTTCTCTGCGTCATATCCGCGATACCAAGGTGGTATCAGAGCTCAAAATTGAGCTCTGGTTTCCATGATTTTCTTGGATTCGTTTTCATCCTATTCTTCATAGATCCTTCTTTTCATTAGCCTTCTTCTTCTTGATTCCAAAAAAAAAAAAAAATGACAAACCAAGATCAAAGCGATTATGCAACTAACCCTCTTAATCCTTACTATGTCCACCCAAATGAAAACCCCTCCATGGTGCTTGTTACTCCTGTTCTTGATGGAAAGAATTATCATACCTGGGCTAGATCCATCAAGGTTGTTTTGGAAACAAAGAATAAAATGAAGTTTCTTGATGGTACACTCACTCAACCGGACAAAACTAATGCATTATACCAAGCATGGTGCCGCTGCAACAACATGTGTCTTTCATGGCTTCAACATTCAATTTCACCAACAATTCTCAAATCTGTACTTTGGATGGACAAAGCTTCGGATGTGTGGAAAAATCTTCAAAACAGATTTGCATTAGATGATATTTTCAGAATCTCAGATCTTGAAGATGACATTTGCAAACTACACCAAGGTAATCTTGATGTTTCTGAATACTTTACTGAACTACAGATTATGTGGGATGAGCTTGACAATTATAGGCCTCTCCCAACTTGCAATTGCGCAACTCCTTGTCCTTGCAAACCAAAATTTGATAAGGTACAGAAGTACAGAGATCAAGATTACACCATTAGGTTTTTAAAAGGACTCAATGAACAATATTCTCAAGTTAAATCCCAGATTATGCTTATGAGTCCTTTACCAGATATTACTAAAGCCTTTTCTTTAGTTTCTACTCAAGAAAGACAAATATCTTTGCCTGAAAACCTCGACACCACTGTTGAGTCTAAAGCATTCACCATCAATTCAAACTATTCAAGTAGAGGATCAAAAAGAGGTGGTTATTCTAATAGAGGAAGGGGAAGAGGAAATTCAGGCAGAGGAGAATGACCTAATTCGAAATTCTGCACAAATTGTTCTAAAACAAATCATACTATAGAAACTTGCTACTTCCTTCATGGTTTTCCCCCTGGATACAGATCAAAGAATAACAGTAACAAAGCTGTTAATTCAATCATTACACATGATCAACAAGAAAGACAGGTTGTTGAATCTTCAAAACAAGGGTATAATCTTACTCAAGATCAATACCAAGGGCTTCTTGAAATGCTGCAGGCCAGGAATTCAGCCAACTCAACAACACATAAGACAAATACCATAATGACAGGACCTTTAACTTCCACCAACAATTCCAATAATGCTGCTGTGATTGGTAAGTTTCCAAGTCAATGGATTTTGGACACGGGTGCCACTGATCACATCACCTTTGATTTACAAAACTTAGTAGACTGTCATAATATAACACCTGTCTATATCAATTTGCCTAATGGAAACCAGATGATTTGCACTATTTCAGGAAAAGTTCATCTTTTTCCCTCTTTAACTTTGCATAATGTTCTTTATGTTCCAAATTTTTATGTAAATTTAATTTCCATCACAAAACTGCTTAGAGAAAATCATTGTAAGCTAAGTCTTGAGCCTGATTCTCTTTTAATTATGCAGAATTGCCCCAAGAAATTGATTGGCATAGCTAGGTTCCAAGATGGACTGTTTGTGCTTCAACATTCAGATTCACAAGGATCTCTTGCTCACAATCCCAAACCTGAATGTTGTACTGCAATTCAAACACAGAATGAATCACTTCTTTGGCATCTTAGATTAGGCCATTTATCAAGAATAAGACATCAATGTATTTCTAAACAATTTCCCTTTATCCCTTTTGACAATAAAGATTTTCCTTGTGATATTTGTCGTTATGCAAAACAAAAGAAACTCCCCTTTGCCCTTAGTTCCACTCATTCTGCTGCTATTTTTGATATATTACATGCAGACATATGGGGACCTTATTCACATACTTCTGTTTCAGGTCATAGATATTTTCTAACTTTGGTGGATGATTTTAGCAGGTTCACTTGGATTATACTTCTCAAGACTAAAGCTGAAACAAGAAATCATGTTTCAAATTTCATTACTTACATTGAAACTCAGTTTCAAACAAAATTAAAATGTTTGAGAAGTGACAATGGTTTAGAATTTGTTATGCCTGATTTTTACTCTAGCAAGGGTATCATCCATCAAAGAACTTGTGTGGAAACCCCTCAACAAAATGGTATAGTTGAGAGGAAACACCAACATATTTTGAATGTTGCCCGAGCCTTGTCTTTTAGAGCTAATTCACCTACTAATTTTTGGCACTTATGTATATTGCATGCTGTACATATCATTAACAGAATACCAAGTCCACTTCTCCAAGAAAAATGCCCATATGAGCTTTTAAACAAAGAACCACCAAACTTGACTTATCTCAAGGCTTTTGGTTGTCTTTGTTATGCATCAACCCTACAAGCTCGTAGAACAAAATTTGATTCTAGAGCTATCAAGGCAATTTTTCTTGGTTATAAAGAAGGGACAAAGGGTTATCTGTTATATGACATTAAGAATCACAATTTTTTTCTTTCAAGGAATGTTGTTTTCTATGAAAACACATTCCCTTTTCATGCTAATAATCAATCTAATGTTTTTCCTAAGAGTGCAGTCCCTGACCATACTACCTTCCCTGCTAATTCACCTCTAAATCATGATGAGGAACAACACCTGGAAGAGGAACATGAAGCTGCAACGTCGGTGGCGACAAAGACACGAAAACCACCATGTTGCACGGAAAAACACTGCTTTGCACGGCGAGATGTACCGGCTCACCGCACTTTTGATTTCCAAAATGAGCCAACAGTTGCAGCACCTCCTGTAGCACCAGTGAGACACTCAGATAGACCAAAAACTAGACCAAGTTACTTACAAGATTATCATTGTAGTTTATCTACAACAGTTGGTACCACTAAAACTCATAACTCACCTTCTTTTCCTATTTCTTCTGTCCTCACATACAACAAATGCTCAACTTCATATAAATTTTTTTGCTTAAACACTATTGTTCATTCTGAATCTCATACATATGCTCAAGCATCCAAATTGGACTGTTGGCAACAGGCTATGCACTCTGAACTACAAGCCCTTAAAATAAACAACACTTGGTCTATTGTTGATCTGCCACCAAATAAAACCCCAATTGGATGCAAATGAGTTTACAAAATTAAATATAATTCAGATGGCACTATTGAAAGGTATAAGGCCAGATTGGTGGCTAAAGGTTACAACCAAATGGAAGGAGTTGACTATTTTGATACTTTTTCTCCTGTTGCCAAACTTACAACAGTCAGAACTCTCCTAGCCTTGGCAGCCACCAAATCATGGTTCCTTGAACAATGTGATGTTAACAATGCATTTCTCCATGGAGATTTGCATGAGGATGTATATATGACCCTTCCACCTGGTTATTACACCTCTTCTTCTACTTCTACACAGGTCTGCAAATTGCATAAGTCCATCTATGGCCTTAAGCAGTCTAGCAGACAATGGTATGAAAAACTATCTCAAGCTTTGATTTCAATTGGCTATATCCAATCTACTGCTGATTTCTCTCTTTTTGTAAAGCATTCCTCTTCTGCCATTACTGCCTTGTTAGTGTATGTTGATGATATAATCCTTGCAGGTAACTCTATTTTTGAAATTCAATCTGTTAAAAACTTTCTTCATCACAGTTTTAAAATTAAAGATTTGGGGTCTCTTAGATACTTTTTAGGTCTTGAAATTGCAAGATCTCCTGAAGGCATTTTAGTAAATCAAAGAAAGTATGCCTTGGAACTATTAGAGGATACGGGTTACTTAGCAGTTAAGCCTGTTGCAACCCCTTTTACACCCTCAACTAAACTTCAAATTGATTCTGGAAAATCCTTTCCTGATGAGTCAGCCTATAGAAGGCTCATAGGGAGATTATTATATCTCACAACCACTCGGCCAGATATTACCTTTGCTGTCCAACAGCTAAGTCAATATGTTTCCAAACCATTGGAACCTCATTACAAAGCTGCCACCCGAGTGTTGAGATATTTAAAATCTTCTCCTTCTAAAGGCTTATTTTATCCTACTATTTCTAATGCTGTGTTATCTGGCTTTGCAGACTCGGATTGGGCATGCTCCATTGATACTAGAAGGTCCATCACAGGATATTGTGTGTTCTTTGGTCAATCCCTCATATCATGGAAATCAAAGAAGCAAAATACAGTGTCGCGGTCATCTTCAGAAGCAGAATACAGGGCTCTTGCCAGTCTTGCTTGCGAAATTCAATGGCTGCACTACCTATTCAAAGACCTTCATCTCAGTTTCCAAGCACCAACATCAGTTTACTGTGACAACAAATCGGCCATATACCTCGCACACAATCCCACTTTCCATGAGCGATCAAAACATATTGAAATTGATTGTCATGTGATTCGAGAGAAAATTCAATCCGGGCTTATTCATCTCCTGCCTGTTCCTTCATCTTCTCAAATTGCTGATGCCTTTACCAAACCGCTGCATTCAAACTCATTCTCCAATTTCATCTCCAAGCTTGGACTTCGTGACATACTTCGTCCACCTTGAGGAGGCATATTAGAGGAAGTAATATCAGTAGTTTCCATATCAGTTATAGCTTTTCTATAAATAGCTATTGATGTAAGCAATCGGTTTTATTCTTCAGTAATAAACTTCATATCACACATTCCATTATGTTGAAAGTCCATGGTTGTGTTTTGGGGCTTGCCTTCTTCCACAGGTTTGCCTCCCTCCACGGCGGCGCTGCGTTGCGTTGCTGCTAGAGACTCCACAACTGCGCTGCTGCGTTGTGTTGCTCCACCTCCATGCCTCAAGGTCTGCTGAGCTTGAAACAGCATAAGAGAAGAGCAGGCGGTGAGGAGACGTTGAGCTTGCTGAGATGGAGTAGAGCGAAAGGGCACATAGGGAAAGGCATCTTTCAAAGTGTAAATGGGGAAGTGGAGAGCCAGTAATTTGTCTCGTCCAAATGCTTTTTAGAGGAAAGTGTATAAAGGTGATGGATAACAATCAATACATTGGCCCTACTGATTACAGCCTATGCTACATATTATTAATAGCGATAATAATAATTTACAACCCTACATCTTTCCACAAAAAAAAAAAAAAAAAAAAACCTTGGTATCGCGGATATGACGCAGAGAAATTGCAAAACATAATGGAATGTGTGATATGAAGTTTATTACTGAAGAATAAAACCGATTGCTTACATCAATAGCTATTTATAGAAAAGCTATAACTGATATGGAAACTACTGATATTACTTCCTCTAATATCATGCACCTAAAAATTGGAGAGACGTCAGCCATCGTGGTTTCTTCTCCAGAAATTGCCAAAGATGTGTTGAAAACCCATGAAATCACCTTTGCTCAACGACCTCGCTTTCTAAGTGCAGAAATTGCTGCTTATGGTTGCACTGACATTGTCTTTTCGCCATACGGAGACTATTGGAAGCAGCTAAGAAAAATATGCACACTGGAGCTGTTAAGTGCTAAACGTGTGCGATCATTCCAATCAATCAGGGAGGAAGAGGTGTCAAATTTAATAAGATATATTTCTATAAACATTGGATCCTCTATCAACCTCACGGATAAAGTTCTATCCATGGCATATGATATCACTGCAAGGGCAGCTTTTGGTGAGAAATGCAAGGACCAAGATGCTTATATCTTCCTTATCAAGGAAAGTATGAAATTGGCTGAAAGTTTCAGTGTTATTAATTTGTTTCCTTCCCAAAAGTGGCTTCATGTGATTAGTGGAATGATGCGTAAATTGAAGGACATACATAGAACAAGTGATATGGTTCTTGAAAATATCATCAATGCAGCAACAACAAAGATTGGTGGAGATGGAAGTCTTCTGTCCGTTCTTTTGAATCTGAAAGATCACGGAGCCCCTGGATTTCCCTTGACAATCAACAACATTCAAGCCGTTATTCAGGTTAGTTTGTATTTCTTTCTGCTTCATTTCATGTTTTCGTTTTTGTTATAAGACTAGAGTAATGAAATTACAAATTGAACATAAAGGCCTAGACTTCATTAGCACGTTTATATATTTAAGAGAGAAGAAGAGCAGAAGAAGCAGTATTCGTAGATGATAACAGCAGAGAACTTGGTCTGACTTTTTTATCTAACTAAAATAAATATTGCTCTTGCTGTTATGTGTTCTTGGAATTCTATTACAGACGAGCCTGTTTTCACATTCTTTATGTGTAGGCGAAATAATCCTTGAGGACAATGTCTGACACAACTCAGGTTTGATTCTCCTTCTTGTTTGAAGAACTTTCTCACAACAGATTCATTACTAGGTTTTCACCTATCATATGAAGTTACGAGGGGTCTTACAGAATCGAAATAAGAGAGGAGGGGGCTGTTATCAATTATCATAGTGTTGTCCACACTGACTAGTTCTGTTTTAAAAGCCAGTGGAAAGTACACATCTTGAATTAGTGAAATGAGATAATTTTACCATTGTTTAATCCGACCTCACTCCTGGTGCAGGACTTATTTATTGCTGGAAGTGAGTCATCATCTGCAACTGTGGAATGGGCTTTCTCAGAAATGCTGAAAAACCCAAGAGTACTGAAAAGGGCACAAGCAGAAGTTAGGCAAGTTTTTGGTAGCAAAGGATATGTTGAGGAAATGGCTCTTCAGGAACTAAAATTTCTAAAAGCAGTCATCAAAGAAACTTTTGAGATTACACCCTCCTGTTCCTTTGCTATTTCCAAGAGAGTGTGGTGAAACTTGTGAGATTAATGGATACACAATACCAGTTGGAACCCAAGTGTTTGTGAATGCATGGGCAATTGGAAGAGACCCAAAGTACTGGAGTGAAGCAGAGAAGTTTTATCCTGAGAGATTCCTGGATTGTCCAATTGACTACAAGGGGTCCAATTTTGAATTCATCCCGTTTGGTGCAGGAAAGAGGATATGTCCTGGCATTATGTTTGCTGTACCTAGTATCGAACTTCCTCTTGCACAGTTGCTGTACTATTTTGATTGGGAACTTCCCTTAGGAACTAGTCATGAAAATTTCGACATGACTGAAGCTTTTGGCACTACAGTGAGAAGGAAAAGTAATCTGTTTGTAATTCCCATTTCTTACAATCCTGTACCCGTGGACGTTGATTAAGTAAGTTGATCAATATCATCCATGCTGGGCTGCTGGCCAACTTATTGTCTGTACTAACTTTTCCACCTTTATCAGAACTGCTTTATTTACATTTGAGTAGTCTTCAATAACTTAATTTTTTGTTTCCTTTTCCTTTTGATTTTTGAATCTTTCAATGGATTGCTCTGCTTCACGTTACTCCTTTTTATTATTTGGTGGATTGAATAAATTTTCCGGAGGGAAGCTAAACAAATACTCCTAAGTGGTTTGAATTTGTAGGGATCATGGTGCTTCCATACTTTGTAAGCTAGAGAGTGAGAAGGAAGGTTCTTGTTTCTAGACATCCTGTTGGGATATTTCATATTTGCTTCTAATGGGAATTTACTGTATATCCGAGGCATGATGGAACTTTCTATCACAATGACCAAGGTCATTCTGACTATTCTTTCATCTGCTTATAGTAATATAAATGAGCAACCACGATGAACAAGTCGTTGAAATTGAAGTCCAGAAAAGTAGCCACTCGTACCAGTGGGAATGTGCTGAATCACAATGAAGATTCTTTACCATATGGTAGCCAATTTCCTGAAGATAGGTGTAAAAAGAAAAGATCAAATGCCAGACTGCCAGTTTAAAGTGATACATTACAGTTGTGCATGCACATTTCAAAGCTGAAATACAAAATGGTAAAGATTATGAGCCCTGCATCAAATCAATAGCAGCTATGCTCATATAAATAAGATCAAGGGAGAATGACCATATGGTTTGGCTTGGAAAAAAGTATTCTCAGGTTCGTGAAAAAAATTAATCAAGTATTAAAGTAATTTTACCAATAATTTACATACAGTTAACCATGTATCAAGTATCAAAATAAAGATAAATTATTATTTAATTACATGTAAATTATTAATTAAGTTAATTAAATACTTAGTTAATTTTATTTAAGAACCAAATGAAAATTCCTTTTTACCAAACTAACTTTTTGAATCATTTCCCCTAAAATCAAGTCGTTAACTTGGAAAAGAAAATATCAACTTAAGAAGCATATGCTTAAGGCCTTTACAAGCTATCCTGCTCATATAGTTCATGCAATTGCAATCCGGGCCGGGCCAGCTTTTAGTTATTCCAAAATTAATCGGGCCAGTCCGATCCGGCCCGATGAAGTATTTGGCCCGTTTCACAGCTCTTCCAGACCAGCCTCCTTTTCCTTTGTTGCCTCTTCCTTTCTTTTATTTTCTGCTCTTCTTCTACTCTACTCTACTTGTACGCCGTATATTTAGTCTACTCTGTTTCTCTTTCACGTTCTGGGTAATCATCAAATTCTGGGTTCATTGCTTGTGGGTTGCAGTTGCAGTGCTTTAAGTTTAAGCTTCTGAATGATGAACCTTTTTCTTCATGAAAACTTTCTGAGTGAAGGATGCAAAACCCATTTCTTCTATGACCAATTCAAGCTTTAATGGCTTCTTCTAAGCATTGATTCCTTACACGGTATGAAAATCTCTTCCAAAGAGCAAAATCACTGCCCACCTAGACAACGGGTACACAAGCAGCATCTTTGTTTTGGTGTTCACACATGAAGATTCTCTCAAGGGGCCAAGGTCATTTTTTTATATTACCATTGCTCTTATTATCATATGCTCCTTTGAGGGTTGCAATTTTTTTCCCCATGTACTTGGAAATCTGATTCAATTTTTTATTATTTATTTTATTTTTCATATTTGTTTGCAGTTCTAAAGTTCCGCTTTGTTCTTAAATGCCGGAAAATTGACCATTTATCAAAGAAGTTCTCATCCTTGTCAAATGGGCCTCCTTCTTCTTCTGAAATGTATTGGAAAGTTGTTCCCTTTGTGGATGAGAGCAACCAAGAGAATGCAAGAAAAGTGGAGGGTATCAGAAAGGCTGTGTATGATGCATGCCGGGTCTTGGAGACTGGTCCTTGGGGACCAGCCCTTGAGGATGCTTTGAACACGTTTGTTGAAATGCCTCAACCTGAATTCGTCGTTGGAGTTATAAGGAGGTTGAAGGATGTGAAGATGGCATTACAGTTTTTTAGGTGGGTGGAGGGAAAAACTGAACAAGCACATTGTCCAGAAGCGTATAATGCACTTCTTGTGGTTATGGCTAGGACTAGAAACTTAGACTACTTGGAGCAGATTCTGGAAGAAATGAGTATGGCTGGATTTGGACCATCTAATAATACTTGTATCGAATTGGTTGCTAGTTCTGTCAAGTCGCGGAAGCTAAGAGAAGCTTTTGCTATTATTGAAACAATGAGGAAATTCAAGTTTCGCCCTGCCTTTTCAGCTTATACAACACTGATTGGAGCCCTCTCTGCAGCTCATGAGTCTGATCTCATGCTCATTCTCTTTCATCAAATGCAGGAAATAGGTTATGAAGTAAGCATACATTTGTTTACTACACTTGTTCGTGTATTTGCCAGGGAGGGCCGTGTTGATGCTGCTCTTTCCTTGCTGGATGAGATGAAGAGTAACTCATTTGATGCTGACCTTGTCCTCTATAATGTCTGTATAAACTGTTTTGGCAAAGTTGGTACGGTGGATATGGCCTGGAAGTTCTTTCATGAAATGAAAGCACAAGGTTTGATGCCTGACGACGTGACATATACTAGCATGATAGGGGTTCTTTGCAAGGCTGAGAGGCTGGATGAAGCAGTTGAGTTGTTTGAGCAATTGGATGCCAACAGGAGCGTCCCTTGTATTTATGCTTATAATACCATGATTATGGGTTATGGTTCAGTTGGAAAATTTGATGAAGCATACAGTTTACTTGAGAGACAAAAGAGAAAGGGATGCATTCCTAATGTAATTGCATATAATTGCATCCTGACTTGCCTAGGAAGAAAGGGTAAAGTTGAGGAAGGATTGAGGATCTTTGAAGAAATGAAGAAAGATGCAGCACCCAATCTTCCAACCTACAATATTTTAATTGACATGCTTTGTAGGGCAGGAAAACTTGAGGCTGCTCTGAAGGTTCAGGATGCCATGAAAGAGGCTGGCTTGTTCCCTAATATCATGACTGTAAATATAATGATTGATCGATTATGTAAAGCTCAAAGACTTGATGATGCTTCTTCCATATTTTTAGGATTGGATCATAAAGTTTGCACCCCTGACGCAGTTACATTTTGTTCTCTTATTGATGGCTTGGGCAGACAAGGCAGGGTGAATGATGCGTACAGGCTTTATGAAAAGATGTTAGATTCTGATCAGACTCCAAATGCAGTGGTATATACATCCCTTATTAGGAACTTCTTCAAGTGTGGTAGGAAGGAGGATGGTCACAAAATTTACAAAGAGATGGTGCATAGGGGCTGCTCTCCTGATCTGATGCTGCTTAATACTTACATGGATTGTGTTTTCAAAGCTGGCGAAATTGAGAAAGGGAGGGCTTTGTTTGAAGAAATAAAGGCTCAGGGGTTAATTCCTGATGTTCAGAGCTACTCAATTTTAATTCATGGCCTTGTGAAAGCAGGTTTTTCAAAAGAAACATATAAGTTGTTTTATGAGATGAAGGAGCAAGGACTGCATTTGGACACCCGTGCTTACAACACTGTTATTGATGGGTTCTGCAAGTCTGGTAAGGTCAATAAAGCTTACCAATTGCTGGAGGAAATGAAGACAAAGGGTCTTCAACCTACTGTTGTGACTTATGGTTCTGTCATTGACGGACTTGCTAAAATTGACAGGCTTGATGAAGCATATATGCTATTTGAAGAAGCAAAGTCAAAAGGTGTTGATTTAAATGTAGTGATCTATAGTAGTCTTATTGATGGGTTTGGGAAGGTGGGAAGGATTGATGAAGCATATTTAATTTTGGAGGAGTTGATGCAGAAAGGTCTGACCGCAAACACATACACTTGGAATTGCTTGCTTGATGCACTGGTGAAAGCTGAGGAAATTGATGAAGCTCTCGTATGCTTTCAGAACATGAAAAGCTTGAAATGTTCTCCAAACGAAATAACTTACAGCATTATGATAAATGGTCTTTGTAAGGTTCGAAAATTTAATAAGGCGTTTGTGTTCTGGCAAGAGATGCAGAAACAAGGTTTAAAACCCAATACTATCACATACACCACCATGATTTCAGGACTTGCAAAGGCTGGAAACGTTCTAGAAGCGAGAGGATTATTTGAGAGATTTAAGGCAAGTGGGGGCATACCTGATTCAGCTTGTTATAATGCTATGATTGAAGGATTAAGCAATGCCAATAAAGCAATGGATGCATATTCACTTTTTGAGGAGACTCGGCTGAAAGGTTGTCGTATATATAGCAAAACATGTGTTGTTCTTTTAGATGCTTTGCATAAGGCTGACTGTCTTGAGCAGGCAGCAATTGTTGGTGCAGTCTTAAGGGAAATGGCAAAGTCTCAACATGCTACAAGATTATATTGAGAACAGGTTGTATATATTGTATTGGTACTGGAATAGAAGTCTGTCTTTTGGACCAAAATAAGTGGTGACTTTCTTAGTAAATGCTTGCCTTATTATTTCGTCTCATTGACTGATCAGGCAATTTGTGCAACAAGACGAGAGATTTCTTATTTAACCAATTCTTTGATAAGGTTAATGGTCCTAGCCTCAAAGGTAATTCTTACAATTTTCAATAGTTATTCAGGTTCCAGAATATTTTCTGCTTCATGCAAATGATTTTTGGAAATGTTGTGCTACACTTTGTTCTAACTCTTAAAAGTTGTGTTGGTTTCAAAAGGATCCTTTTTATGCTTGATGGTTTTCCTGGGAAAGAATATATATGACTTCGTTCATCTGTGTTTCCATGTGTGCCACATTTAGAAATTTTCATTGGCAGATTGTAATATTGTGTAGATTTCCAATCAATATATTTTATGGCTAAAAAGAGAAAGATATTTATTTATTATGCTTGGTCTATATGCTCTGTTAATATTATCAAGTTACCTTGGTAACCTAATTGGCTTGATCCCTTATGCTTTGAGTTTGAGGCATAAGTATAGATGTCCTGAACTAGCGAATACAACTAAATTTGACATAATTACCAGCATGAAATCTACAATGATTCAGTGGATTCTGGGCTTTTGTTATTGACTGTTGTTTTCTTTTTAAAACAGAATCATGATTGATTTTAAAGGGTATACTTAATGTTTTTACAACTTTTTATGCATTGCAGGGAGCAAGTCTCTAATCTATTTCTTTCCTAGCATTTTGTGGTTTTGCCATTCCTGAAGCATGTTTACACAAATTTTACTGCCAATGGATTGTCGTCAGGTTCTCTCTATACTCTTAAGGTAATTCTAAGTTTGACGCCAATTTTTGACTAGTCTCTTTTTCATTTGTCAACTGCTTTTGCTTAATTCATTTTCATACCCTCTTGATTTTCTTGAAAATAATTGAAACTACAGGAAAATGAGGTTAGATTTACATGATGTTATTGGAATGTAATAATCTCTTGGCATCATGGGATGCTTCTTTTTTAAAACTTTTTTTTAAGGGTCGTAATACAAAGTGGGTAATAGCATTTTGCTGTTGTGCCATAATATCCTTATTATTACTAAATGACTTGTCTTTTTCTAGTCATCTCTTTTCACATGATATTATTTGTCATAGATATGCAATGGATTGTACTTGTCTGTAGCTCTTTGCAGAACTTTGACATTTGTATTTTGAACAAAAAATATAATCTCCTTACTCTTGATATCCTTTATAAATGCAAGGGAGGGCCTGCAAATAGCGATACTCCTTTTAGTTATTTCATCTGATAGTGTTTTGACGTTTGATGCTGCATGGACCTTGCTCACGCATTTCTGCTAATACATTACTGCAAAATCAGAGTCGAGCCATTGCGGGTTAGAGAGCACTTCGCTTCCACTAGAGAATTATGCTATTAATATCTTATCCACCCTGCATGCCCTCATCCCTGGAAACTCAAAAACAAAAGAAAGAAAATAAGAGGAGTAAATTCAACTAGAGATAATAAGAATCCGGAAGCATTTTTATCCTCCTTAGTCCTTCATTGGACTGCATGTGCAAAACACACTTGGAGACACCTTGATTTCTTTACTTCAACGGAATTACTTGCTGATATAATCTAAACTGATATGTTGATCTCAGTTTTCTAAGTATACTATAGAATCACAAATTTAACGTACATTGGCTGACAATTTTGCGTGCACTGTTTTATTATTAAACTTTTTATTATTTCTTTTATCTCCAAGTTTGTGTTTTCTATTTATATATAAGATCAGAGATGTTAAACATGTGATTATTTAGAAAGGAAAAAAAAAATATCCGTGGTGTTAAGTTTACCAACTACATCTTGATATTTATTTTTCTTGTCATTTTTCTTGATGAAACTGCTCTAATTTGTAGAAAAAAACAAAGTGCCAAATTCACTTAATTAATTGTCTTTTTCAAATCTGAACAAAATTGATAGATTGAGAAGATATGGATCATGGTCCGATGATTAATATTGGGTATAAGTTTATTTGGGGTTAGACTTATGTTTAGCCCCAAATGATGTAAGTTAACAGCTTGGGCTGCCTGTTAATAGCAATGCCCAAGTACATACCAAAGTTGGAAGGATGAACAATGGGTGTATCACCTTAATGCAGCTGTTGCCATTTCATACGTAATCCCCTCTCCGTCCTTAGTTTTCACTGCTGCAATAGTTTGCTAATACATGAACATTTTTGTAAACATGGAAATATTTATATCCTCTTTAACAAAAACAGTGGATAACTTTCATGATAGAATGAAAATTACAAAGCTAGTTGCCAATTAGAAAAAAAACGAAAGGGACCAAATCCATAGCACTACTACACGGCAGGCGACAAAATAAGAACTATAGATTTGAAGAAGAGCAACAACAAATCATAAAATCATAATAAGTTAGAGTTTAATTTTGATCAATTATCAATGGAAAGTTTTTTTACACTATTATCTAATCATATATTGTTATATTATTAAAGAAGTTTGATTATGATAGTAATTATTTAGAAAATATAACTCTTTAGTATGTGTTTGGATTAGTTGTGAAAAAAATATTATGTTAAAAATTGATAATGTGTGTAATTGATTTTAAAAACACAATGATGAGAAAATTAATTATGTTTGGATATGTTAATTCATAATCGATTTAAAAATAAAGTTTTGTTTGAATTGTATTAAAAAAATTACTTTTATGTATTAAATTATCAAAAGATATATGAAATGGTAAAAAAAAATTATTTGGTTGAGGGCAAATGAATATTTCTTTTTCAAAACTTTTGAAATAATCTGAAATTAATTGATTGATTAAAATCTTAAAATAAAAACTTTTTTAAAAGAGTTGTTTTTAGTTATGAAAAAATAATCTTAACTTATAATTAGTTTTATATATTTTAAACAAACAAGATAAATTTTAGATAAAATATCTTTTAATTGAAAAAAAAACAATTATTCCAAAAAATTAAGTAAAAAAAAACATGCCATTAATGATGTGTTAAGATATCATTAGATGATAATGTAAAATTATTTTACACCAACAGTGGGTCAAAATTAAATCTATAAGTTAAATTATTTTATCTTAATATTTCTCAAATATTTAAAATTTCAATTGAATTTTATCTTTCAATAAATATTGTTCTATTCTAAAAATTTAATTACTATTTTATTACAAATTACTATTTATCTTAAATAGTATTTTATATTAGTATATTTCCCCAATATCATAAGATCATAATTATTCTTCGAAAAATGAAGTAATTATCTAAAAAAAATAATGAATATGATCTTTTAAAAAGTTTGTTTAGATTAACACATGCAGTATAAGCTTGTTTATTTTATTGGACTAGCCTAATAAAAGGGACACCTCGGCGTTGCAAATATGATAAATTTCCCATCACCAACTCGTTCTTGCCCATAATTCCTCATTCCCCACTCACACAACACAAACGTTGCTCTTCCATGGACATTTCTCTGTTTCTCATTAGCTGTTCTATCCTCTAGCTTTCTTCATTTCCGCACCAAGCTGCAAATCTCTGGCTCGTTCTCTTGCGCCTCCTACCATCCACCAAAAAAGTCTAAACCTCCATTGAAGCTGAGAAATTCAAATTATATCCCGAAAGGTTCCTTGATAGCTCAATTGATTACAAAGGTGCAGAATTTCAGTTTATCCCATTTGGTACTGGAAGGATGATGTGTCCGGGCATCACATGTGGCATTGTTTACGTTGAATTACCACTTGCAAATTTGCTTTCCCATTTTGACTGGAAGATGACTGAAGGGAGTAAGCCTAAAGAACTTGATATGACTGAATCCTTTGGCTTGTCTGTAAAAAGAAAACAGGATTTGCAGTTGATTCCTATTATTTATCACTCAGCTGCAAGTTAAGGTCACATTGTAGAAACTGTAGTATGTATTCCCTATCAGTGACTGCCAATAGGTCTTGCCATCAGAGATTGGCCATAATACCTAACCAAACTCTCAATTTATCGATAAATAATGTGTCATTCTTCCATTTTTTTAATTAAGCGTGTCCAATTGAGCAAGTCATTTAGAAATTAATTTCTGTAATTCACAGCTATAACTTACGAAATCAGAACGCATGATTTGTCTATTACATCTCTCGGGTGCAAATTGAATCATGCTGACTAAAGAAGTACTGAAATAGAACAACCTATACTCGCTAAGGTAGCCTCAGAGAGCAAGGTGATCCTGTAGTGTAGACCCATACTATTGGGAAATTAGAGTTATAAATTGAAAGGTCATGCACAAAACAGAATACCGAGAAACAAACATAAATAAATGATAAAAATGAAGTTGAAATGGGTAAAGTACATGCCAAGTGGCTGGCACCTACAACTGCAACAGGGAGCGGCAAAATCTTATACTTAGGAAAATGACCAGTTCGTTCTACCATACTTGTAAAATCTGCTATTAAGAACGCATGCCAAGTCTAATATTTTCACCAATTAAAAATATAATTTTTCAAATTTTATTTTAAGTACAGTAATTTTTAAGAAGTGAGCTTCTCAAAATGTCAAGTTCTCCATTACAAGATGTATTTCAAAAAAATTACATTAAATCTGCAATTTTACAAATATAAGATCAATTAAAAAAAAAACACACAACTATTACAAACTCAATCGAGAATACCTTGTTAGCTATGCATCTTAATTCTTAGGGGTGAAAGAGAACAGACAAAAACCAGAGGGCAGGCAGGGATACAAACAGGCGTGAGTGAAGAAACACATTACTTGGCTTGGTCCTTGCAAAGGAGAACTGAAAAGGTACATTGTCATATACCACTACCCAAACACACCCGAATCTCTTTTGCTTTTTGGTTTCTTCCTCTCACTCTGTTCCACTCTCTCTCTCACTTCATTCCACCACAGCATCCCCTTTCTCTGTCTTGAGCTTCAGAACAACCCTCTTCACTTTGGCGAAACCCTCTCTCTCCTTCGCCCGTTTCATCCAAAGTTTGCGTCTTTCAGGGCTTCTCATGGACTTGCGACCCAAAACCGAACCTGGATCCCGGCCTATGTTAGCTTCGGGTGACCAGAGTGGGCAAAGAAATTTAAAGAATATGAGCATTTCAGAGCTTGTTTCAGTATTGCGAGCTGCGTTTCTTATGGACGATTTTGATAGAGTGGAAGAGGTTTTGGTTGCTAGGGAGGCGAGACTGAAGGCAGAGATTGAAGAAAAGATGAAGGAGATTGGGTCATTCCAAGAGAAGATTGAAGTGGAGAGGATGGAGAGGATTCAGGTTGAAGAAGAACTGAAGAAGAGAGAGGAACAGTCTCAGAAAGGGAAGAGGGCACAAGAGAGTTATGAAAAGTTGTTGAAGACAGTGAAGGAAAGTGGGTTCAATGATAAGAATGCTATTAACGAGTTAAGGAATAAGAACCGAGAGTTAGAGGGTGAGAAGAGGAAGCTGGAGGAGTTGAAGAAAAATTGGGTAGTTGATAAGAATGCTTTGGCTGGGCTTAGGATCAGAAACAGTGAATTGGAGGAATCAGTGAAAAAGAATTTGTTAGAAGACAAGAATACCATTGATCAGCTGAGGACTGAAAACAGCCAATTGGCAGATGAGAAGAGAAGGGCTGAGGCATTGGTGCAGTCCTGGAAAGAGAAATTTGCGGAATTGAATGAACGGGTTCTCAAGTTGGAGGATGATACCACCAAGCTTTTGATGAGTGGAAACACAGAGAGGGTCTCCCTGAGCAAAGCAAACAAGGATGCTCCAGGTGCATCAGGTATGGAAATTCTGCATGCATCTCTGCTAGCTATATGAATATGCATTTTTTTGGAATGTTACTTAAGATTTATTGAATTAGATAGAAGTCATAGGATGAATATAATTTGGGCAGATTTCTAGGAAGCTGGAACCATGATGTTTCGTGCTTTATTAAGGCAAGGTGTAGGTCGTGACTATGTTTGGTTGAGATCATTCAACCGATGAGGCTACTGGTTCACACTTCACAGTTGGACTGGTCCAAGAACCAGATCACATTAAAATAATTTTTTTAATAATATATACTTATGTATAAAATAAAGACTATTGCAACTATAATTTGACACAAAATTTAGCACATAAACTCATGACATAATCCAATCTTATTTTTAAAGTGAAAATGTCATAATTAAGTTCACCACAAGTTTGAAGTTTGAATGACCAAGTTTACACAACAACAAAATTATAAATTTAGAGAATAGCCTAAGGTGTCGACTTGCGCAAAGAAGCCTTTTTAAAACTCGGGTAAAATCGCACATCAGCCAAAGTTTAAGTTTTTTTTTTTTTTTTTTTTTTGCATTTTACCTTTTCTTTGGTAAAAACTGAAACATATTTATAGTTATGAAAGCATATAATTAAAGCTTGTTTCTTATTGAATAATAATTTAACTTTATATAATCAAAATCAAAAGTGTATACTGTAACAATAACAAGTCATTACATAAAATATAGTATACATTATTATATGAAATGACAAAAAGTTATATAGTAATAAATATACAAAAGTTATATGGGAATAATTGATTAATACGAACAATAATATATTTAATGTGATTTTATGTTTGGAAACAATTAACTTGAAGGAGTAGTTATCAAACAAATGTGATTGGCTACTGCACCTTATAAACATTGAAATTCATGAAAATTTGTTTGGGCTCATGTTCTTACTCCTCTGTTTTTTCTTTGTTCTTTGTTCTGGATTATGTTGTCTTTATATTTGTATCCCGAAAAAGCAGATACTTTGTGGCTTGAAAGTGGGAGGAGACTTCATGTCTGTTGTGGGAGTGGGAGTGTGATTTTTGAACTAGTATAACTAGTATAATTTTCTTGCTTCAATGTGACATGGCCTTGGTTTTTACGGAATGACATTGCTACGCATCTTCACTTCTCTACATAGCTCCACCAGTGCATTTTTAGTAGTTCAATACTCTGGTTTCTACCCTTCTACAGCTATGGATGAGAGAGGGGGGAGGAGGGGAAGGAATTCTTACGTCAAACAGGATATTGCTCCTGTTGTCTCCCTTTGATGTTCAGCTCATGGTTTGATTAGGAGAGTCCTGGTTGTGGGTATTCTATGAGATTTGAAGGCCCTAATATTAACTTGTAACTGTTGGGGTTTTCTTTTATTTTTGTTATCTTTTATACTTCTGTTCTCTTAGAGAACTGCAAATCCTCCCTTTTGTAATTTCTTCTTTTTCCCTTGATGAAATTTTCTTTTTTCATAAAATCAAAAGGAAGGAGAAATGAGAGCAGGTAAGAAAACTAATTTTCTTTTTCCTATATAAACAAGATTACAGGATGTCCTACAGTCCTACTGTATATATTATCCGAATTTGATGAAAGCATAGGTCTTCAATTACTTGAAGAGGCAGAGGCTGGATTTTACATGAAATGCTGAAGCATCAACCAATATTTTATTCGGGTTACAGAATCTACTATTCTTCATTTTCCTAACTTTTGCTTGAAGTATTCTGTTGGCAAATGTGATGTTATGTAAGCCTAACATATCTCTTTTGTGGCAGCTAGGGGAAGATTGGGATTGGGACCTGTTATTGAGATCGAAGACAGTGATGATGATGAGTGTATTTCACAAGGAACATTGCATGGAAAAAGGGCTACTTCTCGAATTGTTGCAGAGAATAAGCATCCAAGTTCATCGAGAGCAGTTCAGCAGAAAAACCTTTCAACAGGAGTGCAATCGATTGCAAAAAGAAAATTGGCTTCTTCACGTGAATTTGGTACAAATATGAATATGTTGGATCACATAGATACTGACACTTCCAGTTCCTCTTCTGATTCATCTGATATGGATCATCTTCCTTTAAGTATACGTGGTATTAAATGTAAGAAGAACAGGAAAACTGAGGCAGACAGTCTTGGATACTCTTTACCAAAGTAAATGGGCTGTACATATTAAATATCTCTCAATTGTCTAGCCACCACCAGCCATGCTATTTTTCTTTTTTTGGTTATATTGAAAGAAGTATTAAAACATGGCCTTCTGTTCAAACTCGCATTCACTTAATCACTAAAATCAAGCGCAGGTGGCTCTCTAGCCAAGCTTATACATGTAGGTTTAGGTTAGTTCTTAGTTTTGAAAATACATGTAAAGCTTTTTACACTATTATTTAAATAATACGATGACATATTATTATAACTTTTTATGTAGTTGTTATATATATATATATATATATATATATATATATATATATATACCACTTAGATGCAAATGAGAATAAAAATTTCTTCATTAGTGTATTTCTCAAATAAATTCTTAATATGGTGCAAAATTTATAGTAATTTTGAGCAAGTTGTGGTCATAAATTGCATTTAACCTAACTTTTTACATGAAAGTTTTGGCCATAAGTCACGACTTAAGCTTAACATAATTTTTTTTATAGCAAAGTCACTTGGGTCTAACATTTTTTTGCCTGTAAAAGTTGTGACAAAAGACAACGACTTATTCCCATTTTGGTTTCCAAAAAGGAGCACATATATGGGAAGACCAAGTTCTCGAGCTAAATTCCACGAGAAAGGTAGGTGCCGCGTGATCTTAATTGAGTGCAAGAACAGGGGTAATGGGGGAAGCATCATGAGCAATGGGGACTCTGTTAGTGAGGTTCAGCCAGAGACGGAGATAAGATTTGACGGGCACTCGGTCATCCACGTCAAGCACTTGCAATGGAAATTTAGAGGCAACGAGTAAATTCATCTCAACAATTGGAGGTATATTGGGATGTTCATGACTGACTCTTTAGTCCTGGTTTAAAGCATGCTTTATTCATTTTTAAGTTATTCATTTTTAATTTGATGATGTAAGTCGTGGCCTGTCCACTAATATAGAACCACCATTTTTTTTTAATTTCACAAGTGCCTCCAACTCTTGTCCTCTTCACTGCAACTCCAGTGTCTATGTCATAGAAGATTTGATGGTGCCTGCAACTAAGGTTGGCAATGAGCTTAGCTAAGTTGAGTTAGGACTGGCTCAGGCTCAGCACAATGACAATATGCTTGGCTCAGGCTCGAGCTTAATAAGAAAGCGAGCTCATTTCTTGGCTCGAGCTCGACTCACTATGAGCTCACGAACAGCTCAAGCTTGGTGAGCCAAGCTCAAAACCTATATCAACATACCATCATTTAACTTAAAACATTAAAATCAACCATAATAGCAAAATATATACTCACAAGTTCCAACCAAACAACCACAATTGTCTTCAAACATAAATAAAACAGTCACTATAATTTTAGAGAATTATGACTAATAGGTTCCTAATAAAGTTCAATTTACCAGAACCATTTCATTACTTTCAAAAAAATTATATTAAAAATTTTTGTTTTATATCGAGTTGGCTCACGAGTTCATGAGTCGAATATATGAAAGCTCAAGTTCAACTCATTTACTAAACGAGTCAAAATTATTAGCTCAAGCTTAACTCATTAGCTCATGAGTCTAGCTTATTAAGCTGTTAATGAATCAAGCCGTGATTAACTCACGAGCCAACTCAACTCATTGCCAACCCTACCTGCAACTCTTTGCAGGAAGGATTTGATGCAAATTTCCCGTGCTTATGACTTGTAACTTCATTCACGGATCCACAAATTAAGAAAAAAATATTCTTTTAAAAAATAACTAAGGCCACGACTTTTAAAGACAAAAAAAAAAAAAGTTAAACCAAACTCTGAAATATTTACTAAAGTAAAAGTTATTATGTTAAGCCTAAGTCAGTTTATAATTACGACTTTTATACAAAAAGTAAAATAAGCATCAGTTGTGATTTATGGTCACAATTTGCTTAAAATTACTTTACATTTTGTACCATCTTAAGAATTAAATGGAGAAATGCACTGACTAAGAAATTTTTATTCTCATTTACAACTAGGTAGTAAAAAGTTCAACAAGTCTCTCATATTTACACAAAATCTGGTCTCAATCCTTATGGTTTGTTTTGAGAGAAATGGAGAAAAAAGAATTAGAGAAGAGAGAAATAAAAGAGAAATAAGGAAACTCTCCTATTTGGTTAAAAGAGAAATAGAGAAGAAATGAGTAAAAGTAAAAATTTGATTAATATATCATTCTTTTTTTTTATAAATAAATAAATAGGGACAAATATGTATTTACAACAAATTTTAATTTTCTTTCTTTCTTATTTCTCTCTTAATTCTCTTAATCCAAACAATTTAAAAATTTATTTATTTGTTATTCTATTTCTCTTTTTCTTAATTTTTTCTAATTTATTTTTGTCTTAATCCAATCAAAGTCTTAATTTCACTTATATCCAACAAATCGTACCAATACACTGACATCCTAATTAATTGCTCTCACATGACCGTCGTCTACGTTCCAAATTCTCTCTCTCTCTCCCGCTCTTCGTCCTAATTAATTACTCCCTAAATGCTTCAATGACAGATAATTATTACCAACCTTCATCCGCACCATCAGTTAGATAATGGGGGCAAAGGTACAAAGGTAATACATAAATACTAAAAAGTAAATTTTTAGATCTTTATATTTATTTATAAAAAATATATTATAATAAAATAAAGGAAAAAATTTACAATTGTGGATATTATTCTAGTAATCATTTTTTATTGAGTACCCAGAATCATTTATTAGTTTTTAGTTATATTTAATAAATTTTTAAATAATTATTGTAAAACTAATAATTAATAAATGTTTGATAACTTGCATCAAAAAGGCTAAAAAAATTTTCATTATCAATATTATCAAATATTTCTCTCTACGTATGCAACTAAATAATTATTCAACTATTCATTGCTAATATTCCAATTCTTGATGATATTTATAGCAAAAAAATGTTTATTCAACTATTGCAGTTACTACTACTTGTATTCTTTTTGCTATTGATGTGGGAGAGAAATTTGAAGAGTTAGAGTTCAACTAGATTTCAACCTTTTAGGTGTCACAAGGAATAACTTGAACTGATAATATTTACTTGTTAATCCTCGTCGTGGGGACAAACTTTAAAAAATAATAGGGGGCAAAAATGATAAAATACTACTACTCTAATAAAAAAGAAATTAAAATTGAGTGGGGGCTCCCTGCTCAGTGGTCACCATTGAGTTCTTTCAAAGCATTCTTAACTTTACTTGAAATTCATCTCAGTGATTAAAGGTCTAGCTAATACAGAAGAATTCATCTTTGAAATAATGCATTGGAAATTGATAGCTTCAGTACTCAGAGATAACCTTACGTTGAAACAGGAAATTGATACAATATGCTACTTCAGATGTAAACATTTTCATCTTTACTTTCTATATAACTACTTTTATTTTTGGGGTTATGTACTTACTTAATGCATGAGTGGTTTACGTGAAAGTATTGCATATACTGCAAAACATAATTCAATTTCTGGTCATTGCAGATGGATTTTGGTTTTACTGCAAAGCATTTGTGTGGTTTTGATGAAGATGCTGTAAAGTCACAGGAGAGGATGGGCGAGCAGTTGATTAAATTCTATGAGGGACTTATTTCATTTCCCCTGAATATTCCCTGGTACTGCGCACTATAAATGTTTGAAGGTAACAAAAGACTATATTGTCGATCTACCAAAGAAATGGAACCAGATAAGAAATCACACTGTCTTATGTTGGTTTCTATTCAGCGAGGGAAGAAAGCATTTACAATTTTGAAGAAACTCGTGCAAGAGAGACGCAATTCACCCCAGAAGTTTCGGTCAGATCTTTTTGATCAAACCCTCGATGACATGATTACAAAAGAGTTCTTAACTGAAAATACTATCATCTACATTTTACTAGGTGTCATTCTTGCAGCACTTGAATCAATCAATTTCAACCATAATAACTTTAATAATCAAGTTTATCTCAGAGAGCCCTGCATTCATGGAGCAACTTACAGTACGTACACATGAACATACACTGACTTCTTACTTCTTTTTCTTTTTGGATCATATATACAATATATACGTACCTAGTTCTGTAGCACTGTTGTAATTTGTACATATTGGGCTGAACATGAGGCAATTCTCAAGAATAGAGACAAATCAAGCACCTCTCTTACGTGGGATGAATATAAATCAATGACTTTCACCCCTCAGGTAGATTAATTTTCCATATAAATGACCTCTTTTCTTTTGGTTTCCAGAAAAAAAGTATTATACTAACTGCCGTAGCGCTGTGTGAAATTTAAGGTAATCAACGAGGCTCTTAGGTTTGGAAATATGGTTCCAGGATTACTAAGATAGCCATCAAAGGAGATCCACGTGAAAGGTAAGTCACTCTAGTCCATGACTCTAGCTATATATGTATATATTCATATTTTACTGGGCCAAATTAAATAAGCAAATTCATTCAAGGATATACAATCGCAGCTGGTTGGACCATCATGGCGATCACTTCTGCTCTTCATATTTTAACCCTGAGACATATAGAGTCCACTTGCCTTCAATCCAGGTAGCTGGAAGGTACATTACTTGAAAACGAGGCTTTTGGTACACCATTTCGCACTTATTTAATTGTTAGACACAATGGTACTATAGATGTGGAAGAATTCGGAATTCTCATAAATGTTTAGTATCATGCTCGAGAATTTGGAGACATTGGATAATTAGACGTCCTACACTCATGTCTTAAATTATGATAGTGACATACCATGATACCAAACATTAGCGAAGATAACAGAGTATTTAGCATACTTGTGTGTAAGTGCTGGCTTATTAAAAGACGTGTTCATGATATGTAATTAGGTTACTCACAAAGCTTGCTTCTCCACGCTTTTGTACTTAATTGCATGCTGATATGATGTTTTCCAAGTGATCCGAGACTTTTTCAATACTTAAAATTATATATTGTGCTAGGATCTCGATTCCTATACGATAAGTAAAAATTTCATGCCTTTCGGTGGGGGAGTGAGAGTGTATGGGGGCGGAGTATGCTAATTAAAGCATTCTTGGCCACTTTTCTTCATGTTCTGGTCACCAAATATAGGTTCATCATCCCAAATCTGATTCTTAATTAATGGTGTGGTGACCACCGCAATCTATGCACATATAGATATCTATTCAAAATTTATTTGTACAAGCATTCATCGCTTCTCTCTCTTTTTTCTTTCGATTTTCTCTCTTTTTTTTAAAAAAAAAGGTGGACTAAAATCAAGGAAGGAAGCATTGCTCGGAGTTCTATTCTAAGGTTTAAAGACGGCATTCACATCAAGCTGTGGAAGAAACATTAAGCCATTAAGAGTTGGATAATAGTAAGGGATTCAATCTATACAATATAATTGAACAAAAAAAAAAAGCATAATAATTTAGCGCATTTCATAAATCCAGCTTCGCTTTAAAGTATCATATGAAGGTTGAGAGAGAATCATCCTTACATTGTCTCCTTCCTATTCACTTATTTTGGAGTATTTTTCATATGGGCTAATTATAGCCTTTGAAAAAAAAACTTAGTTGTTGAGATTTTTTGCTCGTATTTGATTTTTGTTTTATTTTATTCTTGGATGAAATTGCTGTGTTAGAAATTTTTAATTAGTAGACTTTTTTTTCTCATTCTAGGGAAGTCTTATTGAACTTAAAAGAAGATAAATAGAAATGTAAAGGATCAACCCCGCCACATAATAACTACACTCTTAATAAAGATCAAAAGAGATATTAATTAAACTACGCTCGGCTGGTTAGTAGATATTTCATTTGGTACAACAAGAAATAAGCGACACAGTACACAAGTAATCAGCTTGAAGCTAAACTAAAGTTGAAAAGAGGATCAGGCAAGAAAACACGATCCTCAAGCCACAATTAAAGCATCCAACCTTAGCCACAGTATTATACCATAATAGCTCTCTTTACGTAATGTGTGCATGAAAATTAAAAGACGTCTCCAAGTTATGTTGGAGAAGCAACTGCATTATTAAGACTCAACAACGAGAACAAGACCGCGAGCATAATTAAGGATTGGTTCTTAATTTATATGCAATGAATGATAACTTCTAGCATTCAAGCTCTCCTTGTAGACCAATCCCTAATTTCAATTTATGTGGTACTCCTTGAGAAACGTGAGGGCAGTGGAACATTTTTGCGGTACTCTGCAAGAGCCCATGTTGGAAATATATTCCTATACATTGCATAGTGTAACGTACTAGTCTTCATGAAAGCTCCAGTTGCATTCTAAAATTTGATTGGAAAAAAAATGTTAGAACAAAAATATAGTTGCAGCAAATTTAATAATAATTTTTAGATTAATTAACAAATAATAACGAATTGAACATATATACATACGTCAATTATAACAGGCTTTGATTTTCCTTTTTATGAAAATATGGGGTTTAGAAGAAAAATTCAGGTATAATTAACCTTTACATGAAAAATTCATCCCTAAAGTTTTTACTGTTTCAGTAATCTCTAATTCCCTCACCGACTACAAGCAAAATAGATTTTTCTGATTAAAGTTTAAAAGGGCAGTGTTAATATATAGATCAGAAAATTGAGTTGGATCCAAAGAATACAAGCATGAGAGAAGAAGTATGTAGGTACCTGCTCAGGGAAGTCCCCAATTTCCGATTGGGAATTGATTAATAGCTTCGCGGCTCGGTGAAGAGGACTTGGGTCCCTCTCGGCCTATTATTACAACATTACTTTCAATTCTTAAATCTTTTTTCTGGCTGGGAAACGTATCAATTGTGGCACCACTAGCTAGCAAGCATTTTTTAAAAAATAAAAAATAAAAAAGCACCAACAAACTTATCAGTACAGTGTGTCTGTTCTATAAAAAATAAATTTTTGAAATTATTTTTTATGATACAAATTAAAGTGCAGAAAATTAATTTTCTTGTTAAAAAATGTTTTCAGTTTATTTTTATTTTTTCAGAAATTTTTCCTCTCAAAATATTTTTCACAGCCATGCTATTTTTATAACAAATAAAATTTTTGAGAAAAGAAGTTGATAGAAAATATTTATGAATATAAACTGACCTGCCCAGCATGAATTAAACCAAGTAAAGCCCAAGCAGTCTGCACGAAATTAGACTCGTTTGCTTTAAGAGGTGTATACACCTGTACCACGTACCTATGAAAGTTAAGAACTTCACCCTTTCTTTGAATTAATTATCTAATTATATTATAAATATGCTCTTTAGGTAGAAACAAAGATCATCAAGTTACGGATTGATTTTATATGGAAAATTGGAAATGAAATATTTTTTTTTTTTTAAATGCCGTCATACCATTTTGACTTCATTTTATGATCTGTTTTCGTGAGAATAAGTTGAATGACTGTGAAGTTAAATATGAGACTTTTCAAGGGTTCAGAAATGAGTCAATAATGTTATCTACAGTATTTCATATAGCAATATCGAAAGATTACCCTGTTTGGCCTTTGAAAGGTAGCTCCCTCCCCAACGACCATCTTCATTTTGTGTTGTCTCGAATGTGATTGGGTCAAGGGTATAGCCATAGAAACAAAATGAAAGAAAAAAGAACATGTGATTTGATTTCACAGTTATTATGGTTCTTGTTAATATGTTTGTTATATTATCTAAAGCATGGGATAAACACGTACCATGATCCATCTCCCTGTTGTGTGTCTTCGATGTATTGCAAGGCTCTTTTAATAAAAATTTCAACTTCGATTTTTCTATACTATGGGTATAACTTCCTAAATAGCGTCAGTGCTTGGATTGCAGACGAAGTTCATTCAATGTACCTGGGTCACTAATATATTATTAACGATTTAAAACTCCCCATTGATAAGAAGTGAGTACTGAGAAGGTCTTAATTCTCACTCATGCTCAATGACAATGTCTTCCACAAATTCTACTGGATTGAGCCACTAAAAATTAAGGAGATGAAGAAAATAATGAATATTCATGTAGAATAGCTTATGTGAGTTAACTTATAAAAGTATATATACATATATATATTGGTAGTGTAAACATTTCTAGTTTTTCAAGTACTAAATCATAACATATTCTACTCTTAGCTGCACAAGTTGAAGTAGTTACCTCTAACCATGAAGCACCTATTGGTGGCTCCCAAACCACTACTCCACCATCTTTACCCTGCAAAAAGAAAAAATCAATTACAAAGACAAATTTAAAGTTCTTTCAGAGTGAATCAATCTTAACCTTAATATATATATATATATATATATATATAGTGAATCAACTATTATATATATACATACATATATATATATATATATATATATATATATATTGAAAGATAGGATACAAGCCGTACGATGTTTAAAACTAGTCCTTACCTGTAGGGTAAGTAGGGAATTGACAGCTTCATATATCCACTCATTTTCCAGTTTCTCACCCACTATTTCTCTAGTCATCATGTAAAAGAGGAGGCAGCACAATGAAACAAAACAGAATTTTGAGAACGCAAGTAAGATTAGTGGAAAGTTTAAATTGCAGCTGATTCAAAATATTTAATGGGATATGCATTCAACGTTCAACGGTAACCTTCAAACTTTCTGCAGTACAATCTGAAGCTTGCCATCCTTGATCTTGGTCAGTGAAAGTCCATGACCCTTTAGTAATGTGGCGGTACATGTTTTGAAGTCACCAGAACCAGAAAGATTTTGCTTCACCTTCATAATTCAAATGTCATGGGTAATACATAACCAAAGGAAAATGGAAACTCACGAGGATGAAAAATTAATTAATGTATTATAATTTGCATGAACCAAGTTAGTTATTGGCATAGTTTATATATTTATCAAAAAAAGGTCTTAAAAATTTCATCTAACACGTTCATTATTTATACATCTGTTAAAAAATGGAATCGTTCTGTTGTTAGAGTGATTCTCCAAATAGGAAAATTCCTCAAAGCCGGTCTCCGATCATAATTCTCCCACAACTTAAGGGTTGGGGTTACCTGACAATTTTTTAAAAAGTCATGAGGTTTCGTAAGTGCCCCTTTTCCTCAGTGAGATTGCTAGCAAGCAAAGTTTGGATGGAGAAACTAATATCCCAAATTTGACTGCTTAAAGCCTGCAATTGAAAAAAAGTATCGTAGAACAGTAAAGTTGTTGAACTAAAAAGTAAATAAGAATTTGTTGAAGAATGTGACACTACCAGCTTCACTCCAATCTCTTCTAATTTGTTTTAGCTTTATGATTAGTTTGTCAAAATAAATTTGATCTTATCTGTTAAGTTAATTTAGACTTGGATGCTGAGTCATCTTATCTGTTTTGATAATTCCAAAGTTTGTATCACTCTATAAGTACAGATAAGTACTGATGAATAATAAAATGTTTTTTCCATGTTAGTCATAACTCTCTCTCAATTCTTAGCCTAGATATTCCAACAAATGGTATCAAGAGCCTGATTGTTCTTAGAGTGACTGTGAGTGAGAAAGAGAGAAAACCAGCAAGCTTCTTCACACACCAAAAAGAAAAAAAAAATCCTTAAACACTTATACCATAATGGCATTTAGCAGTACTCCTTTACCTTCACCTCCAGTATTTGCTGGGGAAAATTACGCGATGTGGGCTGTTAAGATAAAAGCTTATATGAGAGCTTATGGTCTTTGGGAGGTAGTGGAGACTGGAAGTAACCCACCTCCATTGCCAAATAACCCAACGATAGCTCAAATAAGACAACACAGTGAAGAAGCTCCAAAGAAGGAAAAGCTCTCACCATACTGCACCTAGCAGTAAATGATAATGTATTCATCAGAATCATGGCTTGTGAGACTGCAAAGGAGGCTTGGGACACTACCAAGGAGGAGTTTCGGGCGGTGAAAGAACAAGACAACTACAAGTCTTGAATTTGAGGAGACAGTTTGAAGCCTTGAAGATGAAAGATCTTTGTCAAACAGTCAAGGAGTTTACTGATAGACTGATGAAAGTGGTGAATCAGATTAGATTGATGGGTGAGGAACTGAATGATAAAAGAATTGTGGAGAAGGTTTTGACAAGTCTTCCTGAGAGGTTTGAGTCAAAAATTTCCTCTCTTGAAGATTCTAAAGATTTTTCGCAGATTTCAATTTCGGAGCTTGTGAATGCTTTACAAGCTACTGAACACAAAAGATCCTTGAGGATGGAGGAAAATACTGAAGGAGCCTTTTTTGCCAAAAACAAAGGGAAGGTTCAAACAAGTTATGGAGAAAGAAAGTCAGCAGGTGAATGAAAGGATAAAAGGAAATGTGAAGCTTTTGGTGGCAAAGATTGGGGGAAGAAAGGAGGAAAATTTCCACCTTGTCCGAACTGTAAAAAGACAAATCATTTAGAGAAATTTTGTTGGTTCAGACCAGGCATACAATGCAGAAACTGCAAACAGTTTGGACATGTAGAAAAAGTTTGCAAAGTGAAAAAGAAACAAGGTCAGCAAGCCCAAGTTGCTAAAAATCAGCAGCATGAAGAAAGAGTTTTTGCTGCCACATGCTATACAACAACTTATAACTCTGAAACATGGCTAGTTGATAGTGGTTGCACTCATCACATGACTTTAGAGCTCAACATGTTCACAAGTCTTGACAAATCCTACACTTCAAGAGTAAGAGTTGAGAATGCCGACTTTGTTGAAGTCAAAGGTAAAGGAGTTGTTGCTGTGGAAACCCCTACAGGTATGAAATTCATTACAGATGTTCTGTTTGTGCCACAAATAGATCAAAATCTATTGAGTGTAGGGCAAATGCTTGAAAGGAATTACACTTTATTGTTCAAAGATATGACCTGCAAAATACTTGACCCAACTGACCATGAACTAATGACTGTCAAGATGAGAGGTAGAAGCTTTCCTTTGGTTTGGAATTCTAAAAAAAATTGAAGCATATCCTAGTTCTGTGGATGATTCATCTCTTTGGCATAAGGGATTTGGGCACATTAATTATTCTTCATTGAAATATATGCACATCAATGGCTTAGCTTTAAATATGCCTGTCATGCATGGTTGCGATAATGTATGTGAAGTTTGTTGATTGGGGAAGCAATCAAAGTTGCCTTTTCCAACAAATCAGTCTTGGAGAGGTTCAAGAAAGCTGGAACTAGTACATACCGATGTCTATGGACCCATGAAAATAGAATCTTTAAATGGTTGTTAATATTTTATTTTGTTTATTGATGACTTCATTAGAATGTGTTGGGTGTATTTTCTCAAACAGAAATCTGAAGTGGCAGCTGTATTTCAAAGTTTTAAAGCTTTGGTTGAAAACCAAAGTGGATGCAAAATTAAAATACTCAGATCTGATAATGGAACTGAGTATACATGTGATAAGTTCAACAATTTTCGTGAAGAGGCAGGTATTCATCACCAATTGACCGTGACTTACACACCACAACAGAATGGTGTGAGTGAAAGGAAGAACAGAATAATTATGGAGGTGGCCAGATGTCTTTTGTTTGAGAAGAAACTTCCAAAGAAGTTTCGGGCTGAAGCTATGAATACTTCAGTCTACCACTACACAGACTTCCCACAAAGGCTTTAAAAAGTAAAACTCCACTTGAAGCATGAAGTGAAGTTAAGCCTTCTGTCGATCATCTCAGAGTTTTTGGAAGCATATGTTATACCTATGTGCCAGAAATCAAAAGAGATAAGTTAGATCAAAAAGCAGAAGTTGGCATTCTTATCGAGTACAGCAATAATGCAAAAGGCTACAGAGTCTTTAATTCGAAAACTGAAAAATTAATTGTTTGCAGAAATGTGAGATTGATGGAGGAGCATATTGGAATTGGGAGAAAAAGCAAATTGAGTCCTTAAATAACAACCAAATCAGAAGAGATATACATCAAGAACATGATGCTACCATAGACAAAGTTGAATCTGATAATGATCAAGAAACTGCAGTTAAAGGCACTAGATCATTGAATGAAATTTACAGTAGGTGCAATGTTGCATTAATGGAACTTGTTAGTTATGAAGAAGCAGCAAAGTCATCAAATTGGAAAGCCGAAATGGAGGCCTACCAACAAGAAGGTAATTGGTGTAAAATAGGTATATAGGACTAAACTGAATTCGGATGGTTCTGTCAATAAATTTAAGGCAAGGCTGGTTGTTAAAAGTTATTCTCAGTAGTATGGAGTGGATTTTGCAGATACCTTTGCTTCAGTAGCAAGGTATGATACAATACGACTGATAATCGCCTTGGCAGCTCATAAGGATTGGAAAGTTTTTCAGTTTGATGTCAAGTCAGCCTTCCTGAATGGCTACTTGAAGGAGGAGATATTTGTGGAGCAGCCTCCTGGTTTTGAAGAAAATGAAGATCAAGTTTACCTGCTCAAGAAGGCCTTGTATGGCTTAAAACAAACTCCAAGAGCTTGGTATAAAAGAATATATGATCATTTGTTGCAGTTGGGTTTCAAGAGAAGTCCTAATGAAGCTACTCTTTATATACAAAAACAGGTGAAGACTTATTAATCATATCCTTGTATGTGGATGATCTCCTTGTTACAGGGAGCAACAAAAACTTGGTAGAAAATTTAAAAACAGAGATGGAAGAAGTGTTTGAAATGAATTATTTGGGAGAGATGTCTTATTTTCTTGGCATGGAGGTTCTCCAAACTGAGCATGGGGTTTTTATAAGTCAAGAAAAATATGCCAAAGAAGTATTAAAAAAAATCGGGATGGAAAATTGCAAAGATGTTGGAACTCCTTTAGTTGTGAATGAAAAGTTAAGCAAAGACGATGGGTATGATAAAGTTGATGCTGGAATTTACAAGAGCTTGATTGGTTGTCTGCTATATCTGACAGCAATAAGGTCTGGCATCATGTTTGCTGCAAGCCTATTATCCAGATTTATGCAAGCACCAAGTGAAATGCACTTTGGAGTTGCTAAAAGGGTGTTAAGGTACGTAAAAGGAAAAACAAATTTTGGAGTCTAGTTCAAACAAACAAACAATATTCAGTTGATTGGTTATGCGGATAGTGACTGAGGTGGCTCACCCGATGACATGAAGAGTACCTCAGGATATGCTTTCACTATAGGGTCAGGGATGATAAGCTGGAATTCAAAGAAACACGATGTAATGGCTCAATCTACAAACAAGAATATATTTCGCCATACATTGTTAATCAAGCCATTTGGCTTAGAAAAGTTCTTGAAGACTTGTATCAAATGCAAGAAAAAGCCACAACAATTTTCTGTGATAACTAATATGCAGTTGCTATGGCTAAAAATCCTGTGTTTCATAGAAGAACTAAGTACATAAAGATCAAGTATCATTTTATTAGAGAAGCAGAAAAGGAAAAAGAAGTGAAGTTGTTTCATTGTAGTTCTGAAGATCAAGTAGCAGATATCTTGACCAAGGCTTTGTCCAAAGTAAGGTTTGAGCAACTGAGGACAAGTCTTGGAGTTTCCAGCAAAAGTGTCAAGGAGGAGTGTTGAAGAATATGACACTACCAACTGTCACTCCAATCTCTTCGTAATTTGTTTTAGCTTTATGATTAGTTTGTCAAAATAAATTTGATCTTATCTGTTAAGTTAATTTAGACTTGGGTGCTGAGTCATCTTATCTGTTTTGACAATTCCAAAGTTTGTATCACTCTATAAGTACAGATAAATACTGATGAATAATAAAATGTTTTCTCCATGTTATTCATAACTCTCTCTCAATTCTTAGCCTAGATATTCCAACAGAATTAAACTTAATGATAAATTATAATTGCTACTTGAGCTTTGACTTAGTGGTAGCCTGCCTGAATTGTCACTAAAAGTGAGGGACATAGGTTTAATTGATTCTTCGTCCCAAAACTAGAAATGTCTATATAGTTACATGAGATTGAAAAGAAAAAGAAAAAGAAAAAAAAGACTATGACAATTATTTAAGTTTACTAACTTGAATCTTCATTCCATCTTCTTCGACCCATATATGTAATATGCTACCCTTGCGAGATGCTTCTTAAAATATTGTCCTTCAGGATCTCCAACACAACAAGCAAGCATGCACAAAACCTGTTCCATGTAATAACCATTTCAGGTTCAGAAAACTTGATCGAGCTAGTTGATGTGTGTGATTCTTCATGTCATTTTGAGTTTAGTTTGCATACATTTCATTATCTTTTTAGTACATTTATTCACTTAATCCTCCGTTTTAGTTTTAGTTCAGATAAATGCGGTGTGTTTATGTTCAATTGCAGGAATGGTGCAACATTGAAGCTTGGAGGAGCCAAAACAGAACTACCTACTGAAGAGATACCGAGATCTCAAAATCAGCTGGACCCCTGAGGAGTAATTTGAGCATAACTTGAGCTACAGAGGTCCTTTTGAGGTGATTCAAGTTGCTATGGAAAGCTAAGACACAAGGCTACAAGTTTGATGTTGGACACTTTGGCAAATTCCCTAAGGATGCTTGATGGCAGAGCCAACCACGGCCAGGCCGTGGTGGCCACTACTACCGTGGTTGGCCATCGGTGCACGAAATTTCTAAGTCGAGAATCAACCACGGCCGGGGCCGTGGTGGCCACTACTGGCCGTGGCTGGCAGCCTGCTACATCAGTAAGTGCGAAAAAAAGCCCTGGAGGCAACCCATTTCCTTCCCTTCTTGCCTGAAAACAATTAGGGTAGAGAGGGGAGAGTGGGTATTGTATAAAAGGCAAGTCATTAGGGTTGAGGGAGGAGCTTGGTCTTGGAGGACCTTCACAAGAGCAGCCACAAGATTTCTGCAGAGTTTTTCTTCTCCTCTCTTCTTTCTTTTCTATTTCATTTTCTGAATGTTGTTCTTCATTCTTATGGATTGTATTTTGATAAACATGTTTGAGTAGTTCTTTTGTTCTAGGAATTGGTAGTAACCCAATGGTGTATTGACAATGCTTGATGTATGAAATTGTTATCTCTTCAATGCTAAGTTTATCTTGATTCAGTTTTTGGCACACCAAGTGTTTGTGAAAATCGGCCTTCACATTGTTTGCATGATCTTAGTTATTAAGGGGAAAAACTGAAAGGTGACTCTTGATAATTGAACTCCATAAACTGAACTTGAGCTTTTAAATCACGAAAGTAGATTAAAACTCTTGAGGCTTTCTATGAATCATCTGCTCTTAATGGATTCTTTCTAACTTGATTATCATGAAAATAGAAGTTGAGTTAGATTGAATACGTTATTGTATTACGAAGGAAACAATAATTCTTTAGGATGATTAGTCTTCAAGTATAACTTAGTTGAGAAGAGGTGCTAAGTATACAGACTTTTTCATTACCCTCGTGGTGAACCCATATCCTAGATCCCTTAAAAATCAGATTTCTACACTGCTTTGTTTTTCTGCATTCATTCCATTGAGATTCTTATTTATTTCCAGATTTTAGTTTTTATGTACTTGTCCTATCACCACAATTTTATAACATTGGTTTCACCTAGTTAATCACAATTAAGGATAATTGTTAATCATAATCCAAGTCCCTGTGGATCGATATTTTTACTACTTGACGAAATCGTGCACTTGCGATACGAATCACATCAAGTTTTTGGCGCGAATTCTTAGGGGACTTGTGGTTTTCTGATTATCAATCTAATTCTTAATCTGATTTTCTAGTTATTCTTTTATTCTTTTCTTTTGCTCTCTGCAGGTAATTTCTCTTGTTTATGCGAAGTACTCGACATTTTGAGACTCTCATTGAAGCAGATCCTGAAATTGAAAGGACTTTGCATCGGAGGGAAGACAACTGCTGCAAGGTGCAAGAGAGCCACAACAACCTATTCCCATAATGGCAGCACGTGATGAAAATAGGCCACTGAAGGACTATGCAGCCCCTAATGCTCGGGGTTTGCGATCTGGGATTGCTCGGCCAACCATTGAAGTGGACAACTTCACCCGTACCACCCGCTTTGCTCTACATGATAAGGCAAAACCGAGTTTGGAGGATTGTCGGAGGACCCGAATGACCACGTAGATATGTTCTTGGAACTCTGTGAGACCCTCGCACTGAAGGCGCCTCTGGAGATGCTATCCGTCTCCGCTTGTTCCCTTTATCACTACGGGATAGAGCTAAAACTTGGTTAAAATATGTACCAATTTGAAACTATCACTACTTGGGACCAATTGGAGCAAGCTTTCTTGGACAAATTCTTTCCACCTTCCAAAATTTGCTCATCTTAGGACCCAAATCACAGGCTTCATTCAAAGAAATGGAGAGTCATTGTCGAGAAGCTTGGGATAGATATAAAGCCTTCTTTGGAAGCATGCCAGCATCATGGGCTAGAGAAATGGTTAATCGGCCCACACCTTCTACAATGGTCTTGAATATCCTTCGAAGGTATCTCTAGACTCCGCGGTGGTGGAGCTTTGATGAATGAGAAGGTTAACGAGAAGCCTATGAGGTCATAGAGAGTGTAGCCACAAACCATCACCAATGGGCAAATGAAAGAGGTAACAACGAGAAAACTCTCGGGAGGTAAGTTTGAGGTTGAAGCGGTGTTGATTTGATTATGTCAAAATTTGATTCTTTGAATAAACGTTTTTGACAAACTTGAAAAAGCTAATGCCAATGCCATAGTTACTTCTAACAATTTTTGTGGGAGATTTGTGGAGCACGGGGGACATATGAGTCTTGAATGCCAAGGATTGGACTTGGTCCTCACAAGGTACACCGGTGGAGCAAATGGAATCATGCCATAATTTTCAAGACTTCAACCAAAATGGGAGAAATGATCCATATTCTCAAACTTACAACCTGGTTGGAGGTCACATCCTAACTTCTCCTACCGAGAATAATCAAAACCAAGTTGGGCCAAGTGGTGCTAAACCTTCTTCTGGATTCCAACAGGTACAAAAATCTAAACTTGAGTCTCTTCTTGAGAATTTTGTTGAGAGTCAATCTAAGCAAAATGAGGAGTTCAGGCAACATGGTCAAGTGGTCGCCGAGGCCATTAGAGAGTTGTCATCTAAGGTTGATAATTTGTCTACTCATAGTAGGATGTTGGAAACCCAGATTGCCCAACAAGCTAGTTCTTCACATAGACCACAAGGTAAATTTCCAGGACAGCCTGAAATAAATCCTATTGAACATTGCAAGGCTGTGAGTTTAAGAAGTGGTAGGCAATTAGAGAATTCCAAGGCAAAGGGCGAAAGTGACATAGATGGGGGGGATGAGAAAAAAGAGACAACTAAGACACAAAACTTAGATGAAGATGATACAACTGAGAAAGTGTCTAAATATGTTCCCCCCAAACCTTACCAACCCCCAGTGCCCTTCCCTCAAAGATTGGCCAAAGCCAAGCTTGATAAGCAATTTGGGAAGTTTCTAGAGGTCATTAAGAAGTTGTACATTAATGTACCCTTCACTGAGGCGTTGCAACAAATGCCCACCTATGCAAAGTTTCTTAAGGACATTTTGTCCAATAAAAGAAAATTGGAAGAATATGAAAGCGTGGCTTTGGTCGAGGAGTGCGATGCTTTAATCCGAATAAATTACCTCCAAAGCTCAAAGATCCAGGTAGTTTCTCTATTCCCTGCTTGATTGGGAATACTAATTTTGACAAAGCTTTGTGTGATTTGGGGGCTAGTGTTAGTCTTATGCCCCTTTTTGTGTGTAAAAAGTTGGAGGTGGGTGAACTAAAACCCACAACTATCTCCCTTCAATTGGCAGATCGTTCTGTCAAATACCCCGTGGGTATCTTGGAGGACGTTCCTATTAGGGTGGGTAAGTTTTTCATACCTGCTGATTTTGTTGTGCTTGAAATGGAGGAGGATTCCCAAATCCCCATTATTCTTGGTAGGCCTTTCTTAGCCACTGCTGGTGCTATAATTGATGTTAAAAATGGAAAATTGTCTTTAACTGTTGGTGATGATAAAGTTGAGTTTGATCTTGCTAAATCTATTAAACAACCTTCTTTTGAAGACTCTTGTTGCAGGATTGATCTATTACACCGAGTAGTGAAGGAAGAATTCACCAACATCCATTTTGAAGATCCTTTGGAGCGATGCATGGTTGGTGGCGATTCATTGGAATGTGGAGGGGAAGCAGCAGAATATGCCCATTTGTTGGAAGTCATCTTGGAACTTCCACCCCAAAAGGCCAAAATCGAAAAGCTCGAGTCTAAACCCAAACACAAGAATTGGAAAGAAGAAAGAGCTCCAAGGGTAGAACTCAAACCCCTTCTTTCCACTCTCAGAGATTTGAGCTTTCGGAGGCACAAGCCTAAATTTTGGAGGCAAGTGAAGTCGAGAAAATTCCACCGCCAACCCATGGAAAATTCCATGGCCATGGATTGAAGACCATGATGAGTCCTTCTCTTTCATCCCTTCTCTTGTTTTAGATTTTTACATTGAGGACAATGTAAGTTTTAAGCTTGGGGTGGGGTATTTACTTTTTTTCTTATTTTTTTTTTTCATGTTTTCATATTGCATTCTTTTGCATAATCACACCATCTTGTTGCCCCTTGATAAGTTTGCATCCTCTTGTTGAACTTTATGCCAATATGAAAGACATAATGAATTTGGAACCTAAATTTGTTATCCATGTGATAGGCTAATTACAAGAGTTGATCTTTTCGATAGTTGATGATTAGCATAAGGTTCTCTGTTTTTGTGTTTCTCATTGATTTTGCTTCTAAAAGTGAGATTTGTGCCAAAAAGGGGTATGTGCTTTATATTAACCCCTCCTCTTTGTTTGAGTGAAGTTGGTTCCCCTTGGATTCTATGCTCTAGAACTTGATTTGAAACCATTTTGAGGCGAAGTTTTTGTTTGCATGCTTGAAAGTGATTAAGGCATTTTAGGTATCTTTCCAGGCCTTCTGAGTATATTGATATATCACTACCCATTAGTTGCCCATTTTGAGCCTATTGCAAATTTCTTGGTACCTATGATGACATATTATTGGTTACCCTTTAGAAACTAAATGGTGCAAATATTTGGTTTGAAAGTTGAAAGGGAATTATGTGTTGAAATATTCTCTTAAAAAAAATCGAAAAGAGAAATCAAAAAGGAAAGAAAAGAAATAGAAAAAAAAAGATTTTGGGGATAGAAAAAGAAAAAGAAGTAAAGAAATGGCTAAGCAAGAAGCTTAGCAATGTACTTTTGTGATATAATCATTCTCCAAATTGGTTCTATTGGGTTCTCTTGTTTCATTGAAAATTTTGCCAACACTTTGTGCATACCCTCATTTCTTTATCCTACCTAACAATATTCCCTTGGCCAAGTTAAAACCCATACAAAGACCTTTTGATTCTTGCATGCATGCAATTTAAAGTGTGGAAATTTGGTTTCTTATCAAGCTTATGGAAGTGCTTTTTCTTAAGAGGATCTTGAGTGATATTTCTTCACCCTTAGACACTTTGAGAGTGGTTAGGTGAGTAACCCCAATTGATGAGAAGTATGAAATTAGGGAACCTAAGCCTCTAATCGAACTTTACATTGATCATCTCTATGTTCATTGAAATGTTATGCCTATTCTTGGATCTGTTGTTCTTTGGGTTCCTAATTCACAGCCATATTTTGAAAATTCTGATCTTTATTTGGCTTTAGTAATTGCTTGAGGACAAGCAAAACCTTAAGCTTGGGGTAGTTTGATGTGTGTGATTCTTCATGTCATTTTGAGTTTAGTTTGCATACATTTCATTATCTTTTTAGTACATTTATTCACTTAATCCTCCGTTTTAGTTTTAGTTCAGATAAATGCGGTGTGTTTATGTTCAATTGCAGGAATGGTGCAACATTGAAGCTTGGAGGAGCCAAAACAGAACTACCCTGAAGAGATACTGAGATCTCAAAATCAGCTGGACCCCTGAGGAGTAATTTGAGCATAACTTGAGCTACAGAGGTCCTTTTGAGGTGATTCAAGTTGCTATGGAAAGCTAAGACACAAGGCTACAAGTTTGATGTTGGACACTTTGGCAAATTCCCTAAGGATGCTTGATGGCAGAGCCAACCACGGCCAGGCCGTGGTGGCCACCACGGCCGTGGTTGGCCATCAGTGCACGAAATTTCTAAGTCAGAATCAACCACGGCCAGGCCGTGGTGGCCACCACGGCCGTGGTTGGCAGCCTGCTACATCAGTAAGTGCGAAAAAAAGCCCTGGAGGCAACCCATTTCCTTCCCTTCTTGCCTGAAAACAATTAGGGTAGAGAGGGGAGAGTGGGTAGTGTATAAAAGGCAAGTCATTAGGGTTGAGGGAGGAGCTTGGTCTTGGAGGACCTTCACAAGAGCAGCCACAAGATTTCTGCAGAGTTTTTCTTCTCCTCTCTTCTTTCTTTTCTATTTCATTTTCTGAATGTTGTTCTTCATTCTTATGGATTGTATTTTGATAAACATGTTTGAGTAGTTCTTTTGTTCTAGGAATTGGTAGTAACCCAATGGTGTATTGACAATGCTTGATGTATGAAATTGTTATCTCTTCAATGCTAAGTTTATCTTGATTCAGTTTTTGGCACACCAAGTGTTTGTGAAAATGCTGGCCACATTGTTTGCATGATCTTAGTTATTAAGGGAAAAACTGAAAGGTGACTCTTGATAATTGAACTCCATAAACTGAACTTGAGCTTTTAAATCACGAAAGTAGATTAAAACTCTTGAGGCTTTCTATGAATCATCTGCTCTTAATGGATTCTTTCTAACTTGATTATCATGAAAATAGAAGTTGAGTTAGATTGAATACGTTATTGTATTCTGAAAGGAAACAATAATTCTTTAGGATGATTCGTCTTCAAGTATAACTTAGTTGAGAAGAGGTGATAAGATTACAAACTTGTTAATTACCATCGTGGTGAACCCATATCCTAGATCCCTTAAAAATCAGATTTCTCTACACTGTTTTTCTGCATTCATTCCATTGAGATTCTTATTTATTTCCAGATTTTAGTTTTTATGTACTTGTCCTATCACCACAATTTTATAACATTGGTTTCACCTAGTTAATCACAATTAAGGATAATTGTTAATCATAATCCAAGTCCCTGTGGATCGATATTTTTACTACTTGACGAAATCGTGCACTTGCGATACGAATCACATCACTAGTTCATTAAAATTCAATTATTATATACACTTTGATTTTTGTTAACTTAGTAATGGTCACCCGTCATACTCACACAATACCTTTTCAATTGCAGCAAGTGTTATATATCGACTATTGTCATCTTCATAATTAGGGTAGGAAACGAACCCGCACGTTTTTACCCAACTTAACTTATAGTTGACGGGTTGATTTGGGTCTGTAGGTTTGGTTGGATTTAAAATAGTCAAACTCACTCCCAACTCGCAAAACTCAACCCAACTCACTGAAGTCTTTTTTTATATATAATATTTTATGATGTGTAATCACTTTTTATTGGGCCTTCGAGAATCTTATATAAGTTTATAATTTTTTTAGATAATTAATTTTTTGAGAATTTTGTAACTAAAACTACATTACATTTAGTATTGGAATGTGAATTCTTGACCATTTTCGTAGGTCTTTGCAACTCACTACTGTTGAGACATTGATTTGTGCTCATAACTAATTAAGAACTCGATCTTGATAAACACATTGACTTACAGGCTCAAATAGATGAAATTGAAAAGATTGAAGCAGGTAGTGTACTATATAGAATTTGCTCAATTTGTTTAGTCAATTACTAATAGTTTAATCACTATATTTACTAATACTTCATAATTCATTTATGTGTTAGATATGTCTACTGCTAGAGATGAAATTATGGATTGTAATAATTGATCCTTTTATATGTTTTCCATTTAACTGGTTAGGATTCTAATTCTTTTTACTTATTATTTTATTGTTGGTTACAATTTTTCTTTATTTTGACAATTGTGTTAATTGTGGTTAATGTTATAATGTTATTGACTTGCAGAGAGGAGATGAGGCATTGATTATTGTTTCATTGGTTAATTGTGTTACATGTATCTTTGTTGTTTATTTGTGTTGATCGTAATTGTAATCCTAGAGTTATATGTACTTTGAAATTTTTGTTTTATGTTATGTCATTTGGAAACTTATGTTACTTAGAATAGATTTCAATTTCTATTTTAGTATGCTAAAAAATTTTTTTGTTCCAGTTTAACTCGCGGGTTGAACCTAACCCGACCTACATATGAGCGGATCGGGTTGGAAGAAAAAAATCTTTAAACCAAATCTAACCCACTGCTCCTATAAATAGATTAGATTGAAAATTACTTTAAATTCAACCCAAGTCATGTCTCATAATGAATGTGGTTCATTGTTACTTGGAGAGCTTTCTTCTAGCCAGCTTATTAAAGGGCCAACGAGTAAATAAGAAGTAGAGGCTCTGTAAATAAGTAGAGTGTGTGGGGTCCAGCCATAAAGATGGTGGGACCCTAAGTTTGAAAAATGAAAAAAAAAGGAGTGAAAGGAGTCGGTAACTGCAACAGTCGAATGAAGAAAATGAAATAAGAAGGAGAAAACTTTCTCCTCTTAGAAGGTGCAAAGATATGCAGAGAAAGAATTACAGGAAGTTACAATTTCTGTTTACATCAAGAGAGAGCGAGTGGGGAAGAATTCCATATTGCAAGGTGGGAGCAGAGATGTAGTTCTACGGGTAGTGGGGATCGGAGATGTTACTCCATAAGCATAGTGAGGTGGTGAGATACCTTTAATAGAGGGAGAAAAAAATATAAAATAACATTTTGAATCCTTGTAATTGAGAGAATGTGTAAGATTCTTTTTTGAGTAGGATATATTTTTAAATATTGATAATTTTATGAAAAATTATATTTTTTGAAATTTGTCCTATAATTTTTCCCTATACATTAGAAGATTTTTCACGTTAAAACCAATACATTCATCTTCTTGTTTTATTTATGTGAATAGTGCTATCAGGTCCCACAATAAATAGTATTTTCTATTCATACGCTTACTCAAATTTTTATTCAAGAAATCGTTTCTCGAGCCGACAGTGTCCCAAAGCAATTCTTGTATAAAGTATTGACGACGGTAACGATCCTCCTTCCAATAGCAGCAGGATTTTCACAATATTAGCTCTTGTATGAAGGGGGGAAAATGTAGAGCAGTCCTAAAGCGCATCTACATATTTGATAATAATTCTGGTGCTTCTGTGACATTGATGCTTCCCTTTTTCTGATTTCGCTATTTGATATCTTAGTTATTATGAGAATCCCATAAATATATATAGCAAAAGTGAAAGTAATAATCATGATAATTTCATGGCGGTGCATAATGCAAACCTTGGCACATTGTTGACGTACTTCTCTCCATTTAATCCCATGGTAAGGTTTAGTGAGAAGTTCCTCTCTTAAGGCAAGAATCAGGGGTGTGATTGACCCAACAAACCTTTTCCCATATAAGTATGACATGGGCAAGTAAATCATCCGACAGTAGCACCATATTTTCGCTGCACTCATAAAATTAATGTAAATGAGTATTGAAATGGATACCATAAAACTCTCAACTTCGTAAATTTTCTAGATGGCTAGAATAAAAGGACTGAAATCTGGATAAATCTACCTTATTTTGCCTGTGCACGATATAACTGCTCAAATTAAGTTTAATCTGCAAAATATTATTAGGGTATTGACTGGTTCAATTGATCCCAGTTCCCCCATTTTCATGTAAGCTTAGAATTTTATAAAACCAATGAAAAGATTGAGAAATGTTTTAATGGCATCGCTAGCTTGAAAGATTTTACCAACCTGGATGAATGGGTAAAAATGAAGGAAGGGACCAAAATTCTGGGGGCATGGGAAGGCTGCTGGACCAATCAAACACACCAAGCATCTAAAAAAGAGGAAGGTCATGAGTGGTTTAATTAGAAAAACTATAGTACAAAGAGGAGGCAAGTATATAACAAGTTATAAGAAAGTAGATATAGTTAAAAAGTATTAGTCTCTCTCACTGCAAACCAAATCTTCCCCCAGGATGGTATGTAAGTCACACCACCATGATCAAGAATCCACTCTCGTGCTCTAGCACAAGCACTGCATTGGCCTCCCTCGGCCTCAGGTCCTTGTCCAAGCATAGGAAGAAATATGTAGTTGAAAGCTGTAGAAAACATACAACTGTCGCTTTCAATGTGTAATCACCAACCACCATCTTCATTCTGCAATGGAACAATATTTCAAAACAAGAAGAAAGTTGAAGATTGATATATGCATTGAAAAGCAAGGTATTCATTGACCTGGCTACTTGAATACCTGATGATTGTATATGTACCGCTTAAGTTCTTTTTGATGTTCAGGAGAAAACGTGATACTTACGCCCCGTTATGAACAGGCAAAGGACCTGCATTTCATGGTTTGAAGAAGAAACAAAAATTAATTTGATGCATGTATGTTCATTTGTTCCCCCCCCCCTCTATATATAAGTACGAACTAGTGGTTAAATATATACTAGATTAGCCTTAATAAATTAGTAATTAAATCAAATTGGAACCTCCTCTTTTAAAGACTGGGTGAACCAATTAGATCGCATGATAATCAGATAACTAAATATATTATAATGCTCGATAGTGGGGCATAAACTTGTTAGATCTATTAACTAATGTAGTTGAGAAAAGCAAAACATTAGATGTATAAAATCTGAGTCATATATGAAAATCATGCTTGATGTCATGAGTTACAAACTAATTGACTCTTTTTATTATTATTTTTCATCTGAGTTTGGATTTTCTCCTTTTTTTCAAACATTAGACGAGAGATGATAAACTTGTGATTATTTTGAAAAAAAATATCCGTGGTGCTAAGTTCACCATCACTGGCCAGCATGACATATATATATATATATATATATATATATATATATATATATATATATATTCATGTCATTTTTCTTGATGAAAATTAAATGCTCTAACTTGTAGAAGGGGAAAAAGAAAGCATGTGCCGAATTCACTTAATTAGTTGTCTTTTCCAAATATGAACAAAATTGCTTAGATTTAGGTATGGGTCATGGCCCGAAATTAATAATGAGTTTAAGCTTATTTGGGGTTAGATCTAGGTTTAGCACCAAATGCCGTATGCTGACAACCTGGGCTCCCCGTGAATAGCAAGGCTCAACCACGTACCAAAAGTTGGAAGGATGAACAATGGACCACTCATTTCAGCAGGCCAGTAACCATCACTAGCCTGCAATGATAAGTTCAAATGGGTGGCCCTCCTTAATGCAGCTGTTGCCATTTCATATGTAATCTCCTCTCCATCTCTAACTTTCATTGCTGGAATAGTTTGCTTGAAATTTCTCTCCCTCAAAAACTGCATTTCTAATATAAATACATTAATATTTTGTAAATATAAGGAAATATTTCTTTCCCTTATATATGTATTATAAAAAATGGGATATTCAATGATATAATGAAAATTACAAAGCTAGTTGTGAAAAGATAAACTGACTAGTTGCCAATTTAGAAACATAAATTAAAGAAAGGGATGAAACCCATATCTAGTGGCGGAGAACCCTAAAGTCAGCGGAACACCTGATTATATTTAAAATTTTGAATATGTATAATAAAACATAAATCATGAAAATTTATAAAATTAGGTTGCTATAGACATCTTAATATATATATATATATATATATATATATAAGTGATAAAAATAATAATTATTGTCACTGAAATTGAAAAACTATTTTCTATATAGTTGTCCTCCATGTGATTTTATGTTTATAAAATTGTTGAATAATAAGCTCATTCACAATGCCTAAGAAGAAAAGGAGAAAAAATTCAGGTTAAGAAAATTAGATCAGACTGGTCGATCGGACCGGTTCGACCGGGAACTGGTCACCCCACCAGTCTGGTCCATCCCAAAAAATCGACCAGGCTGAAAATCGGTGAACCGGTCAAAAATTAGTGAACCGGTCAACCCGGACCAGTCCAATTAGGTTCAACCAGTCCTCTTTTTTTAAAAAAAAATTTACTAATTCAAATAATGTCATTTTGATCTAAAAATTGAATGTAAGCCAATCTAAAAAAAAATTTATATGAAATACTTAAACTTAGATTGTATAAAAGCTTAGAAACTAAATGTATAATTGACTATATATCTCTTTGAACTGAAACTGAAATTTTTTTAAACAAAAATAGGCTATAATACTGTTACAGAATACTTTGGACTCTCAAAAAATAAACTGTAAATTATTTTTTATCATTTGTATTTTTTTTATAATTTTTAATTTGTTTAATTAGTATATAATATTTATTTATATATATATATATAAATTATTTAATTATATTCCGGTTCGATCACGGTTCAACTATGGTTGAACCATTGAACCTTGAATCAGTACTCTAACCGATTCAATCACCAATTTGATTTTCAAAACCTTAAAAAAAAAAATACTACTGGTGTTGTAAACAGGAGTCTTAAGAGATGTTTGACGACTTCCAAAAAATAGTTTAACATAGAACAAGATATAACCAATTACATAAGCTCATATAAAAATGAACCTCCATGTTTAAAATTAAACTTAGTTTGGATCAAAACTAGTTTAAAATTTGTTCAATGCTTAAGATAATAAATTTGTAGATAATAAAAAAGTTTGATTTCTTGAGTAATTATTATCATAGTCAAATTTTTTTAATAATGTGACAATATATAATTGAGTAACAATGTAAAAAAAAATTTACACTAATCATAGATTAAAATTAAATATAAATTTGTATTAGTTCCCTATAACATAATAAATTGTATAAGAGATAAGTACGAGAAAATGAGGGAGGGAGAGTCAGAAAAAAATTGGACTAAAATAAACCAACTTTGAGTTGGACTTTTAAAATCCAATTTTATCTCAATTTTTATTTAGATAATAACCAATTTTTTAAACTTAGTAATAACCAAACAGCTTATATTTAAAAGTCAGTCCAGTGCAATTAAATGTTTAGTTTTTGAAAGTTGGTAAACACTCCCATAGTCTCCTCCTATAGAACCTCAAACTTAATTAAAAATAATAATCTCTTAAATAGCCTCAAACTAGCTCAATAAAAAAAATCGAAAATAGAAAAAAAAAAATGAGACTACGAGAAAGATTTGAAAAGTTCCAACCAACCCATGTCACGAAACTTATTTTATTTTAGTAAGTTACTTTTTTACAGAGTCACTTTTTTACAATAAGTGTAGGTACGGTATAAGCAATACTCATATATATATGCAAGGTGGGCGGAAAAAAAAGAGGAACTACAGACTTGAAGAAGAAGGAAAAATTAGAGCATGTCCCGAAACAACAAATCATGAAATCAAAATAATTTTAATTATTTTATCTCAAATATTTAATTTTTTAATTGAACTTTACCTTTTAATAAAATAGCTATATTCTAAAAATTTAATTACTATATTTAACAAATTATCATTTAATTATCTTAAATTTGTATATATGTTAATTTATATATTTTTCAATAGCATAATATCATAATTATTATTTTTATATATTAGAAGTGGAAACACTTAAATAGGAGAAAAGGATACATGTTCTAGTAAAAGATGGAATTATCACACCCCAATTTTAAATATTAGAGTCGTTGTCAGTTCATCTACAAATTCATTGGTCATATTTTATTTTTTTAAATGAATAATTATCTCAAAAAATAATAAATATGATGTTTTAAAAAAATTGTTAAAATTAACACACATGCAACATGAGCTAATTTATTTTAGATAAAAAAGTAAACAAATGCTCTAAACTTTAGGCCATTTGCAAGTAGATACCTTAAATTATAAAACCTTTTGATTTAACTTTTAAATTAAGTCATTTATCTTAATAGACCCTTTCATCCAATGTCCTTTAGGTCAGTAACAAAAGTGTGATGTGGCGTGATCCAAACCCTTCTTTATCATCAAATCCTAACCATTGTTTCAATTTTATTTTTCTTATATGATTATGTGATTATTAATTTAAAAAAACAGCTGAGCAACGCTCTCCCCCCATCTTCAAATCAACACTGCCAACAATATGATTCATTTCAGATTGCACATATATGCATATACCTCGCATCTGGGTTATGCTCCAAATCATCAAAAGATGGGATTTTTGTGTACTTCTCAGACTTCCTAGACCAATCACATTGGGTTTGGAAAAAAAAAACTAATAATTTAAAAAAAAATTATCTGCTCATCTTCAACCTCCCCTTCTCCGCTCTCGTTGCTACACCCACACCCAAAAACTGCCATCGTTGCGCTCAAACAAGGACTTTACTTATTCTTTTGCTTTCTTGTTTGCTGTCTTTAGTTTTTTGTTTTCTCTTTTTGTTTGAAGTTTGTAATACGTTTGTGATCAGCGCTAGTAGTGTGTTAGTAAGCACTTGAAATGATGGGTTGCAAGATCAACTACACGTTGGAATGGAAATGATACGTCATATCCATTTCAATTTAACAGGAGTTTCATTCAAGTTCCAATCTTGAATGTAATGTATAATAAGAAACTTATAATATTTGCAAGTGCGAGACCATATCCCTTGAAAGCCTTGTCACTCCAAGAACTAGTGACCACATAATCAACTGAATCACCGGGCTTGCAGAGGTTCAAAGGCACAGTGGGGAACTGGGTGGTGGTGCCGCATTGCAGGAACAAAATAGCATATTCCGACGGAATATCCAAAAGGGTACGCAAATCTGACTCAGCCTTGTGGATTATGGAGAGAAAATCCTTCCCTCTGTGGCTCATCTCCTTCACGCTCATGCCGGATCCGCGCTAGATGTAGAGCTCCGACTGGGCCTTCCGGAGCACGTTCTCCGGCAGGGTGGCGGGCCCTCTAGCGAAGTTGAAGCCCTGATCTGGTTGCTCAGTTATTTTTTTAATATTAATTTAACTATTTTAATTTCTTAAAATTAAATTAATAATTACATAATCATATAAAAAAATAAAATTAAATCAATGGTTAAGGTTTGATGAAAAAGAATAGTCTGGATCATGCCACGTCACACTTTTGTTACTAACCTGATAGACAATTGATGGAATAATTTATTGGGATAAATAATTTAGTTTATGGGTTAAATCGAAAATTTTTATAGTTCAGGATATCTACTTATAAATGACCTAAAGTTTAAGGGGTGTTTTTGCTCTTTTCTCTTTATTTTATTAGACAATCCTAACAAAATATGAATAGATCAGAACCAGTCCCCAGAAACATTATTATTCGTATGGTTTCTACTAAAATATTCATGCATAATGGACAGACTCAGAGAACCGGAGAGAGAGACACTAGTGAAGGAGCGTGGTGGGAATAGTCAGAGGGACTGCTTACGTTTAATATGCAGATGAAAAGTGTCTTTGAAATGTAAAAATATAAGATTTAGAATAGACTACTTATGTTAATATATAATGGTGCGTTTAAAATATTAAAAAATAAGAAATAATTTTATTTTTAAAATTTTATGAATTTTAATGATTTATATTTAAAAATACTATTAAACATGGTATTATTTTTTAAGATTTAATTTGATTTAAATTTAGTTATTTAAATTGATTATTTTAGTCATATTAATTTTTAATTTTTCATAATATCATTCAAGCCTTTTCGTAAAATTTAGTATTTTCCTTATTTTAATGAAAGGAAAGGAGGGCTTTTCTCCTCAAAGCCCAAAACAAATTCCCTCTCAAAATTGAAGGGTAAGGAAGGAAAAATAATTTGTTTTTAATTAAATATGTATTTGTTGAAATTATAGGATTTTGGTAAGAAAGGAAAGGGAGAAGAAAGACTAATGAATAATATGAGATTAGATTGATTTGATGTGTGTTGTAAAATACAAAGCATTAACTCCTATTTATACTAATAATTAGGTCAAGTACTAGTGTAGTACTACTAGTACAAGCCCAAGCCCACTAAGACAATAAGAACCCTAATTAAAAAATGAAACAAATCAAGAAACATAATGAAATTATGAAATAACTCCTAAGATTGCTCCCTCAATTAGATGACTAATTGATTTCACAATATATTATAAAGATCTTATAAAGATATGTTAAGATATTTTAAAGATATACTAAAATACCCTGAAGATATTCTGAGATATTCTAACAGTATTAAATTACATATATACTTTGTATTTATATTATAATGTTAACAACATAAGAATTATATTAAAATTTTAATTTTAAAACTTGTATGTTCCATCTACTTTATTTTTAACTCTCAAATAATGGGAAGGGATTTCCTCTCCTTTTTTTAGTGTAAATTACAATTTACCTCAATGCGGTTCACTTAAAATTATTTTGGCTTCCTGTAGTTTAAAAAGTAACATTTTATCTTCTTGTGGTTTCCTTTGTTATCATTTAATCACCATGTGATTTTTCATTCATTTTTTAACAGAAAATACATGTTAGAATTTAGAAATTTGTTATTACAAAATCTCAAGTGTGAATGTACATATCACTCATTTGTTTTATAACAAAATTGAAGCATTATTGTTTTGCAACATAAAGAAATCATTGATAATTTATTTATCCTCTTTTTTATGTAGGGTTTGATTTATTTTCTCTTTTTTTTTTGTAATTGAATGTTTCATAATTTCTGTAAAAGTTTTTAAACCATTTATGTAGTTTTTTTTACAACTCTAACATATGTTTTTCATTAAAAAGAAATGGATTAAAAAAATCATAGAATGGTTTTGTGATAACATAAAGGAGGTTAAATTGTAATTTATTAATTTTTACTTAAACATCCAAACAATGGGAATAGAATCTCCCTCAATCCCTTCCCTGACCTCTTCCCCTCATTTCCCTTTCCATTTTTATCATTTTTCCTCTCCCAAACATAGCTAAGGATTATGATATTAAGAATGTTATTCCTATACTTTTTTTTACACATACCCCTTCATCATTGCGTTATCAAATATTATTAAATTTGAAATTATTATCAATTATTTTATAAAAAACTATCATTCATATTCAATAACAATTTTTGCTCATAAATGCTATTGTTTGAATGATAATCTTTACAAAATAACATGATAATTTTTACAAACAATTTTAATAATATTAGATAATATATGAAAGATGTAAAAGAACGTGTAAGAATATCATTGCTTATGATATGACCCCTATCAATAATTGAGCAATCACTCTTGTCCGCTCTCTGTGATTGGCAACTTCAGTACGTAACATATCGTTAGATTGTTATTTGTTTTTTCGGTCATCACTCTTGTCCGCTCTCTGCGATTGGCGTGCACCACATATTTCAATAGCATATTGTTAGATTATTATTTTTTGGTCATGATATCACTACATATATATATGTTAATTAGTTCCTCCTCAATCCATTATCATGGAGCTTCAAAACCCATTCTCTATTTTCTTCACCTCCTTTCTCTTTCTCTACGTGTTACTCAAAATAGTAAAGAGATCGAGTTCTAAGAACTCTACTTCCAACTTACACCCAGGGCCATGGAAACTACCTCTCATAGGAAACATACACCAACTTGCCGGCTCATTACCCCATCACTGCTTAAGAAATTTGGCAACCAAGTATGGACCCCTAATGCACCTAAAACTCGGAGAGGTATCCAACATCATAGTTTCTTCACCAGAAATCGCTAAAGAGATTATGCAAACAAATGATCTCAACTTTTTTGATAGACCCAATCTTCTCTTTTTCAGGGTAATTTCTTATAATGCTACAAACATTGCCTTCTCTTCATATGGAAGCTACTGGAGGCAACTACGAAAGATATGCACAATAGAGCTATTAACCGCAAAGCGTGTCCTATCTTTCCGGTCCATAAGAGAAGAGGAGGTGTCAAAACTAGTTAAAACAATATCTGCAAGTGAAGGATCTATTGTTAATCTCAGGGAGAAGATTTCCTCCATGACAACGGCGCGGGCAGCTTTTGGTCAAAAAAATAGATACCAGCAAGAATTCATATCAGCGATTGAGGAAGTATTGCGCCTGGTAGGAGGATTTTGTGTTGCTGATCTCTATCCTTCAATTAGAGTGCTTCAAATGATAAGTGGGACGAAGGCTAAACTTGAAAAACTGCATGGAAAGATTGATAGGATATTGGAAAACATTGTCGATGATCATAAAAATAGAAAAAGCAGCCACTTGGAAGCAGAGGAAGATCTAGTTGATGTCCTTCTGAAGTTTCAACAGCAAAAGGACTTGGAATATCCCTTGACTGATGACAATATTAAAGCAGTCATCCTGGTTAGTATATATGTGCATGTGCTTGCCTTATTCTTGCAATATATGGCAAATAGCGGCTAGTTTGTCTTTTGTTAATTTTAGTTAACCATCCTAATTAGCTATTTGAGCTGAATAACACCTCAAGATATCTCCACAAGATAAGCCTTTTGAAACTAATTAGCCATGGGTTGCTAACTAGTTTGATTAAGTTAAACTCTTTGTATCCAATTAACTAGTTCATTTTATCTAAAATGATATAAATAATCGATTCTTTCGCTGCACACTTAAACCCCCAAGCTAGTTTAGGTCTTCTTCTTCATCGTAGTACTGGTGTCACTTTAGTCAGGACTTAACTTCTTGCCTCCCTCTGATGTACCAAAAAAATGATGTTATAGTTACTTTATCTGGAAAAAGATGAAAATAAATAATAGTTCATGATTTATCTTAATTTATTATTTAATTTACCATTTGCTTATATATAAAATTGAGCTTTGTATTATGAAAAATGTTTTGATATTAATGATTGACTAATTTAGATAGAATATGATGGTGGAAAAAGACTCAAAAAGGGATTTTTGAATCAAGTCCAACCCAAATGTAAGTTTCTTTAAAAACAAACTCAAACACAAATTTAGTACAGAGATGAGATAACTTATAAAAATGAGTTAGAAAGTCTTCAGAAACCAAAAATAAAGTATCATGTGTAACAAATCAAAATCAAACGCACAACAAAAATCAACATACGAACATGCAAGATAATGAAAAGAGAAGGGTTATATAAGAAGAGTTTGCACATAAAAATTTATACTATTTCAGGCCAATGTGGCACCTATGTCAAATCTCTATCCAAGCTAAAATTTTCCAATATCAATCAAGTGTTCTTTGATTCATCTTAATCTCTCCAAGCTAGATACAATCAGTAGTTTTGATCCACCTGAACTTCTCAAAGCTAAAACCAAGTAGTTTTGATCAATTCTTACTTCTCCAAGTTATGAAACAATACACCCTATCTAGGCTTTTCAAGCTAACTGAGAAAAAACTCTCTAATAAAGAGTTAGATATACAAAGATAAGCTCAAAATAGATCTACAACATGATTCTGAGAGAAAAGTATTGATTTTTATAAATAAGCAACTTTAAAATTTAAACGTTGTAGCACATATGCTCCTTTAGTTGGCAAGGAAGACAACAATAGCTATAAAGCAGCAATTCTTGCACATGAATGGGACAAAGCAATTGCTACAGCCACCAATTCCTCTCCGTAGTGTTTTGCAATATTCTCTTAGCGTTACAAACATTTTGAGTCATCCACTAGCCACTTCTGTATTTTAAAAATGTAAAACATAGGCAAGTAAGTGTGTTTTGCGTTTCTAAAATGAGTTAGTTCATCTTCATTCATGAGATGACTCAAGTGTACTTCTGCAACTTTGAAGTAAATGTATGATATGAGCAAGCTTATTTTCATTGATGAGACGACTCATCAATATGTTTCACATACTTCTTTAAAACTAACTTAAAGTCTGTATAAATGAGTCTCCTAGCTTCTTTAAGAGATGGCTCATATTCAATTTCTTTTTCTTCAAGTATCTTCAAATTTTTGATTATTGGACAACAGATAATCATATTTTCATAGTAGTTGGTTCATTTATGCTTCTTAGTCTTAAAGTACTTCAGATATCTTGTATAGGTTGTGATATAACTCAAATTGATCTCTTTAATGAATATTCAACTTCGTAGCTTGAGAACCTTCGTTCATTCTTTGACAAATCTGCATATTAGCCTTTCAACTAAAATCAAGCATAAGTATACAGTGTTAACTAAGGGCTTAATGTTTGGAATCTTGTACTTGGAGACATGCTTGACTGGAAATCTATGTACGTAGTTACTTTGTTTATTTTTTGCCGCAGTGTAAGGAAATAATATTTCCTGAAAAAAAAGACATTTTTATCTTGATTAATCCTAGCATTTAATAGAGAACATCAAAGAACTTATATATGATCTTGGTTGTATGGAGGAAAATGCATGCCAGTTTAGATAATAATTTATCAATCCATTTGCAGGACATCTTCACTGGTGGTGGTGAAACATCATCAGGGGTTGTGGAGTGGGGGATGTCAGAAATGATGAAGAACCCAAAGGTGATGGAAGAAGCACAAGTTGAGGTAAGAAGGGTGTTTGGTAGCAAGGGATATGTGGATGAGACAGACCTCTACCAGTTGATATACTTGAAGTCCGTCATCAAAGAAACCCTGAGGCTACACCCATCTACGCCATTGTTACTTCTAAGAGAAAACAGGGAGAGATGCAAAAATCAGTGGATATGATATAGCAGCTAAGACCCAGGTCATTATCAATGCTTGGGCAATTGGAAGAGATCCCAGGAATTGGAGTGAAGCTTAGAGTTTCAAACCAGAGAGATTTCTTAATAGCTCCATTGATTACAGAGGCACATATTTTGAATATATCCCATTTGGTGCGGGAAGGAGGATGTGCCCAGGCATTGCATTTGCCACACCCAACATTGAGCTGCCACTTGCCCAGTTGCTTTACCATTTTGATTGGAGGCTTCCCAATAGAATGAAGAATGAAGAACTTGACATGACTGAATCATTTGGGATTACTGTAAAAAGAGAAAATGACCTCTACTTGATTCCCATTACTCATCGACCTTAATATACATTCCCTAAGTAAACAATGTCATAAACTATTGAAGTTTCCTTTTATACTACTTTTAGTACTTGGCAATGCGACAATGGCAATCACTTGATTTACTTCCTTTTGATAAATTTAGCTCCTCATTCTGTATAGATATAAGTGCATATGTTTAACTATGTAAGTGTTATAGTGTAACTACGAACAATGCTATTGACGTTTTTCACTAAGATTCTTATTTAAAATATTTTTCTTTGTATGAAACATAACTTTGTGAAATTATAAATATTTTATAAAATAAAATATATATAAATTGTGAAGTTCAATTGAATTTTAATAATTAACTAGTTATCTTACCATGTCTTTCATGAGTTGTTTTAAATTTTAAACTATGAATTATCTTGTTTTACTTTTAGAAAAAATATAATCAAAATATTTCAAAAATAACTTTTGACAAAATAAATTAAGTTAAAAATAAATTAATTCAACATATTTCTTAAAAAGTCTAATAGAGAGACTTTAGAGCCTGTTTGGTTTCTTTTCTGTTTTCATTTTCAATTAGATATGTTTTTTTTATTATTACAAAAATGCCACATTGTTTTCACTATGTTTCCTGTTTTCAAAATTTTGTGAAGGAAATTGTGAAAACAACTGAAAATTCCTTGTTTTCAAAATTTTGTGAAGGAAATGGTAAAAACAACATTTTGTTGTTTTCAATTGTTTTTACAATTTCCTTCACAAAATTTTGAAAACAGGAAACATAGTGAAAACAATGTAACATTTTTGTAATTATAATGAAAACATATCTAACTAAAAATGAAAACATAAAACAAACCAAGCAGACTCTTATATTCTTTTGTCAAAAAAAAAATAGAGAGACTTATATTCTAAATTTAATAATTACATAACTCGATTTTGTTTTGTTTTGTTTTTTTAGTTTGTGATATTTGAGTTAATTTCTGATTTAGGTTCATATACATAATTTAATAATTACATGTAAGTTGTGTGAATAAAGTTAAAAAAAAGTATTTTAATTTATATTGACTTGTTAAGTGACTTTTTTTAATAACATAGAAAACTTATATAATTTGTATTCTTTCTTTTCTTAATAATTTTATTAATAATGAATTTAAATTATTGTTAGCAAAAAAGCTATTTATCCTTCAAATTAATAATTAATAGTATAAATAATTTCTTGTCAACGTAATATTACATCTGATAATTAATAGTATCATTAATTTCTTCTTAAGATAATTTTATTAATATATTTTAATAATTAATTTTTTTGGTTCTGTCTAATAACATATTTATTATTTAAGAAAAACTATAGACATTTTGCTGTAAACTAAAATTATTGATACTTATTGTATATGTCATTAAAAACTTCAACCATTTGAACATTAATTTTTACAATGTAACAAGGAGAGGTAAATATTATTTTTTGTGGGCAAGTTTGAGTTCGGTTTTTGCTCCATCTAGCTCTTATACATTCCATAATACATTCAGAATCTGGTAATTTACATTTTGAATCTTTCTTAATTTTTATATTGCCAGACTGTGTCCAAAGTAACTGCAATTTGTACAGTGTGGTAAACTCACCCAGCCATATATACTTGTAACCAGAACCAATGGTTGGTGAGGAAAATAAAAGCAGACCATAATGTCCAATTTTCATATGCACCTAAAAAAACAAGTGATGAAATGTTTTTAATGGAAACGCCAAATTAAAATAAAGAGTTTAATTTTGATCTATCATCAATGTAAAATTTTTTTACACTGTTATTTAATCATATGTTGCCAAAGGGAGTTGCTATGGTACCCTGATGGGTTTGGTACCCAGGGTGAGTTGTCAATAAGTTATTGACTGTTGGTTTCACAATAAATGTTAAAGAGTTTATTCAATATAAATAACAACTAATGAATGATAGACAACTCACCCTGGGTACCGGTACCCTGAAAAAAAAGATGGGTACCGGAGTAATGCCCGTTGCCAAATCATTAAAAGAGTTTGACTATCACAACAACTACTTAGAAAGTCTAACTCTTTTAATGATGTATCAGTATATGATTGGATAACAGTGTAAAGTTTACACTGACAGTGGATTGAAATTAAATCATAAAAGAAATTAAGTTTAGTTTTGATTTACTTAAAGTATAATATTTTTTATATTATCATTCATTTTTTTATGTGTTATTATGTCATTAAAAAAATAACTATGATAACAATTATTTAAAATAATAAAACTATGATAACAATTATTTAAAATAATAAATTCATTTAATGATATAATAATACAAATAAAAAAAACTTAACACTAAGAATAAATCAATGTATTTTTAGTTTACATAGAGGTCAAATGAGCTAGGCGAATAAATCAAAATTAAACTAAATAAAAAATAGAAATGTTACATATGCTTTCTCATGTGCGATGACTCGACGACTAAACGGCACATAGGACAATATGGGTTGCCATTGGAAATTTGAATAGTACTAATAAACACAAATTGCTGACACTTCTGATGAGATCAGCTCCCATTCGCGACGAGCTACAGTCAATAGAATTGATTTGTGTGCTCTACAAGCAAATTGACTTGTTAGGCTTGTTCCTAAGTTTTATTATAATCTATATACAAATTATTTATTATTTTCGGTACATACAGATTATATAGATATTATATTGAGAGAACTTTTTTGTTTTCTGGTCTCTAGGGAAGACAATGTTTAGTTTGCACTCTAAACTGCTTTGGATTGACAAATAATTTAATAAGTTAATAGGATTATCGTTTTATGTACTCAAATAAAAATTTGTACTCTAAAATCAATTTCGAATTCGTCCCCTAAAATAAAATTTGAACCATAAAATAATGTTAATGAGTGATAAGTATTGATAAATGATAGAAACAAAAGTAAGTTCGATAGTAAAGGTTAAGGTTACTTGATCATCAAGGACTTGAATGTTTGGACCACCGTTTTGGATGTGGCCTGTGGGGCTGTTAGCAGCCAAAAATGTGATAGTCAAATTTGCGTGGCCGAAAATGCTATGTGAGGCCAGTGGCACTCGGTGAGATTTGTTTTAGTACTAAAAAAATTTATGTGCAGGGAAAACTTATTCTTAGAGAATGTGTTTAGATTAGTTGTAAAAAAATTATGTTAAAAGTTAATTATGTGTATGAAAAAAATAATTTATGTTTGGATATGTTAATTTATAATTGATTTTAAGATAAAGAATTTTGTTTAGATTGTATAAAAAAATCACTTTTATGTATTAAATTATTAAAAAATATATGAAATAATTAAAAAAGTTATTTAATTGAAGACAAATAGATATTTCTCTCTTAAAGCTTTTGAAATAATATGAAATTATATAATTAAAATTTTAAAATAAAAACTTTTCTAAAAAAGTAATTTTTAGTTATGAAAAATAATTCTAACTTATAATCTATTTTACACATTTTAAATAAATAAGATAAATTTTAGATAAAACAACATTTAGTTAAAAAATAATTATTTCAAAAAATTAATCACAAACAAACATGCCCTTATTTTAAAGTTAGGTATACTATTAATTATAGTGATAATTTATAACGAGATTACATATTATTTAACAACGAACATACTTAAATTTAAACTCAAACCAAATGAACAAAACACTCATTGGCGTGACACTAGTGCGATTGATTGGAATTTGGAACTGCACACTCAGAGGTGTCAAAATGGGCCGAGCTCATGGACCTGTCTGAATAACTTGACAAAAAGCGTAGATTGGATTGAAAAAATCTCAACCCGAACTAATTATGAGTCGGCCTAGCCTATCCCGAAAATAAGCTGGCCCGATGCGGACCGGTCCGCTGGTCAGACTATATGAAATATTATTTTTTTTCTATATTTAAATTTGTTATTTTTTATTCATATTTTTACTTGACTAACTTTATTTTGATTTTAAAAAAAAAGAATCAAATTTAATAAACACATCTAAGCCTTTCTTTTTTTTCCACTTGAAATATGATATTAACTTATGCTAAATATATCATAAATCGTTTATGTTAAAAATAATGTAGTAAATCTTTACTATTTATGTTAATGACACTTAATATAATATTATATTTGTATCTAATTTGTGCACATAATTTTTACAAGCTTTGATTGATATAAAAAATTAATTTATTAATAACTTATTATTATAAAAAAAATTAAAAAAAGACAAAAAAAAAAAACTAACCCATATACCAACTCAGCCGAGCCTAACCCGACTTATATAAATCAAATTAGACTGACTATTTATTCACATACATATATTATAAGCGAAGTCAGCCCAACTAAAAATAATTGACACCTCCACTAACACCATGTTTGTGAATAGCGTACTAAGTCAACAAAGGAGTGGGAATCCAACATACTTGTCCCCACTCCATCACAGACTTGACGTTAAAGTCACAAACAACAAAGGAGCAAAAGCTCTCGGCCTTTTCACTGAAAATTGACAAATGAAGTACTTGATTCAAGGCCGTTTGAATTAGTTTTTTCAAAAGAAAAATAATTTTTTAAATAATAAAAATATTTTTTAAAAAATTTAAAAAGTTTAAATTTTTCTTAAAAATACTTCATATATAATAAAAAAATACATAAAATACACTTTTTTTTAAATTTAAACTATTTAATTTTTTTAAAAAAATTATTATTTAAATAAAAATATTTTTATTCTTAAAAAATCTAATACAAAAGGGTATCAATGTCAATGTTAGTTTTCATTCCTGACACAATTTTCCACGCACATGTTAGATTAATGTGATATCCCACTATGGAAACTTGAATTGTAAGAGTATAATTTTTTATGTTTTTTTAAATAATCGTTTTGTATAATTAAAAATTATTTTATTTAAAATTTATCTTATTTTTTAAAGTGAATAAAATTAATTATAAGTTAAAATTATTTTTTTATTAATTAAAAATGTCTTTTTTAAAAAAATTAACTTTTAATTATTTAATTATATATTATTTTAAAAATTTTGAGAGAAAAATATTTATTTATTTTTAGTCAAATAAATTTTTTAATCATTTCATATATATTTTTTATAATTTAATACTTAAAAATAATTTTTTTATACAATTCAAATAAATTTTTTTTATATTAAAATAGATTATAAATTAATATATTTAAATATAAATTAATTTTTTTAAAAATCGATTATGATACATATAATCAATTTTTAATATAATATTTTTTCACACTTAATACAAACACACACTAATTCTAGATTTATGATATATTTTCCCATCTAAGTTATTTAATTATTGGGGCAACGATAATAGTTTTAGTTAATTCTGCACTACATTTTATGTCTTTTGGCTTGACAAAAAAATATTATAATAATAACATGTAATAAATAAATAAGAACTATAGTATATATTTTAAATGTAAAGAATGTACCTTAAGAATTATTTTTTTATATGAAACTCAAATACCATTGAAAGGAAGCAAACTCAGAAAATACATCCATCAAGAAGTTCCAAGGTTCTTCAACCGTAACTATCATCGGATGAATTTTTGGCAAACTGAACTATCCACCTATGAGTGTCATTAATTAGGAACATGATGAGCATTGAGGAATGAAGTGTGAGCAGAGTAAAGACCCCATCTCGCATAGCTTTGGCCTTCAAAACGGCAGGATCTTGTACATCATGAATTGCAGGAACAAACTTGGCATATGCCAAATAGATAAAAAAAATTCACAAAAGGATAAATTTAATCAATTTATTAATTGCCAACTAGATAATACTAGCATACTGTCATAGTCATGGACATAGAGAGAGAAAAAACCATGAGAGTGCTTGATACAGGGATAAGAAAAAAATTGCTGAAAAGTGAGGTATAATTCTAAGACTTCAATTTTGATATGTATAAATGTAAAAAAAGATTTGTATTGTCATCTGATACTGTGTTGATATATTATTAAAATAGTCAAATTTTTTATATAATTATTTTAATAAATTTCTTTAATAATTTATTAATACATAATTAAATAAAAATATAAATTTTCTTTAAATTAAATAATTCAATATTAGAAGAGCTTTTATATATATATATATAACCAATGAAATATATAATGTCACGTACTCATGAGGTCGTCTTTGAGTATTGGTACTCATCTCCTGTGAACATTAATTAGAACATGCGACAAGAAGTAGAGACACGATTAATTTCATGCAAGTTATAGGCATGACTCTTTTTTGCGTAAAGATAGCATTAAACATTATAGTATTTAAATGTTAGACGAAATGGATCTATAGAATGTTGAAATTCTAAATATTCTACTACGATTTCACGTCACCTTAATATAAAAGAAAAAAATTAACATAGTAGAAAGAAATCTAACAGGTTGGTTTATTGGCTAAGAAGTTTGTAGAATAATTTAGTCTCGCTTATTGTAAGAATTATCCGAATGTACCTTTATCGAAAAAAATATTGTACACAATTTCAATATTAGCTATTTTCGCATGGGGAGGCGTTATAGTGTGTAAGCCTTTAGTAAACAGCTGCATCTAAAAGTTGATTCTTGAGTTTTTCTATTTACATATTTTTGTTTTCCATAGTGTATTTTACATTATTAGATTTGTTTTAAAATTTGTATAAAAATTATTTTGAGTTAAATTTTACATCAATTGAAATTAAATCATTTTATCAAATGATTTTATGAGTTCACTTCATTAGGAGAATTAATTTTTTATGTGTTGACCAATGTTGAGTAGAAGCACACTTCTTTTACCTTTAAGTTAAATAATCTATTCTATCTACTAACAAAGTAAAGAAAATTAAAAAAAAAATTTATTTTTTGTATAAACTAAAAATATCTTCTAATTGATAGTCATAGATTAATATATTTTTAGGCAAGAAAATTATTAAAATAGATATAATCTCTCTCAATAAATTTTTTTTTCATACACATACCATAATTTCAAATTCAGAAATTGTTAAAGGATTTAGTTATCTTCTAACAAAGTCAAAAAAGTTTAAAATAATTGTTAATTATGTGTATGAATATTTTGATAAAACTTGATTTAACAAGAATGATTTCAAGTCAAATTTATTATTATGAATATTGTATTTTTAATTAGAATTTTTAGATTTATATAATTTTAAACGGAAAGAGATTCTTTATTATTTATTAAAAACGAATATATTAACTGTTAATATTAAAATTATATGAGATAATTTATTAAAGGACCAAATTAAAAAGAAATAGTGAATTTTTTTTTCAAAAAAAAGTTACATGTCCCATCAGGGATCTATTTTATGATTAGAAGATATCACATATCTTAATAAAAATTAGTTTAATACTTACAAAATTATTTTTAAAAAAGAATTACTACTAACGAGAATATAACTTAAACCGAAAAAGAAGTGATTCTTCAATTGTTATAAGTTCAACAAACTCACATTCACAACGAATTATATATTGAAGCTAAATAAAGATTAATTGTACTCTGTGTCATTTTGTCAATCAATTTTTTTAGAAGATGAGATCAAATCTGTTTTTTTACTTGCAGTTTATTCCTGATTACGATTGTGTACTTCAATTGACAAATCAGATTTCAGATTTTAAAAGTGGGCATGATCAGACTTTGTGTGTTTTGAGTCTCTCCCCCACTCCAGGCTCCACCGGTGCTCTCTCACTCTCTGTCTCTTTCTCTCTCACTTTCCAAGCTCACTCTTTTCCTGGAATATAGCCCACCCTTTTGTCTCACTTTCCTCCTCCTTCCTTCGCACTTTCCGTCTGCTAAGTCTTGGGCACCACGTTACCCTACTCCCAACGAATCCCACCTTTGACTCTGTCTCTCTCTGCCCACCACACAACTTCTCATTCTTTATAACCACTAAATTTCAGCTCTCTAGCGCACCCATTTCATTGAATCCCGTGAAGGTTCTGCTATAAACGCAAATTTTCTGATTCATTCAACTACGCCATGTCGTTTGTCTTCTCAGTCTCACCCATTTTGCCAATGCACTCTGCCACTGGTTTTCTCTTGAAACCCATTTTCCTTCATGGCTTATCTGGTTTCCTCCACATACTGTTGTTGGTGGCGCTTTTAATGTCATGGGTTTGGAAGAAAATCACAGTGGGTGCTAGAGATGATTCGAAGGAGAAATCCAAGAACACCCTGTTTAAAGAGACTCTGTTTTGTTCTCTGGGTGCTTCTGCTTTCAATCTTTTTTGTTGCCTGTTTAATTACTTCTATTGGTATAGAAGTGGTTGGTCAGAAGAAAAGCTCGTGACCCTTTTGGATTTATCGCTCAAAACAGTTGCTTGGGGTGTTGTTTGTGTTTGCTTGCATACGAGGTTCTTCAGTTCAGGTGAAAGAAGATTTCCATTCTTCTTCCGAGCTTGGTGCGCCTTGTACCTCTTTATTTCCTGTTATTGCTTTATAGTAGACATTGTTCTTCTCTATGAAAAGCACGTTGCTTTGCCAATTCAATACTTAATTTCTGATGTGGTGTCCGCTTGTGTGGGTTTATTCTTCTGTTACGTGGGGTATTTTGTGAAAAATGAGGGTGAAGATAGCATTCTTCAAGAACCTCTTTTGAATGGTGATACAAATGTTAGCAATGTGTCAGGGTCAAAAGAGACCAAGGGGGCTGACACTGTTACCCCTTTCTCAAATGCTGGAATTTTCAGCATTCTTACCTTCTCTTGGGTGGGTCCTCTTATAGCTGTTGGCAATAAGAAGGCCTTAGACCTTGAGGATGTCCCGCAACTTGACAGCAGAGATAGTGTGCTTGGAGCTTTTCCAACTTTCAGAGATAAGCTTGAGGCAGACTGTGGTGCAATTAACAGCGTGACCACACTCAAGCTGGCGAAGTCATTACTATTCTCAGCCTGGAAAGAGATTCTTTTCACAGCTTTTCTTGTATTATTTAAGACATTGGCTTCTTATGTTGGTCCGTATCTTATTGATACTTTTGTTCAATACCTCGATGGACAACGGGAATTCGAAAATCAGGGCTTTGTTTTGGTTTCTGCATTTTTTTTGGCAAAGCTTGTAGAGTGCCTGACGCGGAGGCATTGGTTCTTTAGGTTGCAGCAAGTTGGAATTCGAATTCGAGCATTGCTTGTGACAATGATCTATAACAAAGCCCTGACCGTTTCATGTCAATCAAAGCAAGGGCACACTTCTGGGGAAATAATCAATTTCATGACTGTTGATGCTGAAAGAGTTGGCGTCTTCAGTTGGTACATGCATGATTTGTGGATGGTAGCTTTGCAAGTTTTGTTAGCCTTGTTGATTTTGTATAAAAATCTTGGGCTTGCTTCAATTGCTGCTTTTGTTGCAACTGTCATTGTCATGTTGGCAAATGGTCCCTTGGGATCATTGCAAGAAAAGTTTCAAAATAAGTTGATGGAGTCAAAAGATACAAGAATGAAGGCAACATCTGAGATTTTAAGGAACATGAGGATTCTCAAACTACAAGGATGGGAAATGAAGTTTCTATCTAAGATAACTGAACTCAGGAAAACTGAGCAAGGCTGGTTAAAAAAATATGTTTATACTTCAGCTATGACCACATTTGTATTTTGGGGTGCCCCCACATTTGTATCTGTGGTTACTTTTGTTACTTGTATGCTTATAGGGATCCCACTTGAATCTGGGAAGATCTTATCTGCTCTTGCAACATTTCGGATTCTTCAAGAGCCTATTTATAATCTTCCAGATACAATTTCAATGATAGTACAAACTAAGGTTTCTCTCGATAGGATTGCATCATTCCTTCGTCTTGATGACTTGCAGTCTGATGTTGTAGAGAAGCTTCCTTGGGGTAGTTCTGATACAGCAATTGAAGTAGTTGACGGAAATTTCTCTTGGGATTTATCTTCCCCTAATACAACATTGAAAAACATAAATCTCAGAGTTTTTCATGGCATGAGGGTTGCTGTTTGTGGTACTGTTGGATCAGGCAAGTCTACTTTACTTTCTTGTATATTGGGAGAAGTACCAAAGATATCTGGCATCCTAAAGGTGTGTGGAACAAAGGCCTATGTTGCTCAATCACCATGGATACAAAGCGGCAAGATAGAGGACAATATATTGTTTGGTAAGGAGATGGATAGGGAAAGGTATGAGAAGGTGCTTGAAGCCTGTGCCCTGAAGAAGGATCTGGAGCTTTTGTCGTTTGCTGATCAGACGATTATAGGAGAGAGGGGAATAAATTTGAGCGGTGGACAGAAACAAAGAATACAAATTGCTCGTGCTCTTTACCAAGATGCTGATATATATCTATTTGATGATCCTTTTAGTGCTGTGGATGCTCACACAGGATCTCACCTCTTTAAGGTAACTACTCAGTTTGATTGTTTTGTTTATTATGTGCAGTATAAATTGGGCTATTATATTTTTTGTGCGTACTACAAAATGCAAATAATTATTGTTTTCATTTTTTTGAATTGTAGTTCTTCCAATAGCATGACACTTGTATAATTATTTTAATAAGTGAACTTCTCTATTTTTTCTGCATATGGCAGGAATGCTTGCTGGGCCTTTTAAGTTCAAAGACAGTGGTTTATGTCACTCATCAAGTAGAGTTCTTACCTGCTGCTGACCTTATCTTGGTGAGCATATCTCAGAATTTTATTATCATTATTTCAAATAAGAGTTTTTCCCCCCCTCATATTATGCCCTTGTTGTTAGGTCATGAAAGATGGGAATATTACTCAATGTGGAAAGTATAATGATCTGCTTAACACTGGGACTGATTTTATGGAACTTGTTGGTGCACATAGAAAAGCTTTGTCTGCACTTGATTCATTGGATGAAGGGACAGTATCTGATGAAATAAGTAGTTTGGAACAAGATGTACATGTATCTGGTGCTCATGGTGTTAAAGAAAAAGAGGCAAACAAAGATGTGCAAAATGGTAAAACAGACGACAAAGGTGAACCACAAGGCCAGCTTGTTCAAGAAGAAGAAAGAGAGAAAGGAAAAGTTGGGTTTTCAGTCTATTGGAAATATATCACAACGGCATACGGAGGAGCTCTTGTACCATTCATATTGTTGGCTCAGATTCTCTTTCAACTTCTTCAAATTGGAAGCAACTATTGGATGGCTTGGGCAACTCCCATCTCGCCAGATGTGGAGCCACCTGTTGGAGGAAACACTCTTATATTAGTGTATGTTGGTTTGGCCATTGGAAGTTCTTTCTGCATCCTTATCAGAGCAATGTTTCTTGCCACAGCTGGTTATAAGACATCTACTCTACTCTTCAATAAAATGCACTTCTGCATTTTCCGTGCCCCAATGTCATTTTTTGATTCCACTCCTAGTGGGCGAATCCTTAACAGAGTATGTGATACCCCATTCTTTCCATTTTTTCACTTCTGATTTTGAGAGAGATATCACTTTTGTATCTTAAATAGCTTTATCCCTTCGATTTAGTAGTCCCCTCGTCATTTTGTTTGTTGTTTTCAATAAATATAGAATATTTTGACACTTATTTTTTTTTTCGTTCTCCTTGTCTGTTCACTTGCAGGCTTCTACTGACCAAAGTGCAGTGGACACAGACATTCCTTATCAAATTGCATCATTTGCCTTCTCCATGATCCAGCTTCTAGGAATTATAGCAGTGATGTCTCGGGTTGCATGGCAGGTGTTCATTGTCTTTATACCTGTGATAGCAATCAGCATCTGGTATCAGGTATTTTGTTTGGACCATGTTGTCCTTGATAATAGGTTGTCATTGTCTGGCAAAGGCTATACCTGCATAGATTATCGACCAAATTTATTTTGCATAAAATTTGTCTCCTTTATATAATATTATATGTTGATAGTTGACATCTTATGAATTTTAATTCTGCAGCAATATTATTTACCATCAGCCAGAGAACTATCACGTTTAGTTGGAGTGTGCAAAGCCCCAGTCATTCAACACTTTGCCGAAACAATTTCTGGTACATCAACCATTAGAAGCTTTGATCAGGAGTCAAGATTTCAGGAAACAAACATGAAACTGGCAGATGGGTATTCTCGGCCAAAGTTCAATATTGCTGGTGCTATGGAATGGTTGTGCTTCCGCTTAGATATGTTTTCTTCTATCACATTTGCCTTTTTCTTGATATTCTTGGTATCTATTCCTCAAGGAGTCATAGATCCAGGTACATAATTCAAATCGGGTATCTGTTACCAATCAAAAGTTACTCTGCTTATGTAAGAGGTATTTAACATAGTTGTTTACTGTTTATTTAATTTTTGATTTTTTGAAGGCATTGCTGGTTTAGCTGTTACCTACGGACTTAATCTAAACATGATACAAGCGTGGGTGATATGGAATCTTTGCAACTTGGAGAACAAAATCATATCAGTAGAAAGAATACTTCAGTATACATGCATTCCTAGTGAGCCTCCCCTTGTTGTTGAACAAAACCGGCCAGATCCTTCTTGGCCATCATATGGCGAGGTTGATATACATGACTTACAGGTATTTGGAGTTATTATTTTGTTCAACTCCGTACAAGCTTTTAATTATATGTTGTGATTTTGTTTTCTTTGATTTTGCTGTCAATTGATTTATGAAACTCAAGCCAAGGTTCTGTTTTCCTAAATGTTTAGAATTTAGCTTCTGAACAGAAAAATTGTGCTTTGGGTACAACATATTTCATTGCATAACTTTTACTTGATGTTTGTGCTACATTTGTAACTCATTGCCCACAATGAAGGTTCGTTACGCTCCACATCTTCCACTTGTATTGCGTGGCCTCACATGCACATTTCGTGGAGGACTGAAAACTGGCATTGTTGGGAGGACAGGAAGCGGTAAAACAACTCTCATACAAACACTTTTCCGAACCGTTGAGCCTACTTCTGGGCAAGTTATGATTGACAGCATCAACATATCTTCAATTGGAATTCATGATTTGAGGTCTAGACTAAGCATTATTCCCCAGGATCCAACCATGTTTGAAGGGACAGTGAGAAATAATCTGGACCCACTGGAAGAGTACACAGATGAACAAATTTGGGAGGTGGGTTGGTTTTATTTGTTAAACAGACGCACAGACACTAGGTTCTGTCCAAAAGATTGGACTTGTAATTGTTCTTCAAATTAGTATTGCCTTCACTCATTGAAATTCTTTTAAATAGGCCCTGGATAAGTGTCAACTTGGAGATGAAGTTAGAAAGAAAGAAGGAAAGCTAGACTCTGCAGGTTTGTCTTCTAAATTTTTTGAACATAAATATATAGTATATCTATTCTTGAACTGAAATTCTATTGCTAATGTCAAAATGGATGCTGTAGTTAGTGAGAGCGGTGAGAATTGGAGTATGGGTCAGAGGCAGTTGGTCTGCCTTGGTAGGGTGCTGCTTAAGAAAAGCAAGGTTTTGGTACTAGATGAAGCCACTGCATCAGTTGATACAGCTACCGATAATTTGATTCAGCAAACTCTGAGGCAACATTTCTCTGACTCTACAGTCATTACCATTGCACACCGAATAACTTCTGTTATTGACAGTGATATGGTTCTTCTTCTTAATCAAGGTTAGAAAAGGATGTAATTCTTCATTAAACTTTGATATTTTCTATACCTTTCATATGCCATTTTATGATTTCGTCGGCCATTGGTGCAGGACTTATTGAGGAGTATGACTCCCCAACAACATTGCTAGAGGATAAGTCATCATCTTTTGCTCAACTTGTTGCAGAGTATACTATGAGGTCCAACTCCAGTTTTTAAAAATCCACCGATCACCGGTCCAAATTGCTTTTATGTATTAAATTATCAAAATATATATGAAATGATTAAAAAAATTATTTGGTTGAAGGCAAATGAATTTTTTTTTTTAAACTTTTAAAATAATCTGAAATTAATTGATTAATTAAAAGCTTAAAATAAAATCTTTTTTAAAAAAGCTGTTTTTAGTTATGAAAAAATAATCTTAACTTATAATCAGTTTTATATATTTTAAACAAACAAAATAAATTGTAGATAAAACATCTTTTAATTGAAAAAAAAATGATTATTCCAAAAAGTTAAGTAAAAACAAACATGCCATTAATAATGTGTTGAAATATCATTGGATGATAATGTAAAATTTTTTTATACTAATAGTGGGTTAAAATTAAATCTATAAGTTAAATTATTTTATCTTAACATTTCTCAAATATTTAAAATTTCAATTGAATTTTACCTTTTAATAAATATAGTTCTATTCTAAAAATTTAATTACTATTTTATTACAAATTACTATTTATCTTAAATAGTATTTTATATTAGTATATTTCCCCTATATCATAAGATCATAATTATTCTTTGAAAAATGAAGTAATTATCCAAAAAAAAATAATGAATATGATCTTTTAAAAAGTTTGTTTAGATTAGCACATGCAATATAAGCTTGTTCATTTTATTGGACTCGCCTGATAAAAGGGACACCTCGGCGTTGCAAATATGATAAATCTCCCATCACCAAGTCGTTCTTGCCCATAATTCCTCATTCCTCACTCACACAACGCAAACGTTGCACTTCCATGGACATTTCTCTGACCAGTTTCTTTGTTTCTCATTAGCTGTTCTATCCTCTAGCTTTCTTCATTTCCGCACCAAGCTGCAAATCTCTGGTTCGTTCTCTTGCGCCTCCTACCATCCACCAAAAAAGTCTAAACCTCCGTACAAATTAAAATTATATCCCGAAAGGTTCCTTGATAGCTCAATTGATTACAAAGGTGCAGAATTTCTGTTTATCCCATTTGGTAGTGGAAGGAGGATGTGTCCGGGCATCACATGTGGCATTGTTTACGTTGAATTATCACTTGCAAATTTGCTTTTCCATTTTGACTGGAAGATGACTAAAGGGAGTAAGCCTAAAGAACTTGACATGACTGAATCCTTTGCCTTGTCTGTAAAAAGAAAACAGGATTTGCAGTTGATTCCTATTATTTATCACTCAGCTGCAAGTTAAGGTCACATTGTAGAAACTGTAGTATGTACTCCCTATCAGTGACTGCCAATAGGTCTTGCCATCAGAGATTGGCCATAATACCTAACCAAACTCTCAATTTATCGATAAATAATGTGTCATTCTTCCATTTTTTTTTTAATTAAGCGTGTCCAATTGAGCAAGTCATTTAGAAATTAATTTATGTAATTCACAGCTATAACTTACGAAATCAGAACGCATGATTTGTCTATTACATCTCTCTGGGTGCAAATTGAATCATGCTGACTAAAGAAGTACTGAAGTAGAACATCCTATACTCGCTAAGGTAGCCTCAGAGAGCAAGGTGATCCTGTAGTGTAGACCCATACTATTGGGAAATTAGAGTCATAAATTGAAAGGTCATGCACAAAACAGAATACCGACAAACAAACATGAATAAATGATAAAAATGAAGTTGAAATGGGTAAAGTATATGCCAAGTGGCTGGCACCTACAACTGCAACAGGGAGCGGCAAAAGCTTATACTTAGGAAAATGACCAGTTCGTTCTACCATACTTGTAAAATCTGCTATTAAGAACGCATGCTTGGTCTAATATTTTCACCAATTAAAAATATAAATTTTCAAAATTTATTTTTTAATTACAGTAATTTTTAAGAAGTGAGCTTCTCAAAATGTCAAGTTCTCCATTACAAGATGTATTTCAAAAAAATTTCATTAAATCTGCAATTTTACAAATATAAGATCAATTAAAAAAAAAAAAAAAACACAACCATTACAAACTCAATCTTAGGGGTGAAGGAGAACAGACAAAAACCAGGGGGCAGACAGGAATACGATACGAACAGGCGTGAGTGAAGAAACACATTACTCGGCTTGGTCCTTGCAAAGGAGAACTGAAAAGGTACATTGTCATATACCACTACCCACACACCCTTCTCTTTTGCTTTTTGGTTTTGGGCGCTATCTTCATCTTCATTTTTCTCTCTCTCTCTCTCTCACTTCATTCCACCACAGCATCCCCTTTCTCTCTCCGATTTTCTCTGTCTTGAGCTTCAGAACAACCCTCTTCACTTTGGCGAAACCCTCTCTCTCCTTCGCCCGTTTCATCCAAAGTTTGCGTCTTTCAGGGCTTCTCATGGACTTGCGACCCAAAACCGAACCCGGGTCCCGGCCTATGTTGGCTTCGGGTGACCAGAGTGGGCAAAGAAATTTAAAGAATATGAGCATTTCAGAGCTTGTTTCAGTATTGCGAGCTGCGTTTCTTATGGACGATTTTGATAGAGTGGAAGAGGTTTTGGTTGCTAGGGAGGCGAGACTGAAGGCAGAGATTGAAGAAAAGATGAAGGAGATTGGGTCACTCCAAGAGAAGATTGAAGTGGAGATGATGGAGAGGATTCAGGTTGAAGAAGAACTGAAGAAGAGAGAGGAACAGTCTCAGAAAGGGAAGAGGGCACAAGAGAGTTATGAAAAGTTGTTGAAGACAGTGAAGGAAAGTGGGTTCAATGATAAGAATGCTATTAACGAGTTAAGGAATAAGAACCGAGAGTTAGAGGGTGAGAAGAGGAAGCTGGAGGAGTTGAAGAAAAATTGGGTAGTTGATAAGAATGCTTTGGCTGGGCTTAGGATCAGAAACAGTGAATTGGAGGAATCAGTGAAAAAGAATTTGTTAGAAGACAAGAATACCATTGATCAGCTGAGGACTGAAAACAGCCAATTGGCAGATGAGAAGAGAAGGGCTGAGGCATTGGTGCAGTCTTGGAAGGAGAAATTTGGGGAATTGAATGAACGGGTTCTCAAGTTGGAGGATGATACCACCAAGCTTTTGATGAGTGGAAACACAGAGAGGGTGTCCCTGAGCAAAGCAAACAAGGATGCTCTAGGTGCATCAGGTATGGAAATTCTGCATGCATCTCTGCTAGCTATATGAATATGCATTTTTTTGGAATGTTACGTAAGATTTATTGAATTAGATAGAAGTCATAGGATGAATATAATTTGGGCAGATTTCTAGGAAGCTGGAACCATGATGTTTCGTGCTTTATTAAGGCAAGGTGTAGGTCGTGACTATGTTTGGTTGAGATCATTCAACCGATGAGGCTACCGGTTCACACTTCACAGTTGGACTGGTCCAAGAACCAGATCACATTAAAATAATTTTTTTAATAATATATACTTATGTATAAAATAAAGACTATTGCAACTATAATTTGACACAAAATTTAGAACATAAACTCATGACATAATCCAATCTTATTTTTAAAGTGAAAATGTCATAATTAAGTTCACCACAAGTTTGAAGTTTGAATGACCAAGTTTACACAACAACAAAATTATAAATTTAGAGAATAGCCTAAGGTGTCTACTTGCGCAAAGAAGCCTTTTTAAAACTCGGGTAAAATCGCACATCAGCCAAAGTTTAAGGGTTTTTTTTTTTTTTTTGTGTGCATTTTACCTTTTCTTTGGTAAAAACTGAAACATATTTATAGTTATGAAGGCATATAATTAAAACTTGTTTCTTATTTGAATAATAATTTAACTTTATATAATCAAAATCAAAAGTGTATACTGTAACAATAACAAGTCATTACATAAAATATAGTATACATTATTATATGAAATGACAAAAAGTTATATAGTAATAAATATACAAAAGTTATATGGGAATAATTGATTAATACGAACAATAATATATTTAATGTGATTTTATGTTTGGAAACAATTAACTTGAAGGAGTAGTTATCAAACAAATGTGATTGGCTACTGCACCTTATAAACATTGAAATTCATGAAAATTTGTTTGGGCTCATGTTCTTACTCCTCTGTTTTTTCTTTGTTCTTTGTTCTGGAGTATGTTGTCTTTATATTTGTATCCCGAAAAAGCAGATACTTTGTGGCTTGAAAGTGGGAGGAGACTTCATGTCTGTTGTGGGAGTGGGAGTGTGATTTTTGAACTAGTATAACTAGTATAATTTTCTTGCTTCAATGTGACATGGCCTTGCTTTTTACGGAATGACATTGCTACGCATCTTCAGTTCTCTACATAGCTCCACCAGTGCATTTTTAGTAGTTCAATACTCTGGTTTCTACCCTTCTACAGCTATGGATGAGAGGGGGGAGGAGGGGAAGGAATTCTTACGTCAAACAGGATATTGCTCCTGTTGTCTCCCTTTGATGTTCAGCTCATGGTTTGATTAGGAGAGTCCTGGTTGTGGGTATTCTATGAGATTTGAAGGCCCTAATATTAACTTGTAACTGTTGGGGTTTTCTTTTATTTTTGTTATCTTTTATACTTCTGTTCTCTTAGAGAACTGCAAATCCTCCCTTTTGTAATTTCTTCTTTTTCCCTTGATGAAATTTTCTTTTTTCATAAAATCAAAAGGAAGGAGAAATGAGAGCAGGTAAGAAAACTAATTTTCTTTTTCCTATATAAACAAGATTACAGGATGTCCTACAGTCCTACTGTATATATTATCCGAATTTGATGAAAGCATAGGTCTTCAATTACTTGAAGAGGCAGAGGCTGGATTTTACATGAAATGCTGACGCATCAACCAATATTTTATTCGGGTTACAGAATCTACTATTCTTCATTTTCCTAACTTTTGCTTGAAGTATTCTGTTGGCAAATGTGATGTTATGTAAGCCTAACATATCTCTTTTGTGGCAGCTAGGGGAAGATTGGGATTGGGACCTGTTATTGAGATCGAAGACAGTGATGATGATGAGTGTATTTCACAAGGAACATTGCATGGAAAAAGGGCTACTTCTCGAATTGTTGCAGAGAATAAGCATCCAAGTTCATCGGGAGCAGTTCAGCAGAAAAACCTTTCAACAGGAGTGCAATCGATTGCAAAAAGAAAATTGGCTTCTTCACGTGAATTTGGTACAAAAATGAATATGTTGGATCACATAGATACTGACACTTCCAGTTCCTCTTCTGATTCATCTGATATGGATCATCTTCCTTTAAGTATACGTGGTATTAAATGTAAGAAGAACAGGAAAACTGAGGCAGACAGTCTTGGATACTCTTTACCAAAGTAAATGGGCTGTACATATTAAATATCTCTCAATTGTCTAGCCACCACCAGCCATGCTATTTTTCTTTTTTTGGTTATATTGAAAGAAGTATTAAAACTTGGCCTTCTGTCCAAACTCGCATTCACTTAATCACTTAAATCAAGCGCAGGTGGCTCTCTAGCCAAGCTTATACATGTAGGTTTAGGTTAGTTCTTAGTTTTGAAAATACATGTAAAGCTTTTTACACTATTATTTTAATAATACGATGACATTATTATAACTTTTTATGTAGTTGATATATATATATATATATATATATATATATATATATATATATATATATATATATATATATATATATATATATATATACCACTTAGATACAAATGAGAACAAAAATTTCTTCATTAGTGTATTTCTCAAATAAATTCTTAATATGGTGCAAAATTTATAGTAATTTTGAGCAAGTTGTGGTCATGAATTGCATTTAACCTAACTTTTTGCATGAAAGTTTTGGCCATAAGTCACAACTTAAGCTTAACATAATTTTTTTTATAGCAAAGTCACTTGGGTCTAACATTTTTTTGCCTGTAAAAGTTGTGACAAAAGACAACGACTTATTCCCATTTTGGTTTCCAAAAAGGAGCACATATATGGGAAGACTAAGTTCTCGAGCTAAATTCCACGAGAAAGGTAGGTGCCGCGTGATCTTAATTGAGTGCAAGAACAGGGGTAATGGGGGAAGCATCATGAGCAATGGGGACTCTGTTAGTGAGGTTCAGCCAGAGATGGAGATAAGATTTGACGGGCACTCGGTCATCCACGTCAAGCACTTGCAATGGAAATTTAGAGGCAACGAGTAAATTCATCTCAACAATTGGAGGTATATTGGGATGTTCATGACTGACTCTTTAGTCCTGGTTTAAAGCATGCTTTATTCATTTTTAATTTGATGATGTAAGTCGTGGCCTGTCCACTAATATAGAACCACCATTATTTATTTATTTATTTCACAAGTGCCTCCAACTCTTGTCCTCGCTGCAACTCCAGTGTCTATGCCATAGAGGATTTGATGGTGCCTGCAACTAAGGCTAGTAATGAGTTGAGCTAAGCCGAGTTAGGACTGACTCAGGCTCAGTTCGATGACAATATGTTTGGCTCAGGTTCGAGTTCAATAAGAAAGCGAGCTCATTTCTTGGCTCGAGCTCGGCTCACTATGAGCTCACGAATAGTTCAAGCTTGGTGAGCCAAGCTCAAAATCTATATCAACACACCGTCATTTAACTTAAAACATTAAAATCAACTATAACAGCAAAATATATACTCACAAGTTCCAACCAAACAACTACAATTGTCTTTAAACATAAATAAAACAGCCACCATAATTTTAGAGAATTATGACTAATAGGTTTCTAACAAAGTTCAATTTACCAATACCATTTCATTACTTACAAAAAAATTATATTAAAATTTTTTGTTTTATATATATATATCGAGTTGGCTCACAAGCTCATGAGTCGAATATATGAAAGCTCAAGTTTAACTCATTTACTAAACGAGTCAAAATTGTTAGCTCAAGCTTAGCTCATTAGCTCATGAGCCTAGCTTATTAAACTGTTAATGAACCAAGCCGTGATTAATTCACGAGCCAGCTCGACTCATTGTCAACCCTACCTGCAACTCTTTACAGGAAGGATTTGATGCAAATTTCCCGTGCCTATGACTTGTAACTTCATTCACGGATCCACAAATTAAGAAAAAAAATATTCTTTTAAAAAATAACTAAGGCCACGACTTTTAAAGACAAAAAAAAATAAAGGTTAAACAAAACTCGAAATATTTACTAAAGTAAAAATTATTATGTTAAGCCTAAGTCAGTTTATAATTACGACTTTTATACAAAAAGTTAAATAAGCATCAGTTGTGATTCATGGTCACAATTTGCTTAAAATTACTTTACATTTTGTACCATCTTAAGAATTAAATGGAGAAATGCACTGACTAAGAAATTTTTATTCTCATTTACAACTAGGTAGTAAAAAGTTCAACACGTCTCTCATATTTACACAAAATCTGGTCTCAATCCTTATGGTTTGTTTTAAGAGAAATGGAGAAGAAAGAATTAGAGAAGAGAGAAATAAAAGAGAAATGAGGAAATTTTTTTATTTGGTTAGAAGAGAAATAGAGAAGAAATGAGTAAAAGTAAAAATTTGACTAATATATTATTTTTTTTTTATAAATAAATAAATAAATAGTGATAAATATATATTTACAATAAAATTTAAATTTTTTTTATTTCTCTCTTAATTCTCTTAATCCAAACAATTTAAAAATTCATTTATTTTTTATTCTATTTTTCTTTTTTTTTTTAATTTTTTCCACTCTATTTTTTACTTAATCCTATCAAAGCCTTAATTTCACTTATATCCAACAAATCGTACCAATACACTGAGATCCTAATTAATTGCTCTCACGTGACCGTTGTCTACGTTCCATTTCTCTCTCTCTCTCCCGCTCTTCGTCCTAATTAATTACTCCCTAAATGCTTCAATGACAGATAATTATTACCAACCTTCATCCGCACCATCAGTTAGATAATGGGGGCAAAGGTACAAAGGTAATACATAAATACTAAAAAGTAAATTTTTAGATCTTTATATTTATTTATAAAAAATATATTATAATAAAATAAAGGAAAAAATTTACAATTGTAGATATTATTCCAGTAATCATTTTTTATTGAGTACCCAGAATTATTTATATATTTAATAAATTTTTAAATAATTATTGTAAAACTAATAATTAATAAATGTTTGATAACTTACATCGAGAAGGCTAAATATTTTTTCATTATTAATATTATCAAATATTTCTCTCTATATATGCAACCAAATAGTTATTCAACTATTTATTGCTAATATTCTAATTCTTGATGATATTTATAGTAAAAAATATTTATTCAACTATTGCAGTTACTACTACTTGTATTCTTTTTGCTATTGATGTGGGAGAGACATTTGAAGAGTTAGAGTTCAACTAGATTTCAACCTTTTAAGTGTCACAAGGAATAACTTGAACTGATAATATTTACTTGTTAGAGTAAACTAGCAACTTGGTCCCTGAAAGTGGCTTACATTTGCAATTTAGTTCCTGAATTTATTTTTACATATAAGTTAGTCCTTAAAATTTTAAAACACATACCAAGTTAATCTTTTTGTTATCTTTCCTTCTCAAATTAAAAGGTAATATGTTATCTTTTCTTCCTAAATTAGACGGTAATATGTGATGTTACATGTTAAGTGCTTACATGTACTATTAAATGTCACATATCAGGTAATAACTGATCGGTTAAGTGTAAGTTCAGTGAGTTGAGTTGATGGAAAAACTGTTAAGGGAATCGGTCAGTTAGTGAACTGAGGGATAATGAATTAGGAGTAAGGTCTGCTTGGTCAGTTAAGAGATGCTGAGGGGGTCGAGTTTCATATTTCTCACATAAATGATGTAGTTGGAAGGGTTACGTATGTGAAGTAACCTACCATGTGGCATTTAACGGTATACGTAAGCACTTAACATGCCACATCACGTGTTACCGTTTAATTTTAGAAGGAGAAATAACATAAGGACTAAGTTTCTATGTGTTTTAAAATTCTAAAGACTAACTTGTATGTTAAAATAAATTCAGGGACTAAATTGTAATTGCAAGTTATTTTCAGGGACCAAATTAATATTTTACTCTTACTTGTTAATCCTCGTCGTGGGGGCAAACTTTAAAAAATAATAGGGGGCAAAAATGATAAAATACTACTACTCTAATAAAAAAAGAAATTAAAATTGAGTGGGGGCTCCCTGCTCAGTGGTCACCATTGAGTTCTTTCAAAGCATTCTTAACTTTACTTGAAATTCATCTCAGTGATTAAAGGTCTAGCTAATACAGAAGAATTCATCTTTGAAATAATGCATTGGAAATTGATAGCTTCAGTACTCAGAGATAACCTTACGTTGAAACAGGAAATTGATACAATATGCTACTTCAGATGTAAACATTTTCATCTTTACTTTCTATATAACTACTTTTATTTTTGGGGTTATGTACTTACTTAATGCATGAGTGGTTTACGTGAAAGTATTGCATATACTGCAAAACATAATTTAATTTCTGGTCATTGCAGATGGATTTTGGTTTTACTGCAAAGCATTTGTGTGGTTTTGATGAAGATGCTGTAAAGTCACAGGAGAGGATGGGCGAGCAGTTGATTAAATTCTATGAGGGACTTATTTCATTTCCCCTGAATATTCCCGGTACTGCGCACTATAAATGTTTGAAGGTAACAAAAGACTATATTGTCGATCTACCAAAGAAATGGAACCAGATAAGAAATCACACTGTCTTATGTTGGTTTCTATTCAGCGAGGGAAGAAAGCATTTACAATTTTGAAGAAACTCGTGCAAGAGAGACGCAATGCACCCCAGAAGTTTCGGTCAGATCTTTTTGATCAAACCCTCAATGACATGATTACAAAAGAGTTCTTAACTGAAAATACTATCATCTACATTTTACTAGGTGTCATTCTTGCAGCACTTGAATCAATCAATTTCAACCATAATAACTTTAATAATCAAGTTTATCTCAGAGAGCCCTGCATTCATGGAGCAACTTACAGTACGTACACATGAACATACACTGACTTCTTACTTCTTTTTCTTTTTGGATCATATATACAATATATACGTACCTAGTTCTGTAGCACTGTTGTAATTTGTACATATTGGGCTGAAATTGAGGCAATTCTCAAGAATAGAGACAAATCAAGCACCTCTCTTACGTGGGATGAATATAAATCAATGCCTTTCACCCCTCAGGTAGTTTAATTTTCCATATAAATGTCCTCTTTTCTTTTGGTTTCCAGAAAAAAAAGTATTATACTAACTTCTGTAGCGTTGTGTGAAATTTAAGGTAATCAACGAGGCTCTGGAAATATGGTTCCAGGATTACTAAGATAGCCATCAAAGGAGATCCACGTGAAAGGTAAGTCACTCTAGTCCATGACTCTAGCTATATATGTATATATTCATATTTTACTGGGCCAAATTAAATAAGCAAATTCATTCAAGGATATACAATCCCAGCTGGTTGGACCATCATGGCGATCACTTCTGCTCTTCATATTTTAACCCTGAGACATATAGAGTCCACTTGCCTTCAATCCAGGTAGCTGGAAGGTACATTACTTGAAAACGAGGCTTTTGGTACACCATTTCGCACTTATTTAATTGTTAGACACAATGGTACTATAGATGTGGAAGAATTCGGAATTCTCATAAATGTTTAGTATCATGCTCGAGAATTTGGAGACATTGGATAATTAGACGTCCTACACTCATGTCTTAAATTATGATAGTGACATACCATGATACCAAACATTAGCGAAGATAACAGAGTATTTAGCATACTTGTGTGTAAGTGCTGGCTTATTAAAAGACGTGTTCATGATATGTAATTAGGTTACTCACAAAGCTTGCTTCTCAACGCTTTTGTACTTAATTGCATGCTGATATGATGTTTTCCAAGTGATCCGATACTTTTTCAATACTTAAAATTATATATTGTGCCAGGATCTCGATTCCTATACGATAAGTAAAAATTTCATGCCTTTCGGTGGGGGAGTGAGAGTGTATGGGGGCGGAGTATGCTAATTAAAGCATTCTTGGCCACTTTTCTTCATGTTCTGGTCACCAAATATAGGTTCATCATCCCAAATCTGATTCTTAATTAATGGTGTGGTGACCACCGCAATCTATGCACATATAGATATCTATTCAAAACTTATTTGTATAAGCATTCATCGCTTCTCTCTCTTTTTTCTTTCGATTTTCTCTCTTTTTTTTTTATAAAAAAAGGTGGACTAAATTCAAGGAAGGAAGCATTGCTCGGAGTTCTATTCTAAGGTTTAAAGACGGCATTCACATCAAGCTGTGGAAGAAACATTAAGCCATTAAGAGTTGGATAATAGTAAGGGATTCAATCTATACAATATGATTGAACAAAAAAAAAGCATAATAATTTAGCGCATTTCATAAATCCAGCTTCGCTTTAAAGTATCATATGAAGGTTGAGAGAGAATCATCCTTACATTGTCTCCTTCCTATTCACTTATTTTGGAGTATTTTTCATATGGGCTAATTATAGCCTTTGAAAAAAGGACTTAGTTGTTGAGATTTTTTGCTCGTATTTGATTTTTGTTTTATTTTATTCTTGGATGAAATTGCTGTGTTAGAAATTTTTAATTAGTAGAATTTTTTTTTTCATTCTAGGGAAGTCTTATTGAACTTAAAAGAAGAAGATAAATAGAAATGTAAAGGATCAACCCCGCCACATAATAACTACACTCTTAATAAAGATCAAAAGAAATATTAATTAAACTACGCTCGGCTGGTTAGTAGATATTTCATTTGGTACAACAAGAAATAAGCGACACAGTACACAAGTAATCAGCTTGAAGCTAAACTAAAGTTGAAAAGAGGATCAGGCAACAAAACACGATCCTCAAGCCACAATTAAAGCATCCAACCTTAGCCACAGTATTATACCATAATAGCTCTCTTTACGTAATGTGTGCATGAAAATTAAAAGACGTCTCCAAGTTATGTTGGAGAAGCAACTGCATTATTAAGATTCAACAACGAGAACAAGACCGCGAGCATAATTAAGGATTGGTTCTTAATTTATATGCAATGGATGATAACTTCTAGCATTCAAGCTCTCCTTGTAGACCAATCCCTAATTTCAATTTATGTGGTACTCCTTGAGAAACGTGAGGGCAGTGGAACATTTTTGCGGTACTCTGCAAGAGCCCATGTTGGAAATATATTCCTATACATTGCGTAGTGTAACGTACTAGTCTTCATGAAAGCTCCAGTTGCATTCTAAAATTTGATTGGAAAAAAAATGTTAGAACAAAAATATAGTTGCAGCAAATTTAATAATAATTTTTAGATTAATTAACAAATAATAACGAATTGAACATATATACATAATTCAATTATAACAGGCTTTGATTTTCCTTTTTATGAAAATATGGGGTTTAGAAGAAAAATTCAGGAATAATTAACCTTTACATGAAAAATTCATCCCTAAAGTTTTTACTGTTTCAGTAATCTCTAATTCCCTCACCGACTACAAGCAAAACAGATTTTTCTGATTAAAGTTTAAAAGGGCAGTGTTAATATATAGATCAGAAAATTGAGTTGGATCCAAAGAATACAAGCATGAGAGAAAAAGTATGTAGGTACCTGCTCAGGGAAGTCCCCAATTTCCGATTGGGAATTGATTAATAGCTTCGCGGCTCGGTGAAGAGGACTTGGGTCCCTCTCGGCCTATTATTACAACATTACTTTCAATTCTTAAATCTTTTTTCTGGCTGGGAAACGTATCAATTGTGGCACCACTAGCTAGCAAGCATTTTTTAAAAAATAAAAAATAAAAAAGCACCAACAAACTTATCAGTACAGTGTGTCTGTTCTATAAAAAATAAAATTTTGAAATTATTTTTTATGATACAAATTAAAGTGCAGAAAATTAATTTGTTAAAAAATGTTTTCAGTTTATTTTTATTTTTTCAGAAATTTTTCATCTCAAAATATTTTTCACAGCCATGCTATTTTTATAACAAATAAAATTTTTGAGAAAAGAAGTTGATAGAAAATATTTATGAATATAAACTGACCTGCCCAGCATGAATTAAACCAAGTAAAGCCCAAGCAGTCTGCACGAAATTAGACTCGTTTGCTTTAAGAGGTGTATACACCTGTACCACGTACCTATGAAAGTTAAGAACTTCACCCTTTCTTTGAATTAATTATCTAATTATATTATAAATATGCTCTTTAGGTAGAAACAAAGATCATCAAGTTACGGATTGATTTTATATGGAAAATTGGAAATGAAATATATATATATTTTTTGAAATGTCGTCATACCATTTTGACTTCATTTTATGATCTGTTTTCGTGAGAATAAGTTGAATGACTGTGAAGTTAAATATGAGACTTTTCAAGGGTTCAGAAATGAGTCAATAATGTTATCTACAGTATTTCATATAGCAATATCGAAAGATTACCCTGTTTGGCCTTTGAAAGGTAGCTCCCTCCCCAACGACCATCTTCATTTTGTGTTGTCTCGAATGTGATTGGGTCAAGGGTATAGCCATAGAAACAAAATGAAAGAAAAAAGAACATGTGATTTGATTTCACAGTTATTATGGTTCTTGTTAATATGTTTGTTATATTATCTAAAGCATGGGATAAACACGTACCATGATCCATCTCCCTGTTGTGTGTCTTCGATGTATTGCAAGGCTCTTTTAATAAAAATTCCAACTTCGATTTTTCTATACTATGGGTATAACTTCCTAAATAGCGTCAGTGCTTGGATTGCAGACGTAGTTCATTCAATGTACCTGGGTCACTAATATATTATTAACGATTTAAAACTCCCCATTGATAAGAAGTGAGTACTGAGAAGGTCTTAATTCTCACTCATGCTCAATGACAATGTCTTCCACAAATTCCACTGGATTGAGCCACTAGAAATTAACGAGATGAAGAAAATAATGAATATTCATGTAGAATAGCTTATGTGAGTTAACTTATCAAAGTATATATACATATATATATTGGTAGTGTAAACATTTCTAGTTTTTCAAGTACTAAATCATGACATATTCTACTCTTAGCTGCACAAGTTGAAGTAGTTACCTCTAACCATGAAGCACCTATTGGTGGCTCCCAAACCACTACACCATCTTTACCCTGCAAAAAGAAAAAATCAATTACAAAGACAAATTTAAAGTTCTTTCAGAGTGAATCAATCTTAACCTTAATATATATATATATATATATATATATTGAAAGATAGGATACAAGCCGTACGATGTTTAAAACTAGTCCTTACCTGTAGGGTAAGTAGGGAATTGACAGCTTCATATATCCACTCATTTTCCAGTTTCTCACCAACTATTTCTCTAGTCATCATGGAAAAGAGGAGGCAGCGCAATGAAACAAAACAGAATTTTGAGAGCGCAAGTAAGATTAGTGGAAAGTTTAAATTGCAGCTGATTCAAAATATTTAATGGGATATGCATTCAACGTTCAACGGTAACCTTCAAACTTTCTGCAGTACAATCTGAAGCTTGCCATCCTTGATCTTGGTCAGTGAAAGTCCATGACCCCTTAGTAATGTGGCGGTACATGCTTTTGAAGTCACCAGAAAGATTTTGCTTCACCTTCATAATTCAAATGTCATGGGTAATACATAACCAAAGGAAAATGGAAACTCACGAGGATGAAAAATTAATTAATGTATTATAATTTGCATGAACCAAGTTAGTTATTGGCATAGTTTACATATTTATCAAAAAAAGGTCTTAAAAATTTCATCTAACACGTTCATTATTTATACATCTGTTAAAAAATGGAATCGTTCTGTTGTTAGAGTGATTCTCCAAATAGGAAAATTCCTCAAAGCCGGTCTCCGATCATAATTCTCCCACAACTTAAGGGTTGGGGTTACCTGACAATTTTTTAAAAAGTCATGAGGTTTCGTAAGTGCCCCATTGCCTCAGTGAGATTGCTAGCAAGCAAAGTTTGGATGGAGAAACTAGTATCCCAAATTTGACTGCTTAAAGCCTGCAATTGAAAAAAAGTATCGTAGAACAGTAAAGTTGTTGAACTAAAAAGTAAATAAGAATTTGTTGAAGAATGTGACACTACCAGCTTCACTCCAATCTCTTCTAATTTGTTTTAGCTTTATGATTAGTTTGTCAAAATAAATTTGATCTTATCTGTTAAGTTAATTTAGACTTGGATGCTGAGTCATCTTATCTGTTTTGACAATTCCAAAGTTTGTATCACTCTGTAAGTGCTGAGATAAGTGCGATGAATAATAAAATGTTTTTTCCATGTTAGTCATAACTCTCTCTCAATTCTTAGCCTAGATATTCCAACAAATGGTATCAAGAGCCTGATTGTTCTTAGAGTGACTGTGAGTGAGAAAGAGAGAAAACCAGCAAGCTTCTTCACACACCAAAAAGAAAAAAAAATCCTTAAACACTTATACCATAATGGCATTTAGCAGTACTCCTTTACCTTCACCTCCAGTATTTGCTGGGGAAAATTATGCGATGTGGGCTGTTAAGATAAAAGCTTATATGAGAGCTTATGGTCTTTGGGAGGTAGTGGAGACTGGAAGTAACCCACCTCCATTGCCAAATAACCCAACGATAGCTCAAATAAGACAACACAGTGAAGAAGCTCCAAAGAAGGAAAAGCTCTCACCATACTGCACCTAGCAGTAAATGATAATGTATTCATCAGAATCATGGCTTGTGAGACTGCAAAGGAGGCTTAGGACACGGTCAAGGAGGAGTTTCGGGGCAGTGAAAGAACAAGACAACTACAAGTCTTGAATTTGAGGAGACAATTCGAAGCCTTGAAGATGAAAGATGCTGAAACAGTCAAGGAGTTTACTGATAGACTAATGAAAGTGGTGAATCAGATTAGATTGATGGGTGAGGAACTGAATGATAAAAGAATTGTGGAGAAGGTTTTGATAAGTCTTCCTAAGAGGTTTGAGTCAAAAATTTCCTCTCTTGAAGATTCTAAAGATTTTTCGCAGATTTCAATTTCGGAGCTTGTGAATGCTTTACAAGCTACTGAACACAGAAGATCCTTGAGGATGGAGGAAAATACTGAAGGAGCCTTTTTTGCCAAAAACAAAGGGAAGGTTCAAACAAGTTATGGAGAAAGAAAGTCAGCAGGTGAACGAAAGGATAAAGGGAAATGTGAAGCTTTTGGTGGCAAAGATTGGGGGAAGAAATGAGGAAAATTTCCACCTTGTCTGAACTGTAAAAAGACAAATCATCTAGAGAAATTTTGTTGGTTCAGACCAGGCATACAATGCAGAAACTGCAAACAGTTTGGACATGTAGAAAAAGTTTGCAAAGTGAAAAAAAAACAAGGTCGGCAAGCCCAAGTTGCTAAAAATCAGCAGCATGAAGAAAGAGTTTTTGCTGCCACATGCTATACAACAACTTATAACTCTGAAGCTTGGCTAGTTGATAGTGGTTGCACTCATCACATGACTTCAGAGCTCAACATGTTCACAAGTCTTGACAAATCCTACACTTCAAGAGTAAGAGTTGGGAATGGCGACTTTGTTGAAGTCAAAGGTAAAGGAGTTGTTGTTGTGGAAACCCCTACAGGTATGAAATTCATTACAGATGTTCTATTTGTGCCACAAATAGATCAAAATCTATTGAGTGTAGGGCAAATGCTTGAAAGGAATTACACTTTATTGTTCAAAGATATGACCTGCAAAATACTTGACCCAACTGACCATGAACTAATGACTGTCAAGATGAGAGGTAGAAGCTTTCCTTTGGTTTGGAATTCTAAAAAAAATTGAAGCATATCCTAGTTCTGTGGATGATTCATCTCTTTGGCATAAGGGATTTGGGCACATTAATTATTCTTCATTGAAATATATGCACATCAATGGCTTAGCTTTAAATATGCCTGTCATGCATGGTTGCGATAATGTATGTGAAGTTTGTCGATTGGGGAAGCAATCAAAGTTGCCTTTTCCAGCAAATCAGTCTTGGAGAGGTTCAAGAAAGCTGGAACTAGTACATACCGATGTCTATGGACCCATGAAAACAGAATCTTTAAATGGTTGTAAATATTTTATTTTGTTTATTGATGACTTCACTAGAATGTGTTGGGTGTATTTTCTCAAATAGAAATCTGAAGTGGCAGCTGTATTTCAAAGTTTTAAAGCTTTGGTTGAAAACCAAAGTGGATGCAAAATTAAAATACTCAGATCTGATAATGAAACTTAGTATACATGTGATAAGTTCAACTATTTTTGTGAAGAGGCAGGTATTCATCACCAATTGACCGTGACTTACACACCACAACAGAATGGTGTGAGTGAAAGGAAGAACAGAACAATTATGGAGGTGGCCAAATGTCTTTTGTTTGAGAAGAAACTTCCAAAGAAGTTTTGGACTGAAGCTGTGAATACTTCAGTCTACCTACTACACAGACTTCCCACAAAGGCTTTAAAAAGTAAAACTCCACTTGAAGCATGAAGTGAAGTTAAGCCTTCTGTCGATCATCTCAGAGTTTTTGGAAGCATATGTTATACCTATGTGCCAGAAATCAAAAGAGATAAGTTAGATCAAAAAGCAGAAGTTGGCATTCTTATCGGGTACAGCAACAATGCAAAAGGCTACAGAGTCTTTAATCCGAAAACTGAAAAATTAATTGTTTGCAAAAATGTGAGATTGATGGAGGAGCATATTGGAATTGGGAGAAAAAGCAATCTGAGTCCTTAAATAACAACCAAATCAGAAGAGATATACATCAAGAACATGATGCTACCATAGACGAAGTTGAATCTGATAATGATCAAGAAACTGCAGTTAAAGGCACTAGATCATTGAATGAAATTTACAGCATGTGCAATGTTGCATTAATGGAACCTGTTAGTTATGAAGAAGCAGCAAAGTCATCAATTGAAAAGCCGCAATGGAGAAGGAGATAAAAATGATTAAAAAGAATGAAACTTGGCAGCTGGTTGACAGGCCTACCAACAAGAAGGTAATTGGTGTAAAATAGGTATATAGGACTAAACTGAATTCGGATGGTTCTGTCAATAAATTTAAGGCAAGGCTGGTTGTTAAAAGTTATTCTCAGTAGTATGGAGTGGATTTTGCAGATACCTTTGCTTCAGTAGCAAGGTATGACACAATACGACTGATAATCGCCTTGGCAACTCATAAGGATTGGAAAGTTTTTCAGTTTGATGTCAAGTCAGCCTTCCTGAATGGCTACTTGAAGGAGGAGATATTTGTGGAGCAGCCTCCTGGTTTTGAAGAAAATGAAGATCAAGTTTACCTGCTCAAGAAAGCCTTGTATGGCTTAAAACAAACTCCAAGAGCTTGGTATAAAAGAATATATGATCATTTGTTGCAGTTGGGTTTCAAGAGAAGTCCTAATGAAGCTACTCTTTATATACAAAAACAGGTGAAGACTTATTAATCATATCCTTGTATGTGGATGATCTCCTTGTTACAGGGAGCAACAAAAACTTGGTAGAAAATTTTAAAAAAAAAGATGGAAGAAGTGTTTGAAATGACTTATTTGGGAGAGATGTCTTATTTTCTTGGCATAGAGGTTCTCCAAACTGAGCATGGGGTTTTTATAAGTCAAGAAAAATATGCTAAAGAAGTATTAAAAAAATTCGGGATGGAAAATTGCAAAGATGTTGGAACTCCTTTAGTTGTGAATGAAAAGTTAAGCAAAGACGATGGGTATGATAAAGTTGATGCTGGAATTTACAAGAGCTTGATTGGTTGTCTACTATATTTGACAGCAATAAGGCCTGGCATCATGTTTGCTGCAAGCCTATTATCCAGATTTATGAAAGCACCAAGTGAAATGCACTTTGGAGTTGCTAAAAGGGTGTTAAGGTACGTAAAAGGAACAACAGATTTTGGAGTCTGGTTCAAACAAACAAACAATATTCAGTTGATTGGTTATGCGGATAGTGACTGAGGTGGCTCACCTGATGACATGAAGAGTACCTCAGGATATGCTTTCACTATAGGGTCACGGATGATAAGCTGGAATTCAAAGAAACACGATGTAGTGGCTCAATCTACGGTGAAGCAGAATACATTTGCGCATACCATTGCTGTTAATCAAGCCATTTGGCTTAGAAAAGTTCTTGAAGACTTGTATCAAATGCAAGAAAAAGCCACAACAATTTTCTCTGATAACTAATATGCAGTTGCTATGGCTAAAAATCCTGTGTTTCATGGAAGAACTAAGTACATAAAGATCAAGTATCATTTTATTAGAGAAGCAGAAAAAGAAAAAGAAGTGAAGTTGTTTCATTGTAGTTCTGAAGATCAAGTAGCAGATATCTTGACCAAGGCTTTGTCCAAAGTAAGGTTTGAGCAATTGAGGACAAGTCTTGGAGTTTCCAGCAAAAGTGTCAAGGAGGAGTGTTGAAGAATATGACACTACCAACTGTCACTCCAATCTCTTCGTAATTTGTTTTAGCTTTATGATTAGTTTGTCAAAATAAATTTGATCTTATCTGTTAAGTTAATTTAGACTTGGGTGCTGAGTCATCTTATCTGTTTTGACAATTCCAAAGTTTGTATCACTCTGTAAGTACAGATAAGTACTGATGAATAATAAAATGTTTTCTCCATGTTATTCATAACTCTCTCTCAATTCTTAGCCTAGATATTCCAACAGAATTAAACTTAATGATAAATTATAATTGCTACTTGAGCTTTGACTTAGTGGTAGCCTGCCTGAATTGTCACTAAAAGTGAAGGACACAAGTTTAATTGATTCTTCATCCCAAAACTAGAAATGTCTATATAGTTACATGAGATTGAAAAGAAAAAGAAACAAAAGACTATGACAATTATTTAAGTTTACTAACCTGAATCTTCATTCCATCTTCTCCGACCCATATATGTAATATGCTACCCTTGCGAGATGCTTCTTAAAATATTGTCCTTCAGGATCTCCAACACAACAAGCAAGCATGCACAAAACCTGTTCCATGTAATAACCATTTCAGGTTCAGAAAACTTGATCGAGCTAGTTCATTAAAATTCAATTATTATATACTCTTTGATTTTTGTTAACTTAATAATGGTCACCCGTCACACTCACACAATACCTTTTCAATTGCAGCAAGTGTTATATATCGACTATTGTCATCTTCATAATTAGGGGTAGGAAACGAACCCGCACGTTTTTACCCAACCTAACTTATAGTTGACGGGTTGATTTTGGTCTGTAGGTTTGCTTGGATTTAAAATAGTCAAACTCACTCCCAACTCGCAAAACTCAACCCAACTCACTGAAGTCTTTTTTTATATATAATATTCTATGATGTGTAATCACTTTTTATTGGGCCTTCGAGAATTTTATATAAGTTTATAATTTTTTTAGATAATTAATTTTTTGAGAATTTTGTAACTAAAACTACATTACATTTAGTATTGGAATGTGAGTTCTTGACCATTTTCGTAGGTCTTTGCAACTCACTACTGTTGAGACATTGATTTGTGCTCATAACTAATTAAGAACTCGATCTTGATAAACACATTGACTTACAGGCTCAAATAAATGAAATTGAAAAGATTGAAGCATGTAGTGTACTATATAGAATTTGCTTAATTTGTTTAGTCAATTACTAATAGTTTAATCATTATATTTACTAATACTTCATAATTCATTTATATGTTAGATATGTCTACTGCTAGAGATGAAATTATGGATTGTAATAATTGATCCTTTTATATGTTTTCCATTTAACTGGTTAGGATTCTAATTCTTTTTACTTATTATTTTATTATTGGTTACAATTTTTCTTTATTTTGACAATTGTGTTAATCGTGGTTAATGTTATAATGTTATTGATTTGCAAAGAGGAGATGAGGCATTGATTATTGTTTCATTGGTTAATTGTGTTACATGTATCTTTGTTGTTTATTTGTGTAGATCGTAATTGTAATCATAGAGTTATATGTACTTTGAAATTTTTGTTTTATATTATGTCATTTGGAAACTTATGTTACTTAGAATAGATTTCAATTTCTATTTTAGTATGCTAAATTTTTTTTGTTCCAATTTAACCCGCGGGTTGAACCTAACTCAACCTACATATGAGCGGGTCGAGTTGGAAGAAAAAAATCTTTAAACCCAATCTAACCCACTGATCCTATAAATAGATTAGATTGAAAATTACTCTAAATCCAACTCAAGTCATGTCCCATAATGAATGCGGTTCATTGTTACTTGGAGAGCTTTCTTCTAGCCAGCTTATTGAAGGGCCAACGAGTAAATAAGAAGTAGAGGCTTGATCAATCAATTTGTGACACTTATGTTAGCTTTGTATTAGGCTTTATTAGATGTTTATTGTGCCTAATATTAGTATTTTAAATGAGTTTAATGTTATTGGGCTTCATTGGGTTTTAATGTAAATATTGGATAATTTTCAGATTTTGATGCATTTTGACCTTTCTTCCTTGGTTAGGCTATAACTTGGGACTCGGTGATCCAATTGAGGTGATCTTGGTGTCTTTGGAAAGCTAAGACAATTCTCTACAAGTTTCATGAAGAACTCAAGAGCTAGATCGGACTTCTAAGGGTCCAAAACATCCCTGCAATGCACAGTGGGTTTGCTGTCAGGAAAATCTAGGCAGTGTGCACATATTGGACTACATAGTGAGTTATAGGCCTCCTCTTGGGCTGAAACTTGGCCATTGGAAAGATAAGACCCATATCTCCAACTTCACTGAAGACCATTTAGTCAATAGATGTCGTTTTAGGCATGATAATGAAGCTACAAGTTGGTTTGAATTTGGAAACACGTTCTACCAACCTAACTTGAGGTAGGTTCAGTGTTTTTGGCATTTCTGGAGTTCTAAAAGTCCAAATGGCATGATTCCAATTGCAAAATTTCAAGGAGACAACTGCCTACAACTTTCATGAAGACCTCCAAGCCAAAATGCACCGTCTAGGTGATGAAAATGAAGCCAGAAATCGGATAAGAGTTGTTGACTAAAAGCCACCAACCATACACCAACCCACCAACCATGCATCAAGCTTCCATATTTGACAATTTTCATATATTTATTGTTTGTATTCAGATTATGTACATGTACAAATTGGCTTCTAGGATTAGTATAAATAGAGTCAATCTCTTTGTATTAGAGGATTCAATTTTAAGTAAGTTTCAAGAAAGTTTGAGTATTTGTGAGAGTTTTCTTTTTCTTCTTCTCCATTCTCTTTGCAATTTCGTTTTTGTTCTTTAATTTCTAAGTTCTTCCTTCCCATCCATGGAAGGCTAGGCTCATATAATCAATCCAAGGGATTAGACATCTTGATGTTTAATTTGGAGATCTTGTTTTGCTTGTTCATATTGCTTAATTGTTATTCAAGTTTCTCTTCTTCCTCTTTTAATTTTGATCTAGATTGAATTGCTTAATTTGATTTGGATGTTTATGTGATAATAGCTTTATTATCATGTATTCAAGAGGATCACATAGAATAAACAATTTATTAAAGCTTTTTGATGGATTGTTTAGCTTGGTTAAATTCTTGATCTTAAGTTAATCTATGTTTGGATGGTGCTTACTTTATCTAACCTTGGTTAATTAAATCCTAGATGCTTATCTAGTAGAGGATTCTTGGATCATGTTGAGGCGTCTTGATGTGATCTAAGGCCAAGAACATGGTTAGCAATTAAGTGAATTCCTTGTGATTAATGATGGATTAAACTCAAGATCGGTAAATTTCCTTGGATTGGTTGCTTCTTTAGATTTGTTTACAATTTTAAATCTTGTACTTTTGTTAATCTTGTTAATCATCATCAAAACCCCCCATTTTTAATTATCTTGATCTGTTGAATCTTTGTTTTTATTGGATCATTGAGAGACGATTCGGTTCATGCTCTATACTACAAATTAGTTTGCGAACCGGTAATTTTTATTATTTGACGGGGTCTCGACAACCTCTTGTCAAAGCTCTGTAAATAAGTAGAGTGTGTGGGGTCTAGCCATAAAGATGGTGGGACCCTAAGTTTGAAAAATGAAAAAAAAAAAAAGGAGTGAAAGCAGTCGAATGAAGAAAATGAAATGAGAAGGAGAAAACTTTCTCCTCCTAGAAGGTGCAAAGATATGCAGAAAAAGAATTACGGGAAGCTGCAATTTCTGTTTACATCAAGAGAGAGCGAGTGGGGAAGGGTTCCATATTGCAAGGTGGGAGCAGAGATGTAGTTCTACGGGCAGTGGGGATCGGAGATGTTACTCCACAAGCATAGTAAGGTGGCGAGATACCTTTAATAGAGGGAGGAAAAAATATAAAATAATATTTTAAATCCTTGTAATTGAGAGAATGTGTAAGACTCTTTTTTGAGTAGGATATATTTTTAAATATTGATAATTTTATGAAAAATTATATTTTTTGAAATTTGTCCTATAATTTTTCCCTATACATTAGAAGATTTTTCACGTTAAAACCAATACATTCATCTTCTTGTTTTATTGATGTGAATAGTGCTATCAGGTCCCACAATAAATAGTATTTTCTATTCATACGCTTACTCAAATTTTTATTCAAGAAATCGTTTCTCGAGCCCGACAGTGTCCCAAAGCAATTCTTATATAAAGTATTGACGACGGTAACGATCCTCCTGCCAATAGCAGCAGGATTTTCACAATATTAGCTCTTGTATGAAGGGGCGAAAATGTAGAGCAGTCCTAAAGCGCATCTACATATTTGATAATAATTCTGGTGCTTCTGTGACATTGATGCTTCCCTTTTTCTGATTTTGCTATTTGAGATCTTAGTTATTATGAGAATCCCATAAATATATATAGCAAAAGTGAAAGTAATAATCATGATAATTTCATGGCGGTGCATAATGCAAACCTTGGCACATTGTTGACGTACTTCTCTCCATTTAATCCCATGGTAAGGTTTAGTGAGAAGTTCCTCTCTTAAGGCAAGAATCAGGGGTGTGATTGACCCAACAAACCTTTTCCCATATAAGTATGACATGGGCAAGTAAATCATCCGACAGTAGCACCATATTTTCGCTGCACTCATAAAATTAATGTAAATGAGTATTGAAATGGATACCATAAAACTCTCAACTTTGTAAATTTTCTAGATGGCTAGAATAAAAGGACTGAAATCTGGATAAATCTACCTTATTTTGCCTGTGCACGATATAACTGCTCAAATTAAGTTTAATCTGCAAAATATTATTAGGGTATTGACTGGTTCAATTGATCCCAGTTCCCCCATTTTCATGTAAGCTTAGAATTTTATAACACCAATGAAAAGATTGAGAAATGTTTTAATGGCATCGCTAGCTTGAAAGATTTTACCAACCTGGATGAACGGGTAAAAATGAAGGAAGGCACCAAAATTCTGGGGGCATGGGAAGGCTGCTGGACCAATCAAACACACCAAGCATCTAAAAAAGAGGAAGGTCATGAGTGGTTTAATTAGAAAAACTATAGTACAAAGAGGAGGCAAGTATATAACAAGTTATAAGAAAGTAGATATAGTTAAAAAGTATTAGTCTCTCTCACTGCAAACCAAATCTTCCCCCAGGATGGTATGTAAGTCACACCACCATGATCAAGAATCCACTCTCGTGCTCTAGCACAAGCACTGCATTGGCCTCCCTCGGCCTCAGGTCCTTGTCCAAGCATAGGAAGAAATATGTAGTTGAAAGCTGTAGAAAACATACAACTGTCGCTTTCAATGTGTAATCACCAACCACCATCTTCATTCTGCAATGGAACAATATTTCAAAACAAGAAGAAAGTTGAAGATTGATATATGCATTGAAAAGCAAGGTATTCATTGACCTGGCTACTTGAATACCTGATGATTGTATATGTACCGCTTAAGTTCTTTTTTATGTTCAGGAGAAAACGTGATACTTACGCCCCGTTATGAACAGGCAAAGCACCTGCATTTCATGGTTTGAAGAAGAAACAAAAATTAATTTGATGTATGTATGTTCATTCGTTCCCCCCCCCCCCCCCTCCTCTATATATAAGTACGAACTAGTGGTTAAATATATACTAGATTAGCCTTAATAAATTAGTAATTAAATCAAATTGGAACCTCCTCTTTTAAAGACTGGGTGAACCAATTAGATCGCATGACAATCAGATAACTAAATATATTATAATGCTCGATAGTGGGGCATAAACTTGTTAGATCTATTAACTAATGTAGTTGAGAAAAGCAAAACATTAGATGTATAAAATCTGAGTCATATATGAAAATCATGCTTGATGTCATGAGTTACAAACTAATTGACTCTTTTTATTATTATATTTCATCTGAGTTTGGATTTTCTCCTTTTTTTCAAACATTAGACGAGAGATGATAAACTTGTGATTATTTTGAAAAAAAATATCCGTGGTGCTAAGTTCACCATCACTGGCCAGCATGACACACACACACACACACACACACACAGATATATATATATATATTCATGTCATTTTTCTTGATGAAAATTAAATGCTCTAACTTGTAGAAGGGGAAAAAGAAAGCATGTGCCGAATTCACTTAATTAGTTGTCTTTTCCAAATATGAACAAAATTGCTTAGATTTAGGTATGGGTCATGGCCCGAAATTAATAATGAGTTTAAGCTTATTTGGGGTTAGATCTAGGTTTAGCACCAAATGCCGTATGCTGACAACCTGGGCTCCCCGTGAATAGCAAGGCTCAACCACGTACCAAAAGTTGGAAGGATGAACAATGGACCACTCATTTCAGCAGGCCAGTAACCATCACTAGCCTGCAATGATAAGTGCAAATGGGTGGCCCTCCGTAATGCAGCTGTTGCCATTTCATATGTAATCTCCTCTCCATCTCTAACTTTCATTGCTGGAATAGTTTGCTTGAAATTTCTCTCCCTCAAAAACTGCATTTCTAATATAAATACATTAATATTTTGTAAATATAAGGAAATATTTCTTTCCCTTATATATGTATTATAAAAAATGGGATATTCAATGATATAATGAAAAATACAAAGCTAGTTGTGAAAAGATAAACTGACTAGTTGCCAATTTAGAAACATAAATTAAAGAAAGGGATGAAACCCATATCTAGTGGCGGAGAACCCTAAAGTCAGCGGAACACCTGATTGTATTTAAAATTTTGAATATGTATAATAAAACATAAATCATGAAAATTTATAAAATTAGGTTGCTATAGACATCTTAATATATATATATATATATATATATATAAGTGATAAAAATAATAATTATTGCCACTGAAATTGAAAAACTATTTTCTATATAGTTGTCCTCCATGTGATTTTATATTTATAAAATTGTTGAATAATAAGCTCATTCACAATGCCTAAGAAGAAAAGGAGAAAAAATTCAGGTTAAGAATATCGGATCGGACTAGCCGACCGGTCACCCAACCGGTCCGATCCACCCTATAAAATCGATCAGGCCGAAAACCGGTTAAGAATTGGTGAACCGATCAAAAACCAGTGAACCGGTCAACCCAGACCGGTCTAATTAGGTTCAACCAGTCTTCTTTTTTTTTAATTTTGTTAATTCAAATAATGTCATTTTAATTTAAAAATTAAATGTAAGCCAATCTAAAAAGAATTTTATATGAAATACTTAAACTTAGATTGTATAGAAGTTTAGAAACTAAATGTATAATTGATTATATATCTCTTTGAACTGAAACTGGAATTTTTTTAAACAAAAATAGGCTATAATACTGTTACAGAATACTTTGGACTCTTAAAAAATAAACTGTAAATTATTTTTTATAATTTGTTTTGTTTTTTATATTTTTTAATTTGTTTAATTAGCATATAATATATATTGATATATATATATATAAATTATTTAATTATACTCCGATTCGACCACGGTTCAACTACGGTTGAACCATTGAACCTTGAATCAATTCCTTGACCGATTCAATCACCGATTCGATTTTGAAAACCTTAAAAAAAAATACTACTGGTGTTGTAAACAGGAGTCTTAAGAGATGTTTGGAGACTTCCAAAAAATAGTTTAACATAGAACAAGATATAACCAATTACATAAGCTCATATAAAAATGAACCTCCATGTTTAAAATTAAACTTAGTTTGGATCAAAACTAGTTTAAAATTTGTTCAATGCTTAAGATAATAAATTTGTAGAGTTTAATTTTGATCAACTATCATTGTAAAAAAATTTACATTGTTACTTGATCATGACAAAAGTTTTTTATATTGTTATTTAACCATGACAAATCATTAAAAAAGTTTGATTTCTTGAGTAATTGTTATCATAGTCAAACTCTTTTAATAATGTGACAATATATAATTAAGTAACAATGTAAAAATTTTTTACACTAATCATGGATTAAAATTAAATCTAAATTTGTATTAGTTCCCTAGAACATAATAAATTGTATAAGAGATAAGTACGAGAAAATGAGGGAGGGAGAGTCAGAAAAAAAATTGGACTAAAATAAACCAACTTTGAGTTGGACTTTTAAAATCCAATTTTATCTCAAATTTTATTTAGATAATAATCAATGTTTTTAAATTAATAATAACCAAACAGCTTATATTTAAAAGTCAGTCCAGTGCAATTAAATGTTTAGTTTTTGAAAGTTGGTAAACACTCCCATAGTCTCCTCCTAGAGAACCTCAAACTTAATTAAAAATAATAATCTCTTAAATAGCCTTAAACTAGCTCAATAAAAAAAAAAAATCGAAGATAGAAAAAAAAAAGTGACTACGAGAAAGATTTGAAAAGTTCCAACCAACCCATGTCACGAAACTTATTTTATTTTAGTAAGTTACTTTTTTACAGAGTCACTTTTTTACAATAAGTGTAGGTACGGTATAAGCAATACTCATATATATATATATGCAAGGTGGGCGGAAAAAAAAGAGGAACTACAGACTTGAAGAAGAAGGAAAAATTAGAGCATGTCCCGAAACAACAAATCATGAAATCAAAATAATTTTAATTATTTTATCTCAATATTTTCTCAAATATTTAATTTTTTAATTGAACTTTACCTTTTAATAAAATAGCTATATTCTAAAAATTTAATTACTATTTTGTAACAAATTATCATTTAATTATCTTAAATTTGTATATATGTTAAATTATATCTTTTTCAATAGCATAATATCATAATTATTATTTTTATATATTAGAAGTGCAAGGAAAAAGGGATATATCTTCTAGTAAAAGATGTAATTATCACACCCCAATTTTAAATATTAGAGTCGTTGTCAATTCATCTACAAATTCATTGGTCATATTTTATTTTTTTTAAATGAATAATTATCTCAAAAAAAATAAATATGATATTTTAAAAAAATTGTTAAAATTAACACACATGCAATATGAGTTAGTTTATTTTAAGGAAAAGAGTAAACAGATCCCCTAAACTTTAGGTCATTTGCAAGTGGACACTGTTACGCTAAAATCGCACTTAAGGGCAAGTGCACCCTGTCGCTCAAGTAATAAAAGAGTATTTGGGACTCCAAGTATCGAACCCACAAGGATTGTTGGCAATTACTAAGTTAATTAATCCCTTATGTTATCTAGACAATGAAATTCGAATGAAAAAGGAAAAACTATCAAGCAATTAGGAGAAAGTGAGGAAATAAAAGATTATCAAGCAAAGATTCAATTATGGAAAGCCTAGGGTGTCTGGTTTCACTTATGTCAAAACTCATAAAATTACCCAATTCCTCAATAATATGTGTTCCAATTGATTGTCAATCACCTGCTCTAATGCTATTAATACCCAATGGTCATGCAATATTAATATTCTTTGTCTCAATCTGAAACCCCCAATGGTCATGCAAGGCAAACAGTCAAGAAAAGCATAAAGAACCAGCAGGTTTGTTAATTAAATAACTGATTGAAAACAAAGGATTGAATTTGGTCCACACAACCCTAAATCCGATTAATCCTAGAGTTCCGTTAACTAATTGTGGTATGGTCGCCAGTCAATCAATTAACTTTATAAAGGGTGCGCAAACCTTATTGAAAAACAAAGTGCTAGGAAAAATCCAATCAATTGGGGAAACACAAAATTATTTGGAATTAGGAAAACATTATAAGAATTTGAACATAAGATCCACCATAACCCTAGTTATGGATTTAGCCACGCATAGTCAAAGAGAACAAAGCATAAACTAAAACCAAATTCAAATCCATAAAAGAATAATAGAAAAACTAAAACCCGGAAACCCCATTGAGGTGAAATAGGTCCTTCATGAACAATTGGGGAGACGGTCCTTTACTTGATAGCTTCAAAAACCTCTCAAGCTCCGCTACAACTCTCTAATCAAGCAAAGGGCTATAACTACTTTCTTTCTCTGAATGCCGGATACTTCTCCTTGCGCTACCACTTCTCCTATTTATAATATTTTAGTGGGCCAACAACTCTAGCAAACTTTTCTTTTATGGTTTCCTAATTGTGCACAAATTCATTTAATGTGCAATTCTTGGATAACAGGGAAAGTAGATTGCTTTTCCAGTTTGAGTATTCTTAATTAATGTGAGATAAGAGGGAAAATCTTCCAAGAGTATAAAAATAGGAAACTTCCACAACTGGATTAATGATATCTTTGTATCTTTCCCAATATTGCTTCCATTTTAACACTTTAAAGCTTGATTCTTATAAATCTTCAACCTGCAATATTCAACGAAAATTGGGTAAGTTTCCCTCATAAAATCATCAAATAAATACCAAAACTCAATTTCCCAGCACTTAAGTATATAAAACAGCAGTTGATCAGACACCTTAAATTATAAAACCTTTTAATTTAGTCCCTAAATTAAGTCATTTATCTCAATAGACCCTTTCATCCAATGTCCGTTAGGTCAGTAACGAAAATGTGATGTGGCGTGATCCAAACCCTTCTTTTTCATCAAATCCTAACCATTGATTCAATTTTATTTTTCTTATATGATTATGTGATTATTAATCTAATTTAAAAATTAAAATAGTTAAATTAATATTAAAAAAAACAGCTGAGCAACGCTCTCCCCCCATCTTCAAATCAACACTGCCAACAATATGATTCATTTCAGATTGCACATATATGCAAATACCTCGCATCTGGGTTCTGCGCCAAATCATCAAAAGATGGGATTTTTGTGTACTTCTCAGACTTCCTAGACCAATCACATTGGGTTTGGAAAAAAAAACTAATAATTTTAAAAAAAATTTATCTGCTCATCTTGAACCTCCCCTTCTCCGCTCTCGTTGCCACACCCACACCCAAAAACTGCTAGCATTGCGCTCAAACAAGGACTTTACTTATTCTTTTGCTTTCTTGTTTACTGTCTTTAGTTTTTTATTTTCTCTTTTTGTTTGAAGTTTGTAATACGTTTGTGATCAGCGCTAGTAGTGTGTTAGTGAGCACTTGAAATGATGGGTTGCAAGATCAACTACACGTTGGAATGGAAATGATACGTCATATCCATTTCAATTTAACAGGAGTTTCATTCAAGTTTCAATCTTGAATGTAATGTATAATAAGAAACTTATAATATTTGCAAATGCGAGACTATATCCCTTGTGTGAACACCGTATTTTGTTCGGGCCACATAAAAAGTTTTTTAATTAACCAATTAATTATTAAAATGAAAATATAAGGATTAATAGTAATTAATTATCCATTTTAAAAAAATATAATAAATTAGAAATAGATTAATTAATCCATTAATTCCTTAAAAAAAAAAGAAGAAAAGAAAAGAAAAATAAATGATTTAATTAATCAACTCTCAATGAGAACTAAAAATAAATAAAATTCTTTACTAGTCACCTAATTTAAACAAAATCCAAAAACATACAAAAAAATATATAAAAATATAAAAATGCAAAAAAAAAACATAAAAAGGAAAAAAGAAAAAAAAGAGTGCAAACCAATTTAGAACCCATACCCATTCTTCCTTACCCAAGCCCAGCACCAAAACCCGATCCACCAAGCCAAGCCCAACTTTCCCTCTTTCCCTTCCCCTTTCTCCTTTCTTTCCCTTTTCGCAGGCTTCTACGTGCCCTAGCAGAGCAAACGCCCAGCACCTCTGCCCCTGCCACGCCATCCATGCCCAGCCCCTGCAGGTGCCACGCTGCACAACCACGCCGCACCAGGCCTTTGCCTCAGCGCGCCCAAATTCCCCCTTTCTGCGCCACTACAGCACCATCCTATACCACTCCCTTCGATCTGCACCCAATCCCCACGATTTTCGCCTTGTCCCCTCTGCGCCATATCTCTCAGCACCATCCTGTACCGCGCTCTGCACAAAAAGCCACGAACAGCGCTGGTGCCACCCATGTCTTACCCAGCCCCACGCGCTGTCATCTCTTACCCGCGACAATGTTCTTTGGATGACGGGCAGTGTTGCACACGCGCAGACCTTGGAGACAACCTCTCCCTTCTGCACCGATCCAAGAAATTTGGCTTTGTCGGGATCGTGGTCGTACGGGCTCCCCAACGGACGAAAGGGAGTGCTGATTCTGATGAAGGGGCAGAGGGATTTTCCTTTTTATTTTGTTTTTTTATTGCTTTTTCTGTTTTTGTCTTTTTCGTCTCAAATTTTGTATAAATAGGATGTAGAGTCTGTTAAGGGGGAGGATTTTTTGGGGGGGGGGGAGTATAAAAAAAAAACAAGAAGAGATTCCGAGAGGGGGGCTGGAGCAAGGAAGCTTGGATATTGAGCATTCTCGAAGGTGAGAGCGATTTCGAGAAGAAGCGAAGGAGTTTTTTTTAGTGAAGTTGACATACGGACCAAGTCATTGTAGCTGTAAATTTACCTTGGTAATCTTTTTGCCACCTTCCTTCTGTCCATGTATAGAGATTTTTTTTTTAAGTTTGAAAATGCATTTGAATATTGTAACGTTTGTTTACTGCTTATGATCTCGGTTCGATATTGTTAATTGGTGACAGTATGGTGTTATAGCATAGTTTATTTGTGTATTTGCTTTGGAGTCAATTTCCTTTTTGTGTAATACTATGGCGTCTCTGTTTTGAGATGTTTAATGAAAGTTTGTCATTGAATGTCTTATTAAGGACCCCCAAAGTTCGTTTAATCATTGTTGCGACACAACTTTTAACGTAAAAACCTGCTATAGTTAATCATTGCTCACTAGATTAGATATGAGCTTTGGTTTATTGAATCTGTGTTATTTTTGCTCTACCTTTGGATTAGATTTGAGGTGTTTAGTCTCAGTCGTGCAAATAACAGGATTAGGGGGATGCTGCTACCTTGCTACTTAGTTTAAAGATCCATGGCATATTATAAATTCTTTTTTCTTGAAGTTTATTTAAATGATTATGCCTGCACTTCAACGAGATTCTGGTGGTGAGATAATCTGTTTTAGTGGCTGTTTTGTTGAACCTTTGATTCTTTACTTGAGTTTTTCATGAGCTCCAAGTTTGTTGATGGATTTATGTTCATGCATGAAGTCACGGTTAATTTTGGTGGCATATCAGAATGTTGAGCTATAGTCCATTGATCATGGTTAACTTGTTTGAGTATCAGTATGAAGTTTAGTGTTCTTATTTTGGGGTTTGCTGTTCTTTTTTGGTCGTCAGAAGATGTTTGAAATGGAGTGCTGAAAGATATCCCAGTTATATTAGCGCGTTAGTTAAGGTATAATTTGTAAAGGATTGGTTAAATAATGAGAAAAGTTGGCTTGTTATGGTGAATCACGCGGTCTCTGATATTTGATCCTAACATGCCTTTCTTTTTTGTCTTGACTTGTGTGTTAGTATTAAATTGGTCCATCCTGTTGACTTTAGTAGGTACCTATGCATACTTGATAAAGTGCTTTGGCGTGCTCGCTTTTTGTTTGAGCAATTTATGAATTAAAAAGGAGAAATATGGATGACTAAACCGGTGTGAATTTTTGCTTATAAAGATAGAGGTTCCAAGCTGTAATAATAAAAGGATATATTGCTACAGGGATATTTGGTATATGAACGTCCTATTATTTTATTTCGGTTTATTATTTCCAAGCTACTTCATTTTTTTTAGTATACATTGTCATTGTTAATTATGATAAAATGTACGACATTGACTTTTTTTTAAAAAAAAAAGAAAATTCTTTTTTTTTATTGCAATTATTGATATTTTATTGTATCATTAACTATGACTTAAGATTCCAATGATAGGATGATTAAAATATGTTGCGACGGCAACATATTTTTTAAATTTTCCTTGAGGTAAAGAAATTTTTTATAGTTTTGCCGGGAGCGCTGGCAGGGCTATAAATAATTTCCCACAAAATCTTATGCCATGGCTAATCTTTACCAACTCTTAACATCTTATTCATGTCAAAATTAATTTGTGGAATAAGGTTCCAATGATAGGATATTTAAAATTAACTGCGATGGCGGTGACATTTTAATTTCCTTGAGGTGAGAAGGATTTTTATAATTTTGCCGGGAGCGCTGGCGGGGTTATAAATAATCTCCAAAAAAAAAAAATCATATTCCACTATTAATTTTGTCGCATTCAATAAAAGTCATATTTCACTTGATTTTATTGTATGTTTAAGTATTAACCTTTCACGCTATAATTAATAGTAGCCGATGATAGAAATTGGGAGAGGATCGGGAGTCTGGTCAATTAAACTCTTCCCGATATTCTTAAGGCATTTATATCAGATTTTGCCGGGAGCGCTGGCGGGGTCTGATTCTCAAAATAAAAAAACAAAAATAAAATAAAAACAAAATATTTTTCAAAATAATAAAAAATAAAATAAAATAAAATATTTTTCAAAATTAATAAAAATAACTTAAAATAATTGTGAACGAATTCACACAGCCTGTATTTGATGACAATGGTGAATTAAAGTTTGAAATTTCTTTTAAACAATGCATTTTCAAATCATTTACCTTGTTAAATATATATATATATTTTTTCAATTATGAAACTCATTTTCAAAAATCATTTTATTTCTCAAAAAAATATTTTCTTGGAAATCTAAATTCTAATTCACCATTGTCATCCTTAATAAATTACGGGTTTACAATTTGTTCCTCAATAATGGCTCTTAAGCCACCCATCCTCTGTTTCAGTCATTTATCACCTTTGATAATATGCTTGACAAAATGGGACATAAAAAAAATAATAAAATAAAAATTTCTTCAAATGATAAATGACCAACGCAATTGACTTAGCAGATAACCTTAGATTAAATAGGTAACCGTTCTTGGAACGGATGGTGTAGGGTGCTAATACCTTCCCTACCCGTAATTGAACCCCCAAGCTCAAACTCTGGTATGCAGATTCTCTCTGTAGGTGTCCAATCGCACCATTCCATTTTTTTAATGGAAAAATCGATTGGTGGCGACTCCGAAAACCCTTTTCAATTTCCAATTATTAGTTGCCTTCTCCCATCACGGCGCCCTTCGGGACGGTTGCGACACCTTGAAAGCCTTGTCACTCCAAGAACTAGTGACCACATAATCAACCGAATCACCGGGCTTGCAGAGGTTCAAAGGCACGGTGGGGAACTGGGTGGTGGTGCCGCATTGCAGGAACAAAACAGCATATTCCGACGGAATATCCAAAAGGGTACGCAAATCTGACTCAGCCTTGTGGATTATGGAGAGAAAATCCTTCCCTCTGTGGCTCATCTCCTTCATGCTCATGCCGGATCCGCGCTAGATGTAGAGCTCCGACTGGGCCTTCCGAAGCACGTTCTCCGGCGAGTGGCGGGCCCGGCAGTGAAGTTGAAGACCTGATCTGGTTGCTCGGCCATTTTTTTAATATTAATTTAACTATTTTAATTTCTTAAAATTAAATTAATAATTACATAATCATATAAGAAAAATAAAATTGAATTAATGGATAGGATTTGATGAAAAAAAAAGTCTGGATCACGCCACATCACACTTCCGTTATTAACCTAATGGACAATGGATGTAATGATTTATTGAGATAAATGACTTAGTTTATAGACTAAATAAAAAAAAATTTATAATTCAAGATACCTACTTACAAATGACCTGAAATTTAGGAGTTCTTTTTGCCCTTTTCCCTTCCCTTCATTTTATTAGACAATCCTAACAAAATATGAATAGATCAGAGCCAGTCCCAGAAACATTATTATTCGTATGGTTTCTACTAAATATTCATGCATAGTGGACAGACTCGGGGAACCAGAGAGAGAGACACTAGTGAAGGAGCGTGGTGGGAACAGTCAGAAGGGACTGCTTACGTTTAATATGCAGACGAAAAGTGTCTTTGAAATGTAAAAATATAAGATTTAGAATAGACTACGTACGTTAATATATAATGGTGCGTTTAAAATATTAAAAAATAAGAAATAATTTTATTTTTAAAATTTTATGAATTTTAATGACTTATATTTAAAAACACTATTAAATATGGTATTATTTTTTAAGATTTAATTTGATTTAAATTTAGTTATTTAAATTAATCATTTTATCCGTATTAATTTTTAATTTTTCATAATATCATTCAAGCCTTTTTGTAAAATTTAGTATTTTCCTTATTTTAATGAAAGGAAAGGAAGGCTTTTCTCCTCAAAGCCTAAAACAAATTCCCTCTCAAAATTAGAGGGTAAGGAAAGAAAAATAATTCGTTTTTAATTAAATATGTATTAAATTACATATATACTTTGTATTTGTATTATAAAGTTAACAACATAAGAATTATATTAAAATTTTAATTTTAAAACTTGTATGTTCTATTTACTTTATTTTTAACTCTCAAATAATGAGAAGGGATTTCCTCTCCATTTTTAGTGTAAATTATAGTTTACCTCAATGTGGTTTCACTTAAAATTATTTTGGCTTCCTGTGGTTTAAAAAGTAACATTTTATCTTCTTGTGGTTTGCTTTATTATCACTTAATCACCATGTGATTTTTCCATTCAATTTTTAACAGAAAATACATGTTAGAATTTAGAAATTTGTTACTACAAAATCTCAAGTGTTAATGTACATATCACTCATTTGTTTTATAACAAAATTGAAGTATTATTGTTTTACAACATAAAGAAATCATTGATAATTTATTTATCTTCTTTTTTATGTAGGATTTGATTTATTTTCTCTTTTTTTTTTGTAATTAAATGTTTCATATTTTCTGTAAAAGTTTTTAAACCATATATGTAGTTTTTTTTACAACTCTAACATATGTTTTTCATTTAAAAAAATGGATTAAAAAAATCATAGAATGGTTTTGTGATAACATAAAGGAGGTTAATTTGTAATTTATCAATTTTAACTTAAACATCCAAATAATGGGAATAGAATCTCCCTCAATCCCTTCCCTAACCTCTTCCCTTCATTTCCCTTTCCATTTTTATCATTTTTCCCTATACTTTTTTTTACACATGCCCTTTCATTATTGCCTTATCAAATATTATTAAATTTAAAATTATTATCAATTATTTTATAAAAATTATCATTCATATTCAGTAACAATTTTTGCTCATAAATGCTATTGTTTGAATGATAATCTTTACAAAATAACATGATAATTTTTACAAACAATTTTAATAATATTAGATAATATATGAAAGGTGTAAAAGAAGGTATAAGAATATCATTGCTTATGATATGACCCCTATCAATAATTGAGCAATCACTCCTGTCCGCTCTCTGTGATTGGCAACTTCAGTACGTAACATATCGTTAGATTTTTATTTGTTTTTTTGGTCATCACTCTTGTCCGCTCTCTGTGATTGGCGTGCACCCCATATTTCAGTAACATATCGTTAGATTATTATTTTTTGGTCATGATATCGCTACATATATATATATATATATATGTTAATTAGTTCCTCCTCGATCCATTATCATGGAGCTTCAAAACCCATTCTCTATTTTCTTCACCTCCTTTCTCTTTCTCTATGTGTTACTCAAAATAGTAAAGAGATCAAGTTCTAAGAACTCTACTTCCAACTTACCCCCAGGGCCATGGAAACTACCTCTCATAGGAAACATACACCAGCTTGCCGGCTCATTACCCCATCACTGCTTAAGAAATTTGGCAACCAAGTATGGACCCCTAATGCACCTAAAACTCGGAGAGGTATCCAACATCATAGTTTCTTCACCAGAAATCGCCAAAGAGATTATGCAAACAAATGATCTCAACTTTTTTGATAGACCCAATCTTCTCTTTTCCAGGGTAATTTCTTATAATGCTACAAACATTGCCTTCTCTTCATATGGAAGCTACTGGAGGCAACTATGAAAGATATGCACAATAGAGCTATTAACCGCAAAGCGTGTCCTATCTTTCCAGTCCATAAGAGAAGATGAGGTGTCAAAACTAGTTAAAACAATATCTGCAAGTGAAGGATCTATTGTTAATCTCAGGGAGAAGATTTCCTCCATGACATACGGGATAACGGCGCGGGCAGCTTTTGGTAAAAAAACAGATACCAGCAAGAATTCATATCAGCGATTGAGGAAGTATTGCGCCTGGTAGGAGGATTTTGTGTTGCTGATCTCTATCCTTCGATTAGAGTGCTTCAAATGATAAGTGGGACGAAGGCTAAACTTGAAAAACTGCATGGAAAGATTGATAGGATATTGGAAAACATTGTCGATGATCACAAAAATAGAAAAAGCAGCCACTTGGAAGCAGAGGAAGATCTAGTTGATGTTCTTCTGAAGTTTCAACAGCAAAAGGACTCGGAATATCCCTTGGCTGATGACAATATTAACGCAGTCATCCTGGTTAGTATACATGTGCATGTGCTTGCCTTATTCTTGCAATATATGGCAAATAGCGGCTAGTTTGTCTTTTGTTAATTTTAGTTAACCATCCTAATTAGCCATTTGAGCCAAATAACACTTCATGATATCCCTACAGGATAAGCCTTTTGAAACTAATTAGCCATGGGTTGCTAACTAGTTTGATTAAGTTAAACTCTTTGTATCCAATTAACTAGTTCGTTTTATCTGAAATAATATAAATAATCAATTCTTTCGCTGCACACTTAAAACCCCAAGCTGGTTTAGGTCTTATTCTTCTTCTTAGTACTGGTGTAACTTTCGTCAGGACTTAACTTCCTGCCTCCCTTTGATGTACCAAAAAAATGATGTTATAGTTACTTTATCTGAAAAAAGATGAAAATAAACAATTCATGATTTATCTTAATTTATTATTTAATTTACCATTTGCTTATATATAAAATTGAGCTTTGTATTATGAAAAATGTTTTGATATTAATGATTGACTAATTTAGATAGAATATGATGGTCGAAAAAGGACTCGAAAAGGGATTTTTGAATCAAGTCCAACCCAAATGTGAGTTTCTTTAAAAAGAAACTCAAACACAAATTTAGTACAAAGATGAGATAACTTATAAAAATGAGTTAGAAAGTCTTCAGAAACCAAAAATAAAGTATCATGTGTAAGAAATCAAAATCAAACGCACAACAAAAATCAACATACGAACTTGCAAGATAATGAAAAGAGAAGGGTTATATAATAAGAGTTTGCACATAAAAATTTATACTAGTTTAGGCTAATGTGGCACCTACGTCAAATCTCCAGCCAATCTAAGATTTTCCAATATCAATCAAGTATTCTTTGATTCATCCTAATCTCTCCAAGCTAGATACAATCAGTAGTTTTGATCCGCCTGAACTTCTCAAAGCTAAAACCAAGTAGTTTTGATCAATTCTTACTTCTCCAAGTTATGAAACAATACACCCTATTTAGGATTTTCAAGATAACTAAGAAAAAACTCTCTAATAAAGAGTTAGATATACAAAGATAAGCTCAAAATAGATCTACAACATGATTATGGGAGAAAAGTATTGATTCTTATAAATAAGCAACTTTAAAATTTGAACGTTGTAGCACATATGCTCCTTTAGCTGGCAAGGAAGACAACAATAGCTATAAAGCAGCAATTCTCACACATAAAGGGGACAAAGCAATTGCTACAGCCACCAATTCCTCTCCGTAGTGTTTTGCAATATTCTCTTAGCGTTACAAACATTTTGAGTCATCCACTAGCCACTTCTGTATTTTAAAAATGTAAAACATAGGCAAGTAAGTGTGTTTTGCGTTTCTAAAATGAGCTAGTTCATCTTCATTTATGAGATGACTTAAGTGTACTTCTGCAACTTTCAAGTAAATGTATAATATGAGCAAGCTCATTTTCATTGATGAGACGACTCATCAATATGTTTCACATGCTTCTTTAAAACTAACTTAAAGCTTGTATAAATGAGTCTCCTAGTCTTCTTTAAGAGATGGCTCATATTCAATTTCTTTTTCTTCAAGTATTTTCAAATTTTTTATTATTGGACAACAGATACTCATATTTTCATAGTAGTTGTAAGAGATGGCTCATATTCAATTTCTTTTTCTTCAAGTATCTTCAAATTTTTTATTATTGGACAACATATACTCATAATAGTTGGTTCATTTATGCTTCTTAGTCTTAAAGTACTTTAGATATCTTGTATAGGTCGTGATATAACTCAAATTGATCTCTTTAATGAATATTCAACTTTGTAGCTTGTGAACCTTCGTTCATTCTTTGACAAATCTGCATATTAGCCTTTCAACTAAAATCAAGCATAAGTATACAGTGTTAACTAAGGGCTTAATGTTTGGAATCTTGTACTTGGAGACATGCTTGACTGGAAATCTATGTACGTAGTTACTTTGTTTATTTTTTGCCGCAGTGTAAGGAAATAAGATTTCCTGAAAAAAAAAAAAAAGACATTTTTATCTTGATTAATCCTAGCATTTAAGAGAGAACATCAAAGAACTTATATATGATCTTGGTTGTATGGAGGAAAATGCATGCCAGTTTAGATAATAATTTATCAATCCATTTGCAGGACATCTTCACTGGTGGTGGCGAAACATCATCTGGGGTTGTGGAGTGGGGGATGTCAGAAATGATGAAGAACCTAAAGGTGATGGAAGAAGCACAAGCTGAGGTAAGAAGGGTGTTTGGTAGCAAGGGATATGTGGATGAGACAGACCTTTACCAGTTGATATACTTGAAGTCCGTCATCAAAGAAACCCTTAGGCTACACCCATCTACGCCATTGTTATTTCCAAGAGAAAACAGGGAGAGATGCAAAATCAATGGATATGATATAGCAGCTAAGACCAAGGTCATTATCAATGCTTGGGCAATTGGAAGAGATCCTAGGTATTGGAGTGAAGCTGAGAGTTTCAAACCAGAGAGATTTCTTAATAGCTCCATTAATTACAGAGGCACATATTTTGAATATATCCCATTTGGTGCGAGAAGGAGGATGTGCCCAGGCATTGCATTTGCCACACCCAGCATTCAGCTGCCACTTGCCCAGTTGCTTTACCATTTTGATTGGAGGCTTCCCAATGGAATGAAGAATGAAGAACTTGACATGACTGAATCATTTGGGATTACTGTAAAAAGAGAAAATGACCTCTGCTTGATTCCCATTACTCATCGACCTTAATATGTATTCCCTAAGTAAACAATGTCATAAACTATTGAAGTTTCCTTTTATACTACTTTCAGTACTTGGCAATGCGACAATGGCTATCACTTGATTTACTTCCTTTTGATAAATTTAGCTCCTCATTCTGTATAGATATAAGTGCATATGTTTAACTATATAAGTGTTATAGTGTAACTACGAACAATGCTATTGACGTTTTCCACAAAGATTCTTATTTAAAATATTTTTCTTTGTATGAAACATAATTTTGTGAAATTATAAATATTTTATAAAATAATATATATATATATATATATAAATTGTGAAGTTCAATTGAATTTTAATAATTAGCTAGTTATCTTACCATGTCTTTCATGAGTTGTTTTAAATTTTAAACTATGAATTATCTTGTTTTACTTTTAGAAAAAATATAATCAAAATATTTCAAAAATAACTTTTGACAAAATAAATTAAGTTAAAAATAAATTAATTCAACATATTTCTTAAAAAGTCTAATAGAGAGACTTTAGAGCCTGTTTGGTTTCTTTTCTGTTTTCATTTTCAGTTAGATATGTTTTCATTATTATTACAAAAATGCCACATTGTTTTCACTATGTTTCCTGTTTTCAAAATTTTGTGAAGGAAATTGTGAAAACAACTGAAAATTCCCTGTTTTCAAAATTTTGTGAAGGAAATGGTAAAAACAACATTTTGTTGTTTTCAGTTGTTTTTACAATTTCCTTCACAAAATTTTGGAAACAGGAAATAGAGTGAAAACAAGGTAACATTTTTGTAATTATAATGAAAACATATCTAACTAAAAATGAAAATAGAAAACAAACCAAGCAGACTCTTATATTCTTTTGTCAAAAAAAAATAGAGAGACTTATATTCTAAATTTAATAATTACATAACTCGATTTTGTTTTGTTTTTTTAGTTTGTGATATTTGAGTTAATTTCTGATTTAGGTTCATATACATAATTTAATAATTACATGTAAGTTGTGTGAATAAAGTTTAAAAAAAAAGTATTTTAATTTATATTGACTTGTTAAGTGACTTTTTTTAATAACATAGAAAACTTATATAATTTGTATTCTTTCTTATCTTAATAATTTTATTAATAATGAATTTAAATTATTGTTAGCAAAAAAGCTATTTATCCTTCAAATTAATAATTAATAGTATAAATAATTGCTTGTCAAGGTAATATTACATCTGATAATTAATAGTATCATTAATTTCTTCTTAAGATAATTTTATTAATATATTTTAATAATTAATTTTTTTGGTTCTGTCTAATAACATATTTATTATTTAAGAAAAACTATAGACATTTTGCTGTAAACTAAAATTATTGATACTTATTGTATATGTCATTAAAAACTTCAACCATTTGAACATTAATTTTTACAATGTAACAAGGAGAGGTAAATATTATTTTTTGTGGGCAAGTTTGAGTTCGGTTTTTGCTCCATCTAGCTCTTATACATTCAATAATACATTCAGAATCTGGTAATTTACTTTTTGAATCTTTCTTATTTTTTATATTGCCAGACTTTGTCCAAAGTAACTGCAATTTGTACAGTGTGGTAAACTCACCCAACCATATATACTTGTAACCAGAAACAATGGTTGGTGGGGAAAATAAAAGCAGACCATAATGTCCAATTTTCATATGCACCTAAAAAAACAAGTGATGAAATGTTTTTAATGGAAACGCCAAATTAAAATAAAGAGTTTAATTTTGATCTATCATCAGTGTAAAGTTTCTTTACACTGTTATCTAATCATATATTGCAAAATCATTAAAAGAGTTTGACTATTACAACAACTACTTAGAAAGTCTAACTCTTTTAATGATGTGTCAGCATATGATTGGATAACAGTGTAAAAAAACTTTACACTGACAGTGAATTGAAAAAGTTTAGTTTTGATTTACTTATAGTATAATATTTTTTATATTATCATTCATTTTTTTATGTGTTATTATGTCATTAAAAAAATAACTATGATAATAATTATTTAAAATAATAAAACTATGATAACAATTATTTAAAATAATAAATTCATTTAATGATATAATAATACAAATAAAAAAAACTTAACACTAAGAATAAATCAATGTATTTTTAGTTTACATAGATGTCGAATGAGCTAGGCGAATAAATCAAAATTAAACTAAATAAAAAACAGAAATGTTACATATGCTTTCTCATGTGCGATGACTCGACGACTAAACGGCACATAGGACAATATGGGTTGCCATTGGAAATTTGAATAGTACTAATAAACACAAATTGCTGACACTTCTGATGAGATCAGCTCCCATTCGCGACGAGCAACAGTCAATAGAATTGATTTGTGTGCTCTACAAGCAAATTGACTTGTTAGGCTTGTTCCTAAGTTTTATTCTAATCTATATACAAATTATTTATTATTTTCGGTACATACAGATTATATAGATATTATATTGCGATAACTTTTTTGTTTTCTGGTCTCTAGGGAAGACAATGTTTAGTTTGCACTCTAAAACTGCTTTGGATTGACAAATAATTTAATAAGTTAATAGGATTATCGTTTTATGTACTCAAATAAAAATTTGTACTCTAAAATCAATTTCGAATTCGTCCCCTAAAATAAAATTTGAACCATAAAATAATGTTAATGAGTGATAAGTATTGATAAATGATAGAAACAAAAGTAAGTTCGATAGTAAAGGTTAAGGTTACTTGATCATCAAGGACTTGAATGTTTGGACCACCGTTTTGGATGTGGCCTGTGGGGTTGTTAGCAGCCAAAAATGTGATAGTCAAATTTGCGTGGCCGAAAATGCTATGTGAGGCCAGTGGCACTCGGTGAGATTTGTTTTAGTACTAAAAAAATTTATGTGCGGGGAAAGCTTATTCTTAGAGAATGTGTTTGGATTAGTTATGAAAAAATTATATTAAAAGTTAATTATGTGTATAATTGATTTTTAAGAAAATTAATTATGAAAAAAATAATTTATGTTTGGATATGTTAATTTATAATTGATTTTAAGATAAAGAGTTTTGTTTAGATTGTATAAAAAAATTGCTTTTATGTATTAAATTATTAAAAAATATATGAAATAATTAAAAAAGTTATTTAGTTTAGGACAAATAGATATTTCTCTCTTAAAACTTTTGAAATAATCTGAAACTATATAATTAAAATTTTAAAATAAAAACTTTTCTAAAAAAAGTTATTTTTAGTTATGAAAAATAATTCTAACTTATAATCTATTTTACAAATTTTAAATAAATAAGATAAATTTTAGATAAAATAACTTTTAGTTAAAAAGTTATTATTTCAAAAAATTAATCACAAACAAACATGCCCTTATTTTAAAGTTAGGTATACTATTAATCATAGTGAGAATTTATAACGAGATTACATATTATTTAACAATGAACATACTTAAATTTAAACTCAAACCAAATGAACAAAACACCCATTGGCGTGACACTAGTGTGATTGATTGGAATTTGGAATCGCACACCCAGAAGTGTTAAAATGGGTTGAGCTCATTGACCGGTCCGAATAACTTGACAAAAAGCGTTGATTGGATTGAAGAAATCTCAACCTGAACTAATTATGAGTCGACCTAGCCTAACCCGAAAATAAGCTGGCCCGATGCGGGCCGGCTCGCTAGTCAGATTATGTGAAATTTTCTTTTTTTGCTATATTTAAATTTGTTATTTTTTATTCATATTTTTACTTGACTAACTTTATTTTGATTTAAAAAAAAAGAATCAAATTTAATAAATACATCTAAGCCTTTCTTTTTTTTCCACTTGAAATATGATATTAACTTATGCTAAATATATCAAAAATTATTTATGTTAAAAATAATGTAGTAAATCTTTACTATTTATATTGATGACACTTAATATAATATTATACTTGTATCTAATTTATGCACATGATTTTTATAAGCTTTGATTAATATAAAAATTTAATTTATTAATAACATATTATTATAAAAACAAATTAAAAAAAAACAAAAAAAAAAATTAACTCATAAACCAACTCAGCCCAGCCTAACCCGACTTATATAAATCAAATTAGAATGACTATTTATTTACATACACATATTATAAGCCAAGTCAGCCCAACTCAAAATAATTGACACCTCCACTAACACCATATTTGTGAATAGCATACTAAGTCAACAAAGGAGTGGAAATCCAACATATTTGTCCCGACTCCATCACAGACTTGACGTTAAAGTCACAAACAACAAAGGAGCAAAAGCTGTCGGCCTTTTCACTGAAAATTGACAAATGAAGTACTTGATTCTAGGCCGTTTGAATTAGTTTTTTCAAAAGAAAAGTATTTTTTTAAATAATAAAAATATTTTTTTAAAAAGTTAAAAAGTTTAAATTTTTTTTAAAAATACTTCATATATAAAAAAAATACATAAAATACTTTTTTTTTAAAATTTAAACTATTTAATTTTTTAAAAAAATATTATTTAAATAAAAATATTTCTATCCTTAAAAAACCTAATACAAAAGGCGTCAATGTAAATGTTAGTTTTCATTCCTAACACAGTTTTCCACGCACACATTATACTAATGTGATATCCCACTCAGAAAATACATCCATCAAGAAGTTCCGAGGTTCTTCAACCGTAACTATCATCGGATGAATTTTTGGCAAACTGAACTATCCACCTATGAGTGTCATTAATTAGGAACATGATGAGCATTGAGGAATGAAGTGTGAGCAGAGTAAAGACCCCATCTCGCATAGCTTTGACCTTCAAAACGGCAGGATCTTGTACATCATGAATTGCAGGAACAAACTTGGCATATGCCAAATAGATAAAAAAAATTCACAAAAGGATAAATTTAATCAATTTATTAATTGCCAACTAGATAATACTAGCATACTGTCATAGTCATGGACATAGAGAGAGAAAAAACCATGAGAGTGCTTGATACAGGGATAAGAAAAAAATTGCTGAAAAGTGAGGTATAATTCTAAGACTTCAATTTTGATATGTATAAATGTAAAAAAAAATTTGTATTGTCATCTGATACTGTGTTGATATATTATTAAAATAGTCAAATTTTTTATATAATTATTTTAATAAATTTCTTTAATAATTTATTAATACATAATTAAATAAAAATATAAATTTTCTTTAAATTAAATAATTCAATATTAGAAGAGCTTTTATATATATATATATAACCAATGAAATATATAATGTCACGTACTCATGAGGTCGTCTTTGAGTATTGGTACTCATCTCCTGTGAACATTAATTAGAACATGCGACAAGAAGTAGAGACACGATTAATTTCATGCAAGTTATAGGCATGACTCTTTTTTGCGTAAAGATAGCATTAAACATTATAGTATTTAAATGTTAGACGAAATGGATCTATAGAATGTTGAAATTCTAAATATTCTACTACGATTTCATGTCACCTTAATATAAAAGAAAAAAATTAACATAGTAGACAGAAATCTAACAGGTTGGTTTATTGGCTAAGAAGTTTGTAGAATAATTTAGTCTCGCTTATCGTAAGAATTATCCGAATGTACCTTTATCGAAAGAAATATTATGCACAATTTCAATACTAGCTATTTCCGTATGGGAGAGGTGTTATAGTGTGTAAGCCTTTGGTAAACAGCTGCATCTAAAAGTTGATTCTTGAGTTTTTCTATTTACATATTTTTGTTTTCTATAGTGTATTTTACATTATTAGATTTGTTTTAAAATTTGTATAAAAATTATTTTGAGTTAAATTTTACATCAATTGAAATTAAATCATTTTATCAAATGATTTTATGAGTTCACTTCATTAGGAGAATTAATTTTCTAAGTGTTGACCAATGTTGAGTAGAAGCACACTTCTTTTACCTTTAAGTTAAATAATCTATTCTATCTACTAACAAAGTAAAGAAAGTTTAAAAAGAAATTATAATTTTTTGTATAAACCAAAAGTATCTTCTAATTGATAGTCATAAATTAATATATTTTTAGGTAAAAAAATTATTAAAATAGATATAATCTCTCTTAATAAAATTTTTTTTCATACACACACAATAATTTCGAATTCAGAATAACATTGTTAAAGGATTTAATTATCTTCTAACAAAGTCAAAAAAGTTTAAAATAATTGTTAATTATGTGTATGAATATTTTGATAAAACTTGATTTAACAAGAATGATTTCAAGTCAAATTTATAATTATGAATATTGGATTTTTAATTAGAATTTTTAAATTTATATAATTTTAAACGGAAAGAGATTCTTTATTATTTATTAAAAAACGAATATATTAACTGTTAATATTAAAATTATATGAGATACTTTATTAAAGGATCAAATTAAAAAGAAATAGTGAATTTTTTTTTATAAAAAAGTTACATGTCCCATCAGGGATCTATTTTATGATTAGAAGATATCACATATCTGAATAAAAATTAGTTTAATACTTACAAAACTAATATCGAATTATCGATTGAAGCTAAATAAAGATTAATTGTACTCTGTTTCATTTTGTCAATCAATTTTTTTAGAAGATGAGATCAAATCTTTTTCTTTTTTTTTTTACTTGCAGTTTATTCCTGATTACGATTGTGTACTTCAATTCACGAATCAGATTTCAGATTTTAAAAGTGGGCATGATCAGACTTTGTGTGTTTTGAGTCTCTCCCCCACTCCAGGCTCCACCCTCTCTCACTCTCTGTCTCTTTCTCTCTCACTTTCCAAGCTCACTCTTTTCCTGGAAAATAGCCCACCCTTTTGTCTCACTTTCCTCCTCCTTCCTTCGCACTTTCCGTCTGCTAAGTCTTGGGCACCACGTTACCCTACTCCCAACGAATCCCACCTTTGACTCTCTCTCTCTGCCCACCCCACAACTTTTCATTCTTTATAACCACAAAATTTCAGCTCTCTAGCCCACCCATTTCATTGAATACCGTTAAGGTTCTGCTATAAACACAAAATTTCTAATTCATTCAACTACGCCATGTCGTTTGTCTTCTCAGTCTCACCCCTTTTGCTAATGCACTCTGCCACTGGTTTTCTCTTGAAACCCATTTTCCTTCATGGCTTATCTGGTTTCCTCCACATACTGTTGTTGGTGGCGCTTTTAATGTCATGGGTTTGGAAGAAAATCACAGTGGGTGCTAGAGATGATTCGAAGGAGAAATCCAACAACACCCTGTTCAAAAAGACTCTGTTTTGTTCTCTGGGTGCTTCTGCTTTCAATCTTATTTTTTGCCTGTTTAATTACTTCTATTGGTATAGAAGTGGTTGGTCAGAAGAAAAGCTCGTGACCCTTTTGGATTTATCGCTCAAAACAGTTGCTTGGGGTGTTGTTTGTGTTTGCTTGCATACGAGGTTCTTCAGTTCAGGTGAAAGAAGATTTCCATTCTTCTTCAGAGCTTGGTGCGCCTTGTACCTCTTTATTTCCTGTTATTGCTTTATAGTAGATATTGTTCTTCTCTATGAAAAGCACGTTGCTTTGCCAATTCAGTACTTAATTTCTGATGTGGTGTCCGCTTGTGTGGGTTTATTCTTCTGTTACGTGGGGTATTTTGTGAAAAATGAGGGTGAAGATAGCATTCTTCAAGAACCTCTTTTGAATGGTGATACAAATGTTAGCAATGTGTCAGGGTCAAAAGAGACCAAGGGGGCTGACACTGTTACCCCTTTCTCAAATGCTGGAATTTTCAGCATTCTTACCTTCTCTTGGGTGGGTCCTCTTATAGCTGTTGGCAATAAGAAGGCCTTAGACCTTGAGGATGTCCCGCAACTTGACAGCAGAGATAGTGTGCTTGGAGCTTTTCCAACTTTCAGAGATAAGCTTGAGGCAGACTGTGGTGCAATTAACAGCGTGACCACACTTAAGCTGGTGAAGTCATTACTATTCTCAGCCTGGAAAGAGATTCTTTTCACAGCTTTTCTTGCATTATTTAACACATTGGCTTCTTATGTTGGTCCGTATCTTATTGATACTTTTGTTCAATACCTCAATGGACAACGGGAATTCGAAAATCAGGGCTTTGTTTTGGTTTCTGCATTCTTTTTGGCAAAGCTTGTAGAGTGCCTGACGCAGAGGCATTGGTTCTTTAGGTTGCAGCAAGTTGGAATTCGAATTCGAGCATTGCTTGTGACAATGATCTATAACAAAGCCCTGACCGTTTCAGGTCAATCAAAGCAAGGGCACACTTCTGGGGAAATAATCAATTTCATGACTGTTGATGCTGAAAGAGTTGGCGTCTTCAGTTGGTACATGCATGATTTGTGGATGGTAGCTTTGCAAGTTTTGTTAGCCTTGTTGATTTTGTATAAAAATCTTGGGCTTGCTTCAATTGCTGCTTTTGTGGCAACTGTCATTGTCATGTTGGCAAATGGTCCCTTGGGATCATTGCAAGAAAAGTTTCAAAATAAGTTGATGGAGTCAAAAGATACAAGAATGAAGGCAACATCTGAGATTTTAAGGAACATGAGGATTCTCAAACTACAAGGATGGGAAATGAAGTTTCTATCTAAGATAACTGAACTCAGGAAAACTGAGCAAGGCTGGTTAAAAAAATATGTTTATACTTCAGCTATGACCACATTTGTATTTTGGGGTGCCCCCACATTTGTATCTGTGGTTACTTTTGTTACTTGTATGCTTATAGGGATCCCACTTGAATCTGGGAAGATCTTATCTGCTCTTGCAACATTTCGGATTCTTCAAGAGCCTATTTATAATCTTCCAGATACAATTTCAATGATAGTACAAACTAAGGTTTCTCTCGATAGGATTGCATCATTCCTTCGTCTTGATGACTTGCAGTCTGATGTTGTAGAGAAGCTTCCTTGGGGTAGTTCTGATACAGCAATTGAAGTAGTTGACGGAAATTTCTCTTGGGATTTATCTTCCCCTAATACAACATTGAAAAACATAAATCTCAGAGTTTTTCATGGCATGAGGGTTGCTGTTTGTGGTACTGTTGGATCAGGCAAGTCTACTTTACTTTCTTGTATATTGGGAGAAGTACCAAAGATATCTGGCATCCTAAAGGTGTGTGGAACAAAGGCCTATGTTGCTCAATCACCATGGATACAAAGCGGCAAGATAGAGGACAATATATTGTTTGGTAAGGAGATGGATAGGGAAAGGTATGAGAAGGTGCTTGAAGCCTGTGCCCTGAAGAAGGATCTGGAGCTTTTGTCGTTTGCTGATCAGACGATTATAGGAGAGAGGGGAATAAATTTGAGCGGTGGACAGAAACAAAGAATACAAATTGCTCGTGCTCTTTACCAAGATGCTGATATATATCTATTTGATGATCCTTTTAGTGCTGTGGATGCTCACACAGGATCTCACCTCTTTAAGGTAACTACTCAGTTTGATTGTTTTGTTTATTATGTGCAGTATAAATTGGGCTATTATATTTTTTGTGCGTACTACAAAATGCAAATAATTATTGTTTTCATTTTTTTGAATTGTAGTTCTTCCAATAGCATGACACTTGTATAATTATTTTAATAAGTGAACTTCTCTATTTTTTCTGCATATGGCAGGAATGCTTGCTGGGCCTTTTAAGTTCAAAGACAGTGGTTTATGTCACTCATCAAGTAGAGTTCTTACCTGCTGCTGACCTTATCTTGGTGAGCATATCTCAGAATTTTATTATCATTATTTCAAATAAGAGTTTTTCCCCCCCTCATATTATGCCTTGTTGTTAGGTCATGAAAGATGGGAATATTACTCAATGTGGAAAGTATAATGATCTGCTTAACACTGGGACTGATTTTAAGGAACTTGTTGGTGCACATAGAAAAGCTTTGTCTGCACTTGATTCATTGGATGAAGGGACAGTATCTGATGAAATAAGTAGTTTGGAACAAGATGTACATGTATCTGGTGCTCATGGTGTTAAAGAAAAAGAGGCAAACAAAGATGTGCAAAATGGTAAAACAGACGACAAAGGTGAACCACAAGGCCAGCTTGTTCAAGAAGAAGAAAGAGAGAAAGGAAAAGTTGGGTTTTCAGTCTATTGGAAATATATCACAACGGCATACGGAGGAGCTCTTGTACCATTCATATTGTTGGCTCAGATTCTCTTTCAACTTCTTCAAATTGGAAGCAACTATTGGATGGCTTGGGCAACTCCCATCTCGCCAGATGTGGAGCCACCTGTTGGAGGAAACACTCTTATATTAGTGTATGTTGGTTTGGCCATTGGAAGTTCTTTCTGCATCCTTATCAGAGCAATGTTTCTTGCCACAGCTGGTTATAAGACATCTACTCTACTCTTCAATAAAATGCACTTCTGCATTTTTCGCGCCCCAATGTCATTTTTTGATTCCACTCCTAGTGGGCGAATCCTTAACAGAGTATGTGATACCCCATTCTTTCCATTTTTTCACTTCTGATTTTGAGAGAGATATCACTTTTGTATCTTAAATAGCTTTATCCCTTCGATTTAGTAGTCCCCTTGTCATTTTGTTAGTTGTTTTCAATAAATATAGAATATTTTGACACTTATTTTTTTTTCTTTCTCCTTGTCTGTTCACTTGCAGGCTTCTACTGACCAAAGTGCAGTGGACACAGACATTCCTTATCAAATTGCATCATTTGCCTTCTCCATGATCCAGCTTCTAGGAATTATAGCAGTGATGTCTCAGGTTGCATGGCAGGTGTTCATTGTCTTTATACCTGTGATAGCAATCAGCATCTGGTATCAGGTATTTTGTTTGGACCATGTTGTCCTTGATAATAGGTCGTCATTGTCTGGCAAAGGCTATACCTGCATAGATTATCGACCAAATTTATTTTCCATAAAATTTGACTACTTTATATAATATTATATGTTGATAGTTGACATCTTATGAATTTTAATTCTGCAGCAATATTATTTACCATCAGCCAGAGAACTATCACGTTTAGTTGGAGTGTGCAAAGCCCCAGTCATTCAACACTTTGCTGAAACAATTTCTGGTACATCAACCATTAGAAGCTTTGATCAGGAGTCAAGATTTCAGGAAACAAACATGAAACTGGCAGATGGGTATTCTCGGCCGAAGTTCAATATTGCTGGTGCTATGGAATGGTTGTGCTTCCGCTTAGATATGTTTTCTTCTATCACATTTGCCTTTTCCTTGATATTCTTGGTATCTATTCCTCAAGGAGTCATAGATCCAGGTACATAATTCAAATCGGGTATCTGTTACCAATCAAAATTTACTCTGCTTATGTAAGAGGTATTTAACATAGTTGTTTACCTTTTATTTAATTTTTGATTTTTTGAAGGCATTGCTGGTTTAGCTGTTACCTATGGACTTAATCTAAACATGATACAAGCGTGGGTGATATGGAATCTTTGCAACTTGGAGAACAAAATCATATCAGTAGAAAGAATACTTCAGTATACTTGCATTCCTAGTGAGCCTCCCCTTGTTGTAGAACAAAACCGGCCAGATCCTTCTTGGCCATCATATGGCGAGGTTGATATACATGACTTACAGGTATTTGGAGTTATTATTTTGTTCAACTCCGTACAAGCTTTTAATTATATGTTGTGATTTTGTTTTCCTTGATTTTGCTATCAATTGATTTATGAAACTCAAGCCAAGGTTCTTTTTTCCTAAATGGTTAGAATTTAGCTTCTGAACAGAAAAATTGTGCTTTGGGTACAACATATTTCATTGCATAACTTTTACTTGATGTTTGTGCTACATTTGTAACTCATTGCCCACGATGAAGGTTCGTTACGCTCCACATCTTCCACTTGTATTGCGTGGCCTCACATGCACATTTCGTGGAGGACTGAAAACTGGCATTGTTGGGAGAACAGGAAGCGGTAAAACAACTCTCATACAAACACTTTTCCGAATCGTTGAGCCTACTTCTGGGCAAGTTATGATTGACAGCATCAACATATCTTCAATTGGAATTCATGATTTGAGGTCTAGACTAAGCATTATTCCCCAGGATCCAACCATGTTTGAAGGGACAGTGAGAAATAATCTGGACCCACTGGAAGAGTACACAGATGAACAAATTTGGGAGGTGGGTTGGTTTTATTTGTTAAACAGACGCACAGACACTAGGTTCTGTCCAAAAGATTGGACTTGTAATTGTTCTTCAAATTAGTATTGCCTTCACTCATTGAAATTCTTTTAAATAGGCCCTGGATAAGTGTCAACTTGGAGATGAAGTTAGAAAGAAAGAAGGAAAGCTAGACTCTGCAGGTTTGTCTTCTAAATTTTTTGAACATAAATATATAGTATATCTATTCTTGAACTGAAATTCTATTGCTAATGTCAAAATGGATGCTGTAGTTAGTGAGAGCGGTGAGAATTGGAGTATGGGTCAGAGGCAGTTGGTCTGCCTTGGTAGGGTGCTGCTTAAGAAAAGCAAGGTTTTGGTACTAGATGAAGCCACTGCATCAGTTGATACAGCTACCGACAATTTGATTCAGCAAACTCTTAGGCAACATTTCTCTGACTCTACAGTCATTACCATTGCACATCGAATAACTTCTGTTCTTGACAGTGATATGGTTCTTCTTCTTAATCAAGGTTAGAAAAGGATGTAATTCTTCATTAAACTTTGATATTTTCTATACCTTTCATGTGCCATTTTATGATTTCGTTGGCCATTGGTGCAGGACTTATTGAGGAGTATGACTCCCCAACAACATTGCTAGAGGATAAGTCATCATCTTTTGCTCAACTTGTTGCAGAGTATACCATGAGGTCCAACTCCAGTTTTTAAAAATCCACCGATCACTGATTGAAACCTACTGAAATAAAAGTTTCTTGACGATGACGAAAATCTGGGGAGATTACAATCTTATAGTTGGGTTTTATTAACCTGTGGATTAGTGTGAATTTTTGCTAGCCCAATTAAAATAGTGTTACACTTCATTGTTACTTGAATTTTTATACTGGTTATGGCATAGCTTCCTCATGGACCTATCTTTGCCTTCCTCTCTTGCTGTCTGATTTGTTGACCTTAGTAGCTATAGCATAATTCGTTATTAAGCATGTTTGAGAGAGAAATGTATTTAAGAAATATAACGCTTTTGATCTGCTGTGAAAAACTGTCATGTCCATCTTCCCTCTTTCCAAGGCCGAAGGGAACAAATTATAAGAGGGAAAGTTTATAAACTGAAACAGAAAATCAAATTCATTTCGATGCATTCCTGGTAATTGGTATGGAGCAATGACATTGGTGGTTGTTGGAGAGGAAATATTCTTACGAAGGTTCATAATGTCCCAAAGACAAAAGAGGTTATAAAAGTATTACAAAAGAAAAGGGTTATGAAAGAGGAAATCATACAGTCACATTGTCCTATTTCGTTTAGTATGGAACTCACATTCACCAACCAGAATGAGAGCTCGTACCATACGCTGTTCCATCATGTGACATGTCCTTTTGAAGTCGTCTTTTGTTCCATTTCTTTTAATCTTTTGTAATAGGGAAGACTATGAAAGTTCAACCATTTTGCCATTCTCTGTTTCGGTGTTTCCCCATTATACGTTCAAAATTTCTATAATTTCTATCCTCTTCTATTCTTCTTTACATGTCAAAGCAGTACTGGAATTATTGGACGTAACATTCAAGTTCAATTCTGGAGATTTTGATAGGGAGACCAAAAAAGAGTGGGGATATGAAAATATATATTAAAATATAAGAAATATTAATTTATTCTATTTTGTAATGAGTGATTATTTTCATCCCTATGTGCAAAATAATAAGGTTAAAATGCTTCTTGTCAAGTTTAAAATCTTTTTGTACTTTTAAATTCATCAACATGACTCCATAAACTAACAAAACAATATATAATAAGGTTCATGAGTGCCCAAAAAAATAAGTGATGATTTAAGGTGGTAAATGTTAATGATTTAAGGTAAAATTAGTAAAAAAAAAAATTGACACGTGCAATCATGTGATTACTTTTTTATTAGTGATTTAAATGGAAAGTTAACAAAACAAGCTATTATTATACACTGTTTTGTTAGTTTATAAAATCATATTTGTGAGTTTAAAAGTAGAGATTTTTTTAAAAAACTTAACTCATGTTCGAAGGGTTCATTGTATTTTAACCAAATATCAAGCATTCTTATCTATGTCCAATCAATACTTAGAATGAAATTAAAACATAGTCATCCAGCTATCCAACGAATATGATTCATGTGTCACTTTTAATTGGCATGATCGAGAAAAATAAAAACTAAAGTTGTGTTTAGAATTAATTAAAAATGAAATTGATTTAATTTGATTTAAAAATCAAATTTTATGTTTGTAACTCATTAAAAAATGAATTGATTTTATTTTATTTTATTATTTTTCTTTTTTAACCTTATATCATTGTGAATGATATTATTAGGTTAGTGAAGTAAAATTAAAAAAGTTAGTAAGGGTAAAATAGTCAATTTAAATAATTAAATTTAAAATCAAATTAAATCCAACCATATTTAAGTGAATTTCTTAAGAGTTTAATTTTGATCCACTGTCATTGTAACATTTCTTTATATTGTCATCCAATTATGTATTGCCAACTCATTAAAAGAGTTTGACTATTATAACAGTTACCTCAAAAGTCTAACACTTTTAATGATGTGTCAGTACATGATTAGATGACAGTGTAAAGAAACTTTATACTGACAATGGATTTAAATTAAATCAATTTCTAAATACACACAACTTAAATAAAAAAGATTTCAAAATCAAATCAATTTCTATTTTTAAACATTCCAAACATAAAATTTGATTTGTAAATCAAATTAAATCCCATTTTTTAACATTCCAAACACACTTTAAGAAAAAATAAGACAACTTAGAATAAATTTTGAGATGACAAATGAAATCCAATAATCGCATCTCTGTATACAATGACTTCCAAGTCAATGTGAGTAGTAATGATGGAAACGACCTTGGAATAGCGTTATGGATGGAATAGTTAAGTGATAATGTTAGTTTCACAGTAACTGTGTAGATATAGAAAATCTGAACCACAAAATAGTTTAAGTAGGCTCGGAATAGGTCAAATTGATTTATTTCGAGAGGCATAGTGGACAAGAAAATTCCTTATGAAAACATTATTTTGATTTAGTGTGGGGTTAGTCTTGCCGCTGGGACGCATTTAAGTTCATCATGAGAAGATTAGAGAAAGAGATGGAAGCTAGTATATGCTCCTTAGGTTGTTTAATGCATGTTATTGACTATCAAATATTGCCAATCATTTCAGTTTGCAGTTTGCATTTATCAGACTCTTCCTTATCTGTCTGAGTCCTTTCGCACGCTTATTTTGAGTTGTGAAATAACAAAAAAAAAATTTCCTTCTAACTCATTACTTGGTAGGTTCACTGACCATCAAAGCTTAATTTTGCCAAGAAAACTATACCAATCTTCTGTTTTCAAATTGGCTATAAATGTTCATCCGTTGCTTACCATTCCATTCACACTTTCTTTTCTTTTCTCTTAAGTAATCCTTAACACTTCCCACAGATTAGATTTTAAGGGGGAAATAAAGCCAAAGAAAAAAGTTTGAATTTCTCAAGCAAAATCAACTAAATATCTATGGGGTGGTTGTTGTTGCTATTTCGAATCCTCTATTTACATTTGTTGTTCTTTCATTTCCCATCATTTTCTTCTTCATTGGCGCCCTTATGTCATCCCCACTAGAGCCCTGCCTTGCTTCAATTCAAGAGCTCCTTCACGATCGTTAGTACTGCAGCTTCTTTTTGGTGTGATCAACCTCATCCAAAGACAACATCATGGAAAAATGGCACATCTTGCTGCTCATGGCTTGGTGTCACCTGCGACACCATGTCCAATCATGTGGATGACCTTGACCTCAGTTGCAGCTGGCTTCAAGGTAAAATCCATCCTAATAGTAGCCTATTCCGTCTTACTCATATCTAAACACTCAACCTTGCTTACAATGACTTCTTTGAGTTTGAGTCTCGTTTATCATCTCAGTTTTTTGGGTTTGAGAGTCTCACACATCTGAATTTGTCTGAATCTGTCTTTGAAGGTGAAATTCCTTCTGAAATATCACACCTTTCCAATTTAGTGTCCCTTGATCTCTCTTGGAATTCTTTAAAGTTGAAACAAACCACTTGTAAGAGGCTCATGCAAAACACATCATTTTTAAACGAGCTTTTTTTGGATGAAGTAAATATGTCTTTAATCAGGCCAAGCTCTTCCTCTTTGCTTGTCCTTTGTCAGACTCTTTGGTTACTCTTGGTCTTGCATCAACTAGAGTAAGGGGAAATCTGGCAAGCATCATTCTATCTTTACCAAATCTACAAGAGTTACATTTGTCATATAATGACTTTCAAGGCCAGCTTCCATATTTGATCTGTAGCATTTCTCTCAGTATCTTAGATCTTTCAGAGTGTCAATTCCAGGGGTTAGTACCTTTGTCCTTCTCTAACGTCACACATCTAACTTTCTTGTGCCTCTCAATAAACAACATCAACGGTTCAATCCCATCATTCGTCCGCATCTCACTTTCTTAGATATTTCAGATAATAAACTCAGTGGCCAAATCCCAAATGTTTTTCATCAGTCAAACAAATTTCAAGTATTAATTTTGGCAGGTAATAGTATATGATGTGAATTTCCATCATCTCTTTTAAATCTTCAACATCACACTGAATTGGATCTTTCATGGAATAACTTTAGCGGTCAAATCCCAGATGTGTTTGGTGGGCTAATCAAATTAGAAACTCTCACACTTAGAAGGACAGCTTCCATCATCTCTATTTGACTTGACTTTCTTACTTGGATTGCACTTCTAATAAATTAAAGGGCACTCTTCCTTACAAAATAACAAGGTTTTCAAAGCTAAATTATTTGCATTTGGATAACAACTTACTAAATGGGACAATACCTTCTTGGTGTCTATCTTTACCATCTTTGGTAACATTAGATCTGTCAAATAATATGTTCACAGGGCATATAGGTACAATCTAATCTTATTCCCTTGAGTATCTTTATTTGTGTAGCAACAAGCCAGAAGGAAATATTCCAGAATCAATTTTCAACCTTGTAAACCTTACTGACTTATGTCTATTATCTAACAACTTGAGTGGCCATATCAATTTTCAAGTCTTCTCCAAGCTTCCAAAACCCTGGAAATTCTTTCCCTTTCCCATAACAGTCTATTATCACTAAACTTTGAAACAAATGCTAATTATAGTTTCTCCCATTTGCAAACATTGCGTTTATCTTCTTTCAAAGTAATTGAGTTTCCTAAATTATCAGGAAATTTTCCAAATTTGAGTTATCTTGATCTTTCCAACAACAAACTTCATGGAAAAGTGCCCAAATGGTTACATGAAATGGATTTATTAAATCATTTGAACCTTCTCAAAACCTGTTGACATGAATGGACCAATTCTCATGGTATTTCCTGAGAATCCTTGATCTTAGTTCCAACTTGTTGACAGAAGACATTTCTCCCTTAATTTGCAATGCAAGTAATCTCCGGGTTGTCAAATTGTCTCACAACAAGTTGACAGGCATCATTCCACAATGCCTTGCAAACTTATCATCCCTTCAAGTTTTGGATCTACAGATGTACAAGCTTTATGGCCCTTTGTCAAGTACCTTTTCAAAGAACAACAAGCTTAGTGGTTTGAATCTTAATGGCAACCAGTTAGAAAGGCCCTTGCCAACATCTTTGTCCAGCTGCACACTATTGGAGGTTTTTGGAATGGTCTTGGGACGTTGTGTATTGTTAATAGGAAAGCCTCAATGGCTTGTAAGGATGATTGGAGGTGAACCTAACAAAATGGTGAAAAGGAGGGCGAGGATGAGGATTCGTGGAAATCATGGAAGAATGAATGAGTTAGTGCAGATGAGATAATTGGCATGCATGTCTTATTGCCCCTCTTTTCTCTTCAATTATATTTATGGCTTTTTTGAAAAATTAAATTTGAACGTGACAACCTTGTCACTCTTAATTGCATGGCAGATCTTGTTCCACTTTGAGTTGTAATATGAATGTTTTATATTTTATTAGCCTCAAGCCTACAATCATATGTTATTTAATATAATTGGAAGTCTGTGCTATATATTTGTTGCTGATGTTGTTGTATATTTGTATGTCTGCTGTTATAAATTTGTGTCTATATAATGAATACAATAAGAATAATTATATAAGTTCGTAATGAATATTCTTAATAATTCTCTTAATTACTTGAAGAAGAAAATATTAAATACTTTTTAAAATTTTAAAATATTAAATATTTTTGTTTTTTCATTTAATAATTTTTATTTTAAATAATTAAGAAGGCACTAGGTAGATACACCATTATTTAACTAACAAATTGGTTATAAAAATTGTAATCTAAAATCTAATATAAGGACCCAAGCTAATAATTGGTATATTTATGTATTTTTTTCTACTACTTAAATTTCTTAAAAAATAATTACATTATACAATAAAATAATATATTTTAATTACGAATTTATACTATGAATTTAAATTTCTTAATTATGAAATTATATATTTCATGTATGAAATATTTTTTAAAAAAATATTTGTAATGTAAAAAAACAAAAAAGAATGGAAGCTGTGAATGGGTGGGTCCAACTCCCATGCCACTTGCTGTGCCGAACTCAGCAAGTAACAAGTAGCAAGGAAGGTCCGACAACAACTGCGCCACCCACCTTTTCCAATTTCCCCATTCTTCTCTCCACTCTCCTAACCCTACTTTTCCTCCATTTCAGAATTGCACTTTTCGGTGCTGACAGGGAAAATAAATCAAATATTTTCTGTATATACGGTTTTTCTTTCTTGTTCTTCCCCCTTTTATGTTGCGTAACATAATCAATTCTTTTATGACTCTGTAATTCCCATTACTTTACTAAGTAAATAACAGATTGGGCTCTTGCAAGTTCTTTTGCATCAAAATTTGATTTTTAGTTGGTGGGTGTTTGTTTTTCCTTCTGTTATGGTATTATTGTTTGGTGATGGCACTCGAATCTTGGGTTCTCCGTCAGCCAGTGTTCATTTCCGGCTCTAGATTGCTTTGCCCTGCGCATGACAATGGGCCAAAGAGAATGCCAACGAAAGTTTTGGCTAGAAACAGTAGATACCCATTTCCCTTGGTGTCAAATTGTGTTGTTGGTTCATGCACTTTTAGAAGCTTTCTGGTTTCAAGTTATGGAACGGATACCAAGTTACTTGGTAGAGCTCGCTTGAGGTGTTTAGGTAGTACTACTAGTAGTAGTAGTAGTAGTGACTGTTTTCACGGAAGAAATGCTGTTTCCAAAGCGAATTTGAACTTCATCCAGGAATTGGTGAAGAGGGGAATCATTTTGGCTGCAACTGTTTGTGGGATATTGGTGTTTGGATGTCCACGTGTTTTTGCTATCGAAGGTGTTGTAAATGCAGGATATGGTGTTATTGGACAGAGCATACTTTTGCTTAGAAACACATGGCCTAAAGTGTTGCAAGTTCTTCGTATATTTAAGGAGCAAGGATTGTTACTGGCACTGCTTTTGGGTCTTTCAGCTTTTTTCTCTTTGGCAGAGACTTCAATTACTACACTTTGGCCTTGGAAGGTATCTTGTTTTTCCTCCTTGTAAGAATGCTACTTTGTTATAAGTTCTATAATAATAGGTTCTCATCTATGGAGAAATGAAATCAGTACCTTAGAAGATGAGATCACACTGACCAAAAATTCATCTGCTATCTATCTGCTTGCAACACCAAGATTTGTTTGGTTCATTTATGCGATATTAGCTTCTGAAGTTACTGAGCTACAAGTTAAGCAAGATTTGATATAAGAGCACAATATCAGACATATATTGCTTTATATAGATGTGTTTGCACTTTGCACCTATGTCTAAAATCTTGCTTTAGGTAAGGGTGGTAGGCGAGGGGAGCTTGAGTAACTTAGATCATGTAGCCACTGGAGTTGAATGCTAGTTAAAATTTAACAGAACATCATAAGTTGATTGTAATATTGGTTTGTCTGCAGAGTTTATGAATGACTTCTATGTTCCTCTTAACTGACTTTTGCTTGTAATTTCTTAACTCACCTATATGTTAATAACAAAATAAAGTGCTACTGATTTAAGCATCAATTGCTATATTTGCGTTTCCTTTCAGAAATGTTTTTAGCTCCTTTAATACACATGCATTTTTTGTACATTAAATCTGTGATTCTCTATGAATAATTTAGCTGGTTGTAGTTTGAAGTCTAATCACTGTTGATGGCAATGTGTAAGATTCGTGAGTTGGCTGAAAAGGAATCTGAAAATGGCGTCTTCAGACTACTCCGAAGTGATGTTACTCGATTCCTTACAACTATACTTATTGGCACAACGTATTCCCCCTTTCATTGATCTTTAGTATTGAAAAATATTTCTTCAACTTGATTATAGTATCTTTCTCATGTCAGGCTATTTTTTTGTACTCAGTGTGGTCAATATTGGGGCAACTGCTCTGGTCACAGAAGCTGCAACTGCAATATTTGGTGAAGCTGGTGTTAGCGCAGCAACAGGAGTGATGACTGTATGTTTTGATATTTTTTCTTGAATGTTTGATAAATACAGTATTTCCTGGACATAAAAACATGCTTAAATGGTTTATGTATAGATTTGATAATCCAAAATTCAGATCCACTTGGCCACTTAATTATTATTCATTTTGGAAAATTGAATCTTTCAGTATATCAACATGCCGCTCTTTAAACTTGCAAACTCCTGATGTGGTGGTAACAAGCATTTGATGTGTAAAGCTTGCTAGCTTTATCACCAATTTGTGAAGAAGGTGCCAGAGCTACTAATCTTTGAGTGGATAGAAGAGACAAAAGAGGAGGGGGGGGGGGCAGTGTAATCTGTTTTTTTAATTTATATATTTAAAAGCCTTCTAAAGGTCGGTAGTTAGGAAAAAATTATAGAATGTAGGATATTCCTTAAGTATCCTAATTTGTGTCATATGCTTAATTTTATGTTTCCTAACAATATATGCTCTATATAGTATTTATAATATTAAGTATAAATTATCTTTAATTGATCACAGAACATTGCACTGTGGCTTTCTTTCGGACTGAAGGACATTTTGTCTGGGATCTCCTACATGATATTTATTTTTCTCTAAAAAGATGTTATCACTAATGCAACTCAACTGAAGCTTGGTTTAATTAGTTGAAGCATCAAATTCCATAGGGTATCCTTGTCTCTTCCCGTGTACTTGGGTTGCTAGGCTCATTTGTTTATCCCCGTGACGTGATGGGCTGAAACATATAATAGTATATGCCTGTGTCCTTCTTTCTTGAGTCTCATTAAAAAGACTATTTTTTGTTTGTTTGTTTAGTTTAAGTGTTTAACAAAAGGTTTGCACTGTATGCTGCAAGAAAGGTTGTCTTTTCGGCTTAATTATGTATTTCTTCATCCTCTTAATTTCTCATGCATGCTTCCATATCTGTTTATTTGTTATTTTTTATTATGAACTACTTTTTTTTTTTTGTAAAAAATGGACTGTTATGTTCTGAATTCGACATATATTCAAAACTTTGTGTTTTCTCTTGTAAGTATATTATATGGTGTTCAAGTTTGCACATACATCTTCATAGATTTTTTTTTCTTTCATAATATCTGATTTCTCTTTTCTCTCCATAATCAAACAAGGTTGCCATTTTGCTTCTCACTGAAATCACTCCAAAAAGTATAGCGGTTCATAATGCCACAGAGGTGGCTCGGTTTGTGGTAAGTTGTAAATTTCTTGCTTTTTTCTTTTTCTTTTATAATCTTTGGGAACATAAATGATACTGATTATGCATTCGTGTTTGTGTTTACATTATGTTTCTGCTTCAACTTCTTTTTATAACAAATATTGATTCTAATGCCTCTAGGTCAGGCCAGTGGCATGGCTTTCCCTGGTATTGTACCCTGCAGGAAGAGTTTTTACTTATCTTTCAATGGGGATGCTGAAATTGCTTGGCTTAAAAGGAAGAAGGTCTGCCGAAAAGATAACCAGAGATTAATCTTCTCTCATCATATTGTATCGATTGCTTTTGCTTCTTTATGAATGTTTTGTGAGGTCTAATTCTAATCTGTGATGCAAAATCTTAGTCCCTTCATCACAGGGATGATGTTCTTGTATTTGCACCCATGCTCCATGATAACTGTTCATTTTCCAAGGTTGAGTTTTTACCTAAAAGATATTGCAAAGGGAACTAATGGAGAAATGAAGTTATTATATTGATTGTGTGAGGGATTTATATGTGGTAGACGGTTGGTGACAGTTTTTGGATTTGTAATTTGTTCAAATCATATTGCACAAGGCAGCAAATGTTTTTTCTTTTTAAGTATTTTAACCCTGGTTTCAAAGAGCAAACTTGGTTAACCAACTTAGTATGTAAATTTTACTATTCATGTAGCTTAGAGAGTAGATATGCAACCCTTTGCCATTATAGGGTTGTCTGATATTTTTAAGATGCTTATTGTAAATACGTTGATAATATTCATATGGAAGATGGCATGCATTTGTTGAAGCAATCATCGTGGAGCATTTTCATTGAGCTTTTTGAAATTCAACACTAAACAGTCATTGTTTACTTTACCAGTGAACCATATGTTACTGAAGAGGAACTAAAATTGATGTTAAGGGGTGCAGAATTAAGTGGGGCAATAGAGGAGGAAGAACAGGTAATGAATATTGGGTTTAATATTCTAATAATATTATTATCCATTTGTCTTCAATATTTTTAGCCTTTTCTCTATTTTATAGAACATAGAATTTTATCAAGAGTAATGATACCTTCACATACAATATCCCTCACATATCTCACATTCTTATTTTATCTCCCTCCCTCTCTCTCTCCTCTTCTATTCTATCTCTCTCCCTTTTCAACATTAAAAAACTTAGATAAATAGGAATATGTGAGATATGTGGGGGATATTGTATGTGTATGTATCATTTCTCTTTTATCAATATGTTAACATTACAAAAACTTGTCTCTTTAAGTAATTTATTTTCTCTAAAATGGAAACTGAAATTTCATCTAAGAAACATGAATAAATTTTCAAATGTCCATGTAGAAAATATGCCAAATTTATTAAGTGTTTTTTTTGTTTGTAATAATAACATATTTTAATTGTTATGCTTCTTCACGTCACTTGAAAAAGCCCTACTTTTATTGATTCTTGTAGATTTTTTAAACCATTTTTTATTTGTTTGTTTTCTGATAAGTATCTTGAATATATATATAATACAGGATATGATTGAAAATGTGTTGGAGATAAAAGACACACATGTCAGAGAGGTTATGACACCTCTTGTTGATGTTGTTGCAATTGATGCAAGTGCAAGCCTTGTAGATTTTCATTGCTTGTGGGTCACACATCAGTACTCAAGGTATTTAAAGATTCTCTGGTTTTAAATTTACATTGATTTACTTTTTGTTTGGCATGCTCCTATGCTAGGTTACGTGAGAAATGTGAGAGGGGGACCTTGTAACAACCTGCCCACATGGCAGGTGGGGTAGGGAATGGAATTTGTTAGTAACAAAATAAAAAGGGAGAAGGAGAACCGTGGAAAGGGGGGAAGAATTTTGGCAAGGATAGGGACTGGGTGGAAACTCAGTAGGGGCTGTAGTCTCTGCTTCTGGGTATAGCTTCTGCATTGGGTTTCTTTCTTTGTTTTCTCAATTTTAGTTGTAATTCTCAGAGGTCTACCTTTGTTTTGTAAGGAGCTAGTCTCCATTTTCCTATCAGTAAACTAGGTTCCTATAATTTTTCCAATGCGCTAATTGGATCATGACATATTTCCTAGGGTACCTGTTTTTGAGCAACGTGTTGATAATATAATGGGTATTGCATATGCAATGGATCTGCTGGATTATGTTCAGAAGGTTGGGAGATTTTACTCCTCTTATCTATCATGAGATATAAGTGCTTTGCCTATTAATTGTATCCCTCAATCTCATAGTTTGCAGAATTATAATCTGTTTGATTTTGAAGGGCGAGTTACTAGAAAGTACTACCGTTGGAGATATGGCTCACAAGCCTGCATATTTTGTACCTGGTAACTTATTTCTATCTTGAGTTCACGTGGAAATCATGTCTGTGTTGTTACTTTCTGTGACTGGAGTTGTATTGTTAGAAAAGGGACAGGGTGGATTTATTCAAAACCATCATGCCCTCCCAACTGATCTTCTGACCTGTCCTCTTTTTCTCTTATTTTATATACTAGAAGTGATAGATATGGGTATAAAGAAAAAATATTCAATAATTTAATTATAAATTATACAATGACATGACCGTTTTTATGTTTTTAAATCCGAAAATGAACGAAAACTGACCTAAAAACTGCAATATGTTTAAAATAAATGATTTGAAAAAGTTCCTTAAAAGTAGGAACTGTGTAAGTGGTGGACCTTTGTGATTGAATTGAAAGGACAATTTTCTCCCCGATTTTCAATTATAGTTAAGTAAAACATATGAGTTTTTAAAGTAAAAAAATGGACACCAAATGAGGGAATCCCAAATCCCCTTGCTTTAATAGTATAGAAGTATAAAAAATTAACCTTAGTTTATATCAATCTATTTATGTGGCAATTAGGCTTTGCCTTTATTGCTACCAATGCTATGAGACAACTATGGATTGGAATGTCAACCGGATGTTCTTGGCTAACAAGTTCAGAACAGAAGAGTGTCTCAGGATAATCATTTAGGACATTAGAAGTAGGTTGTCCAAGCCATGTGATTGAAGAATCTAAAAGAATTAAATTTATATGTAGGCTGTGATGTCTGGAATTAGCTAGTTTACCAAACATAGCTAAGTTGGAGCAGAGTGCTGACTGTATTGTGCTGCCCTTATGGTTGTCCTTGTTCATCAACAATGAGGTCTTATTCATTTATCCGAAAAAGAATAAGAAAAAGATGGAAGGAAAACAAATAATGGTTATCTGCTGTGGTGAACAATTGCAAATATCATTATGAATAAAGCACATAGTACATATAAAACATAATTCATTTTACCTGATGACTATAATTGGGCCAGATAGACTGGGCAGGGTGCAATAAAAAAGTCAGTAATACTCTCTTTATGAAAATCCATTCTCAGGCTCTTTATTCATTTAGCATTTTGTGTAACCAAATTGGAGGTGCAGTGAAGCAAGTTTCGTAATTCACTCATTGCATTGCAATCTCTGCTGTGTTGATGGTGCTACTCCATGTATTTCAGCACCTTTTTTGAATAGATTCTGGGGGGGCTCTGAATTGTCATTCTAACGCCTTCAAAATGTATCCTAAATATGCTATCAGTATTTCGCAAGACATCCTTTTTCTGGTGATAATTCTTGCAATGTCTTTTATACCTGGTTATAATAAATGCATACCAATTGGGGAGGGGAGAAGGGGAGTGTTCAAGAGTATGGCTTTCTGTCAGGTACTAGCATTTATAATGAAATATTTGTTGATATATGGACAATTACAGGTGGCTTATCATGTCTTGACTGCTAAATTTAATGATTATCATTTTTCTCCTCATATTGAAATTGAATTATGAAACTGGTTAAATTGTTTGGGATAGGAACACATCTATATCTGTTTAACTCAGTGCAGAATGTTGGATGAACAAATTCTTATTAATGCTTTTGCAGATTCAATGTCTGTTTGGAATCTTCTTAGAGAGTTCCGAATCAGGAAGGTTCACATGGCTGTTGTTCTTAATGAGTATGGTGGAACTGTGGGAGTATGTGCACACCATACCAGAATCCAACCAAATCAGATCTGTTTATTTGACAAAATTATGAATATATGATGCTGTAAATTTATGATTCACGGAAGATATACCATGCTAATGATTCACGGGATATATACCATGCTAATTAGAGTCATAGCCCAAAAGACGTATATAAAAGATATCAATTAGAACATGCTGTCACTGTGGATGTTTGTTTCTTTTGGCTTCTTTTGTAATTATATTCCAACCTCTTCTTTATGTTAATTTGAAATAAAAGCTAATGAATCAACATTGAGATCATTACCAGTCATCATGAATTATTGCAAGAATATATTCATAAATGATCCTGTAGAAATAGTAGCTTATACTATTGTATATAGTGTACTACGTGTCTAAGTGTGCTAGAGTTGTACTCTGTTACTACATTGTACTATACACTGTAGTGACTGTACTGTAGCTTATGCTCCTCTAATATAAATAAGACTATCTCTTTCACTTTACAGATCCAAAAACTTCATAATAAAACCAAAAAATTTCAGGTTATAAGGCTATTCTGATTTACTAGATGCCCTTATTTGCCCACTGTTCGCATCATTCTCTTGCCCTTACCTTTCCTAGTTCTTGTCACAATTAATTGTGAATTTCTAATGGCAGTTTTCCTTTGATCCTTTAAATTCATTTTATTAATGGTTTTATTGTTCACCCCTCCACATGCTTGTTGTATTTAACAACAGCTGGTTTAAGGCTTGGCTGTAGTAAATCCTTTTTTATTGATGGCTAAATTGAGAGGGAGTTTTACTTCTTAGACAATGTTTATTAGGTTGTAACTAAACTCTCCAAGTCTTCTGAAATCCATCCTATGTGATCTGCATCTAAGTTCTAATAATTTTCACAAGGTGATGTGTATGAAATCTAGATGTCTTATTAAATCTTCCATTTGACAGATTGTAACTCTTGAAGATGCTGTTGAGGAAATTGTTGGTGAAATCTTTGATGAAAATGACTCAAAGGTAAAGATCAATGTAAATGCTTTTGCTTTGTCTTTAATTGAAAATGGGGGTGGAAATTTTTTTGACATGGACCAACTATCACAAAAGCTTAAGCTGTTAGGTAGAGGCTCATGAATGGTTTTATATCTAACACGCAAGCATGGACAATGCATAGTCTCACCCTACCTTGTGTTAAATTCAACTTTATTTAGAATAACAGGGCCGGCAATCCAATGATCAAACTCTTGACCATTTGATCATAGAGACTTTGATACCATGTTGAGTTTAGAGAGAAATGAGAGGCATAAGGTTATGTAAAATCGTGTGTTTTAATACACACAGGGAGTTGATTATATTTATTATTCTCATAATAAAATAGTAGCTATAATCAAGGAGGCCTAATTACAGAAACTAAACCAAAGAGATTGATTACTAACTGCATACATTGAACCTGGACATATTCTAACTTAATCCTAGTTATATACATGTTTGTAACAGATTCTTTCAAATTTATTTGTAAATAACTGAAGCATATATTGAATTCCTTTTTACTCTACTCTTTATTTGTCTTATAACAGTTTAGATGTTGACAACTCTACTGTGTTCAGTGGCTACTAGTGTGTTAAGCCTCATAGGATTACTACCTTGAGGATAATATGAGTAAGGGGCAGAAGAGTGATTTGGGGTTGTAACAACCTTGCCTTCATGGCAAGGTGTGTGGGAAGCAAGGGGGAAGCAGTTAGGAGCAAGGATAAAAAGGTGGGAAGGATTTGGGAGGAAGGCATCCAGAAATTGAGTGAGGTTTTGGAGGCATTTGGTAGGGAAGAGCAGACCCTTGAAGTTCTGCAGGAGTATTATTTTTTGTTCTATTTTGTAATTACAGAGGTCTACCTCTGCTTGTTAGGAGCTAGCCTCCATATTTTCCCTATCAGTAAACTAGGTTCCTAACATAGTGCTTTGCTGAAAGTTCACCTTGTCTTTTAGGCTCTCTATTTGCATTGATGACTTCCAACTTTAATCAGGGAGTTCTGGCTTCAGATTGATATAATTCAAAACAGTTAAAATGGTTTAAGTTTTTTAGAGTGCTACGACACAAGGTGAAGTTTATGGTGTAGCAATATGTCATGATACTGTGTGGTTTAGAATTCCAAGCTGTTAAGTGACAGGATGGCAGAGGTCAGAGTATTGAGATGGATCGGTCTTAATTTGAGGAAGTATAGGCTTATGATGTTATTTCTGAACTAGGGGTGGTCTTGTTTGATAAAATATTAAAAATGAGGTATGATTGTTTTGAATGCCTTAGCCATGTTCATTGTTCAAATACAAACTCTTCAAAGCAGAAGAGTGTAATGATTTGAGTGTGAAATTGAAGTAAATGAGAAGGGAACAAGTAATGATGTGTAAAAGTGATAAGGATGCTTGTAATTGCAATTTGCAAGAGGGGGACTGGAAGATAGGATTCATTCTAGATAGCAAAAGAGAAATTAGTATACAACTTCAGCTAGGTTTGACTCAGGTCACTCAGGTCACTTTGTTCTACCCAAAAGCTCTGGGTATCTTAACCTTTCTGATGAGCAAAGATGCAGCAAAAGCATACTCTTTGGAAGTTGTAAGTAGGCACTCTGGATTTGATAGTTTAGAATTTTTTTTTTTTGGTAATTTAGTTTAGAATTACTTTATTTAGTATACTATTATACATGTTAGGATGCCTTCAGTAGCTATAATGATGGACATCTTCATTCAATTTTTGCTCAGCTGGAAAAATAAAAGTTATACTTTTTATATTCAGTTATTCCTATAAATTTAATAACAGATACCAGTACAAAATCAGACACAAATTCGTAATCTCTTACCTTTTTAAGTCATTTTCTCTAATAGTGGTAGGACATGATTGCACTTTGGATTTAGCTATTAGTGGCTAGTTATGCATTTCTGAATATAAAATTATTCTATGTTAAGATTACTGTAGTTGCTTTTGATTGTTGATGACTACAACTATTTTCCGCTATACTAATTTACGTATTGATTTTGCATTAAGGAACTTTCTTTACATTCTTTCATGGTGATTCTACAGGAGGAGATAGAGAAGAAAACTGGCTACATAGTAATGCGAGCTGATGGTGTATTTGACGTGGATGCAAACACATCTATTGATCAGCTATCTGAAGATTTGAACATCAAGATGCCAGAGGTTCACTATTCAATACATGCAACTTACATATTGGTCTTCTGAATAAAGTGGCACTACTTGTAATCATGGTTCTAATAACCTTGTATTGGTTGCCTGGAGTTAGTGTAATTTTCTGTGTTGCAACACCCAGTCAGGTTTTCCTTTTTAAAAAGAAAAGAAAAAAACATCAGGATCAGGATTTGTTATTATTTGTAAAACCAATAAATTAAGTAGTTTCTGAATTCACCCTTCAGAACCATTGTAGCATTGCACTTTATTATTACTATAAATTATAGATATCCAATTTTATAATGTAGCAAACCATATTTTTTGGGTCTTGTAGAGCCTAGCATCTTTGCATCTTAAATAGACACCTGCTCCATTGGATTTTAAGCAGCTTAGGTTAATACATTCCTTATTGATAGCTTGTTATTTCTGCACAAGTTGTGGACTAAACTGGGAAAATGTGTTAATGTGCTATATTTTGAAGCGATTTATGCTGTTAACAATAACTGGAATTCCTGAATTCTGGGGTTGAGACAATTATCTTGTATTGAAATTAACTTTGATTACTACTCATATTGCTAAGTCTGTTTTAGAATTTCAGGCCTCTTAATACTTAGGTCACTTCTACTATTACAGGGTCACCAATATGAGACAGTATCAGGCTTTGTATGTGAAGAATTTGGATACATCCCAAGGACAGGTGAGTGCATCAAAGTGGTTCTTGAAAGGGAAGATGAAGATGCGAACGATGAGTCCAATGCTGACCACCAGGATGAGAAGGAGAAGCACCAGATTTTCAAACTTGAGGTAATCAATTTTTTGCTATCTGGAAATAACAGTTATGGTAGTCAGATTGATTTTAGCTTATATCTTTCCAAAGTTGAGAGAATAAAATGGAGAGCTTAATTAATATCGGGAGGTAAGCGTAATGATAGTGTAATATAATGACTACAGACTACAGTATACACGCATATACCTTCTTAAGAATGTGATTAACTCTACTAATACTCAAGCTACACTAAAGATGTCCAACATTTGCAGCAAGCTGCAGATGTGATTTTCCTCAAGAAGCTTGTTCAACAAATTTGTGTGTTGATTTTTGTTTTTTGAACAACATACGATTGCAATAATCCTATATTGAAGGTCCATGAGGACAACAGATGGTCCGCTTTTGACATGCATTTTTCTCGTGGGATATTTTAGTAGTGTTTGATATGGGGACGAGTAACCTGATTAGCACACAATAACACTATAGGTGATCACACATTAAGTCCATGTCACAAAGGAGTTGTCAGTTGATAAACAATGTTTCTTTTCTAATTAAGGTCATCTTAGAATTTGTATTTAGTAGATTAAGGAGCTGGTTAAGAGTTGCCTCACTACAGTTATTGGAGAAGCAATGTCACCTAGCCACTAGGAGTGGGCTAGTGGTGGGCGGGGGGGAGGGGCGGTTTGGTTAGTTTGTAGGAAGTGTAGGCTCAAACCTCCATGCCACCATTGTACCAAAACTATCCAAAAATTTTGCACCTCGTAGTTTCCACTATGTTGTTACGTGATTGAAATTATACTTTGCATTGTTTATAATTAATGTGGATTCTGGATCAACAATTCAAATTTTAAGATATTAAGTTAAAAATTCTAAAATTAGAATCTTACAAATTTTATATTGCTATATCTTGTTCACTTTTTCTGTTTGACTGGCAAGAGTCCTTGCAATTTTTTAACATGTGTAAGCCTTATTGTCATAAGGTTTCAAATCAACTGTATTTTTCCCAATCTGTCTGAAATTAATAAGCCGAATCTAGAGTTTCTCCTATTTTATTTCTTTTCCATTTTGTCTTCAGAGTGGAATATATGCAAGTCTGTTGTCTTTGGTGCAGATACTAGCAGGAAATGCCAGAAAGGTGAGTGCTGTTCGGTTTGAAAGGATAAATAGTGATGATGAAATGTTGGAGACAGAAGAAATAACTCGCTTGGTCCCTAAAATCATGAAAAGAAAATGGAGCAGTGATGAGGACTCAGATGGTGCAGAATATGATGGAGATGCATTTGCAAAGAGGCCCCAAGATGACATTTCTAATGAATATGTAGATGATTGGGAAAATTCTGACAGACAATAGGCTCTTTCTTTCGTCATCTTTCTTTGTCTTTTTCTTCTTTTCTTTCTCTATCTATTTGGCATGCTTTTGTGCCATTTTTGCAACACCATAAAAGATGGGAAGGTTGATATGTAGAAAATGAGAATCAATGGTGTATAAACATGTAGAACCTTTCAGTGATAAAGAGAGGCGTCTAAATTTGGACGACCACTACAATTGCATGGTGGTTGGCTATATTTGCGGTTTGGAAGTTTTTCAAACTAAATATGATCTTCTTCCTTCCATTCTAGCGTAGTTAGAGTAGTGAGGATCTCCTGGAGGTGCCCTTAGTTGAGGGTTAAGTGAGGCTGGATGAACATAGGGAGTTGTAATAGAAGTGGCTTATGTGCATAGTCCAAGCAATTGTTCATGTTTTGGCAGTGTAAGCGAAGAGGCATAACTAATATTATGCTGAAAATTTAGAATGAAAAATATTTTACAATTACTTTGTACAATACTAATTTGGGATGGTTGAAATCGGTGTAATTTATTTATATTTCTTCCTCATAAATTTTGGCCAAGTGAGTTAAAGATAAATTTTCATCCTCTATCAATCAATTATGAGTGAACATTAAACCTTCAAACATTATTCAATCTGTTTCATTTTTACTCGCTTTTTATCTTTCACTCTTCCATTTATAACCGACACAAACAAGTGTGTGTCGAGTGTTTTCGAGGTTGTAGAGTTTCATAAATAGTTTTTGTTCATGTTTCACTTAAAAGCAAAACCGTCTTTCAGCGGCATTTATATATATTATTATAAATAAAAAAAAGAGGATGTTTTTGGTCATATTATTTTATTAAAATTTTAATATAATAGCAAATTAGTGATTAGTGAAGATTGGTAATAATGAAAAGGAAGTGCTTTAACTCAAGTGCCCCTAAGTCTATTTGATGATTATATAATCTCAAGATTGAATTTTAGTGACACAGTTTTATCTTCATTTTAGCCTATCATTCCCTTCCCTGCATCAGGTCTTTTATAACAATAAAATAAAAATTGAAATGCCATTCATGATTTATTTCTTGACAAATTTTGTTTGTAGTTCTCTTTTAGTCTTAATTTACCACTTCTATCATAAATCTATAGCTTTAAAAACTTTTGCTTGTAAATAGATATATAAATAATATTGTTTTGCAATAGTTCAATGCAATGTTGCAAAAGAAAAAGTGAAATGTGTATCTTCTATAAAATATTTTTATCAAAATGATTCTGTCAGTTTTGAAAAGTAATTATTCTACGAATGCAAGTGTATAAAATAAGCGATGTATTTTATCAAAAAATAAAGAACCTAAGCGATGTATATAATATAAAAGGAGGTAAAAAGAGAAGAATCAAGAACACAACTCAGAAATACAAAATACAATGTTGCATTGAGCCTCGTACCTTGGTTTTATGAAGCATGAAGGCACGCCGAGTGCCATGTGAAGAATGAGCATGAGAAGAGAAATGCAGGGTGGAAGTGGGCTATGCACATTTGAAGTATGAGAAGAAAATAAGTGTACTGATATAATTGTTTGCAACAAAACATTGTATTAATGAATGAAAACAATTTTATCGAGATAAGCCAATAGCATGAGTGCATGCATCTGAGGCATTGAGTTGCGGGAAGAAGAATCAAGGCTGAGGGACGCCACAAATGATGGTAACAGAGCAGGGCATGTATGATGATGCTGTGGCCAGTTATGAGAAGCTGCTGAAGAAGAGCTTGCATGTGCTTGAAAATATAGATTATGATCATGTTAACGACGAAGGTTTGTGGGGCTCGCAGTAGCGGCATGCTAGATATAGTAGGAATTGAGATTGCTGAATCGTCATTTAATAATTTCGTAGCAGAGCTCACTTCCATGGTGTGTTAGAAAAAGTGGCCACTTGCTCAATTTTTTGTTCAGTCCGATTATGCATTGGTCGCATGGTTTGAAGAATACAAAGATACTAAATGGATGAGGATGAAAATAAGAGTATATGTTATTTTAAAATAGATTTAATTTTTATCCATTATCTATGTAATTAAACTTTTAAAATCTACCATATGTTTAATACTATCAAATATACGTGTTAGATCTAGCTTTACTACTATACTAAAAGCTATAATTTGCAATCAATAAATGTGACCTTAGATTTAATATCACTTGTTTAATTGAGTGTTTATTAGTAAGTCAAAAATTATAGTTATTAATCATAACACAACTTTTTTTTTATTTAAGTCTATCATAAAGTGTCACAGTTTGATCTCATTTAAACTTTACTAAAGTAGGATGTTGACCCCAATCAACACAACGCATGGTTCATGAGAGGATTACATGATTGCTGCCCATTTATAGATGATATACCACCATTTTTGTAAGTAAGCTACCCTGAAAGTTTAAGAAAATTGCTAAAAGCTAATGTGAATAAATAAATAAATACATAAAATTTTGGGAAATAAGCAGACTCAATGAGGAATCTTAATTAGTATCCAGTTTCTAGTTTTATTTACTGATATGTTGTGATACTGATGTACTATTACAGTAATACTTTTTTCTTATAAAGGAAAAGTAGTAAAAGATGAAAGGGGCATCATCAAAACACCAAGAAATGCACGAGTAATCTCAAAAATCAACTCTTCAAACTTGATCCAAAGAACTTTTTGAGCACCTCATATAATGAGTAATCATACCTTCACATACAATATCCCTCACATAAAATATCCTCTCCTATTCTCTCTCTCCCTTTTCAACATTAAAAAACTTAAATAGAAATATGTGAGATATGTGAGAGATATTGTATGTGTATGTGCCATTTCTCCTATATCAAATACTCTGTCACTACAAGCTCAAAAGATTTAGTAGCTTTCCATTCTGTCTACGGCTTCCAATACCATAATAATACATAATAGGCTTGTTAACGGCTTTCTACTCCTTCCGCCAATTAAATTCGATAGCTTTAGCCGTACTAGTTGAAAAAATAAAGATATAATATGATCTTTCCTTCCATTTTTTCCTCGACCACAATATGATAAAAAAATGCTGTCAAGCCTCTATATCGCCAATGATGTTCGAGCTATGAAAAACAGCATATGCGCTCAGGCTTTAAAAAACAATGGCATATCCACAAAGAATAACCAACAAAACAACAACAGCCTTTTACCACTTATATAATTAATTTCTTTAGGCATTTTGAGTAGATGTAGGGAAGCAGGATAAAAACCGAAGGAATAAATCATATCCCAACAACTAGAAACTGAAGATATTAAAGGAGTGTGTGATATGACTAGGCTTAAGTCCATTTTGTTAGAAATATGCAAGTGTGAGTAGGATGTGGGTAAAGAGTTTCACATTAATAAATAATTGAAAAAATGATGTATATATAAGTGTAAAGACTCATAATTTAATGTCTTAAGATTTTTGATTGAGATGTGATGTCAAGCCTACTAATGTGATTCATCGCTAAATTTATTGAAATAGATTTCTCTAGCGTTTTGAACTCCTCCTATCTCAACACATTCTCCTTTGTTGAGCTCCAACTTTTAAATATCACCTTGAAAACAAATTAAACAAACATGCGCCTTAATTATGGCATGTACAGAATTTCTACTAATCAACCATGGTACAAACAGTGGATATATATTTTATATAATCATTAAGAACATTGTTAACAAATCACCCTTCTAATCTATAACGAGATGGCGATCTAAATTTTACAGTCTAAGTTCTCAAACTATACGAATTGGAAGTTGGAATCATAAACATTAACATGGTAGGATTCAAGCTAGCTGTGGTTGTTATTGGAATTGAGATATTGCTCTTTCTCTTTAGCATGTCAACCCTCTTCCACCTCGGCCACACTAACTAGGCTAGCGTAATTGAGATTCTTCCTCAAACATTTTGTCACCTCGGCTGCATCAACTCCTTCTCCTATAATCACTACTTGATCTCTGTCTTTCCTTTGAAAAGTAACCGACGTAACACCTATATTTACAAACAAATCCACAAATAATTAAGTAGTGTGCAGAAAAAATAATATATATAATCACAACTGCATCGAGGAAAAGAAAGCACATAGCAAATGTATGTCATTCTTTTTAAGTTGACAGTGAAATAAAAATGAATGTCAAATTAACATGTAGGTACGTATGATCAGCACCTTCTGCCACGGCGGCTATGGTCATGACCTTTTTCCTGCATTTCGCACATTTGAGTGGCACCTCAATCACGATCTTTTGCTGCACCATTTATAAGTAAACATCTCATAATTAACCATTTGCATATGCATATATATATATATATATATATATATATATATATATATATATATATATATCCAGAATTAGGTTGAAATATATTCATCACAAGAGAAAATTGTTGTGGTTTTGTAGGAAAGTTAAGCGGAAGCTTTCTTGAGAAAGAAAAAAAGAAACTGAAATTCAATGAAGCAAATTGCTTACCTTCATAATCTCCTCCAATGAACCAACTTAAGCCAAAAGATTCTACTTAATTAAAGAGAAGAATGAATCATCGCATATATATAAGAATATATGTATGTCTTGTAGTTTAAGTCCACATAACTTGCAATGCAAACGCGTGCGCTTAATTTTACTAATGATTTAATTAGAAAAACTAAGTTGGCGATCCACTTTTTATGGGTTCAACGCACTTGCCATATTGTATTGTCAAACTAAATAAGTCAGCTGCTTATGTTAAAAGTCAAGACTATTGAATCAACTCTCTATCACGTGTACGAAAGTCATTATCATAATGTTATACACTATTTGGAATTCAATTTTAATTTTTTTAATAAATTCTAGTTTAAATGAGACATGTCATTGAATTCATATATCTGTGCTATCATTCTAAAAACGTAAAAGTGCTACAGAAATTTCCAAATGAAAATGCCTTGTACCAAAATAAAAGATTTCATATGAGATTAGGCAAATTAAACTTTTAAGTTTTAATATTACTACACCAATAAACAATTTAAAAACAGAAAATTTGTCAATTCTAATTGAGAAAATTACAATTTTTTTTACTTGATAAAAAAATTATTTTAATTGAATAAACTACATTTATAAAATAATTATAGGTTTCATGACTAAATAATCATACTTTTTTTTAACAAAATATAACCACACACTGCATTAAGGTGAAGTGAAATACCAATTCTCAAAAGGCAATGGACGGTCTACATACCAATTTAAGAAAAGGAACGGTCCAGATTTAAAGCACTGTGTATCTTAAATGCATGATGGTATTATTGCTGATGTCATCTTAATTATCATTCGATGATATCATTACCAAGACTTCCTCGTATCGTACCATGTTGTGACACTCTGACAGGCACAGCCACGCCTATGTAGCCCTCCTAGCTTGTCTCTTGATAAAAGTCAAATTAATTATTTAAACCCATTATACTTTCAATCAGAGACTCGAATTGGTAGTGGAACTGGCCAGAATGCCGATTATTGAATCAACAGTGTGATTGAATTAACAGTGTGATTGACGGTTAAATGGTTAGATTAAAAAATTCAGCTATATAAGCATGTCATATGAAAAAATTATTTCATACATTTAAAAATATAAATTTAATATTTTATAACTTAATATAAATTTAAATTTTTATATTATCAATTTACCTAATAATATATAATTAAACTAATATAAATGATAAATTACTTAAGAGTTTGTACAAATTTAATATTTTAAAGTTACATATTAAACAAAAGGCTTTTAATAAGTTGTAAAGCGGTTGTGAACTAAAGAGAAAAAATAATAATAATGCTTTATTTAATCTTTTCCCCCAATAAAAAAAATTGACTTGATTAACTTGGCTGAATCAATTGGATTGACTGAATTTTTTCAAATTTAATTGGGTTAGTCAAAAAACTCATAAAAGGCTTAAATCGGACTAGTCAACAAGTTAGAATCACTAATTTTCTGATCCAACCGGTAGGACCGGTCCTGTCCATACATCTATGATTTCAATAATAAGATATTTTTCAAAAGAAAACTATATATTATATGGGAAAGATAGTCAGTTCAATCAAAATAAAATATTACAAAAGAGAGCCTATATTTAAGATTTTAAAAAAAGAGTTTATACGTGTGGCTAATATATTTATTTAAGAAAAAAACTTCATAACAGATGCACCTATTATATTATAACCACGAAAAAAGGAAAGATAACCGAAACACCGTTTTAGTTGGCAGACCAATTGCTAATGCAGAGTATATTGTTAACTTAAGCCTAAAATCAAATATTAAAAAAAAAAGTCATGAGTGATTAAAAAAGTTTTTCCGAGTGTAATTGAAATGTTGAGTTTGTGAGGAATAGAGAAAAGTTTGTAGTTTGATTTTATTAGTGAATGCTTTGTGATGTGGATTCCAATAATTTGCTAAACCACATTAAATTCCTTTGGTATGTTGCTAAACCAACATTAATTTGGTCATGCATTATATCATAGTTGTACTGAATCGACTGGCTGGATCGATTAGAAAATCCACAAATTGGTCCCTTAGTTAGTCTAATCAAAGTTTGGGATTGTTTTTCACATTAGTCCAGTAAAAATTCGCTTGATCCGATCTGATTTAGTTTTCATTACAAAAAATAATTTATTTGATAAGAAATATACTTTAGTGCATCTTATTAAGATTGTGTTGGTATTTGTTTAAAATTATGTGAATTTTTTTTTGTGCTATTAGTTGGATAAAAATAGGCTTGTTTGTTGTTTGTTAGTTAAAAAAATTTATTCTGTTGTATTAAATTGTAATATTAAATTATGTACTATTTAAATATTGAATCATAATTGTATTCTATTAAAAATATAAACTATTTTTTCATATAACATATTTTTTCTTCTTTGTCAGAGCTTTTAAGTTCGACTACTAGATTACTATTTTGATTGTTGATCTGACCTCATTTTTTAATCGAGTCGACTACCAATTCGAGTTATATACTATTTATTATATAATTAATCGTCACAACGTTCATTAAAAAAATTGATATTCTATTATAAATAAGAATAGTCAATAGTTTAGCTTAATACATTTATAATTTTTATTAATTATTTTTAATCATGATAATATAAATTGGTTTTATTTAAATTATAACTTTATATTTAAATTTTAACTTAAATAATAAATTATTTCATTGAAATTAGTTTAAAAATTATGATTAAAAATAATTTATGAAAACTAAATAATAAATTAATAGTTTTAATAATATTATATTAATTACTAATCATTATTTAAAAAATATAGAACTGTATCCTTAATGATGAATTAACATTTAAATACTGTTGCTATGTATCGATGGTGTTGACTTTTAAAACATATATTTTATTTGTTCACACTATATTGGGAGAAAATTTAAAAAATAAAAGCAAAGAGGCAAAAAAAAAAAAATTAACAAGGAGGCAAAGCTAACCTGGCAGAGCTGTTAGTCTTCTGACGCCTCTTCAAGATATATTGCTTGCAAGTGCCGTTACTGCTTACATGCTCCCTGTTTATTTTTATTTTTATTTTTTTTGGTCAGAATGCTCCTTGTTAATTTACTGTTTAGAATAACTTAATTTCATTCTAAACAGGGAGAAATATTTTCAACTTTCATTCTAAACAGGGAGAGATGTTAACCAGCATTTTGATGCACTGAAATTCACTTTTTTATACTTCTTTTATTTATAGAATAGAAAATAAACAAATTAATTTTTAAAATAACTAACCACTAAACACAATTTAATAATTTTTTGGATAAAGTACATATTTTGGATAGACAAAAATATGAAGCGAATGTTTCAATTAACTCATAAGAATCTGAAATCAGATTTCACTTTTAAGGAGAAAAGGATTTTAAAATGGAAAAAGGAATATTTTTTTATTAACCATCATAATTAGTTTTTTGGATCGAGTAACGTCCCACGATATCTTCACGGTTACAAGTTAAGTCCTTTAGACATCTTATGGAACTAATTCACGATTACAACATAAAACACACAGATTTTTATAGTATCTCAACCAAAACGACTCCCACTGAGAAAAAAAAAATTCTCTTATATAATTTATAGTTTATACACAGCTCATTTATGCAAGCAAATGTGGCACACCCAATCAGGTGGTTTAACATTTTCTATCATATTAATCGGTGGTTTTACATGTACATTAGTGCGTATTAATTTTTTCCTACAGAATAAAGGAGAATAACATGTACATCAGGCTAATTCAACCCTGTTTTTCATTAGTTGAGTTAATTAATTTTTCAGTTTTTAATCTGAATAAATTTAAATTAAAAGATTTAAGTTATATTATTGTACCCAAAAAAAAAGTTCAGATTAAATCTCACCTCAAATTTTAACACAGTTCATGTACACTCTGACTATTATAGAGTTGAAACCTTAAACGCTTGTGTGAACACCGTAATTTGTTTGGGTCACGTAATATTTTTTAAATTTCAAAAATTAATTAGCCAATTAATTTCATAATATATACAAAATAATTATAAAAGAAGAAGAAAAAGAAGAAGAGAGGGTTTTAAACCCTTTGATCCATTGGGCTCCAAATTAATCCAAGCCCGATGTCAACGCCAAAGGCTACCACCCCTCAAAGCCTCACACCCCGGCCCACTGACCTCTTCTCCTCCAACAAGTTGAACACCTAGAGCCTGCATCGTCCCTTACTCCACTCAAGACTCCTTTGCACACGTTACCTATTTATTTGATTTTGGAGAGGAGATGGGGCGACGATGACAAAAGTAAGTGAGAAGTGGTCAACAAATTAAAGGAGAAGAGGCCATTAGCCACCTCCTACACCTTCGGCCTAATAATACCTCCTACACTTTCGACCTAATAATCATTTGAAATGAATAAAGGATGAGAAAATAGAGGTTGCAACAACTTGGACTAGTGTAGTGTGGCGAGGCCTACCATAAATGATCCTAATTCCTACAACCCATTGCTAGAATTGGGTTTGAACATGTTGACTAAAAGGAGTACCCCATTAATTATGCAACCCAAAAGTGGTCCTGAAAAATGAAAATTTACACCAAGAATATCAAACTAAGAAAAGAAATTTACAGAAATCAAATACAATAAAATGAATGTAATTCAAATATTATAGGGGCAGTATTATCTATTATGACTCCTTTTGTTTTTGTTCTTTTGTCAGTCTTGGGCTTAACTTGTTAAGATTTGCTCAAACAGCCTGTAATCCAAAGAGCAGAGAAACAAAGTAGTTAAGACTCAATAGACCATTTGTGTTGGGAGACTTCTACTATTGCAATTGAATTCTAACCCAATTAGCTGCTCCATTTGCGGATCTTGGAATTTGTTCCAGAAAATTGGTTGCAACTGAGCTGTAAGCTTATTGACAGTATATAGGTAATGACAAAAGATGAAATGAAAGAGTCCCTCTCCCTTTTTTTGGTATGCATTTTCTTTCTTTCCTCTTTAGGATGACATACTTGCTCGCATTTATGACACAACAAACAATCAGACCAATTTCCCGGTGCTACTGAATAGTGAAAAATATGATAATGACAGAGCTGGAAAATACTCTGTCAAAAGGCAAAGTACACTGCAAGAAAATATTCTTGTGAACTTTTCTCAGGAAAGAAAAACAGGCAAATAAATGAAAATCCTTACAAGCCTACATACTTTGTTCAGGATCAAAATTAAGGGAGTGTTTATTCATTTTAGTCCAAAAATATTTACAAGAAAGACACGAACATGCACATCACTGACAACACATGTTTTGGACTCCTTTTCATAGATTTCAGTCGAGTAGGTAAGTAGGCTGGGTAGCTTCTCTCTTCTAGTGAAGGGGTGTGTTAGAAACAATGGCGTAGGGAAGGGTTGTGTTGGACGTAATGGAACCCTTGATATGTGCCGTTTCATCATGTTTCTTATATTGTTCACAACCCCCTTGTGGCTTATATCATTCCCCATGCTTTCATTATCCTTTGCCTTACATACGCACCCCATAAATCATTCAATTTTAACATATATAGATATTAGCTTTGGTTATTTCTTCATATAAAACAAGTTCAAATACTTGTTAATTATGCACATTTAATTTATTTCACTTTATCCATGAACTACACAATTATCTAAAACAAAATTAGTTTTTCTTTTTTCTTTTTAAGAGTAAGACACTTGGACAAATGTTCTGTTAGCAGATAGCAAGGGACACCTGGGACAGGCTTTGTTCGTTACTGTCTCTTTCTAGTTCATTTTCTTTCCATTGCATTGGCAATTGACAAATGCGCGCTATTTTTTTTTTGTCCGACAATAAATAATTGCTTTTATAAATCTTGTAAATCTCTTAGATCGATTATAGATGGTCTGTTTTCATAAAATATACTCTAGTTGTCTCAGACACCTTGTAATTACATTGAAAACAAGATTAAATAAATATGATTAAGAGATTTGACTTAAGCATTGAATTTTTTTTTAAAAAAAAAAATACCAGCCACAACTACGAAAATTCTGACATTAAAAAAAATGAAGTGAAACTAACGTAAAGAAATTAAACTTACATGTAAATATCAGCAGTCTTTAAATGGTTGGACTAAAAAAATGTAATTTTTTGTCCATGAAACACTTTATAGGTCAAAGATTCCTACATAATCACCCAAGTTCGTCGAGTCTGCAACTTCGTGTTTCTTCCGATCCATGGAAAAATTCAATTCAAAAATTTGGTTGGGTATTCTGAGTTCATCTCTAGTTGGAGTCATTTAGTTTTCCAAAAAGCTCATTCCAAATATATCGAGAATAAATTTAATTTGTAAGTATAGCTTCAGCGCTGAACTCAAGTGTTTTTGCACCAAAAAGTGATTTAGCGTCTTTGATTTGTGGGGGCTAAAAGAGAAAAGGGAACGAAATTTCACAAGACGAAGAACATAGAATGCACTCAGCAAAACATCTTTTAATAAAAATTTATATCTCAATTATACCCTAATTGTTTGCTAAAAATTATAGAGAAACCCATTTACATTATAAAAATAAGTAAACAAATTATAGATGTGAATAATTTCAGCATTTAGTGTAAAGTGCATACAATTTTCAAACAGTTTAATTTAATTGGTTAAATTAATAAAATATTCAAACATTAAAAATGTAGCTTTTAATTAACATCTTAAATTTAGTGATAAATTTCATTGCTAAGATTTTTATTATTATCATACACACCCAACCTTTCCACTATAGTAACAGAAAAATATAAGCTTCTTCTAATGGAAATTAAACCCAGATTCTATCATCAAGAGAACTCCTGAAATGCATACCACGTCCCGTTATATTTATGTATAAATGCATTGAAAAGGACATCTACCTCAAGCAAAATAAAATTAAATAGACAACTCAATCATTATAATAAATCATTATTTACTTGAACACACACATTTAAATTACTTAATCATGCATTATTGTGTGAGGCAGGTACAAGTACAACAAAGGTAGGTGCCGTCAACGGATTAATTATAATATTTTATGTCAATTTAATTGATCTTCCATTACCTAAAAAAGGAGCTAAATAGGATTGAGAGAAACAAACATGCTGTGCTGCCATCATAAACATTTATAAATAATAAATTAATAATGTATATAATAAGATACATAAGAGATGCACCCCAGGACAAGTTGAACGAATTTGTTTGGTATTTGATTGTGAGCATGTAATTAAATATTATAATAAGGAAAAGAACATATAAGTTGATTCATCTAAAATGACACTAATTAAGGGAGAAATTCTTATGTGAGTACTGCTTATTATAAGTATTCTATTCAATCATATAAAGTTACTCTTTAAAAATATATATATTTATAATATGACTTCCACAATTTTATACATATATAATCTTAAATGAAATACTTAAAAATTTCTCTTAAGAGTAATTGTTTTGTATGAAACTCAGTTGTCAAACTTTTGCATCTAGAGGCCGTTAATCTTTGCAAATTAGGTTTTGTTTTACATTTTTTAAAATTAATTAATCACTTTTTGTTGATTTTTTCCAAGTACATTTTCTATATGTCATTCACGTAAAGAGTGACAATTTTAGTTTCAAAGGAAACTTTGTCTACTACTGAAGAAACATAAAACAGTGTTTGTGCACAAACACAATAATAATGTTTGGTATCTTCACTCCAAGGAAGAAAATGACAGCACAAATAAAGAAACAAATAGGGGAAGTGTTATAATATCTTGATAAATTTAATATCTAAAATGAATTGTTAATTATTAATTAATTGTTAGTTGTTATAATAAATATTTTTAAAATTATTAAATATAAATAATAATCAATAAATGACTGATAACTTACTCTCAATATCAATATAAAAAAAAAAGTTACTGAAATAATGCCTAATAAATCTTCTTAATTAGAGACAAGCTTCTTCCATAGCTGTACTCCTAGCTAGTAAGCTTCTCAATCATTTCGGAAAATGCATCATTAATACTTAACAATAATAATAAATTCTCAACCTAAAACCAAAAGAAAAAGGTGGATGGATAACAACTATATATGTTTTAAAAAAAAAACTATATATATAAGTAAAATATTTTACTCCACCTATTTTAAATATATATATTCCTTGTAATGTGACTTCTCTTTTGTCCGATAATTAAGATTGTACTATTTAAAAGAAACACATTTTATGTCATCATGTACTTAGCAATTATCTTTGCTTAAAATTTCGAAAAAATGACCCTTAAATTGTGTTTGGTATATGAATTATTTTTTTATTTTTGAGAATCTTTACATGGGAATGTTGAATTCTCATGTTTGGTACAAATTTTGAAAAAACATTCCTATTTAAGAATGATTCTCGAGAATTATTTTTGCTTAATATTCCCACACTTTCATTCTCGTGGGGGGAGGTGGGTTTGCAACATTCCTATAACATGGGAATATTTTTATCATGTGAAATGTCAAAAATACCTACCCTTCTATCATCATGCCATCAACCAACCGTCTCCACGTCATTGTTGACGATCGCCATCTATCACCACCGACCACCGTCCGTGGCGGCCATTTACCAAAATCCGGCCACTCTCGTCGCCGCCGGCAATTTACCAAAATCCGGCCACTCTCGTCGCCGCCGGCAATTGATAGTGTCTGTGACTTCAACCACCGTGCTAGTCACTGAAATCCGGTCACCCTTGTCACCGTTAGCGATTGATAGTGACCTTGACCGTCGCGTCAGTCATTGGAATCTGACCACCTATGCCACCACCTGCAGTTGACGACTAGTCATTGGAATCTGGCTACCCTTATCGGACGATAGCCGGCGACTTCAGCCTGTCGCCAGCCACCGGAATCCAACCACCCGCCACAGTCGGTAATTGACAGTCATTGACTTAGACCATCATTGGTCCGCCAGCAGTTAGAGTCATTCCCATGAATGTTTTTTGTTAACAAAACATAGTAATAATCATTCATGGGAATACCATTCCTGGGAATATCATTTATGGGAATGATATTCCTAGGAATATTGATGAATCAATTTGAGACACTTATGTTAGCTTTGTATTAGGCATTATTAGATGTTTATTGTGCCCAATATTAGTACTTTAGATGAGTTTAATGTTGTTGGGCTTTATTGGGCTTTAATGCAAATATTGAATAATTTTCGGATTTTGATGCATTTTGACCTTTCTTCCTTGGTTAGGTCATAACTTGGGACTCGGTGATCCAATTGAGGTGATCTTGGTGTCTTTGGAAAGCTAAGACAATTCTCTACAAGTTTCATGAAGAACTCAAGAGCTGGATCGGAATGCTAAGGGTCCAAAATATCCCTGCAATGCAGAGTGGGTTTGCTGTCACGGAACCATCTGGGCAGTATGTACATATTGGACTATATAGTGGGTTATAGGCCTCCTCTTGGGCTGAAACTTGGTCACTTGAAAGATAAGACCCATATCTCCAACTTCAATGAAGACCATTTTGTCAATAGATGTCGTTTTAGGCATGCTTCAGAAGCTACAAGTTGGTCTGAATTTGGAAACACGTTCTTCCAACCTAACTTGAGGTAGGTGAAGTGTTTTTGGCATTTCTGGAGTTCTAAAAGTCCAAATGACATGATTCAAATTGGAGATTTTCAAGGAGACAACTGGCTACAACTTTGATGAAGACATCCAAGCCAAAATGCACCGTCTAGGTGATGAATTTGAAGCCAGAAGTCGGATAAGAGTTGTTGACTAAAGCCACCAACCATACACCAACCCACCTACCATGCACCAACCCACCAACCATGCATCAAGCTTCCATTTTTGACAAATTTCAGATTCTTATAGCTTGTATTCAGATTATGTACATGTACAAATTGGCTTCTAGGATTAGTATAAATAGACCCAACCTCTTTGTATTAGAGCATTCAATTTGGAAGTAAGTTTCAAGAAAGTTTGAGTATTTGTTAGTTTTCTTTCTCTTCTTCTCCCTTCTCTTTAGAATTTCATTTTTGTTCTTTATTTTCTGAGTTCTTCCTTCCCATCCATGGAAGGCTAGGCTCTCATAATCAATCCAAGGGATTAGCCATCTTGATGTTTAATTTGGAGATCTTGTTTTGCTTGTTCATATTGCTTAATTGTTATTCAAGTTTCTCTTCTTCCTCTTTTGATTTCTATCTAGATTGAATTGCTTAATTTGATTTAGATGTTAATGTGATAATAGCTTTATTGTCATGTATTCAAAGAGGATCACAAAGAATAAACAATTTATTAAAGCTTTTTGATGGATTGTTTAGCTTGGTTAAATTCTGGATCTTAAATTAATCTATGTATGGATGGTGCTTACTTTATCTAACCTTGGTTAATTAAATCCTAGATGCTTATCTAGTAGAGGATTCTTGGATTATGTTGAGGCTTCTTGATGTGATCTAAGGCCAAGAACACGGTTAGCAATTAAGTGAATTCCTTGTGATCAATGATGAGTTAAACTCAAGATCGGTAAATTTCCTTGGATTGGTTGTTTCTTTAGATTTGTTTTCAACTTTGAATCTCCTACTTTTATTAATCTTGTTAATCAACAACACACCCCCCTTTTCTAATTATCTTGATCTGATTAAATCTTTGTTCTTTTTGGATCCTTGAGAGACGATTCGGTTCATACTCTATACTACAAATTAGTTTGCGAACTGGTAATTTTTATTATTTGACGGGGTCTCGACAACCTCGTGTCAAATTTGGCGCCGTTGCCGGGGATCCAAAGGCAACTATTTGATCATTTCATCTAACTCTAACAATTGTGTTTGTTTTGTTTTTGAAGCATTTTCAAGTGGAATTCGGCTGAAATTGGGTAAAGGGCATTGTCACAGATTTTGGTTGAAGCATTATCTCTGATTAATCTGAATTTTGGTAGACTAATGAAAATCGTGATTTTGAGAAAGGCTCACTAATTTTAGTGAGGTCACCCTTATTTTTGCCAAATTCTATCGTTTAGACCACTTTTTCAATTTTTTAAGATTTTTTATTATTCTGTTAGATAGAATTTTTGTGTAGATTTCACTCTGTGGTAGTCCCATAATTTTTAAAAATCTGTAGATATGTTTTCTGTAATTATTTTGTGTGTATATTTAGACTTGTTTTTGTGATTTTGTGATTTTGTGTTTGATCTCTAATCTGATGGAGCATAAACTTCATGAGCTGGCTTATCTGGTGGAGCAATTGGCAGTGGAACAACATCAGTTACATGTGCAAAAACCTGCAGGATTTTGTAGTATATGTTGTAGTTCTTATCATCCCACATATGCTTGCACCACACTACAATATGATGGTTCTGTATTTCATGACCATTCTGTTGATGCAACAGGTGTATTTCTTGGTGAACCACAATACCTGACTTGGATATGATCCTTATTCTACCACATATAACCATGGTTTGAGGAGAACATCCCTGGTTCGGACCTTATGTTGAACCAAGCAGTCTATACCAGCAACCTATGCCCCAGCAAGCCCCAATAAGCATGGAATCTGAGCCTACACTAGAGGATTTGGTGAAACAATTTGCTCAGAACAACATCCAATTCCAGCAGAGAACAGAAGCTATAGTACAAAATGTGAAGACCCAAGTTGGTCAACTTACATCTTCATTGAGTCGAGTTGAGCAAGCAGAGATGCGAGAAACTGATTACGCAAAACATGAGATCATTGATGAGAAAAAACCAATTGATGATTTGTGTGATGAATTTGCTAGTTTTACGATTTTGATGATTAACATTTTGTTATCTTGGTTGTGATGGTGATATGTTGTGTAATGCATGTCTTTGAGATTCTTGCCTTTTTGAGACATGATGAATCTTTTATTGATTATGCAGCAATTCAATCTAAGTAGTGAAGCCAACAAAATTGGAGTTCATTGTGGTTAAAAAACTTCCTTGCTTGATGAGGAGGAGAGGTTGCTGCTTGATTTTAAGGAGAATCAAAAGCATGCACACTTGCGGACATTCCAAGCATTAGCCCTTCCATTTGCATGCATAAGATTTTACTTGAAGATGGAGCTAAACCCGGTAAAGCAACCCCCGAGGAGACTAAACTCTCTGATTCTGGATGTGGTGATCCATTATACTGGCTATGGTGTGGCTGCTGGAACGTTAATTCTTCTGCTATCCATAGGGAGTTTTCTTTCCACACTTTTATTTCATTTTTCTAGTTGTTGTTTTCTTTTTGTTTTTACTGTTTTGTTATTGTTTTTAATATTGTTTGTTTTTTTTATTTGGTATTTACAATTTACTATTTTCTGTTGTTGTTTCTGCTGTTTGTGTTGTATGTTTATGTTTCTATTTCTGTTTTGCTATACTGCTGAAGTTTGTCTTTTATTATTATTATTATTTTTTTTGTCTGCTGTTTTTATTTTCTGTTTTCTATATAAATCTTTGTTGAAAAAAAAAAAAAAAGCCACGTTTAAGGTGAATGGCCAGAAACTGAATCATTATTGGGGAGGACCCATCAATCGTGAAAAATCTTCAATCACGCTGGTTGAAGACGTTAAAAGTGGCGCTTCTTGGGCGGAACCCAAGTTTTCTAACTTTTTCATTTTCAAACTTTGACTTATTTGCATTCCAGGAATCAAGACAGGAAAATCGGTGCGAGCAAGAAAATCTATCGAGTTTGATTTTTCTGCCTTAATTTTGTTTGTTTTTCATTGACAGATGATTTTTCACCGGTTAAATGGCGGATAACGATACTCTGTGAAATTTTTTTTTCGGTCCTTTCAATTACCCACAAACACTGAAATCTGTATATAATTTTACTCAATTTTTTTCTCTCTTTTTTCTTTATTTTGAAATGGATAATCGACCTTTTAATCTCCATGAAGCAATTCCACTTCTCTCCCTCAAAATGCTTTAACTAACATTTATTGTGCAAGGTTTGAGAGATTAAGGATGCTTATGCACAAAGGCATCCTCACGGATATACGTGGTTAATCAAGCAAAGGTCCGACTCAAAGGTGAATTTTACGCGCTCTTGTTTCATATATGCCAGGGTTAGGCAAAAGTTTATATGCCAAGAAGAGAAGAGCAAAAAGGTTAGGTCTGCTTATAAATGTGCAAGATGGACTGTAACACAAAATGCAAATCAATTGGAATAGCGTCTATAAACCGAGATGATAAAATTAACTTCATAAAGGATGGCATGAGTAAGGAGTCTTTAGATAACATTCTATTGACTCTTGATACGCATCCTAGTGGAGATGTGCAGAGAGTACTTCTCGATTTATGGCCAATATTCCAAGATGAACATGAGCGATATAGTCTCGGGAATCGACTCAAAGACCTGTTTGCCAATTTTTAAGAAAATTGGATGGGAAGCCGACCATTGGCCCATAGAGAGCATTCAAGCCGTTACTGGACGTAAAACCAGAGGAATTTGTGAGCCACAATCACACCTCCTGTAAGTATTATTTTTATTTTTGTTTTTGTTTTTGTTTTTCTTCTTGTTTATTAAAAAAAAAAAAAAATTAAAAAAAAAATTCAAATCAAAAGTAGCCGTATTCTTTTGAAATATGCATTGCATATTTTCAAACTTCTTCGACATATAGATTAGTCTTTTATCCTTGTCATATAGCTATTATCATTGCTATGCTTATTTTCAAACTTACCTGACTCACGGTTCTACCCCTCCTTTATAGGTGCAATTATTACATTTGAGTTTTGATTCTTTAAATAATGCACTTTGCTCTCTTCAGATCATTGATAAGGTGAGAGTACAAAAAAAAAAAAAGAAAAAATGGAAGTCACTTGATTCGTCGGATCAAGAGTGTTTGTGTCTTTTGTGGATCTAATCACAGGAAAGATAAAGAGTTTGTAAATATTGCACACCATCTTGGTGAGTGCTAGTTTGAGAGAGAAAATCCATTTAGTTTACGGAGGAGGTTGTCTTGGGTTAATGGGTTGTGTAGCAACCTTTGCACATTTAGGAGGAGTGGCAAAGTCCTTGGTGTCATTCCAGTCCTTTATCTACCAGAAGCCCATTGGAAAAACATTAGGGGATGAAGTAATGGTATTTTGCATGCACCAACGCATGAACTTTATGATAGCAAATGCTGATGCCTTTATTGCCCTACGGTGGTTTTGGAACTTTGGAAGAGCTCTTCCAAATTACATCACAGTCCACAATGAGAACTTTCACCAAAAACCCATAGGTATATTAAATGTTAATGGTTTTTATGACGAGTTTGTTTTGTTTTCTTGATCATCTTCCTTAGAAAAAGGAGTTCATCTCACAAGCGGCGACACGTCAAAGTCTTGCTGCTGCAACTCACGAACAATTGCTCGATCAACTAAATGAATTTGTACCACAACGTGATCCAGAAATGGCTCCACGGAATTGGGAACAAGGCAGCAGCAGCAAAAAACCAAAACTTGATTTGAATTTGTCTTTGTGAATTTTTGTTTTATCTTACTGTTTTAGTTTTTTGTAATTTTTCTTATTTCAGGCTCGATTTGCAGTTTTCTGGTAAGACCTTCTACACTCTACCTATCTTTATTTTGACATTGGGGACAATGTCTTTAATTAGTTGGGGGGAGGGATAGTTGACATTACCATGTACATAGTTTGAGTAAAAAAAAAAAAAAAAAAAAAACAAGTTAATCTTTATTGTTACTAACTTATTAGATGTATGATGGCAGAGTAAGGAGTAGTTTTGCTCTTGAGACGCATCTTAACTTGCATTTCATAGTATGTCTTAAATTATTTTGTTCTTGCATATTAAAAAAAAATTAAAAAATTAAAAAATTAAAAAAAAATTTCATTTAGATCTTTTCAATTAATTTTGATACAAGCATGTGCTGAATCTGAGCTTAATTGATGATAAAAGTATGCAAAATAGTTTATAGTTGAATCATTTTCATGATATACATGTGTATATGATTGTGGATATTAGGAAGAAGGCATGGTTGAATTGAGTGAATGTTCCATACCTTTGTGAGTTTTGGGCTTTTCCAAGTTTGATACTTACACTTGGTTATTTTCTTTCATGAGTGATGTCAATTATGAATTTATTTTCTAGAACTTGCATTGAATCGATTTGAGATTACATTGGTCTGTATGTTGCATGAAAATGATGGAGGCATTTTTTCTTGACTTAGCTGCTTTGGCCAAATAAACCTACCTTGCATTTATCCAATTATTAACTCCCTCTGAACCTATTTGCATATTCTTTGTTCTTAGCTCATTACAAGCTTTGAGTGAAAAACCATGTTTTACCTTACCTTAGGGAATGGGAGAGCATTGATTTTCTTATTGAAGGAGTTCCTTTGCTTGCAATGATTTAAGTGTGGGGGAATTGGTGTACTGATACGAAATGCTTGGTCCAAAAACAAAAAAACAAAAAAACAAAAAAAAAGAGAAAAAAAACAAAAAAAAGGAATAGAAAAAGGAAGGAATGTGTGAAGAGAATGAGCATTTTATGGTTTTGGGCAAAAAAAAAATTATTCTTTCTACTTGAATTACTCCTCAATGCTCTTTTATTCTCTTTGGTTTTAACCTGCTATTATCTATATTGTTCCATTCCTTCACCTTATAAGTTCCATTACAACCTTTTTGAAAGACCTCTTGATTTTTGCAATTTATTTGATTTAAGTAGTGGAGAATTGATGTATATGCAAGCCTATGGTAAAATACTTTCATAATTTGACTGAGTTGAGCGTAAACAGTTAACCTAAACACCTTGTGTGATTTGAGTGTCACTTGTGAAGAATTTTACTCAATTTGAACATGCCTATTTCTGATTAAAGCATGATTATGCTATACTTTATTCTCAATTGATTTGATTCAACTATTCTTTGTTAAGCATACTTGACTTATTAATTATGGTTTATATTTGATACAATGCTTGTATTTAAAAATTAGTTGAATTGATTAAATAAAATATTACATGTTTGTGGGTATCATCCTGGTAAACCCTCACGAGACTATAACTCGTCCACTAGGGACACCTAGGGGTTTAAAGGCTTGTGGCACATGCTAAGTGCCATCGTGTTTTCCTACGAAAATGGATTAGATTAGGTATAATCAGTTTTTTTATGCTTTTTGATTAATAATATGATGTTTCTTGTTTTTCTTTAGTTTTGTTCTTATGTGTTTTGCCCAGGAGTGCAAAAGCTTAAGTGTGGGGGAATTTGATGAATCAATTTGAGACACTTATGTTAGCTTTGTATTAGGCATTATTAGATGTTTATTGTGCCCAATATTAGTACTTTAGATGAGTTTAATGTTGTTGGGCTTTATTGGGCTTTAATGCAAATATTGAATAATTTTCGGATTTTGATGCATTTTGACCTTTCTTCCTTGGTTAGGTCATAACTTGGGACTCGGTGATCCAATTGAGGTGATCTTGGTGTCTTTGGAAAGCTAAGACAATTCTCTACAAGTTTCATGAAGAACTCAAGAGCTGGATCGGAATGCTAAGGGTCCAAAATATCCCTGCAATGCAGAGTGGGTTTGCTGTCACGGAACCATCTGGGCAGTATGTACATATTGGACTATATAGTGGGTTATAGGCCTCCTCTTGGGCTGAAACTTGGTCACTTGAAAGATAAGACCCATATCTCCAACTTCAATGAAGACCATTTTGTCAATAGATGTCGTTTTAGGCATGCTTCAGAAGCTACAAGTTGGTCTGAATTTGGAAACACGTTCTTCCAACCTAACTTGAGGTAGGTGAAGTGTTTTTGGCATTTCTGGAGTTCTAAAAGTCCAAATGACATGATTCAAATTGGAGATTTTCAAGGAGACAACTGGCTACAACTTTGATGAAGACATCCAAGCCAAAATGCACCGTCTAGGTGATGAATTTGAAGCCAGAAGTCGGATAAGAGTTGTTGACTAAAAGCCACCAACCATACACCAACCCACCTACCATGCACCAACCCACCAACCATGCATCAAGCTTCCATTTTTGACAAATTTCAGATTCTTATAGCTTGTATTCAGATTATGTACATGTACAAATTGGCTTCTAGGATTAGTATAAATAGACCCAACCTCTTTGTATTAGAGCATTCAATTTGGAAGTAAGTTTCAAGAAAGTTTGAGTATTTGTTAGTTTTCTTTCTCTTCTTCTCCCTTCTCTTTAGAATTTCATTTTTGTTCTTTATTTTCTGAGTTCTTCCTTCCCATCCATGGAAGGCTAGGCTCTCATAATCAATCCAAGGGATTAGCCATCTTGATGTTTAATTTGGAGATCTTGTTTTGCTTGTTCATATTGCTTAATTGTTATTCAAGTTTCTCTTCTTCCTCTTTTGATTTCTATCTAGATTGAATTGCTTAATTTGATTTAGATGTTAATGTGATAATAGCTTTATTGTCATGTATTCAAAGAGGATCACAAAGAATAAACAATTTATTAAAGCTTTTTGATGGATTGTTTAGCTTTGTTAAATTCTGGATCTTAAATTAATCTATGTATGGATGGTGCTTACTTTATCTAACCTTGGTTAATTAAATCCTAGATGCTTATCTAGTAGAGGATTCTTGGATTATGTTGAGGCTTCTTGATGTGATCTAAGGCCAAGAACACGGTTAGCAATTAAGTGAATTCCTTGTGATCAATGATGAGTTAAACTCAAGATCGGTAAATTTCCTTGGATTGGTTGTTTCTTTAGATTTGTTTTCAACTTTGAATCTCCTACTTTTATTAATCTTGTTAATCAACAACACACCCCCCTTTTCTAATTATCTTGATCTGATTAAATCTTTGTTCTTTTTGGATCCTTGAGAGACGATTCGGTTCATACTCTATACTACAAATTAGTTTGCGAACTGGTAATTTTTATTATTTGACGGGGTCTCGACAACCTCGTGTCAAATATTTTTTCAAAACTTGAACCAAACGCCCCATTAGATGTAGCTTGATCATAAACGTGGACAGTTTGGTTTTTTTCAAAAATTAATCAAGTATTCAACCAATTTAACCAATAATTTATATACAGTTAACCAATAATTTATCTTCATTTTTAATACTTGATACGTGGTTAACCGTATATAAATTATTGATTAAATTAGTTGAATACTTGATTAATTTTTGAAAGGAATCAAACTGTACACTTTTATGGCCAAACTGTACCCAAGAGTAATTTTTCCTAAAGTTTTTGTCCTGGGCTGACATGAGGTTTATAGTATAATAATTTCATTTGAGAAATACTACAATTCGCAATCGTGCACCATTATAAACTTGCACGATATTTTAAAATGCAATTTATTTGATAAATTAAAATCCCGTTGTCAAATAAAAATATATATATTTTGTTTGTAAATAAGTTTCATTCTAGAAAAGTAATATATTATATTTACTAACAAATTACATACTTATTAAAAAATTGCATCTACAATAATGAAAATGAAAAAATTGTATTTTTTCAAAATCAATCTATAAGTTGTATATAAGTGCACACTTATGCATCTTAGCACATCCTATCCTACTATAATCCTCCAAATTCAGATGTGCAAAAACGTGCTACTATCTGTATTTGAAAAGGAAAAAAAACACGTATTACTAACTTACTATAAACTATCATATTAATCAACGTTTTGTAACTTTGTTTGCCATATTTGGCAAGGTACTGAATTAAAAAATAAATCCCTGTTAGTTTCACAAGTAAGCAACAAATACTATAATATATTTTTTACACTTCCAAAATAATGCCTATAGTAAAGATTTTTACTTGTTTTTGGAAATCTTTGGGGGTCAAAAGTAAAGTGAAATAAGGTTATTAGTGCTAATTGCTAAAGTAAGAAAGTATTGATAACAATATAATAGAATAGAAGGCAGTAGTTAAGTTCAATTATAATTATAATAACAGAATGCCCCGCTTCTATTGTTTCTGTTTGGCTTAATTTCCATGAAAATCTAAACAAAAAGATATTTGGTTTATATATATAAGACAGTCACTAATCAATTTATAATTTTCCCGTCAATCTCTCTTCCGTATATTTTGGTCCCTCCTTCGTTTGCAGCCGGTTGAACCGGTCGCTCCATTGAATTACCAAAACTATCCTTTTTCATATTTTTATTTCTCACTGGTCAATGAATTATACATCATCAAACTTTTTTGTATTTTTACTTTGCCTTTCTTTCCTTCTTGCTTCTACTCATCACTTTCGTTTTTTGGTACTGGCTTCCACTCATCACTTTATCTCTAGCTAGAACTATCATCATCAAGTACTGAGAAATGAAAAGACGATGAAATCAATGGCTATTTAACGTAGTGTTATGTTGTATTATGTTAAATGTCTTTTTGATTTGGAGATCGAATGAACTATGAAGATCAATGTCCCCCCCCCCCCCCTATTGAAATGCGTTAATTATCTCATAGCAAAATTTGCAATGGTTGTAAAAGTTTCATGGTGATGTAATAATACTTAACTTAATTGAAACAAATTATATCCTTTAATTTGAATATTTAACAGTTATCTCGGGAGGCTTTTAGTGGAGGTTAAGGGGTCATGGCTCTCTTAATATTTTTAAAACTTGATTTTTATATGTGTTTTTTCAACAACAAAAAAAAATCATTTGGCCTCCTTTAAATATTTTTTGTTTTCATTTTGATCCCCTCACAATTTTCATCTAACTTTACTCCTGGTTATCTCAATATGTTAACAACTTAAAATGCGCATATTAACTATCATTGACTAATGTGTTTGAAGAGAAAAAATGCAATTGTTTTTTGGCTACGGAAGAACCAATTGTTATCCATGCATGAAAGAACAATGCTCAATAAACATAACAGTTTAAGAGATTTTTTTTTAATTATATAGAACTGTATGTAATTCAAAACCTACATTATATTAACTACGTACTCGTGAACTTTACATATAGGAGTGCACAAATTTCTTTTTTACAATCAAATAATATCTGAATCAACTTACAAATTATGTCTTTCATAAAAAATTATATGAATAATAACATTATAAAAATATATTATCAAAATTAACCCACTTTATTTTAAGATAAAAAAAGGGTTTATAAAAAGTGTTTTTTAATTGAATGACTATATTGGCCACAAAGCTTTATCCCGAAAAGATAGGATTCGGGCTTTGTTAGGGTATAAGTACATCACCAATATAAAATCAAGTGCCTAAGCTGTGTCACCAACGAGAACCTAATAAAACTCTTGGATGTAGTGGCCCCCTCCAAAAAATGCAATGGGCTCCATTTACCAAAACAAAGAACCCAAGGAGGGAAGAGGTGGACCCTTCGTCAAGTTGGCTGTGTGACACTTGATTTATGCAACTTTTATTTTTAAAGAATAAAGATGTGGCATTGCCCTGTTCTGGTTGTGTTCCCTCGCAAACAACTTGAAATGTTCCACACATAACACAACCAAGTTTCAGCCTTAGCCTCTTTCCAAGGTGTATATTTTCCCTCCCATGGTCCCCGCTCTACAAGATTTGAGTTTCTGAATCTCAAGGATCATATCCAATGGTGCATATTCAACCAGGGCCCCTCTCCTTATTTAATTATTTTTTCCTTAATAATCAGTTTGATATCTTTTTTAAATTGAGGATGAAATTTTATTTATTTTATTTTTATGAGGAGGGTGAAAATGTATAAAGAATTTTTTCATGTTAAATTCATCTAAATAGACAATAGAGACAGAAGAAAATCCACCTTTGTGCCACTCAAGTCAAGACTCGAGATATACACATGATATTGCCGACCTGTGCAGTGCAGTTGAAGAGTTGAAGTTCTAAATATAGCACATTGGATTTTCCGAATTATTATTATAATTTTTTTATTTTAAAAAAGTAAAAGGGTGTTTTTAGTAATTGAGGCAGTTCCAAGCAGTTATGGTTTTCGAGGATTAAGCAAAATATTTTGCATCAAATCTGTGACTATTTAACAGCTGTGTGTGATTTTCAAAAAAGGTTTAAACTTTAAAGGAAACCAAATATACACAACACTGCAGAGTCACATATCAGTATAGTGCTCTAGTCTAGTGTGTGTGTTGGGGGGTTACTGGGTTCAACTATTTAATTTTACAGAAAAAGTGAGAGAAAGAGAGAGAGAGAGAACACCATCAATTGGTTCTTTGTTTCTCTCTGGATTTCTGAGCCTTTTCAAAAGCATTCCTCTGTTTGCTTTTTGGATTAGGATGATATGGCTCTCTGAATGTACCTGAAGGTCTGAGTTTTGTAGAGAGATAAAAGGTTGGTGGAATGAGTAGTAAGTGTTTAAAAGATTGGTTCTTGAAACACTTACAACACTGCTTATCTCCTTATGCTCTTTGATGGGTATGCAGCTTGTAAGATTTTGTTTATTTACGTGCTGTTTTTTGGTTTGGATTGTTGATTTAAAGAAGGGGTGTTTCAGATTAAACCAAGATTTCGTAATTTTGCAAAAAGTTTATCCCTTTAAACTCCAATGTTGAAATGCTGGTGCCAGTTTCTAGTTTGCATATGCTGGTTCGTTTTCTTGTAATCATTTGTGTTGCATTTTGTTGTTGTGATTTGCTTGGAGAGAGTGCATGTTTTTATTGGGTATAATTTTGATTTATTTTTTGGCATGTGATTATTTCTGAGCGTGTTTCCTGCTCATTTCCAAATCAGGAGAGTGTCCCATTTCTGCTCTGCATTAAAAATACTTCCTTTTTGGGGGTGACAGAGAAAATTGGGGAAAATCTAGTGCACTATGGAGTGTTTTTCTGTTCTAAAAATCTGTCCCTCTTCTCTTGGTGTTTTGTAGGTTATTTATAACTAGATTCACGGAATAGGGTGCCTTTTGGTTGAAGAACATCACCTTTTTTTTTCCTGGGTTTGTTGAATCTCTTGCTGAGAACATGTACTTTTTTATTTAGTCAATTGTTATGGTATATTAGGCCTGCAATTTTCCTTTTAACATTAGGACCCTGATTTTCTTCTTCTTATGTTTTATGCTTAATCTTTAATGACCCGGTGTTGAGTTTGTGTGCTTGTTTTCTGAGGAGAATTTACTCGGTTTTGTTAACTTTCTTGGAAATTTTCTCAGTGACAAGATAAAAGCCATGGATATTTCAGACTACACAAGGATTGTTTTTGATAAAATTCAGAAATTTGAGCCAGAGCATGCTACGAAGATCGTTGGGTATCTCCTTTTGCAAGACCATGGTGAGCAAGAAATGGCTAAATTGGCTTCTTGCCCAGACCATTTCATCCGTGAAGTGGCATTTAAGGCGAAAACCGACCTTCAAACATTTGCTGCTAAATCAGCCATACTCCCAATTTCACCTTCTATCAACCCTCAACAAGGTTTAAGCCATTTCTCAGTAATCTCCCCCAGAACTCCTACTTCACCGCCAAGCTTCCAGTTTCCCTCTCCCTATTGGGATCCACAGTCTGCTAGCAATATCAATCCAGAATTTATGGCAATGAATTACTTGGATTCTATCACAGAACTTCAGAAGCAGACCCAGTTGCTCTGTTTGGAGAATCATATAGATCCTGTAAATACTGGAACTGGAGGGATTGCCAATGATTATTATGGCTTAGATGCTTCAGCTGGCAACATGGGTGGAAAAGCTGGTAGAAGGTTTTCAGGCCTCTCTGAATTTCCAGTCAAGACCTGTCACTATTTCAACAAAGGATTCTGTAAGCATGGAACTAGCTGTAGATACTATCATGGGCAAGTTGTCCCTGAGAGCTTCTCTCAGATGTACGAAAATGATGCTATTAATGAGGATCAGGTGATTTCACCGGGGTCACTAGCACAGTTAGAGTCAGAACTTATTGAGCTCCTAAAACCAAGAAGAGGCAATCCTATTTCAATTGCTTCCCTGCCAATGGCATACTATGATAAATATAAGAAGGTACTGCAGGCAGATGGTTATTTAACTGAGAGCCAGAGACATGGTAAGTCTGGCTATAGTTTGACAAAGCTTCTTGCGCGGCTGAAAAATAGTATTCGGCTAATAGACAGGTGAAGTCTTATGAATCTTCCATATTTATTTTTATCATTTTATGTGTTGAATGTTTTTTACTCATTCGACTTTTCTCTTGTGGTTGGTTTACAGACCTCATGGGCAGCATGCGGTGGTTCTGGCTGAAGATGCTCCAAAATACATGCAAAAGGGAGATTTTGGTCAAAATATTAGTGCATCACGACAAATATATTTGACATTTCCCGCTGACAGCACTTTCACAGAAGAGGATGTCTCAAACTACTTCAAGTAAATTATATTTTAGGTGTAACAGTGCATGTTCACACTTCTTTGCAGCTAATTATTTTTGTGTTAACAAATTGCTTTAACGTGTTTTCTTCTGTAGCACATTTGGGTGTGTTGAAGATGTAAGGATTCCATGCCAGCAGAGACGGATGTTTGGATTTGTGACATTTGTTGATCCAGAAACTGTTAAAACGATATTGGACAAGGGAAATCCCCATTATGTTCGTGGGTCTCGGGTGCTTGTGAAACCTTACAGGGAAAAGTCAAAGCTTATTGAAAGGTGAATTCCTTGTCTGTTCTTTCCTTTCAATTTTCTTTTTCGGTTGGAAGTTGTTTTTAGTTTTATGGCTTCAAATTCTCGTGCAATCCTATAAGTATAATTATTTTTAGTTCATGTTGCCATGACAGCTTATTACTTTAAGGGTTTGAAACAATTGTAATTGTCATCAATATTGACAAGGAGATTTTCCTTGGTGTCGATTCTCTGATTCTAAGTTCTTCCTCCCTGTCCTCCCAGTGCCCCCCTAATCTATACTAATATACAAGTCTCAGGTTTAGCATAATAGTCTTTCTAAGATACAAACCTTAAACCTAAAACATGTTAAGTTATGGTTTCTCTCTCTCTCTCTCTCTATATATATATTCTTTAAAAATTGAAGAGAGATTGACAGATGCCAGTATCTTGAATCAGAATTTACATCTGAAGATCTTAGTAGCTACTTAAAGACCTTTCAGCAAGATTCTCTTATTCACTGCTAAGTGCTAATGCTGTTCTTTTTATTTCCATGTGCATTTCAATTTGGATGCAGGAGGTACCCGGATAGATTTGAGCACACTGTTTGTTATTCACCACACTATGCAGACATGGACTCTGACCTTAACTCTAGTGAGTATGATATTATCTAGTTTGGAAGCTAGATTATTTCTTCAGGTTAACAATTTAGAACAGCATATAGCTTGCCTCTGTTATTAGCTTTCTCCTCCCAGTCATGTAACTGTTTTAAATTATATTGTGATATGCATTGCTTTGCTTTGTGTCTGTATCCTTTTGCGTGAGAAGCTTTACCATCTAATACACAATTTTTGTAGTTCCACGAAGTTGTGGGAACCCTAGTTTTCTAAGGAGACAGCTGATTGAAGAGCAAGAGCAGGCCCTCGAATTTCAGAGGAGACGTCTTGCAGAGCTGCAGTTTGCCCAAAAACCTTTGTCCAGTTCACCCCATTTTGGCTTCTCCATGGATGGGTTAAGAGTTTCAGATGGTGTGTATTAATATGGGTTACATGTTTGCATATCAAGTTTCAGTACATTTGTCCCCACATATCCTCCCTTGTAATATCTTGTATGTTTATACTGATTGAAAATCATTTCTCATGCAGATCATTTTAATTTCCAGCCTGCGGAATCTTTCAGTTATGCGCTGAATGACAAACCCATGTATACAGACACCAATTTCTCTGATGAGAACAGGTATGCATCAATTTCTAATAGATTTCTCTTGCCCTACTACAATCTCCTGCCGTCTTGGAGAAATAGATTATAAATCTGGCCCTTGTTATATATTTTCTACCCGCTCTGATATATTCTTCTTACCTTGCTCAAACCTACGTAAACAATTTTTCCTTCACGTTATCTACTAAAAAGATTTGTAAAATGTCTTTTGCTTTGGTGATTTCGTCAATAATCTAACACCATTCTTGTCAATAGCAAATTTGAAAGACTTCCTAAAAGTTACTTTTGCTTGTTTACACATACAAGGTGGATGATATTATTTGTTTCCAAACATGCAGTATGGCTGCTACACTTTTCCTGACACAATTCAAATCGTCTTGATAACTGTGGATGATATTTTTATTATTTTATGCAGCAGTCAAGGACTCAATCTCCCGGACAGTCCATTTGCATTTCCAGTAGAAAGTGGGATTTAGACAGTCATATAGTTTCAGAAACACATACAGAAGAAATATAGAGTTAAAACAGCCCCAGGCCAAAGGCAGCAACTTCATTTTGATACATAATACAGTCCTTCCATTGATCTATTTTCTCAACTAGCTCGTCAGTTTAGCCAAAGTCTCCTGCTAGTACATACAAGCTGAAGAAGAGACATCAGAAGTTTTTCCTCTTCACAACTTGAATTGGTGGAATTAACAATTTTAGTGATACATGTAAGAAGGTTATAGTTTTTAATTACAGAAAGATGGCAAAAGGTTTGGTTTTTAGAAGATCATGTAGTTAGGAGCTTTATGAAGTCATTAGTCGATGAAAGGAACTAGGTATATTATTATCCACAGTTTTCATTAGAGATTGAAGAACCTTTTAGAATCTATGGCTATGGACAGAGAGGAACTAATTACTCACTGAGAACAACTTCAATAATGGTTTATAGTAAATCCATTAGAAGTATTTTGTATTCTTTAACTGCTTTTGGATTCCAAAGTCTATGTCACTGTCCTGATAAAATGCTAGTTCTTTAGAGTAAGTAATCAGAATCTCTAAGTTGGAAATGCCTTAATGCTACCCGAAAGGGCAAAATTACTTTCATTATTTCGTTTATGCCTTCCTTGATGTCCAAGCCAAAAAGTAGTTGTTATTTATTCTTTGTTTGGCTATATACATGTGCAAGAAAGAGTCAGCATGCGAGTTTATCGCAAGAGATTTTTGGCTTACATAGTGTGCATATAGCATATGGTATGAAGAGATGATAATTTGTCCCAAGCAACACTTACCTTGTCTCCAATCTAAATATGTCCAATGGGAATTGAATGAGCCCCGCCCCCGGGGGGGGGGGGGGGATACTTGACAAAGACATTAATTAATTAGTCATTATTAGAAAGTGACATTCATTTTGGTTTGATTCAAAATCACTTTGTTTTTTGTGATTAGTTAAGTTATTGCATAATCACCTAGTGATTTTTTAATCCATTTTTTTGATGAAAAGCATGTGTTAGGGTTATGAAAAATAATCTACATAAATGGTTTTAAAACTTTTATAAAGAGCATAAAACACTCTACACTCAATTATTAAAAAATAGGAGGAAAAGAATGAAATCCTACATAAAAAAGAGGATAGAGGATAAATAAATTATCAATAATTTTTTCATGTTACAAAATAACAATGCTTCACCTTAATGATATATACAATCACACTTGAGATTTTGCTAGTAATAAATTTCTAATTTTTAACATGTTTTTTGTTAAAAAAAATAGATGGAAAAAATAGTTAGCCTATCTTACTCCCATAAGTATCCTTATCCCAAATACTTTTTATAATTTAAAATATTATTTAATTTTTTTATTTTTATTTTTATTTTTATTTTAATATAAAAGTTAACTTTTTGTTTGGGGTAGCATTACCCTTAAGGGGTAGAGTAGAGTGACTGGAAAAAAAATTGTAGGGTGGTTAAGTGAAAATAAAGCAAACAAGGATAAATTATTACATTTTAAATCATAACGGAGCAAAATGATTATAAGTCAAACTACAATGGAACAAATTATAATTTACCTTTTAAAAAAAGATTGAGACTTTGGTTATCAAAATTTAATATAAAAATAATTTAATGTTTGTGAAAGAGTATCATGTTATTATAAAAATGAATATTCAGTTTCTAAATTGTAGAGTTACTAAGTTAGAATAAATTTTATATTTTATCAATTGTAACAATTTTTGATTCAATTGCAGCATCGTACTCAGGGAAATAAAAATTATGTTGTCAATTATTAAAGACAATGTCATTGCTTGATGACAAGCTTGATTGTTTTAGCATGCCTTTTGCACGATCAATTTCTATTCAACTATTATTTTACCATATAATTTTTGCATGTGATCGGCTTACTGGATCAGATAGCTTGAATTTTCCATCAGAGGAGGGACCTGAACCTGTCGTCTGCATGCACAAGATGCCCTGAAAGATAGCCCATGACCACCTTATCAAATTGTGAATAGATGATCTATGATAACCCTTTTCTCGTGGAGCCATAAGAGTGACTACTATCAATCTTGCAAATATATGATTACAGACTAATCAACAAGTTGCTGAGTAGTGAGTACATTTATAAACAAATTTGAATTGTGATTGACTCACAATTATCCTGTACCTACGTGATAGTATAAAATAAAAATAAAGTGCTAAGAAAATCTATGAATGCAGATCCAAATAATAATGAAACTGATGATGTTTAAAAAAAGCAATTACATTATAAGATAAGATAATGTTTCTGAAGTGAATATAAGATTGAAGATACAAAATGATTATCATTCAATAATTTATTTTCTTTGCCATGTCGATATTTCTTTTTGATAAGAGATTTAGAGCGCGTTGAACCTTCTTCTAGGTGAAAAAGCTAACCCTTTCAAATAGTTAATACTTATTTCATCCCTGAAATTTTATCATTCAATAAATGTCTTTGTCTTTCTCACAATCACAAATATCTCTCTCTCACTTAAAATCCATCACTTGAGAGAAGATACCAACGTCAAATAAGATCTAAAGCTCTTTGAAACAAGATGGTCACAAAGGATGTAAAGATATCACGAGCACAAAATATAAAAATAACACCAATAATACTTTTCGTGATTGAAGTGGAAACACCCATTAAATAAAGTTGGCGAGAACGCCATTCCATTGCAAGTCAACATGACAGAAGTTATGGGAGCCTGCAACAAGTTTTGCATAATTAAATATTGGATAAAAAATTAGTAATAATTAATATTATGTTTATAGAATATTAATATTTTTCATTAATTTATTTTTAAAAAAAATATTTTAAAATGTTTTCATTTTTAAATGCTTGCTTTTGTATTGAGGTATGTTTAAGTTTTTAAATTATATATAATTTGTCTAAAAAAAGTGTATTTACTGAAAATAATAACGGAACTGGTCATTACACGAATGAAAGGAGAAAGTAATTGTTTGAGGTATGACCGAGGGACGAACCATGGTTGAAGTGTTGAACCATTGTCTCAAAAAAAGACTTTGAAGAACAATAAAGGATAACATTAATGTTAGGTGACAGGTGAATGGCTTCATTGTCTTTTTAACTTGTCTAGTTCGGTGTGACCAACATTATACCGTTTGGAAATGATGGGTTCACTGAATCACAGGATCAGAGACCTGTCGAATGAATTTGCTAACCAATAGGCCTATGGCTATGGCCGTGGAGCCATGGCCTTCATACGATAGCCAATTAGCCACAACCAGTTGCTGTGCAATATCAAAAATTAAACAGCGATTATGATTAGGAAAATTGTTATCCTGATTCCTGCAGTTGCGTAGATAATGAGTAAAACAGTGCTAATCTATATATTCAGGTCCAGATTTATAATGAATTGATTTTGTTTAGATCAATTATCTGAGACAGTTTCTGAAGATTGAAAATACAAAATGATCATCATTCAATAATTTAATTTTCGCTTGCCATGCCAACTTTCTTTGATAACAATGTGGTGAATATAAAATACCAAAAAACAAATGTAGTGAAATTATGTTGAAACTAATTGCTTCCATTCGAAGTTGCTTCCATTTGGACGAAGGACTCTAATACCATCAAGTGTTCAATATTATGTACAATTCTGTCGAGTTACATTGGAATAGCACGAAGTTGAATAAATTTTGTGCCATTTTGCCACCTACAGATGATGAGATTATTTAGCACTCAGTATCTCAACAAGTGATTTTTAAAAACAAAGTCAGTATTTATGGAAATGCTGTATTACAATGAGTGTACTGAATAATTTCTCATTACTTCCTGTCAGCACCCAAAAGTACCTTCAATATCCAACATATGATACGAATATCTCTATCTCTATCACTAAAAAAATGTCGTCCTCTTAAAAAAAAAATCATATACAGAAGCAAGTTGGACTTTAATTACAGCAAGTACTTTTGAGGCTTGAAGTGAACAAAAAAGTTAATTCTACTCGCGCATGTGATACAAAAGGCTGCAGGGTAACAAATATTTTTCTGTATGTATGGCGATGGTGAGAAGTGTAACAACTTAAGTCCTATTGGATTGAGATAAAAAAAAGAAAGAATGAAAACAGCAAAAGAAAAAAAATTATTAGAAAACATCATTGAAGGTAAAAAGGACAGAATCCGTAAGCTGGATCTTTACGTTAATACAGCTTTCTTCTTCAATTTATACCAATATAAGTTTGCAATATTGTCCGCAACCTGCAATAAGTCAGAGGTTAATAACAGAGCATATTGAATGAATTAAATATTAAACAAGCTCAACTTACGGTGACAGACTGCACCATGATGTGTTCTGCCTTTCAGACCACAAGCACTTTGAAAACAACCGTACGAGTCCAACATAAACAGTAATAATAAACTTTCACAAAATAAGTTGAGCAGCTTCTGCCGAGATTATGACACTGATATTTGAGTGTCGAGAAATCTCGTTCAGACCAGTATGGCAGATAGCTGAGTAAACTCGAATGATTGAGCTTCAGCCACAATGCCGACTATCATGAACATTTTATATCAACATGTTGCACAGCGTTAGTATACTAACACAAACTTGATTCTGATCTGTCACATTTTTCTTTCATATTTCTCAGCAAACTTTTTGAGTAATAATCTCTGCCGAAATGCCAAATATTTATCCAAACTAGTTCCAGCCCACTGCTGACAAAAGCATTCATCAGTTGGAACAAAAGATCCAAGTGGAAATGGTCCTTTTGGAGCTTTCTTTAGGGAAACCAAGAACCTATGACGAGGACGAATTCTCTGGTCCAAAGACAAGCTAAGGTACATTGGGTATTTGGTCAAGGATTGCACCTCATTGTGAAGTTCATTTACCAAGTACAAATACTTGGGCTTTAGATTCTCCTCCAGGGACAGAGATAGCACCTGCAGACACAGTAGTCAGCAAGAGATGCAAACTATTTTTCACATTAAAAGAAGGAACAATCCAAAAGAGAAAAAAACAATTGACAATATCAAATAACATTATTTCATTTTCCTTGTTCTTTCTGAGCAAATGTAGGTTAAACTACGATCCTACAAAACAGTATAAAATGGAACGGAAGAATGGAAATTTGCAACAGTAAAGCAGGATAATTTTCATATATCAATAACGAGGAAAATAAACAATGCAAAATGACCTGTGTGAGGCTAGTCAAGACTTTCAAGATTTCTGAATTTTTCATTCCTATGCTCCTTAGGAAATTTATCCTAGGCAGTAATCCATCGTCTATGCTGTAATGGAGAAGCTGGGGATGTTTTGTCACCATCTTCACTATGCTATCTCTGGGTGCTCCCAACTCTTTGGTAAGAAACATATATCGAGTATTCCATGAAATATCAATACGCTGGACAAGAATTTGGGGGCTCAGCTGAATGACTTTACCCAAATCTTTTTCCTTGATGCCAACTTCTTCAACTAAATATCTTACTGTTGGTTTTAACGAATTTTCAATACTATAAGAAAACAGGGATGGAGCAGCTGCAATGATTTGCCCTACTCTGGAATTAGGTATACCCAAGCCCATCAAGAAGGCAACATGAGACTTCAAATTATTCTCCACTGTATACTCCAGAATTTGTGGCTGCCTCAAAAGGATTCTTCTTACATCTCTATGTTTGACACCAACACTCATTAAGTATTCTAACCTTTCCTGTGCAGAACATACATTAATTTGAAGTGATGGCATGTGCCTCTCATACATTTGGATAAAGTGTGATTCCTTAATTCCAAAGGTGCTCAAGTAATCAAGAAGTGGTAACCATTTCACATCCAAACCAATCTCTTCTGACAACTGCGGATATTTCTTCTCCTCTAAATTTCTATCAAGCTGCAATTAAAAAAAGAATATAAGGTTTCTGAGCTCCACAAGTACATTAAATGGTATGATTTGACACACAACAGCTTACTGCATCACCATTTGGTACCTTTACACTGTTATTTAGTTGTAACGATGCCACTCTCTCACTTTTGGGCATTTTAGTGCCTTGTCCATAATTTAAAGATCTTACACCCCACCCCTTTTCCTGTTGTCTATCTTTTCCTGCAGAAACAAGATTATGCAATATTTAATTCTCCTCTTAAAACTAGTCAGAAAATTTCTTTCAAGCATACCTTTTATATTCTGTGACTTAAATTTCTTGTCATTAACATCAAAGTCAGCAGTCTCAGCAAAGTCCTCCTGGGTACATGTTCCACAATGAAAAAGAAAATTAAAAATAAATCTGCAAACATCAAACTACCAAACTTCAACGGTTTCCTAAACATCAAGTTACTAGTATGCCACAAGCGGAGAAAACAATGTAGAAGGACACACCATTTGTCAGTCCAATTATGCTGTCCAAAGTGCAGTGCTAGGCCATCGACAATCCAAGCACAAACATCTATCAGGATGAATAATAAGCATAACATAACCAATTTTTCGAAATAGAAATGCATCAAGAATATGATGGAACCCTTTTCTTTCTTCAAAGATACTGTGCAAGGAATTTGCATATATGGTGACTAAAGAAAGAGAGCTTCCCAAATGGTTTCAAGGAGTAATCAAAAATCAAAATTTCAGCAACACTAAAGACTAACTAACGCTTTCTTCCTTCAAATATCTTCGGGGGAAAAAAAAGGTTAAACCTTTCAGATACATAATTGAACACCCACTTCACTATTCGAAACAAAATTAGAAATTCAACTCAGAATTTGAAAACGAAACATCACCATCAGCAATGAATAATTATAGAACACACAAAACATCCATTCACAAAAATAAAAGAAGAGTAAAGGAACACCGGAAACTCACATCAGAGAGGGAATCATCTCGCACCACATCATCGTCATCGTCCTCGTCCTCCATTCCTTCCTCGTTTTCATCGCTGTCGTACGGTGACAGCGTCTGTCCGTACCTCGACTTCCGGTTGGTCTTCAGAATCTTAGGATTGGAATGCGCCGCAAGCACCACGAACTTGCTCCATGTTCCTCTTCCATCAATGAATGATGCTGACGTCAAATGCGATTTTCCAATGTTCAAAACGGAAGAAGAAGAAGAAGAAGAAGAAGGAAAATATAACACTGGGTTGTAAGGGCAAAGAGAGAAAATAGCAGCCATTTCTTTCTAAACAGAGAAAGCGAAAGAAAATACCCAAAAACCCTAAACCAGAATCTCTACGACAGGTTTATCTTCTTCTTCCTTCTATCTTGTTGCTCGGGCCTGGGTGGGCTTTTTTACAAGCAAGCCCAGCGAGGCCCCTTTTTCCGCCCCCGAAGCGGTGTCGTTTTGGGAAGAAAGAACCGTATCTCGAACGTGAATCGGAATCACACAAGTTTTGTGTGGATGGCGCGAGCCCGTGGGCTAAAATAGCCCACGTGGCATTATTATTATTTAATATTTATTAATAACGGTTGGGTCTTGTGAAGTGAACCGGGTTGGGCCATTGCCATGGAAGCTGTGGTGTCTTCTTCGTCTCTGCTTTCGTTAACGAGTTCGAAAACTAGGTGCAGAGTCTCAGAGATTTGTCCCAAAACAAAAGCAAAGGTTCGTTTTCCTAGGAGAAAAAACTGCAATTTTTCTGTTAAGAATGAAAAGAGAAGAAGAACAAGAACAAGGGTGGCGGCTATCAACGATGTAACCACGGTACTCGAACCGGCTCCAGTAGAAGTCACGTGGCAAATTGTGGTTGGAGCTATAGGTATCATGAATATCCGCTAACAATCACACCTTTTGACGTTTTCTTTAATTTTTTTTTTTTGGGGTTGATAACTAATGTTTATCTGTCCAGAAAGAAAAGGGTGTTTTTATGTCAGTATTTGGGTTTGATTTTCTGTGTGTTTGTTGGAATTCCTTTTGATTTTTGCAGCTGGGCTTACACCTTTTGTGGTGGCAGGGATTGAGTTTAGCAAAAGAATTGTAAGTAACTCTTTTAGTTTTAGTTGATTGGGCTTGGAGCTAACTCATAAATTGTGAATCTTGTACTTTTTATGTTTTCTTTTGCATTTTGTTACAGATGGCTCAAAGAAGATGTGAGGTGTGTGGAGGGTCAGGCCTTGTTCTTAGGGAAAAGGACTATTTCCGTTGCCCAGGATGTGGTATGATTGCATCCTCTTCTTCTGCATGGTTGTTGATAATTGTGGCTCCATAATTTTGATTAGTGTCACCATTCTTTTTTTTCTTTTTTTAATCTCCGTCTTGATTCTAATCATCCGGTTAAAATTTAAAACTTACTATGTATGTAAGTGTCACTGGTATGCTTTTTTCATATACTATATTGAAGCAGCTGGGAGGCTGTCATTGTATGCCTTTGAAATATTCATCATTTATGGGTCTTCTAGAGGAATTTTGACATGTCAGTGTTTTAGCATTAAGCTCAGTACCTTGAATGTATGGAAATTTAAAATCTCATGTTTGGTAGGACAATTGGAAATTATTCAAACATGCATAGAATACCCAAGAATGTAGAAATCCTGGATTTCCAAGCTAATTTATTTAAATATGATATTTATCATGCTGAGAATCTTTTGCTATTATCATCTACAGCCACGAAGTAGTAACAAACTTATTTTCATCTTACCTAAACTGCCAGGCCCCGTCTCAAACTATTTACTATGATAAACGCATTATTTGATGGTACCCTTTCAATCATACAAATACTGCAATGTGTAGAACATTGCCATAGATCCTCTTCTTTTTGGTTCAGAGTTCCATTCATTTTGTTTGGTGGTGACATATGGTATGATGGTCAATTCCAGCAGTGTAGCTGTAATTGCAATTCCCCTGGTTGGTCTCATGTAACTTCCATTTCAAACCCACAAACCCTGCAATCATAATTCTGAAAGTACCAACAGGGAGGAAGAACTGAATTTCATAACCATATTATGGATTTAGAAATTTTGTAAATTCTGACCATAACATGAGTTGTATCAATAACTTGTTACTTCTCATTGTTTTATTGTTTCTCTATTTTTCTTGTCATTTATGTGAGTTTGTTGATCTGTACTTCTAAGTTCTAAGTAATTACTTGGTGTAAAATTGATAAGCTTATAATCCTTCATATGCTATCTATTGCAGGTGGATTTCTTCCTTGGCAGTCCTGGAAAAGATTCTTTTCTGGTTAGATGTCTTTTACAGCATTGTGCAACCATACTTCAACAATGACAACTGTATTTTAGCACAAATTCTATGTTTTGTGGGAACAATCTCTATCATACAAAAATGTAAACAACATAGTTAAGCTATTTACAATGATTACAAACTACAAATTTTACTGGGGAGATTATAACTTGCTCCTGGGAGAAATGGTATTTGCTACCTTATTCATGTAGTCTAGGAAAAATTTCTGTGCACGGTGCACCAATGATGAAAAAATAAGAGTGGGGAGTTCTTTCTGTGCACAGATCAAGCTGCTGCACATATATCAGTATGGTTTAGAGCTACAATTCGGCTATGGTTGTTCTCCCAAAAAATGTCGCTTGATACCAATATTTGACATTTTTGGCTCTTGGAGGCATTTTAGAGACTAGTCCCAATATTTGGACTGTATTTTTAAAGTGGTAGAGGCTTGCTTTATCCCTTGCTCTATCTCTTAAATGCTTGAAATTGTAGCTGTTTATTCATTGAAGGTTGTTCCTGTATCTAGGATTCTGATCGAATTAACTCCAATCTTCAATAACCTTCACATAGATAAGATCTAATCAGTAAGGGATCAAGGGATAGAGCAAGGGATATACAGTAAATGCTTTTAAATGCATTTAAGTTGGATAGAGCAAGGGATTCAATCCAAGCACTTGTGAATTTAGCAAGGGAATGGCTTCCCATCTTAAGACTATCAATCCATTAGTCCAGGTGAAAAAAGAAACTTTTAATCCATTTCATGTAAGAAGATTATATACGAATGAAATTAATAAAATTTTGAATGCTTACTCTGTAGTGACAGGTATTTATCGCCACAGGTAGCCTAGGTGACTCTTTGATGAATAAGGGGTATGGATCTGCCTTGATATCAAGCGGTCTGATATAACCAACACTAAAAACCTCAATATATCCATGGAATGAATCAGACCGGGGCTCTCAACGAGTTGACATCATATGACAATCTCTATATTTTTTGCGTTGAAGGTTTGGTTTTTGCTAAAATTTCCTAGTGATTTTGGAAATCAATGGAAAAGCCTGAGGAGGCCATTATAGTTGCATACATTGATAGGTGGAATAGTGACGTGCACTCAAAATAAGGTACCTTTTTTTCTTCTTTTCTTTACACCAATCTGGCCCAATTCTCCAAATTTCACTGGTTAATTCAAGCTACACATAATTATTGAACGAATTCAGAGTTGAAAAACAGCCCTGTAAAGTCCACAGATGAAGTGCAGATTTTATTTCATTCTATTGAACGCAAGTTGGTGGAGTTCTTTTCTTTATTAATTTGCGATTGACTCATTTATTGCATTTATAATAGACCTAGTGTTGGGATCAACATCTGTTTTCATCAGCATTTATTCTGTCAAAGGCCATGTATTCATTGGACATTGAGATTATAAAATCTTTATCAATATCAACGCCATAGACAAGTTTCTTTTTCAATTAAGTGTACAAGTCTTCACATAATTGTTTTAGGACTATATTACATTGACTTTGAACAGTTCACGACCATCTTCTATCCGCGTGGATCTTGCAGTAAGGTTTGACTTTACTGACAAATGCCACTTTGATAATGTTGTATGTATGGTGATTATTTCCTCACTGTTCCAAAATCTTTTTTTTTTATGCCTTGTTGCATTTAAGAATCCTTGGGTTGGTGTTTGTCTGTTTGAATTGGTACAAAGAGCCACAATTTTAGACTTTAAATGATGGGCCTTATTATGGCTTGTTGTTTCCTCATGGTTATCACAAACATAAAGTAGAAACGGACTTTTGGGGGGGGGAATAATTCAGACGGTCAGACCCAATTCAATTATTGTGTGCCTTTTCTCACTTTCTTAGGGGTCTTATAAGCTTACAAGTATTCTTTAGTTTTAGCCTAAATTTTTGTTTAAGATGATTTGTTGCATCTTCGCATTGGTGAGCACCTGGTATTTACTTCCATAGTTCATAGTAATGGATGGAGATAAATTAATATTGGATAAAGAAAATGTGCTCCCCAATGGAGGTGAGAATTTTTGGGTGGATCTTACAATTCAAACTGCAAATGATTCAATTTATGTGTTGGTAGATCTTAAATGAAATTCTAACCAGTGAATCTAATTCACCCTGACCCAAGTGTGTCTCCAACAGTCCAACTGGAGATACCTAAACTTCTGCTCGAGCATGGGTAAACAGGTAAAGTGAAGATTCCTTCAAATGTTCAGAACTTTTGAAAGGGACAATGTTTCCGAACTAGAGTAATGGGATAACTTAACAACTCATTTTTTGTTTACCAAAAGTTAAAAAAAAAGAAGGAAAAAAAAAAACAATGAATAAAGCCATTGGAAATGCATGACGCATTGCTGACAAGAAATTCATGTCACTCTATATTACGAGTTATGACATAAATAATCAGGGCGTGCAACATGTTGGTGTTGAAAACAACGTGAAACAAAGGTTGAAGTTCAACTCAACTTCCACAATCAGATAGCCTCTGCAAATATTGGTTTTTGGACGCTCAAGGAACAGTACAAACACTTGGCATTCCTACTTTGAAGCATAATAAAGACACATTTATGCATGTAGCTAGGTGTGGTTGCTGATAAAGTGGTTGAGGCCAAAAGTGACACATTAGCTGTACCCCAGATGAAACTTATGTCTTATGCTGATTATTGCAGTTATAATTAAGGTTTAATTTTAATCTATTATTAGTATAAACTTTTTTAATAATTTGTTAATACATAATTAGATAACAATATAAATAAATTTTACATTAATAGTAAATTAAATTCTTATAATTATGCACAAATGGACGTGTTCTTGAAAAAAAAATTATGTAATAAGTATTACTCATATAAAGAAAACATGGATTAAGTTTGGGACAAATTATCAACTTGGATCCGATCATGAAATAGATCATCTGAGAGATTGAGAGTGATTTGTGCAGAACATAACTCTTAATTATATATATGTATTGTGAAATGGGCATGGCATTGAACTATATCATATGTGAAATGGCGGAAACCGTGTGGGGCAAGGTTCACACGTTAGAACAAGTAACAACAACCTTTTACCGACATTCACACTTTGCCTTTAATATCTTTTCTTTTCCAAACTACGTCAATGAACGCATCATTCATTACAGAGTTTAGTAGTTAACCACACACGAGACGTCAATGACCAAACTAAATTGAAAATTTGATAACGATTTATAAACTAAATTATTTCTCTTAGTTTTTCATTAATGGTTATATTATCATGATTCATGCACGTGCATCTGCATTCAGAGCAGTGGGACACAAATAGAACATGGTGGTTTCAGAGTTGTTAAAAGTTTTCATTGTGATTTTAATATAACAATCACCCTCCCCTTAATTAGAAACGTTAGAACATGCTGATTTATTAATATTTTAAATACATTTCTTTATATTAAATGAGTATGAAAAAATTTTAAGTTTAAACTTTAAGAAAGCATTAGAATGATTAAAAGGAGATTAAGATAAATGCATTGAGAGATGAGTATTATTTTTAAGAATAATTTTATATCTTCTTAATAAATTAACCTAATAATTTTTTTAATTACTTAAAAAATAAAAATAAGTTTTTTTTAAATTTCTAAATTATTAAATATTTCTAATTTTTCATTTAATATTCTCTATTTTAAGTAATTATAATAGAATTTTTTATTTTTAAACCTGATTGAATGTGCATCAAAGTATTTTCACAAAAGACAAGACTTTCGTTGCTTAAGTAAGCGTCCCTATAAAATAGCAAATATGCATTTTAGAGGAAGGGAACCAAGCACTCAACAACCTTGTAAATTGTATGTGTTCCAAGTTCTATCCTCCAACCTTGAAGCAAACCAGAAAAAACGAAACCTCTTTATAGCATATATGCATGTAAAATCCTTTTTAGTTTGAGCTGCAAGCAAGCTGGGTCTGCACTAGTTCTGTATTTTTTGGCTTCAAATCAGACTTTCCTTCATTTAAGGTGAGAGTCTCTGAAATTATTGAACTGATCCTGTTTCCTGGTTTGTATGAGGATGTTGTGAGAGGGAAGTGATTTTACCATGGAAGTGTCTATGCTTGTTAAGTTGAAGGTGATGCTGCATCTTGTTTAAATTATCAAAGCAAATTATTTATTTATTTTTTTATGCCAGTGATTGAGTTTGTGAAAATGGGTTGCTGATGAAGCTGATAATACTGCCATGTTTAACTGTGTGAAAGGATTTTCACCCCCTTCTGTTTTATAGTTTAATGAGCTTTTTTCTTTGGTCTTGCTTTACTATTTTTTTAGGGGGGACTTAGTGGATGACTCTAGGTATTAATTATTGTGTCAGCAGGTTGATTGATCAGAATTTCTCTCTGTCTTAGTGTTTCAGTGTGCTTGAACTTTGAATTTTTTTAGATTTTAATGCATAATACTTTTTTTTCGAAGTCCCTATTCAAGGAAAGTGGTGGTAAATGTTTTAAGGTTTAGAACTGTTTCATACAGAATTTCATCTATTTATCTAATTGAGTTGCAGTTTAGAGGATTCTTCAAGAATTTTAAGTTCAAGCAAATACTAATGGATTTTCCTAATAGCCCCTTTGGTGTTTTTGGTTTAGTTAATCTTTTGCATATCCCTTTAAGGAATTAAAAACCATGAATAGCATGTGGGAGGCATTTGTGAACTACTCAACCTTTTCACTTTCTTCATTAAGAAGAAATATAGAAAAAGAAAAGGTCTTGCTTTAAGAAGCAGTAGGTGTTCCAAAATTCATTATATTGTTAGATTTATCTTAGTCAATTTTCATTTCTTGATTGCATCTTGGAAGCACAAACGGTGGAAAGTGAAAAACAAATGCAGAGACTGATTAGTGATACCTTGAGTAATTGGGGCTGCTGATAAATTTGAAGATTCAAATGAACTGATAAAATTGCAGTTGAGTACAGAGGTTGAGAACTATTATATTCTGCACGTGTGGATTGTGAAAATTAGGCACTGTCTCTTTGGTGTGCTGCTATTTGGAATATCATATAATAAATCTGGAAAACATAGATTATGTTGTCTAGAAGCTTGCTCTTCTAGTTTTAAAATGCCTGCTTATGCCTTTAATAAATAATCCAACTCTGTTCTTGCTAGTTTCCTTAAACCTTAACTCCTGACCTCACAAGAATACCAATTTTTAGGCAACAGCCTCAATACTACCTGCTTCTTCTTCCATCAGGATTGAAAGACTGCATCTGTGTTTTCTATGGTTACAACTCTGGTTATTTTGTTCTCTATCTTTGTTGCTCTAATTGTCGTGTTACCCTTTCTGCAGAATATCTCAGATTTTGAGCACACCGCTCTTGTCCAGCAGAAACTGAATTAAAATGTGGACAATGATCACAGAGCTTAAAAAGTAAAAACTGACATTTGTTTTTCCAACAAAAGGAGCTATCAGGAAAGTTTGGGTGTTTGTGTCAGAAAAGTATTTTGGTATTGTTGGAGTATATTCAAAGAACTGGTTGCTTTTCAATGCAAAAGTCTCAGAAACGTAAAATGTCCTATGGCTCTGGCAGGTTCTACATTGAGCCTGTGCAAAATCTGGAGTCATGTTGCTTACTGCCGGGGGAGAAGCTAGACAACTACTCATCCTCTGATAACAGCAGCCAAGCAACCTACCCTTCAGTTCAGGCTTTAAAACAATATTGCACCCTTGAATCTTCTACAACCAACAGCTTCCCTTGCTCTACTGTCAGTTTCTCTCCTAACGATAGCCCAGTGTCAAAGCTGCAGTCAAAATCATATGTTTTAAGGCCACAACATTCTCTTGATATTATTAATGGTTCACTAGAGAGTGAATCTTTTTTGACACATGATCATGATGACCTGAGGCACAAGATAAGAGAGCTCGAAAGTGCTATGCTGGGACCTGATGCAGATATTCTAGACATATATGATACTGTAATTCCAGCAGAATCTGATTCATTTTTGTTAGAGGCAGAGAAGTGGAAGAAAATGATGGAGATGATATCTAGAGGGGATTTGAAAGAGATGCTTTGTACTTGTGCAAAAGCAATGGAAGGGAATGATATGGAGACAACTGAATGGTTGATGTCAGAGTTGCGTAAAATGGTGTCCATTTCAGGCAACCCTATCCAACGATTGGGAGCATACACGTTGGAGGCTCTTGTTGCAAGGCTAGCCTCTTCAGGAAGCACAATCTACAAAGCCTTAAAATGTAAAGAGCCTACTGGCAATGAACTCCTTTCATACATGCACGTACTTTATGAAATCTGTCCCTACCTCAAATTTGGGTATATGTCAGCAAATGGAGCAATTGCTGAAGCCATGAAGGAGGAAAGTGAAGTCCACATAATTGATTTTCAGATTAACCAGGGAATCCAGTGGGTAAGCCTGATCCAGGCTCTTGCTGGCCGACCTGGAGGATCCCCAAAGATCAGAATAACAGGTGTTGATGACTCCACTTCAGCTTATGCCCGGGGAGGGGGGCTTGATATCGTGGGAAATAGGTTATCAGAACTTGCACAATCATATAAGTTACCCTTTGAGTTCCATGCTGTCGGAGTTGCTCCTTCTGAGGTGCAACTTGAAGACCTTGAACTTCGACCTGGTGAAGCTATTGCTGTGAATTTTGCCATGATGCTGCACCATGTACCAGATGAAAGTGTGGACAGTCAGAATCATCGTGACCGTTTGTTGAGATTGGCAAAGTCCTTGTCTCCTAAGGTAGTGACTCTGGTTGAGCAAGAATCAAATACCAACAAAGTCCCATTCTTCCCCCGTTTCATTGAGACAATGAACTACTACTTGGCTGTTTTTGAATCCATTGATGTTGTTCTTCCGAGGGAGCACAAAGAGAGGATTAATGTGGAACAGCATTGTTTGGCTCGAGAAGTTGTCAACTTAATAGCATGTGAAGGGGCAGAAAGAGTGGAACGTCATGAGCTTCTGAAGAAGTGGAGATCACGTTTCACAATGGTTGGATTTACGCCATATCCATTGAGCTCCTTTATTAATTCTTCAATCAAGAATCTTCAGGAGAGCTACCGCGGACATTACACTCTAGAAGAGAGAGATGGTGCTCTATATCTTGGTTGGATGAATCAAGTTCTTGTTGCCTCTTGTGCTTGGAGGTGAAAATCCAATGACAATAGGTTCATTTTGTTACTGCTGGCTTTTAGTTAGGTTATGTATCATCCTCAACTTCTCTCCCAGAATTCCTCACTCATAGTCAAATTACTCTGTTTTGTTAAAAAGCATGTTAGATTTTATGTCAACAATACCAGGGTCAGGAAGCAGGACTATATATTCTGAATTTTGCTATGCAGGTTGTTTTAGAATAGGTACTCCTTACCAAAGATAAAAAGAATAGTGACAATTTATACCTACAAAACACGTCAGCTGAAAATTATAACAAAACAAGGAAGTACAGAACTGGGATTTTTTACTACAAATTTTTCTAAGCTAACTTGCATTCCTCCTAACCCAGTTGAGTCAGACCCTTCATATTCACCATCAACTTCACGTACTGCAGTTCCAGCAATTATCCTGCAAACTATTGCAGCATTTTTCACGTTCTTTACTCTTGTAGTGGCAATTGTTCTGTCACTCAACTCCTTGCTACTTGTATTCAATTGAATCTCGGAATATTGTGTGTTGAAATTGAATTGAATTATTTGGCAAAGACAACAAGATGGATCTTTACAGAAATCATAAACTTTCTTAGCAGACTTCCCTTGGCAACAACATCTCATTGTTGTGCCATAGAGCCGTAACAATTCATTTCCATCTACTGTGCTTCTTGGATGCCATGGATATTGCTCACAGGCTTTCTTCTTCACCTTTTCTCTGTACTTTTCAAACCTTTGAAGGACTTCTGCTGAGTAGCTCACCCTGAAGACTGTTCTAACCTTCCTCAGTGGCTTTGAGGTGTTCATCCAAGCTTTCTGAAATATCATCTCAACAATTTTTCTTGATGGGTCTCCAATACTGAGCTCTGCCAAAGTTTTGTAAGGAGAACTAGTTAGTAGTTACATAACATAGATAGTGAAAGAAAGGATAAAAGAAGTTTGAAGTATATGTGAACTGCTCTGACTAGTTTCTTCTTACTAGCTAGCCTGCTATATCACATGGCCTTCTGATACAATTAACTACCATAATCTCTTATATTTCACCCTTTATCTTGAAAAGCTAAGGTATGCTGAGTTTTGAATGCTCAAAAGCATGTTGTGTTCATGCAAATAGGAGCAACAAACAATTTACCATGAAGCCGTGCCAGTGTGTTGCTTGGCCTGGAAGCTACTAGGCTAGCCGGAGTTTCCATTAGAGTACCATTGTCTCTGTTCATTTTCTCCTTTTCTGAAACGTAGCTATTTCCTTTGCCGCATCTTGCTGGATGCCTAACCGCGTCGGTGAGCTTGTTTCCACATTTAACATTATCCTTCAAGGAAACCCACAAGGCATGCATCTCTCTCTCTCTCTCTCTCTCTGTGGAGGATTGAAATATATGAGCACAAAAGGAATGGCTTCTTGTGAACGAGTTATCCTCATAAAAGGCAAAGATTTCTCAGTGACAAAAAAAAGTCCAGTGATCTATTCCTAAATGATTGGGAGATGTCTACTCTGGAATATTTGAGAAAGGTGAGACTCGAGTAAGACTGTCTTTAGTCATTCATTATTTTTTGTCAGTTTGGGACCAGTAGTTCTTTGATTTAAATTTAGTTACAATATCACATGGCTTGCTAATCCAAAAATTTACGACAGCAAGATGAGCTACACCAGTTGAGTCACAAGGTATTTACATTTACATTTTATAAAAAAGAAAAAGCTATAAGCACAACTCAAAAAGACACAAAATATCAACTCCTCGTATATTGGTTCTGAAAATTCGCTCCACACATTAATGATACAGAAACATAGTTGCGACTCTTTAGAACATAGTTGTGACTCTTTGTGACCTAAAGAGTCATGTCACTAGCATTACTTTTTTACATTTACATAGAAAACAAAGCAAATAATAAAGTTCAAATATCTCTAATTTGATGTTTGTTTGTTTTTTCTTCCAAAAAAAATAGAAGCATCATTGGCGTAACCAAATCATAATGCTCTGAAGGATTATTGATGATATGGTAAAGATATAGAATTGCTCGTGGGTGGCTCAACTGACACTGAAGGGGAAGGATCAACCTAGCACCCGGCCATGGCTCTCCAGTGAATAAATGGGGGCACAACGTGGGCGGCTGCATGATTCTTCAGTCCTGGCTCAGCTAAGACAAATGGGCATTACTCTGGTACTCATCTTTTTTTTCAAAGTACCGGTACTCAAGGTGAGTTGTCTAGCAATCATTAGTTATTATTTATGTTAAATAAACTCTTTAACATTTATTGTGAAACTAACAGTCAATAACTTATTGACAACTCACCTTGGGTACCAAGACCCACCATAGCAACTCCCAAGACAAATATATGAATTTAAGAAAATTGTACTTTACTTGCAGTGCAATTAAGGGCCAACGTGAACGTGTCAGAATGGTTCAAAGATAAAGCCAAGAGAATCCAATCTTCAAGGAGGCTTTCCATCATTCCAGGTACAGTATTATGCAAATCCCAAATCCCAAATCCCAAATGGTGATGGAACAAAAAAAATATTCATACTAAATCTAAGAAATGGCATACCAAAAGCGCAAGAAGGTATATATTTATTGCAAGATAGTACTAAAGTTCTTTTTACTCGTCCATCTAGCTAACACATTCAGGTCTACACATTTATATCTCGCCAGAAACTATTCTTCTTGCAGGACTCGTTTACTTTACCACATTTTTTGTTTTGCTAATCAGCAAAGGGTATGGTGGGGCTGAAAGCGTGTGAAGGTCTAGGTGTTACCATAGGAAGAAAATTTACCACTTACCACAGCTGAGACTTAGAAGTTATAAGTAACAATTTCTTCGGACATAATACCTAATCAATATGGTTTTGTTTAGTACGTAGGTAAGAGATTAGTTCAAACATTTTACATTTCCTCTTTTCATCTCATATGGCCCAATGTGTATTGGCAATTGAGCAGGTAATGTCCTTTCAACTGGTTATTTAAGATTGCTAAGTTTAACTAAATAAAGCCATCACATACTTCTAGAAATGTAAGGTAACTAACTATAATAGACATCTTATGCCCAACACCCAAGATACCTGAGAACCTAAGATACATGCGCACCAATTGTCTTCTAATTAATTCATTAAGTAGTGCTACTTACCCCGTTCTTACATTGGCAACTTTAACATAATTATACAAATGGCTCCAGTTGAGTTTATCAAAACAAAAAAAGTAATGGTATATAAATAACTAATTAAACACACGAAAAAAAACCACACATTTTTCACACTACTAAACTACTTCGACACGTGTGCATCCAACAGTTTATATTATTTCTTAAAGTTAATCTAACAATTCATATTTAACTGTATCATCCAAGTGCAATAAAACAGGTGACTCTTCCTCCACACCTTCTATCGTGTCCATCTTTCAAGAAAAATTCTTATATACTCTCCATGGTCCATATATTACACTAAAAGCTAATCACACCCTGACATGTGACGACAAATAAATGAAAAACGGTTAGATTAATTTTAGTATAATATACTGGAAATATGCAAAAAAAAACTCTATTCTTTCTGTCAGTTTTCTATGAACAGCAAGCACAGCACACCTACCAATGCTGCGGTCCCCCTTCCCAAATCACAGCTGAAAGGAGGGCCCATGTCCTTTTCGCAACCGACGCCAAAGGGATGAGGGGGTGTGCGGGGTTTCGGTTTATAGTGAGGAAAACAAATATGTACCTAACATTCACCAATTATTACCTTCCTATCAATTTTCGCATTCCTTTATCTTTTCCACGTACAACAATGGAACCAATTTTTAGAATATTATATTAGTATCATCTGTCTCAAGCTCAACTTAGGACTATGCCAAAGTATTAATAGGATGCTAAAGAGAAGTCTTCACAGGGTGAAATGGAAACTGATATGAGAATTTGTATTTACTAGTGAATAATTTTCACCTCTACTGGTCACAACTGAATGCATCATTATTCAGAGTTGTGCTATTTACACACTTATTAGTATGCATATCACTTCCACACAATTGTGATACCATTTGAAATTTTATTAGACTCAATCTTGGTATGCACAAAATAGATATGACTCTTACGAGTTTTTCACAAGTTAAGATTCATGTAGAGAGAATAGATACAAAAATCTATGCAGCAGTACTACAGTTCATGAATGTGGGTCTTCCTATATAAATCTTGTGTTTATCTCTTCACATGCGTGTCATGTAAAAAAAACTCATAAGAAAATCTAAATCTGCACAAAATTGTGAGAAAAAACAAACAAGTACAAATTCATGGTATTAGTATTATCACGTGCATTCCATCCAATTTCACTATTGCCAAAACAGGTCATAAATCACGGGGTATGTACGGCTCGCAACCAATGCAGTGCAGTGTGTACACAGGCTACCAACTGTGAATATGCAGCAATCTTACGTAATTACATGCAGAAGTTCAGTAAAAGGCTAAACGCTACTTATAAATAGTTTAATTCAAGCACTTTTACAAGGGTTTTGTCGAAGCAACTTTGATATCAGCTTCATATTTGTACAGAAGAATTTGCATATAATTATACAAACAGCAATTAGATTTAAAAGTCAACAGTCAACAGTCAACCTGGAGGGACGCAGCAACTACCAATTCTAGCAAAGAACAGCTCTCAAATAGTGATATAAACATAAAAGAACTATCTGCATTTTCAAAAAGAAAATGAGATGCTTTACCTTTGAAGCTATACCCGCCAAAAAGAAGAAAGCAAAATGCTACTCAGAATTTTATTTTAATTTTTGTTGTGTAAACAATTTCATGGACCCGTTAGTATTCTTCCCACGTTCTGTGGGCAAGGATATGAGGAATGGTTTAAAGATGGACCATCACTCAGATTTTCTCTAGAACCATACGGATTTGAGCCGTTATTTAGAACACCAAAGTATACTGGAGCTGGGGTAGTATGAACAAACTTGAAATTGGAATTGCTGGGGTGAGTTTGACTGTCCCCAAATTCAGAGAGCAGCATTTTCCCTTGCACGTTTGATCTATTTTCAGCAGCTGAGCTAATGCCCATTCCAAGGTCAAGGCTAATAGTATCACTTTCTTCTAACTTAATTCTTGTCTGTCCACCTACAGCTGCTGGTCCTGCCATGTCATGGCTATTACTCCTTGCAGCTGGTACATCATGATTGTGTTTACCCTCATATGTGGTTATTACTGCTTTCGGATCATGAGATGCCCTCTCCACATGTTTTCTAACAGGACAACCGGCATTTGTGCATTTGTAATAACTCCTGCATAACAAGTGAGGGTGGTAAGAAACAAGATTAACAAGAAATATGCAGTTAAATACCACATTTTTGTTAACTACAGTTAAGTTGATCATAAAAATACAATACAACAAACCACATTCATCAAGGTCTAAGTACACATATGATTTGCAATTTTGCATTCCATGCTTTCAAGCTCTTCCTAAAGCTCCAAAATACAATTACATTACAGAGGAAATAAAAGAAGCAACATTTTGAGTCTGCAGTACTGACAGCTAAATTAATAATCGTCTCCACGAAATAGAAAGGGTTGAAATGCATGAGTCGTAGTACAGACAATTCCTAGGACAACTATAACAACAAAACTGACTCAGACAAATATAGCTCAGTTTATAACTACTTGCTCATAAGTACCCCATGACTTCAGAAAATGACATAAAAAAACAGGCTTAATTGTAACATTGGGATCAGCTACACCAATCCTTAATCGAAACTAACAGGAAGTCCTGACATTGGAGTAGAGAATATCCCAACTTGTTTTGCTCTGAGAAATGACCTGGGAAAATTTGTAGTGTATCAGTAAAATTCAAGTAGATTGTTGTAGTCTACCTCTCTAAATGGATTTAGTTGAGTTGGTGCTTGGACACTGACTTCATGCTGAAAACTTATGACGAGGGATTAAACCGAAATTAGACATCCTCCTTGTCATTTATTGAGATTCTGAACCAGACTCATACTTGCAATTTCTTTTTGTGAGTAGACTCATACTTGCATAATATTTGAATTTTTAGAGAGCATATGAAGCATAACTTATATCATAAAATTTCCAAGAGAAATTTAGTGAAGCAAGTAGCATAAAATGATCAAGGTCCTTATCAACAAAAAAAAAAGTGTCAAAAGGTCCAAAACGAGACCAAATTACATGGTAAAGCATCTCCTCAAAATTAGTAGATCAGCAGGCTATACTTCCAAGAAACATTGGCTAAAACTCTACAATTTATGACAAAAGATCCTGGTCAAACCAATCTGTTTGTATCCTTTTGGAATATGGATATTGACCAAATTATATCAAGGTTTGCGCGGGCAAAAGGCAATTCAAGTGTCATTCAGCTCGAATAGAAAGTTCTTACATTGAAATTCCGTTTACCATAATTTTGGGTCAGGTGTGGAACATAATACTAAAGGGGAATCCTCAAAACTCAAAAGTGTAGCCACATGCTTATGAGGATTGTACTTTTTTTAGACAATGACAAAGTTCCAGACAGTATTTCAGTTCCAATATATCAGACCTAGAAAAGCACTACAATATTTGGCTAGCAGGATGGCAGTCCTACATTCCTCACAAATAAAATGAAAGAAAAAAAACAATTTTACAACATAGATAAGTCCTACAATCTTGATAACTCGGTATAAAACTTTCAATCATGCATATTAGTGAATATTTTCTTGCCCTTCCTTTCTCCCCCAAAATTGCCTTATAACTTGGTATTAGCCTGCAATCACAACACTCCTAATATTCACTCCTTTCCTTTGGTAGCGACATCTATTCCTCAACACTTTCTTGATATTTAACAGTATACTGCCACTTGAACCTCCTTGTTCACCAATGCATTTCTTTGCAAATTCTTAGCAATCATGCTCTTACTTTTCAACTTACTTCCTTAACCGTTATGTATCTAATCATTCTAGTCCCTTTTTAAGATCCACCATCACCACTGTTCTTAATGCTAATACTACCATGCTGGCATGTAATATCAATCTCCTTGACATCAACCTCTACTACCAAATTCGACTTTGCAATTATTTCATATTTGATGAGTCATTTATACCAATAAAAATAAAAATCTTCTGAATGAATACTAGAACAGCTTCCAAAAGTCATCCAAGTGAAATTCCTCTACTTAATCCTATTCCTTTCATAAGCTCAAGATTCACAATGTGTACCATTTCAGAATCTAGCATACTACTCCCCTTTGCTATTCTTGAAACCATGAAACTCCATCTACCATACTTCCCAACATGTCCATCTCAGTATCTCTAACAAAAAAATCACCCATAATAGGTATTCCTTGTATTGTTTAATTAAACCCTTTAAAAAGTTGGTGCTTCACATATTCATTTGTTTAACTTACTGTTAATGAGGACAAAGCATGTTTCAGCCTTCTACCAATACGCAATATATATAAGCAAAATCCCTTCCCTTCTTTTTCAACCATCTATCCTTCACCATGTGCATATCTTAAATACCCCAGTGTAAGCTATAGACCCTTTTTTATGGACCATGTTGGCGACACAGCTGCAACAGGGGTCTCAAAGCCTCATAACTTAGCTTACACCAATACTAAATCATAATAAAAGCAACAGCACTCAGAAAGCTAGGCATATACCAAAAGTTCTTTCACTGCAGAAAGGATTGAAATAGTTAATTTTGAAAAGAAATCCAGCTTTATGCTACCAATAGAAATAAAATTTTAAAAAATAAACTACATATCATTGGGAAGTGATTAAAAAATTAAACTCGAATAGTCCACTCCTTTGCAATTTCATAGACAATGATGCTCTAAGAAACAGATTGCATAACAAAATGATAGAGAAGTGATTACATAAGCTTAAATAAACTATCATATCAAGTTGATTCATCACTTTCAATTGTTGTCTAGACAGTAAGTGCAAGAGCAAAAATTCAACAATATACATGAAAAAATCCTTTGATGAAGGACATATGTTAAATTGGAATTGATTACTTTAAGTTCTATTTCCTAGTTTCATCAATATGAGGACATACCTAGGGTTAGGATTGCCTCTCACCACCTTCTGCCCATACTTACGCCAGCGGTACCCATCATCCAATATATCAACCTCACTCAGAGTTTGTACAACAACCCGTGGCTCCCGGATAGGCCTAACTACAGGAGTGATGTCAGCATTTCCAAGTTCCATTTTTCTGCTCAACAAAAAACTCAGGGTCAGCAAGTAAGCACACGAGCAGGAGAAAACCTAGAGATTTGGCCTAAATTGTTATACCTTCGCTTCGAGAAGGGATCGTCATCATCAACCTCATCATTAACCCTCTTAGACACAATTCCAGCACCCTCTAGACTATCATCATTTGTTGCTACAGGTGATAGCTCTGGCGTACTGTTGGGCTCAGCTGCATGAGACGCCTGACCATACATATTGGATGTTTTTTCTACAATTCAAGAATTAGAAGAAAATGACAGCCAGCTTATTTACTTTGCAATAAGTAATAATAAAATGGAAGCAACAAGAAGCATCTGGCTGGTATTACCATCTTGGCCAGCCAAAGAAGAAGCCTTATCAGATCTCTCTTCTTGCATAGACATAATAGTACCAGCAGAGTATCGGCGGCTTGGTTGAGGTTTAGGATGATCATGTGTTCCCTTGTAAATTATCTCAGTGATTTGACCATCATGAGAGCGTTCAAATAGTTTCTTCACTTCACAGTTAGGATGAGTACATTTGTAATAGCTGCGTGGAAATTCACTTCCTTTAACAAGTTTCTGCCCATATTTTCGCCAATTGTATCCATCATCAGATGCTCTCTCAACTGCAACTGAAAGTCCGCTGCCTCTACCCTCAACATGTGATGCTTGGAGCCCAGTGGCTGTGTTGCTTTTGTGGTTAAATTCATCCAAATTGACTTCAACAGGAGCACTAGCCTCTGAACTAACCATTTGAACAGGTGATGATAGACTTAATTCATTAGAAGGCACTGCTATCTCACTTTTGACTAATGGTGACGAGGCAAATGATTCAGATTTTCCTGGACCTTCTATTTGAGTAGATGGTTCACTTATATGGTTGTTGAAGTCTGCAGGAACCTTAACATAAGTGAATAGCATCGGGTAAGTACTATGCAATTATTACTCTTCAAAACAATATTAATCTTAACATGAAACATGACAACCAAAGTTGTTTTCATCTAAGTGTCTAATACATTAACCCCAAAAATAAAACTAGTGAAAAGAAGATAATACTGTAGGGATTGATTTAGTCTCGTGTGACAAAGTGACGCGTAACAACAATATATCTAATTAATCATCCCATTTTGTTAACTTAGTACACAGGTTTAAATCAGGTAAAATCACAGGAGAAAGAAACACCAAAGTAAAGTTCATATGTCCACCTCATTCAAAAGTTATATTCAATTATTCATCAAAGTGTAACAAACATCAATTAATATTTCATTACCATATTTGATATAATGTGTGGTTTAAACTCAAAGAAGCTCGATTTTCTGTCATCAACGGTATTGGTATTGAAGCATACAGTGGTTACAGGAAATGTAGCAGAGCCAGCAGAAGCCACAGAACCATGTACTGTTTGATGAAGCTTAGGGAGGGACCCTGTAGTTGGTGAAGGTTCCACCTGCAAGACAAGGAAAGAAATATAAACTGCAGCGCTCTATGAGCAGCAATTGTTGAATCACAACCAAAAATTATAAAATCAAATACACAAAAAGATACAGGAAACAATTTTAATTTCTCAGAGAAACAAAATGAAAAGAGAAGGGAAAAAAGGACAAAACGACAACAAGTTTCTGAATACCTGCAAACCCTAAGGCACAGCAATCAGTTGTCCGATGAAATCAGTAATAACAATGAAAAGAGAGCACATATATAATCATCTGAGTTAACCAAACAACTGAGCAGATTTATCAGCCAGCCATGCAAAAAAAAACCCACTATAATCGAGCATAAGCAAAGTTCCCTACTTTTTCCTTCTGATAATATTGCATGTTGCTTATTTGGAATCCATATGACAAAGGATAGCATAGTACTATAATATGCGGAAGTTATATAAACAATTAATCATAACTTGGAAAAGCCATTCCCACATGAATGTTGCACAGCATTCTACACAAGTCAGGACCATCAACACGATTAACATCTAGATAATCATGTCCTTTCACAAAAATCTTGACCCACAATCTTTATGACATTCGTTATACTATTCTCATGGCACACATAACTAAAATCGATCCACTAATCCTTGGCAATGTATTTATTTATTCGTTTGTTCCACATATATAAATGGTAAAAACAGAAGATTTTCTGTGCACTCTGCTACACATTAAAACAAAAACAAACAAAAAGGGCAAAAGCACATACAAAAAGGAAGATTCATTATGTGAAAAAACAACACTGACATTAAAAATAAAAAATAAAAAAAATAAAAGGAGAATGTCTAGCGATCCTCAGCGAAAGTTATATTCCAACAGAATACCTTATTGAGCATAAAGCAGCCAATACATAATTCTATAAGAGCAAGCATCAGAATCAAACGGTCCCAACACAAGCACCCACACATAAAATCTACTAAATGAAAGATTAAACAAGCTCATACAAGAATTTCGAATTTTTCATGAAACAAACAGCATCTTCAGCTCATCCACATTCAAATCACGTCAATTTAAGTCACACAAAAATATTCCTGCCAAAGTATAATCCAGCCCAGATACGCTCTGTTTGGTTGCTGAACATTTGCAAGAAAACTAGAGCGAAAAGAACAAATTTTTGATATGTCACTCACAGAGGGTGACCTTTACCTTACAAGGGTCAAGTAAAAGCACCATCTTTGACCAAGATGAGCTGGAAGAAAACACATTCCGCAGATGAATTCACTCACTCACTCACTCACCCATTATTTTATTTTGCTATTTAGTAAAAACCCGTTGAAAATTTCCCCTCATAAATAGCGAAGCAACACCCTTTTACCCCAACCACCGCACAGTGCAATTGGGAAGAACGAGAGCCCACTCACCTTCATGTTGGACAAAAGCACAGGGGACTCCAAAAACGACGTCGGACTCAGCCCCGGAGGAATCGTTATGCACTGCGACCTCGAGATCGGGAGCTTCGCCGGCGACATCAGCTTGTACCTTGCGGAGGTTCCAGCCGACGAATCCTTCCGCGACCCGGGTCGATTCGGATTGTCGGATCGGAGCTCCGAGTCCGAGTGGGTTTCACCGGAGTTGATAGAAGCAGCGTCCATTTGTGGTGGTGTTGTGGGGGGGCTTGCGAGAGAGTCAAAGGGAAAGTAGTAGCAGGCAGAGGCTGTTCTTCTTCGCTGAAAGAGGGAAGGGCACAAGGGTCATTTCACATGGGGCGTTTCTCAGCCCTTGGTGTGTTTTGTTTTTCTGTCAGAGATGCTGAGAGAGTGGGACTCAGTTGACTTGTAACGTTGGATCTCTCTCATCTGTGTCATTGGCTTGTCATTTTAAACCTTTTTCTCAGCTTTATTGTTACTTCTTAGCGGTTCACTCCAAACAAAAACATCATCGTAATAATAATTGAAATTAAAAAAAAAATAACATTATGAGAATATGAGATAGAGTGGGAGGAAAAATAGTTTGTGTGGATTTAACTTTTAGACTTTTTAAAGTAGTCAGGTGGATAGTTTTGTCAAGGAATTATTCACTATTGGACTAAGATTTTGTAACAAAATGATTGTTTTTTTTTATTTTTTTAAAAAGCTTTTACTATTTGTAAAAACAAAATAATGGTTTTTGCTATCTGGCTTTAGCTAGGTGAGATTTGAAAGTGAAAAGTGGTGTGCCAAGTACCAACTCTACGTTACTCTTTACCATACACAATCAATATGAGTGATTGGTACAGAACTGCAAATCCCTTTCTACAAGTTGAAAGCCAAAGCCAAACCAGAATTGGTTCCACAAAGGGTTAGATTCAAATAATTTGATCCCATGGATAGGAGTGTCAGTCACAAGCAATCTGACCTCAGTGTATAGTTTTGTCTATGTTATTTGAACTTTGATCTCTAATTCAAATCAATGAAGGCATTGTCGGCGGTTCCCTTGTGAGATGTGTAACAAGCAAGTGATAAGTAAAGCAGCAAGTGGATGGATTGAACCCAAAACTAGGTTCACAAAATCCTCTTGTGCTGGAGGTTTTGTGGGGTTGAGAGAGAAATAGAGAATCCAATTGTAACTTTGGACATTGACTACAATTTTAATTGCATTTAAATGAGGCAAATTTTGACCTCTTTCCAGAACTGAGTATTACTTCAACTTTCAGTCACAATAAATAATGAGCATGTTGTCAATTTGCATGGATATGCTGTAAAGATCTTGGAAAGAGTAAGTTAATATGTTGGCCTCACACTATTGAATATGAATATAGCTTCTTCACTGATCATAGCAATTAGTTAAAAGGGGTTAAAAAGAAAAGTACTGGATCATTTTTGGTCCACTGCTATAATTTATAGCCTATTAATTGAATATGGTCTAGAAAAGCATAAGCTACAGAAACATGTCATTGAAGTTTATTATCTTCATTCGGATTTTGTTTTTACCAGTCGTGAGACAGAATAAGAAAAAGATGCTGTACTTACGCCTATGATTAGGTGAAGAGATAGGAAAACAATGGAAAATCTAGGCTTAAAGATGCAGTTAGAGCAAAGTTCTGATTGGTGTTCTAATTCTTTACACTTTTTTTTTATTGAGTTATCTCTTTCCACCCAAATGAATTTTACTATATTAAAGCATGTCACATCCAACACAATTGCATACGAAAGCATTCTATCCAAAAGCGCCTACCTTCTCTTTGATATTTTTTTTTCTTATTTCAGACATATTTTTCTAGATAATATTAGAAGTATGAAATGAATCATAGAACACATTAAGACGAATTTGCAAGTTTAATAATAATTTTGATTTTTTTTTATCATTACTCTTTCCAATCTTACCTACCATCTATGTGTCAAATATTTTCAACGATTTTGCCACTCCACAAACTTTAGAATGGCCGATTGTCTTTGCTTTCTCCGAATATATTTAATACATGAAGGAAAATTGGAGACTATCCCAAATTTTTCATTTTTTATGTCCACAAAGAGAGACATTTTATCAGATTCAGAGTCAGTTTGGTATCCTTTAAAATTGGAGGGAATATTTTAGAGATGATTTTTTTTTCGTATAAAAGTTCATCCTTAAATTGTGTACCTTTATTTTTAAGGAGAAACCAAATTAATTGTCATAGTTCAAGAATCAAAATCAATAGATGAAACTCTCATGCTTTAAGGTAAGTTACATAACCACTAAACAAAAACAAGTTCTCTCAATATATAGCAATAGTTTGTACGTTTTCTTTACTGAGAGTGTTTTTAGCAACAAAAAAAAAATCAGTATAAAAAGAAGTACTGTGAGGCAAAAAATGTTTAGATTAATTTATTTTGTGTTAAAAAACTTTTAATAACATAAAAATTAAACAAAACTAACATGTGCTTAGTTTGTAAATGATGTCATAAAAATACTCCCTCTGGTTAATTTTATAAATCTCCCTTTAAAAGCTAAAATAAAAAAATGTATTCCTTTAATTATCTTACTATTTTAAAAAAATTTAAACTGTTAATTGGAATATAATACTACAAAATACAGATATTTAAAAAGATGTTGACAAAAGGGTACGAACTTATTACCATATAGTTCATTAACTCCAATAAAAAAAATATAATAGTATATGAACAATATTTTAAAGAGTAAATACATATTTTAATTTGAATCCTTTCATACGACCTCAGTCCTTTGTTTATAAATATATCAAATTAGTCTTTCAAATATACCTGAGATATCAAATTAATCCTTAAATGTTAGAGGTGCTCATGAACTGAGTTTAACTTGGTTTAATTTTGGCCTAATATTTTGAATAGACCAATTTTTGGGCTTGAACCTGATCCTAGACCCGATCATGATTGAACCTATGTTTAACCGAGTCAACCCGAAATTTGACAAAAATATAAAATATAATATAGTTATATGTATGATATGTTATATTATGTGATATATTTGAAGGCCTACATTGTATATTAATAATTCTATCACTATTAAGCTCTTAATAAATATTGATAATTAAATATATGCATTTAAATTAAAGTAATGTTTAATCTACATATATTAAATTCTTCATGTCAAAAAATATAAATAAATATATACCTTAGCCTGAGCGAGATGGCATAGTCTTGATCCAAAAAACACATCAAACCAAAATCATTCAGCCTTGTCTTGGACAATTTTTCCAATGAAACCAAGTTTAACCCGACCCAAGCTGCTTGGGCCAAGCCAAGTTAGTAGGTCAGACCAAGTCTTTAGCACCCTATTAAGTGTCACATTTTTTTTAATCAACTTGATCCTTAAAATCACATCAAATTAAATCTTGAAATATGAAACTAATGACATTAATTATCATTAAGTAACCAAACATTAATTACCATGTATGACCAATTTAATGAATGAAAGATCAATATGGATATCATGTATATTTTTAGAAGACCACAATGCACGTTTACTCTATTTTAAAATGACAACGAAATAACATAAAATTTAATTTTAATCCATTATCAATGTAAATTTTACATTATTATCAAATCATGTATTTACAAATTATTAAAGGAGTTTAACTATCACAACTACCTAGAAAGTCTAACTCTTTTAATGATATGTCGACACATTATTTAATAACAGCGTGAAACTTCTTTATACTAACATTGAGTCATAATTACACTCAATAACAAAATGTATTCAATTATATAGGAACTTGTATAAAAACAAATTTTGATATTGCATTATAAGTCTAAACATTTAACGATAAATTTAATAATAATACAGAAATATAAGTAAATTGTTAAATATATAATTTATATAACATTAACCTTAAAAAAAGACAAATTGTCCTCATCCATGCAAGATGCATTTCTCGTTTTACTTAATTGTTACTAATAACAAATTTGTTAAAGAACACAATTATCCCTCAAAAAATTTCAACACTTCCTATTGGTAACAGAAATTGATAAGTACGTTGAAGATGTAAATGCTCCTGATGTTAAATCTCGTAAAACAACTCAAGTCCGAGTAATTAAAACTATGATACAGACTCCATACAAAATTCACTTCTGTTCTTTGCCAAATGAAAATAAAGCGTAAAGCTAGCCAGCCATTCATGCATGGCCACTTTTTTGAGATGGATCGTCTATTTCGTCTTCTGAATGAAATTCTCACTACTCACTAGCCAAAAAGAAGAAAGCTGGCCAGTCATGTACGACCTATTTCCATGGAACACACTGAGAATACGTCTCACCATCAGTGGAATAAACATTTCCACACACAGAAAATGAGGTCTCTTACATGTTACATTACCAAACCATATAATACAAAAAGATTAGCAATGTTCTGGAAGGTGGGAGGAACAATCTATACAACAGCAAATAGTAATACAGACACAACTTTTCATAGGTAATAGATCACTTCATAGGTAGAACAGTTTCAAATTTCTCTAATACATTTATCTTTAATTAAGTTTTAACTATTTAAAAGTAAAACAACTGAGAAAAAGATGGTAAAACTCAAGAGCCAATGTATCATTGACAGAGCTAATAACTTACTCTGGTTAGGGAGGAGGAGGCTTAAAATGCTGCGCATAAAAATCAATGCAGAAACTCCAGGAATGGTCATAGCTTCACCATAGGACTAACACCAAATCAAATGGTGCTGAAGTTGTTAAGGAAACCGCACTATTAGGATATATAGAAAATAAGTACCAAAAACTCATTTTCTTGAGCTTATCTTAATCTTAACAACCTCAATGGGGAAATTTTTTTTTTATTTTCTATCATTGACTGTCCTGAATTTATTCCTGATTTCATCCTTAAATGATACAAAATCTAGACTAACTCACAGACAGCCAAGAGTTTATTTTTCTTCATTTTCACTCTGTCACTTACCTTGGATTCGAAATCAAGGGGGCCAGCCCAAGGTTTAGTAATTCGACAATTTGTGACTGATGGGAACTCAAACATGTTACAGTTTGGGCTGCTTTCTATAAAAATGACTGTCCTGAATTTATTCCTGACTTCATCCTTAAATGATACAAAATCTAGACTAACTCACAGACAGCCAAGAGTTTATTTTTCTTCATTTTCACTCTGTCACTTACCTTGGATTCGAAATCAAGGGGGCCAGCCCAAGGTTTAGTAATTCGACAATTTGTGACTGATGGGAACTCAAACATGTTACAATTTGGGCTGCTTTCTATAAAAATGAGACCTCAACTATTATAGACCAAAGCATACGTAATATGATTCAACCAAATAACACTAGTGTGATGACATTTAACATCTATTCATCTACATCTACTTCTACATCTACAAAAGCTACAAGTTACTCAATTTGAATTAGTTATGCTAATCACACAGAAGCAATGAGTAAAAAATTATCTGTCTGATGCCAACAAATCAATTGTCTAATAGAATATGAGACATAATCCATACATACTGATGGTTATCAGGGTACAGTGCGAACAATAATCCATAATAAGCACCCTTCACCATCTAAAGCTATGAATTAGGTAAAAATTACAGAATAAAAATGCAATTGTATTTAATGTCAAATTCAGAGACAGTGAAATATTTTTTTTCTTTGTTCTTTTCTGCACAGAGGGACCATGCTTAAAACAATAAAATACAGCCAACAGATAGACTTTGTATTTCCTACAGGAGAATCTCAAATGGGCCAAAACACGAAGGATAACAAAAAAACCAGAGATGAGAAACTGCACTGCATACCAGTCCTATTTGTAAGAGCAATAGAAGAAAATGACTAATGAAGAGGAGATGAAAAAGAAAAGATGTGAGAAGAAAGACAATTCATAAGGGCAAACAACGATAAAATACATCTTGTCCTTGCCATCCATAAGGAAGGTGCATAGATAAGAACAGTCAAGTTCAACACAATTCTTCTAGGCCTTATGTTAAAGCTTCAGGAATGGATTACCCTTTGTTTTTGGATTAAAATCTTTGACATTGACGGAGGATATTTATCTTTATATATAAAGGCGCATTTCTGTTTACAATGAAAGGCAACCAAACTAAAGTTAAAATCCAGAGAATGCTGTCTGGGTATGGCATAATACTTTCCATCTCATTAATAAATTTTGACAAGGTTAACCAATAACAGCCTTTAAATATGATGTCTTTCTTTTACTTTTTTTAACTAGGACATGAAAAAAATTGTATGCCCATATGAACCAACAGTAGACTTGTTTAATAAGAAGCAATTCTCAAGCAAAACTACAACTAATATTAATATGGAAAGTTTCTATTCAAGAGGATTTTACTTGCTGAATCCTGTCTAAGTCCCATTGCTTAGCAAAAACAATGAAGGCTGGGGGGTGGGGAAGAGCAAGAACAGAGAAGTCTAAAGAAGATCATGATTAACCTAAAAAGGAATCTTGTAGATACAAAATGATTCAAGCAATTAAAATTGTGAAACTAAACATTCCCTCACAATTCTTAATTACTGAATCTAGTTCCTGTCCTATAGACCAACAAAGCAATGTATGCTTTTGATAACCAAAAACCAGTGGTGCAACGTCACGGAGAAACTATAATACCAACCCAGGAGTTCAGTACTATAAAGAGAAAGCAATTTCTTGATCTATTGAGGATAAGATGTTTGGTAATAATATTGCTGATCATAACCACCATATGCAGAGACTCTATCATAATAACCAGGTGGCACATGTGGCTCTGATGAGTTTAGATGAGAACCACCTGGACCAGGGTTGCCATTGGGACCCATTGGGCCACCAGAAAGACCATAAGGCCCAGTTGAAGGGCCTGCATAAGGCGAGATGGTTGGGGCTGGGGCCACCATGCCAAATGGCGTGGCTGGCAAGCTCATGTATGGATTTGGATGTTCTGGCAACAAACCTGTTGAGTGGAAAAGGGGTTGTTGGTACTGATGTATGGTTGCAGGACCAACTGGAGCAGATGTTCGCGGACGCTTGATCCAATTTTGTTGCTGCTTCTGCTTCTGCCTCTGCATCTTTCTCTTTTGCTGCTGCTGTTGCTGTTGATGCTGGGGAGGCTTTGCAGCAGAAGCTGGTGCAGGGTGTTTCATATTTGCATTCTGCTTCTTCAATTGCTGTATACGCTGTTCAAGGCTTGCTCGTGGATATTCAGATTCAAGCTTATGATTCTCAATAACCTTAATTACTGATTTCAGTGTATGGATTTCTCTAGAAGTAGTCTCCTTCTGCAAAAATACCTCAATAAATATAGGCAGAGACACCATGCATCAGGTAATCAATCAAAGGGGACATACTTACCAGTGACTTTCCTTCCTGGGAAAGTCTTTTAGCAAGTTTCATAGACTCATTCACACAAGCTTTCAAAATGGGAACTGGTGGGATCTTATCAGCAAGATTAAACTCAAAAACATACTTGACAGCCAGAATATGTTTGCCCTTATCTATAAGTTTCTGAACAAGACCTGCAAAACACAAACAAACATTGTTTTACAAATTAAACTACCTAAAAGGGTGACCACTAGAAATTATACGTGTGTGTCTATACTATCACAGAAAGGGGATTCCCCCATTTGTTATCCATTTTTTACTCTCCTAAAAACCCAAATGTTTTGCACTGAAAAGTGAGGACAAAATGATCATATCAAATCAATCACAAAGGCCCACCACTTAGGCACTTACACAGGGTTCCTACTTATGAGGAACTTTTTAAAGATATTTCTTTTCAAAAGTATGTTCCTTAACAATGCTAACAGCTAATGCAAGTGGATGATTCCTATGGTTAACCAAGCCTTATGAGTGGTAATTAAAGAAGGGACTGAAACGGCTGTATTGGTAACTCAATTTATTTCCATTAGATGGGGGCATATCTAGTGAGAGACTGGATCACTAAATTTTTTTTTGGTAATGAAAAGGGGTAGAAGCCCAACGAAAGGAAAATTACAAAGAGGAAATAACACGGGGTATGGAAGCCCCTATAGCATCATGAACAATGAGATTAACTAGACCTATGGGAGGAACACTTAAAATCTGGAGGTCGTACGCCTCTACCTGTAAACTAAACTTAGCTATCCAGTCCCCACAAAGGTTGCATTCACGCAAGGTGTGGGAGAATTTGAGCACCCAAGGACAATGCTTCAGCTTGAGAATACGCTTGACAATCTGACCAGGAGTGTTGGATGCAGTATGGGAGTTGCTCAGAAGAGTAACAATGGCACTAAAGTCACTTTCCACAATCAGGTACCTATACCCTTTTCCAACCACGCAATTTGCATTCCCGAAAGGATGCCCCATAATTCAGCTTGGAAAGAACTACAGACACCCAGTCTTTTCGAGAAGCCCTTTAACCAAACACCATCTTCGCCACAAAAAATACCACCACATCCAGCTTCCCCTGGATTGCCCTTTAAGGCACCGTCCGAATTCAGTTTCACCCACCTATGAGAAGGAAATTGCCACCTTATGTCCACAAGAGCCCGGGGAAGAGGGTGGCTGCTGGTTTTGGAAGTATCACAAACCGCCTGGAAATCTTTCACAAATTGCCGAACCACTCTAACTGGTTGGTAAGGGCGTTGAAAATCTGCATCAAACACAGTGTTGGTGCGCCACTTCCACATGAATCAGCAGGTTACCATGAAGGTATCTAGCCAGCCTTGATTATTGTTGGTGCCAAAATTAGAGTGCATGTTGGCTAAAATACAATCATCAAAAGGAAGGGAGTAGAACTCCACAATGCAACTGGATCTAACAGTGTGTAACCAAATTTGGTTCGCAAACATACAGTTAGAAGAACATGGGCCATAGTCTCTTCCTCCTCAATACAGCAAGGGCAAGCTGAAGACACATTTGTTTTCCAAGACTTACATTTACAGTTAGTGAGAAGGCGACCATAAGCGACAAGCCACATGAATGTTTTTATTCTCTGAGGTCCCTTCCACTTCCAGATGTACTCCTAAGGAGTAAGATTTGAGGGGCATGGGATGTTGGAGAGGGCCTCGTAGGCACTCTTAACAGTGAAAACACGAGAGGGGGTACTAGAACACCCCAAAGAATCCATCCCATCCTCCTCCTGTGGGGAAGCAATAACGTGAAGTCAATTCACTACCTGTTCAGGGACTAAATTTCAGAGGCTTTGAAAATCCCATTGGCCAGTTTCATCCACAATACCCCGAACCACTAGAGTCAGATCAATATCCTAAATATGAGGATGTGCTTTTTGGAGAAGAGTGGGAATGTCAGGGACCTAGTGATCAGTCCAAAATCTGATATTTCTACCATTACCAACAGTCCAAATGGAGTTATCCATAAGTGATTTCCAAATTGAACAAATTGCTTTCCAAATGATTGAGTCCCCAGTCTTGGAAATAATGGCCGAATGAAGGTTCTCTTTTCTCCCATACTTTCCATAGAGAACTTTTGACCACAGATCCTCAAGATTATGGAGAAGACCCCACAAAAGTTTCATTAGAAAGGCCCTGTTAACCAGATGAAGATCACGAAACCCCAAGCCACCAGACGACTTTGGTAAGCAGCAAGTTTTCCAGCTCACAAGATGCGTCTTGCGTTGACTATCTGAATCACCCTAGATGAACTTACATTGGAGTCTTTCCACCTGTTTACATGTTTCTTTAGGAATCGATGCATGCTACATGTAAAAATAGGGAAGAGAGCCCAACACCAATTGAGCTAGAGTGATATGACCAGCCATGGAGAGGCACTGATTTTTCCAGCCACTTAACTTGGCTTGGACTTTTTCAATGATATGGTGATAGTGATGTCTACCAGCTCGCCCATGAATAATGTGAGCTCCTAAATATTTTCCTAACGAGTTGGTTTCTACATAGCCACTCTTCATCAGAATTGTTTCTTTAGTCTCAGCCCTCACATTCTTAGAGAAAAATATATGAGCTTTTTAAGAGTTTAGTTTTTTACCAGAGGCACGACAAAAGATATCCAAGCAGTGAAGGATGCAATCTATTTGGCTTGGAGTTGCTTCCGCAAACAACAAAAGATCATCCGCAAAGAGGTGTGATATCTGAGACCCATTTTTCCCCTCCCACATGGGCTTCCAATCACCAACTCTTGGGAGAGCTTCTCCATATAGATGACAAAGAGGTATGGAGATAAAGGGTCGCCTTGCCGTATTCCCTAGGAGGGGGAGAAAGAATCAGTTTTTCCTCCATTTCAAATCACCTTGAAGGAGGAGGAAGTGATGCAAGACTGGATAATATTAATAATAGGGAGAGGAAGATTACATTCCTCCAGGCAACGGATAATGAAATTCCAGTTGAGCCTATCATAAGCCTTCTCAAGGTCAATCTTGATCGCCATAAATGCCTTTCTACTTCTCATTTTTCTCATTGTGTGCACCATTTCCTGGGCTATAATTATGTTATGCGACATATTCCTCCCAGTAATGAAACTGGACTGAAAATAAGAGATAATTTGTCTATAATAGGCTTGATCCTGTGCACCAGCATTTTAGTAGTTATCTTGTAAATGACATTGCATAACGCTCTGGGTCTGAATTGAGAACAGAATTCTGGTTTATCCAGTTTTGGGATGAGAACCAAGAGAGTATTATTAACCTCTTTTAAAAGGTCCCGATATCTCCAAGTCCCCATGATAAAAGAACAAACAGAATTTCCCACAATATCCCAGTTGTTTTGATAAAAACAAGCGGGGAAGCCATCCTCTCCCGGGGACTTATGAGGTCCTATATCAAAAATGGTCCCTTTTATCTCTTCCTTCGAAGTGGGAATATTAAGAGAATGCAGTAACTCATTATCAATTGGGGGTAAGAAGACTGAGTTGCAAGGAGCTCACGATGACAGTTATCATCTTGAAATAAGTCTTGGTAGAAGCTTAACATCATACCTTTTAAAAAGGAAATGTCATCCACCCAGTTGCCAGTGCTATCTCTAAGAGCCAAGATTTTATTTTTCCTTCTTCTTACCACAGTTTTGGAATGGTAATATTTTGTATTTCTGTCACCATCTAGAATCCATGATCCTCTAAACTTTTGAAATCATAACATTTTCTCTTGGTTCAGAGTCTCATCAAGTTGGTCTTGTAATTCCTTCTCCAATTTATCAAGAAATGGATTCCTTCCATAATTAGTGCTTCTTTGTATGCCATTCAAACGAGCAACTAGAGAGTTTTTATGGTGTAGATGGTCAAGATTAAAAGACCACTTAAAGGTCACATGACTTAGTGTTTTAATCTATATTGTATTATCCAATGGTAAGGATTCTCTTACTCTAATAATAAACCAATGTTCTTACTTGAAATGTCCCCTATGTATGCCAACCAACATTGTCTCCCATCTTTTCCTGATTTCCCACTGTAACACGCAGACACCAATTATCTGGCAAATTAATATTTCAATGTACATATTGAATTCGCCTACTGGATTTTTTACTAGCTCTTCCCAGATAAGGAACCCCTTCACAAACATCACTTCACTGACTTTTAAACAATTTAAAATGGTTCAAGCTTATTATTGATATTTCTTTAAGAACCCCATTTCAAATTACAACCTTATGCCCAATTTTAAAAAAAATTATAACTCCAATAACACAGTAATATAAACAGTCGTGTCACTGTAACTACTAATTTTAAACATGCTACAACACTAAAAACAAAGCGTGAACACAGTTATACAATAACAGCTCTTAAAAGCTCTAATAAAACCTTAATTCATAATTCAATTTGGAGATGCAAGACCTTAAAAAGCCAACAGCCTTACCCGGAACTTTATCTGTCAAACCAATAATCTGGTACAACTGAGGAAGCTCATCATTAGCCGCAGCCATAGCAGAAAAATTAGCAAGCTCATTCATGCTCAATTCAGAAAGCAACCCATAGGCAGCAACAAAATGCAAATAAACCAAAGCCCCCAATGCATCTGCATTATCAACCATCAAACTTTCTTTCCACTCAGCCGCCAACTTCTTTGCTTTCTCTCTCACTTGAGAATTCATATTTGGAGATGCAACCCTTAACTGTTGGAACAAGACACTGCAACTCCTCTTCATTTTACGCAATTCCCCTTCCTTCATGCCACTTGCCCCAAGAAACCCATCCAGCGAATCAAGAATCATCGCCGCTGGGTCTGGGGCACACTGTAACGCACTCTGAAGCTCAGCCTCCAAGGCAACCTTATCTTTCAAATGTTCCCCAACATAGTTCCTCAACCCTTTGCCATCCATCTTCTCGCACAGAGCACTCAACTCGTGCTTATGCAACACATTGTTTTTGGGAGATGCACCTATTCCATTCTGGCTCAGTGTCAGTGGGTTCGACGATGAAGATGGGTCATTAGGCAACGATGTAAAGTTTGAATCTTTTGGGTCTGGATCGGGTAATTTTGATGATGGGGGTAATGGGTCATTAGGGTTCTGGGTCTGGTGCTGAGAGGAGGAAGAAGGGTCAATTGGGATGTGGGTTTGTGGAGGATGAAGGGGGGAAATTGATTGAAGGGTTGGGTGGGATTGTTGGGATTGGAGAAGGTGAAAGCGTTGAGTGAGAGAATTGTGGATAGAGGTGATATGGGAATCAAGGTGAGACCAGGTGAAAGGGAAGGAGGAGAGAAGAGAAGAGTGAGCTTGAAGGTCATCGTAGGCCTTCTTGAGGTTCTCTTTCTTCGTGTCAACCAGTTTCAGAGCTGCTGAGATGGTCTTCAATGTGGCCATTGACATGTTGTTGTTGTTGTTGTTGTTGTTGTTGTTAGAGAGAGTTAGGGCATTGGAAGCTGAAATCGAATTGCTACATTCGCTGATCTGAATAGTTGGTCTTAACCCTTAGCCACAGAGAGAGAAAACTCGAAAGAACAGAGCAATAGAGATGAGATTACCTGTTTGTAATTGTAGTTGTAATGGAGAAAACACCACTTGGGTTGGGTTGGGTTGGGCCACATTTTTCTAGGCCTCACTCTCACATGTGAAATTTGGGCTGGTCCGAGAAAGTCCGAATATAGAATTACTTAATTAGTCCAAATTATGTTACATCGAGTTTATCTTGTTAAAAATATTCAAAAAAGCTTTACTTGTTTGGTTCAGGTGACAAGGAGGGAATCACTTTGTTTATAAATTTATGTTTGATTTCTTTGTTAGCAATCTCCTCTTTTTATAAGTGATTCATAAGTATTATTGTAAGTTTTTGTTAAGATTAGGAGTATCATTTATCCAATCCATTCATATTTAAATGCAATTCATTCTAACCAATTATAATAATAGACTTAATTGATTAGATGAATTGGGTCAATTTTAATTAATTGATGGTTAATTGATTAAGCAAAATATCTATTACATTAAAATGAGTCGTGAATAAGTTAGATAAATTTAATAGATTGGAAAATGGATCATAAATGAATTTTTGATTTTATTTTGTATGTATCCATTTGCTACCCATAATTTAGATTGGTGACATGTCTTATACTTCAAATCAAACAGAGATTATTACTTTTAATGACATCTAACAACATAAATTTGAGATGAATGACAAATAATCATTCTTGTTAACACCAACGAACATTCAAAATGGTTAATTAACATTCAAAGTGATTAACTGATCCTTCATTTTAAATATGTATATTGTTAGTATTACTTGAAATTAATAATCCCAATAAAATAACTCCCCCTCTCTTTAAACTTTAGTAAATAAAAAATAAAAAAATTCCAGCTAAATCATGTCAAATAGAAAAAAAAAAACTCTGATATGAATTATGGATTTAATTTTAATCTACTGTCAGTGTAAAGTTTTTTTACACTGTCATTCAATTATTTACTGACACATTATTAAAAGTGTTAGACTTTTGAGATAGTTGTTATAATAGTCAAATTCTTTTAATGAGTTGGCAATACATGATTGGATGAAAGTGTAAAAAAACTTTACACTGACAGTGGATCAAAATTAAACTCATGAATTATTTGGCTTGTTTAACACATCTAATTTAATGTAAAAATCGCACAAAAGAGAAAATAAGCCTGCAAAGCCATACCAGACAAAAGACAAGTAACCGTATATTAGTGTGAGATATAAAGTTGGAATATATGCACACAAATGATATTCACTTTAGTTTGTAATTTTGAAAGGAAAAAAAAGTGATTTTAGTGATTATGTATAAAGTTAATTGATAATATACTCTGTTAATAACCTATTAATTCGTGAGCTTTAATCAAGCTATTTTAATATGAGACATCTAATTCATTTAATAAAATTAATATGATTTTTTATTTAAATTTTTTTATTTTAGCTTTTTAAGATGAAAAGTTACTAAGACTTTTCAATAAAATTTTATTGCTTTAATGTTTTTCAACAAAAAATAAAATAATTTTGCTTTCTAACTCAAATAAAAAAAATACAAGTGAGTTTAAGTGTTGTTAGAAATAAAAGTGAAAAAAGTCAAGTCAACTACATCAAAAGTAGAATATGGTGACAATACTTGGGTAGCTCATATCCAAGAACAAAAATCTATACAATTTTAACTCTTTTAAGTATTATGATTTGACAAATAAGAAAAACTTGACTATTCAGCTAGAATTTGATCTTTGTTGTTGGCAACAAAAAAAATATATTTGGTTTTAAGAAAAAATAAAATAAACATTATTGTGTTGAAAAGATGAATAAAAAAGTGAGTGATGAACTGCTTAAGCCTTAAGTGGTGATTTAAGAAGTTAAAAAAAAAAGGATTATCAAAATTGATAAAATTACATAGAACTAATTAATATGAAAGAGAAAAAATGAAATTTATAAACATTAATTAAGAAAATTAAAGACCTTAATTTATAAATAAATATAATAAATATATAAATTATAGATATATTATTATTAAATTATGACTTTAATTTTAATTCACTGTCAATGTAAAAATTTTTTACACTGTCATCTAATCATGTGCTGACACATCATTAAAAGAATTAGACTTTCTAGATAGTTGTTGTAATAGTCAAACTCTTTTAATGATTTGATAATACATGATTAGATGACAATGTAAAAAAATTTTACACTGACAGTGAATTAAAATTAAACTCTTAAATTATATGGCCTAAAATTTTAGAAACCTCAAACAATAGTTTGAGAAATTTTATACTCAAGCCGGCCTTCGGGGGGGAGGAAGTGGGAAAATGAGACAAGAAGTCTTTACCTTCTTGATCCATCACACCTCACACAGGACACTCCCTAGTAAAACAAGTCTCATACGTAGTTTATGATATCCCTTTAAACTTAATTGTGTCCTTAATTAGGAGAAAACTGAAGGGAGAGGGGGGGAACCAATTACATTCGTGTGGGAATGTTGCTCTTCTATTTATTTTTTAATCAGCTTATTTAGAGAATATCTGTTTTCATTCTTTGAAAGAAAAATATATTCTGTAAATAAAAAATATTCTTTATATATATATTTAAAAAATAATATTGACTGTCCCAATGCTCTGTATCCTTTAAAAAAAAAAAAAAGCAAACTGTATCCTTTATGGCTACTCAAAGTGATAGAAAAGCATCAACCGACTGACTTGGTTATTAAAGGGTTCCTCATGTTCAGCTGAACAAATGTTGAAGGGGATTTTTATGAAAAACAGTGTATTAATTGGTTATTTATAATATTTATTAAATTAATTATAATCTTTTAAAGGAAATTTATTATTTTTAATGAAAAGGAGTGATGATATGTTATTTGTAAGGAACTTCGTGTGACCTGCCTTGATTCTCCCCTCCCTTACTTCTCTTTAATTTCAAGTACATTGATAAGTTGTATCTGTTAAATTTCAAATTGATTCAAAAAGAAAAGAAAGAGCACTAAATGATAGAAAAAAGTGAAACAGCAATCATCATGAGTGGTGTCACATTTATGGTGCCAGATTTAGTGGCTAAAAATTAAAGAGTTGATAATTCAATAGTCTAAAATAATTTTTGTCAAAAAAACAGTGGAAAAATTATTATATTGTATAATTATTTTTTATTATGGGTATTATTTTGATACTTATTTTTTTTTATCGATATTTAGAGTGAGTTGTCTAACATTCATTATTTGTTATTTATATTTAATAGACTTTTTAATATTTATTGTGGAACCAATAATCAATAAATAATTGACAACTCACTTTAGATACCAAATTTTGGATACCAAACTCATTAAGGTACCATAACAACTCTCTTTCACCATATATATATATATATATAAACTTAATGACCAATAAGATTACATAAACAAAAATAAGTATGGTAAGAGAAAAAGACAGTTATGGAAGTCTACGAGAATAATGTGCCACGATTGATTCGTGTGCTGTTTCGTAAGAAATCTTCTTAGGATTTAACGTTTTCCTTAAAAGATTATAAAAAATTATATCAAACTGTCAAATGTTTGTATTGTTTTAATGAATATTATAGAATTTGTATTGTCAAATTATATAAAACAAAATCTCTACAGAAGGTATTTTTGTAAGATTAAACTAAAAGTCATATATAAATTTAGAACACCTTTATTATGTAAGGTAGAAAGCGTACCTTTGTTAGCCATTAGGCTTACCGATGAATGTATATATTGAATATGAATTCATATCTCCAAGAGAAGTATTATGAGAAGATTATCACGAATCCTGGTGCATAGGAGAGAAACTACCCTCTTTCCCTATATGCATTGAAGCTTATGATCTCAATGTGGCAACTATAATACATATAGGATGAGAGTAGGGGCCTCTCCTTGTGTTTACAATATGGGTTAACCTACCCATCATAGAAAACCCATACATAAGGCCAACATTTCACCACAGTCTACAATAGGTTTAAGTGCTTATAAAAGCCCAATAACAAAAGTGATTACAAATGGGCTTAACCAATATATGCTCCACAAATATGACATTCAATTAATCCAAGTCTTTTAGCAAATATGTGACTATGCTAGTCCACATAGGATTAAATAATCTAACAATCTCCCACTTGGACAGCATAGACAAAAATTTTAAAATGAACAATATCTCAGATTAATGTGACCACAAAGAATGTTGATTATGAGCAAGCACTCTCAACCATTGGTCAAAAAAAGGATTACAAGTACCTTAAAATGCAGAAAATCATATTTGATAGGAATACTGATATCATACATGTAAGATACTCAAATCCTTGTGACCTTACATAAAGTGGAATGTGGGCCAAAGGGAAAACACATCAAAACACAAACCAAAAGTGTGATCACGTTTAATTCCCAACAAAATGGCCATAACATCTGCCCAAGATGTCTTCTGAGATTCAACAAAATTATCTCAGCACAACAAAATGAGACTGGGTCCAAAATGTCTCCAACAATAAGTTATAGGGAAAGCACATCAAAATGCATGCCAAAAATGTGATCATGTGCAATTCTCAACAAAATGACATTAGCATTCGCCCAAGATGCCTGCTGAGATTCAACAAAATTATCTCAGTACAACAAAATGAGACTGGGTCCAAAATGTCTCCAACAATAAGTTATACGGAAAGCACATCAAAATGCATGCAAAAAATGTGATCATGTGCAATTCCCAACAAAAATGGCCTTAGCATCCGCCCAAGATGCCTTCTGAGATTCAACAAAATTATCTCAGTACAACAAAATGAGACTAGGTCCAAAATGTCTCTAACAATATCTCATATTATCACAAAAGTGCGCACATAATAACAACATATGACAACAATAGTTTCAATAAGTCTCGAGACAACATAATAACAATTGTGCACACTCCCACTAATCCAACATATCAAAACATAGTCAACTTCATTTGAGTCACATAAGTTTCAAAATACTCTAATGATAAAATATTTCTTAGTGGGATAAAAACTTAACTCTGTGATAAAATTATTCAAATTGAGTCTGAGACTTACAATATTTATCTCCAACAACGCAAGTACAAAACAGAGAAAAATACATTATTGCAGAGTCATCAAAATGTGGTTGTAAATCAGAAATAATATGAAACCTAACCAAAAATAATTGGATAATCATAGAATCTCACAAAATTGGCTTTATTACCAACCACATATTCTGCCTCCACAATTGAGGAAATTACAAGTGTCCACTTGACACTTAACAACAGATCAACTCCTCTTTGTCATCACAAGTATAAATCCTTGAAGGATTTTCTCAAATGGGTAATTTATACCAAAATTCACTTAAAGTGATTTGATCACTTGTGAGTGAGATCAAAATCCATAATACCTTATACGTATTATTGGATTACTTGCAAGTTTACAGCAGCTCACTCAGGATCACTCAAGTGTTATAACATAAACAATAAATAAACAATACACACTTGATCATATAACTAAGTTACCAACAGCGGAAGCACACAGGACCTATTTTTAACCAGTATTGAGGACATATCAATCATAAAGTCTCCAACTCCCATAATAACAAAAGGATTACACATTAATGGGCAACAAGATCACAAATTTAACATATTTCAAAAATTTTGAATATATGTGCTTTATAAGACAATCCATTAATAATAATTTTTTTTAAATATTTGTATGCCTTAAAACACAAAATAGGCATTACCAAGATCTTTCACGAAATAGTATAAAATCATGTCTCACATAGAACAAAAATAGCAACACTAGTCATTAGTAAACAACTTGCATAAAACGCATTAACAACAAGGCTTGCTCCCACTTACCTATGGCAACATACATTTATAACCAATACAAAGAAACCAATACATTAATCAATATCAAACTACAATGCCTAAGTGCCTGAATCATGCCATATACAAACTTTTAGCATGCACTTCAATATTTATTTACCTTTAATGGGCATTTTAGCAAACTTCACATATTTATACTAATTACTCCAAAAGGAGTAGCAATTAAAAAATCATCTTCTCCTTATCTACAGCAAATAATATTCAACTCAATCAACCATATGCAATTTCACATATTGAACATATACAGTATGTAAGCATATAAACTTTTACCTTATTCTCAAATAAAGAAATTGTTGAATAATAATGCCATAAGTACAATATGTTTAATTCAAATATTATTGATATCATATTGTGCACTATTAACAAAAGGAATCTTTATTAATTGAAGCGATTTATATGATGATTTCGGCTCATAATAAATATTCACAAAAGATATCGACCAAATCATTTATATAACAAACCACATTCATCATAACATTTAAGAAACCTTAGAAAAACAACTTTGATCCAAGGATTTTACCATATGATATTTCAAACTAAATTTGATTATTTGTTTTAAGGATCATGATATTAGAATAATACAAAAGCATAATTGTTTGTTAATCATTCTTTACAAATAGAAAGCCAATGAGAAGTAACATTAAGTTAAATTTACTACCATAAAGTAGTAACTATTACAATACTTGAGCATTAATAAAATAATAGTAATGCCAAGTACATACAGATAATATACAAAACCTATCTGTATATCCCAAAATTGTTACAAAAAAATACTCATTACAAAATAGGTTCAAGAGGTGATTTTACACATCAATAACACCACAATTTAAGACATTAGAAAGTCAAAGAAATTATTATTTTCAAAACCTTATTAGGCTAACAAGTCTTCAACATGTTGCATTATCAAAGATTAAGGTTTATCATCAACAATATACAACAACCATATGTATAGGGAGTTCACTATATTACAATATACTTTAAGAGACTTAACTATATCCTTACTATAGGTCCCAACAATAAAATAATGATAAACACAAAAAAGAAGAGAAAAACCATATCCAAAATTGTAACATGCTTATATAAGCATTGGTTTTCTCATGCTCAATTAACTGAGCAATTAATTGAACTAGGGACATTGTATCATTGCAATTCTGCCTAAGGGTCCCGAATTACAATATACAATTCTCTCCCACTTGATAGAGAAAAATAGTTGAATTAATAAATACAAAAATAAATAAACACAAATAGTGTATTCAAACTTTCTCAAGTATTCAAATATTTTCTCTATCACACAATTATTATGTCAAGTAGTGTCACACCGATAGGGTATGTCCATTACTTACATAATCCAAAAATATTTCAAACTACAGATTATAATAAATAATATCACACCAATAGGGTGTGTCAACTAATTAAGTAACACAAATAATATTTGTAAATTTATTCCAATGAAATTGAGAAAATAAATTTCATTTGACATGACAACATATCTTGATTAGCTTCACGATAGGTGAAAGCAAAATCATTCAAAATCACATGTTCACAAAATAACTTTGGATTGCTACAAAATGCTTAATTATCTCATTTGTCAAGATTTACAAGATGATGCACACATTCAATTACACAATATTGTCACTTATAAATGTGCACAAATTAATTTATCAATTCAACCAAAGTACTTGACAATGAATAATATTTCATATATTTCATAACAGGATTGAGCATACAACTATAATTGAGCTCTTATGTCATTGTAATCCCGCCTAAAGGTCCCGAATTACAATGCATAAGCAACTCCCACATCATTAAAAAATTATGTCTCTAAAGCTAATACCGAAAGGATACTGAAAACTTTAAGAACATAACATTTAATGCATTTAACAAATCATTAGAAATCATATTAATAAAGACAAACCGATAGGGTAAGTACATTATTAACATAATCTCCAATGCAAATGTAATCACGTCATTGTCAGAATCACACATTGTCATAATTAGTTCCGTAGTAGGCGATGACACAACTATACAAAATGTCCACAACAGTTTTAAATATCACAAAATAGTGACTTTCAAAATTCAATTTACACAGAAACTATAAAATATCATATATTTGTTTCAATTCATTATGTACTACTATATGCACATAACAAAAAAAAATTTATGTGTCAAAATTGAGTCACATCTGAGAGAAACATAAAATATAATAAGCGCACCTAACTCATTATAATTGACTCCCACGATAGGTGAGATCACAATTATAAGAAATTACTATAATAATAATAAAACTGCTTATGGAGTTAATAAGTTTACATGCCACATCATTTTAAATAATTGTCACACTTTTATATATAATTGCATATTTCAAAATTAGGCATAAAATGATGAATAACACCTTAAGAATAAATTTAATCGCTTATGCAATTATATAATAGACCATCAATCAAAAAAAAATTCACAACTAACCTCAGGCAGTGTATTGTCCATCCTTGTATGTTGAGCAAACATAATCGAATAGCTCAATGATGTGTAATAAAATTAGCTCTTTTATATGTCTACTAACAGAAGGTTCATAAAAAAATGTTATAGCACAATTTGTAACAAAATTAACACAAAATCAGTTATAATTCACATTTATACAGTGTATGAGAAAATACACACAAGTATACTTTAATTACACTTGCTACTGCTTTAAAATTTGTCCATTATCAAAAATATTTAGCAACATTTTCACAATATAATTATGCAACAAATAATGGGTATATATAATTTATTCAATTTGCAATAGCATAATATAAAATAATGTGTCCATGACCTCCTAATCAATATTGACATAATATAATCACGATATTTTAAGATTGCCAATACTCAAAATTATCCATATTTAAGTATAGTATAACTTTATAAAAAAAGATTCCACAAAATTCAATGGGCTCAACTAATAAAAAATTAATATGACAATTAGGTAACAATGAAGCTAGGAGTGTACAATATAAAATAAATATTCTTAGTGTGCTCAAGTTTATTTTAAATAAACTTTTACAAAAGTTATACACAATAACAACAATGACACAATTTACAATTTTTTTTTTGGCATCTAAATAATATTTTCCAAGAAAGTATGATACAACACATTTTTATCAAACAATAAAATTTTCCAAAACACTAAAACATTCTTAAAACAACATATAATTAAAATTCTCACATTTTTTTTGCTTAATTAGTATACATAATGCACCTAAAAAAAAGTCAATAATTACGGTGCTTCATGAGGAAGAGCACATCATATGAAACAAGTCTAAATTATGTGAGAATTGCAAATAAAAAATTTCACATCAAAATTTTTAGTGCACAAATTTATTTGAGGAAACAACAAAATAATATCCTATATAATCAAGAAAAAAAATAAAGCATTATCCCACAAAATCAGAAAATAATATAATAATATCCCATATAATTAGGGAAACAACAAAACAATATTCCACGCAATCACGAAACTTTTGTTTTAAAACAATCAAAATTTCATGAGGTTCCAAATTCCAAAATCAATATTAAACATTATCACGCGATCTAATTTGATCGAATTAAAAAAATTCGCATATAAACCCAAATTTGAATTTCGTTAAATTCAACCCAAAAACTCGATTTATTATCCAATTAAATATTTCTAAACATAAATTTTAAGTCACAGAAATAATATATCAAGAAATCATGCATCATCACATGTTTAAAAAATCTCAATTTGAAATTTCGAATTCTAATCTTTAATTTTGAACCTAAAACTTCAAAAGTCAAATTCTCCCTCTACAGATCTCTAATTCATGCATATTTTATATCAAAAGATTCATATTGATGAGTACTACAAAAGTCCTAAGGTCCCAAACTGATTTAAAAACATTTTTTACATGAAATCATAAAAAGGGAATTTGGGTTTCATGAAAAAAAAAAATTTAGGTTCAAAGATTATTATCATGCAATTGGGTCCTAAATTCATATAAGATGGCTTTAATACCACATGTAAGATTAAACTAAAATGTTGGATTATTCAATCCTATGTGGACTAGCATAGTCACATATTTGCTAAAAGACTTGGATTAATTGAATGTCATATTTGTGGAGCATATATTGGTTAAGCCCATTTGTGATCACTTTTGTTATTGGGCTTTTATAAGCACTTAAACCTATTGTGGACTGTGATGATATGTGGGCCTTGGGTATGAGTTTTCTATGATGGGTAGGTTAACCCATATTGTAAACACAAGGAGAGACCCCTACTCTCATCTTATATGTATTATGGTTGCCCCATTGAGATCATAAGCTTCAATGCATATAAGGAAAGAGGGTAGTTTCTCTCCTATGCACTAGGATTCCTGATAATCTTCTCATGATGCTTCTCTTGGATATATAAAATCTTATTCAATATACAGATTCATCGATAAGCTTAATGGCTAACACAGGTACGCCTTCTACCTTACATAATAAAGGTGTTCTAAATTCATATATGAATTTTATTTTAATCTTACATAAAAGTCATATATGAATTTAGAACACCTTTATTATGTAAGGTAGAAAGCTTACCTTTGTTAGCCATTAGGCTTACCGATGAATGTATATATTGAATATGAATTCATATTTCCAAGAGAAGCATCATGAGAAGATTATCACGAATCCTGGTGCATAGGAGAGAAACTACCCTCTTTCCCTATATGCATTGAAGCTTATGATCTAAATGGGGCAACCATAATACATATAGGATGAGAGTAGGGGCCTCTCCTTGTGTTTACAATATGGGTTAACCTACCCATCATAGAAAACCCATACATAAGGCCAACATTTCACCACAATCCACAATAGGTTTAAGTGCTTATCAAGTCTTTTAGCAAATATGTGACTATGCTAGTCCACATAGAATTAAATAATTCAACAATTTTTGGTGCTGGTCTCTACTTATGTGATGAAAGAGGGGAATATATTTTTACTAAAATATTTTGTAAGTTTAGTAATCTACCAGTACATGAAGCTGAGGCTTTAGCTTTTTTGGAAACTATTTTATGGCTGGAATAGTTGGATCTTCATCACGTCATCTTTGAAGTTGATTGCAAACAAGTCGCAGATGCGTTTTCCTGTAGCCACTTGAATATGTCATTTTGGTTTTACCATGTCAAAATGTGTAAACCTGATCCTCAATATAAAAAACTCCTTAATGAGCTTAGTTAGGAGATAAGCTAATCAAGTCATTCATTATCTAACTAGGGCATCTAGATTCTATGTTAGTCATTATGTTCATGATTTTATTCTAAACTGTATTGATGCTATTATCATGAATAAGATAATATAAGTCTATTCCCTTTTTTTTTTAAAAAGAGTAACTTATCAATATATCATTTTTTCAATGGTATACACTAGAAAAATTCAAATGTTCATTGACTAACTTTTACTTTGACTTATATATATATGGTCTAAATAACAAACGCGGGTTAGAATTATTTGAGGAGCATTGTCACAGAATCCGAACATCTGTAGCTTGAATAGGGCCCGAATAATGTAAAGGTTGATTTTAGGAGTCGTCTACTATCATGCAGCCGACATGTATACTTATTTTTATTCATATTCATGCAATTCAGGTCCTTTTATTGGGGCATTGTAACTTTTTTTTATTTATTTGAGAGATATTGTGAATTTTTTATATGAGTGTAGGTTACCGAAGGAGAGGTAACACTATATTTTCTTATCCTAAAAGAATTATACACTTTTAGATTAATTTAATTTTCTCACAAAAATTGTTATTTTAGCTAAAAAAAAATTTTAAATAATTTTATTATAATTTTTTAAAAACATAAATAATTAAACTAATTGAAACACGCATTTAATCAATTGACTTAACTCTGCTGTCAAAAAAAAAATCAATTGACTTAACTCTCACATATGGGATACAACATCATTTTGTTTTTGTGGTAATTGAAAGAGAATATATATATATATATAGTGAGATGAGTGATTTATTATGAGAGAAGCAAATAAACAAATCTTGATCGTTAGATCATCCATGTATGGTTAAGATTAAAACATAAAGTCATGTGACATTTAAATAACATATATATAATCTTGTTTATGCATAGATGATCTAATGATAAAGATTTGTTTATTTCACTTTCACCATAAGTCACTTATCTCACTAGATATACCCTTATATATATATATATATAAAGTTTAATTCTTAATGTATATAAATAATATATATAATATCATTTTTAAAAAAATTGTAATAAAATAATAGGCTATTATTTTTTGGAATGGTTGATTAGATCTTATACCATTAATAATAGTTATTTAAATTCGAGTATTGAATTCAAAGTAAATCGTGCACTTTCCTTTTCTTTTTTTGGGTACATATCATGGACTTTCCAAGTTGAAATGAACGACCATATGATACAACTCATACAAGCATGAGTGGGTTATATATGGTTCAATGACTCCAAATAAAAATGGGCATTTCCCATTCGAGACGTCAATTTTCAAAGGAAAGACTCACATTATTCTTACATTGAGAAACCATAAGGTGGATATGGAATTAAAAGATGGTAGTAATATAATATGTCAACATGTGACCTCATCTTCGCACGAAGCACATCGCAATTTCTGTTGAGATATTTCTTTCATAAACAACACCAACAAAAACTGGTAAAACTTTTTACCACTTGGATCATTTGGGGGATCGATGTTTAAAGCCAGCAACTAATTTTTCTATTCAAGATATTCGATCAAACTGATGAAGAGTACAATACAAGGGAAAATGTATAGAACCAGCACTGATTTCACATGCTTCACATGTTGTTAGTGACATAAGAGCCTAGTATGCTTGGTAGTTGCAAAAGCAAACATGTTCTTATCACATGTTCCTTCGTGTATCCATAATTCTATGCAAAGCAAAGCTAAGCCTAGGATCACAAGAGAAGGCCAGCCCATAAACCAAAGGATTCATATCTTTTGCCAATTAATACTACATATATTTGCAAGATGCATAGAATTAGATCACATTAATTGATTTTCAACGTTGGGTCATGAGACTATTAAAGACTTGCACAATCAAAGATTGAACGCTTTCTTTATATGATTATTATTATTTTTATTAGCAAAAGCTTAAAATGATAGGATACTCTTCTTATTCTAAGGCTAAAGTATACTATCAATTTTAGTGAGAATTTATATTGTGATTACATTTTGTCTACCAATAAAGATTTTAAATTCGAAATATATGCTTTTTAGATACAAGCCATGATCCCCAAATGGCAAATATATGCCAAAAAAAAATGTCATAATTATTAGGTTTATTTGTTTATCTATTAGCAAAAAATGTAATCGAAAAATGGCAAACGATTGCTTTCCATCTCCATCAATATATATTTTCTATGAATCTCTACGAACTATGTGTTATTTACTATAAATGGAAAGAGTATATAATAGAACGTTGTAAATGATTTAATAATTTGAATATTTGAATTGCATTTATTTATGTTTTAATTTCGTTTTATTTTTCATCAAGACATGCTTGACTCAGACCAGAATCATTTCACTAACACTAGCCTTAAAAATAGCCAAAGGTAGTCAGTCAGTTTAGGAGGTTATAGTGGGTGGAATTTAAATAAAAATGACAACTTTAAATACCTTTTAATTTAATATATATGAAAAAGTATAGCCAAAGACAATAACTTCAATTTCACATATTCGTTAACAAAGAAAACAAAAGAAAGCGGTGTGTGAATATTTTAAGTAAAATTTTCTGAAAGAAGAGATATTATAATTATTTTTTATGAAAATATTAAATGAACAAATTTTCGAACAAATATAAAAGATGAACAATATACAAAAAATAAATAAACTATAAAGGAATTTATACAAAAAAAAGTAGTGATATAATCTTGCACGGATTTATAGGTAATCTAAAGAAAAATAAATAATTTCTTCATTTTAGTAATATATGGATAAACTTATATATATATATATATATAATTATTTTTTCTCAAATACATCATACATCACATGCGATTCACTACTTTTTAATCTTTTTATTCCAACAAAAAAGGAAGAAAGGCACGTGGAATTGTGTTACTTAATACTGACTGAAGTTTTTTTAAAAAAAAATATTTTAGTCAACCTTTAATTTTTCGGATCAAAATGTTCTAAAATACAATATTAATAACCATTGATTAAAAAAAATTAACGGTTTAGGTTTTTTTTTGAAGAGAACAGTTTAGGTTTTAATAAAATATAAACACATGAATAACATTATAAATTTGTTACAACTCACTTTCTTGATTTTCTCGTGGATCCAAATCCGTATGTAGTTTGCTAATTTTGTATAATAATAACTGAAATTTAAATTATTTCTCAATCTTAAATAAATAATCAATTGAGTCATAATTCATTCTATATTTAAGTAGATTCTCTTATGAACATGTCAACTCATAATAAATTTGTTTAAACGAAAAATCATCAATCAAATATTCCCTTGCTCAATTTTCATTTTTGAGCTGAATCATTGGTTGAAAAGTATGAAGTTTAATCATAAGCATACGATTAATTTTTTTTAAAAAAAGCTTAAAATTTTCATTTATTTTCTTTACTGGATTCCCGATAACACAACAACAACAGAATGTGATTCTAAAGCTACAAAATGAGTTTTTGTTTTCTTTCTTTTGCCAACGGAAGAGTTTCTTGGAAGGCAAACACTCGTACCACCATCCAGTTATAGCTGGCCCAAGAAGCAGGCACCTCTTCGCCATTACCATTAATTAGCTCAGCTGGAAAGCTAGAAGCATCTAAACATGGCCGTCCATGTTAGTTGGGCCCTCACCCTCACCTACAGCCTCGCGCAGACGCGCTGCCATCAGTGGCTACAAACGTTGACCCAAAAACAAATCCTAGGTTGCTGCATTTGACTTTGTTTAAAACAAAAAGATATGCAAAACCCATTCCTTTGAGAAAAAACAAAACATGACAAAACGTGTATCCATAACAAAGAAAGTTCAACGACGCGTGGTTAAAATATAAAAAGCTTAATTCCCGAGCACTAACCTTTTTTTTTCTCTTTCTCTATATAATTAAAATTTTGTTAAACTATTATATAAAAAAAAGCCTTTCAAGAAAAGTTATCAATATTATTTTTATTTGAGTTGCTTACTCCACTAAATTAAAAGATAAGTGAAGGTTGAGTCTGAAAAAAAAATGTCTTAAGAAAACCGTTGAATACTCACTAGTTATCCGAATTAAATTGCCCTTTAATAAGTACCAAAAAATAAATAAATAAATTGCCCTTTAACTACGCACGCTCCTTGTTTTTCGTATAAATAGTCAGCTCCAATACGTCTTATTTTTCTGCAGGAAGTTGAAGAGTTTTGTTTTCTGTACTTCAGGGTCAAGCAATCGGTTTTCTTCATGGTAATGATCATAATCTTGGTCTATTCTGCATTATATTCTGCTATAGTTCTTCTGTTAAATATGTGAATGTGAAACACTCCCAAAAGCCATCAAATTTGAAGTCTTTTTGCTTTTTGATTTAACACTTCGCCTCTTGAATTTTGATTAGTTCTCATGGTCATGGATAAAACTCATACAAGTTTTTTTTTTTTTTTGAATTTATTCTGTTTAATTTTTCATTGATTATTTTTCCATCTAAAAGCAGAATCTTTATACAAACTTGAATGAGGTTGCTTGCTTCCTTTTTCTCCCACAAAATTTACTGATTTTGTTCTCTGAAAATCAGACCCAGAAAAGCAAAAATTCCACAAACAGTTTTTCTCCCTGATTTGATTTGATTTAATTTGATGTTACTTTTCCTCTGACCCATGTTGCAATATTTCTGTTCATTTTGGTGATAGATGCCGAGTGTTAACCCTGACTCATCTGACAAAGATTCCGAACCATTTGTTGAAATCGACCCAACTGGCCGATATGGTCGATACAGTGAGCTACTAGGATCTGGTGCTGTGAAAAAAGTGTACCGAGCATTTGATCAAGAAGAAGGAATAGAGGTGGCTTGGAACCAAGTGAAGCTCAGGAACTTCTGCGATGATCCAGCCATGGTGGATAGGCTTTACTCTGAAGTGCGGTTGCTCAGAAGCTTGACTAACAAAAACATCATTGCCCTTTATAGCGTGTGGAGGGATGAGCAACGTAACACTCTGAATTTCATCACTGAGGTTTGTACCAGTGGGAATTTGAGGGAGTACAGGAAGAAGCATAGGCATGTTTCCATGAAGGCCCTGAAGAAGTGGTCTAAGCAGATCTTAAAAGGGTTGAATTATTTGCATATGCATGACCCCTGTATCATCCACAGAGATCTCAATTGCAGCAATGTGTTTGTCAATGGGAATACAGGCCAGGTAACCATTTTATTCAATTTTTAACTTTCTTCCAATCATGTTTGCTTGATTGACAAGTTGAAAATCAACTAAAAAAAGCAATAAAAATAGAAAATTAGTAATTCTTATGCTTTTGTGGAATTTGCTTTCACTTTATTTGTGTGTAAGATCGAAGTACCTAACTTCAGCAAGTCATGGTGTCTCCTATTAGCCTGGCAAAAATAATTATCAAATTATATTGTTTATAGAATGAAAATATGTTAGTTACTCTCTTTTTTTTCTTGCACTGTTTATTGCATTAATATCGCTTAATTGGGAAGTGGTAAAATCAATGAAAAGAAAAGAAAAGGAATCAAGAACAATGAGAGGGGAAATAAGTTGTGCCATTATCATTATGTTTATCAGCTGGCGGTGTTTATGTCAGATCAAGTCGTGCAAGAATTTTGTTTCAGTCTCCTATGAAAACCAAGTCCAATCTTAATTATGCTGTTACATAACCAAAAAGGTGTCATTAGTAATTCTTTTGTTTCCATGCTTATTAGGTTAAGATCGGTGACTTGGGTTTGGCGGCAATTGTGGGCAAGAACCATTGTGCACATTCGATTCTTGGTACACCTGAATTTATGGCTCCAGAATTATACGACGAAGACTACACAGAATTGGTGGACATATACTCGTTTGGGATGTGTGTGTTAGAGATGGTGACACTGGAGATTCCTTATAGTGAATGTGACAATGTTGCCAAGATATACAAGAAGGTGTCTTCAGGAGTGAGACCTCAGGCTTTGAACAAGGTTAAAGATCCAGAGGTGAAGGCCTTCATTGAGAGGTGCCTTGCTCAGCCAAGGGCAAGACCTTCTGCTGCTGAGCTTCTCAAGGATCCTTTCTTTGATGAGCTTGATGATGACGAAAATGATGACTCTGCTTGTTCATACTAAAATTGTCCTTTCTGTGATAATATGTTAATGCGTTAGTTTTTATAAATTTGATTTATCCCCTTTTTTAGTTTATATGTCAATTTGGGGTAGGCTAGACCCTGTCATTGTTTTGATTTTCCCCCTTGGTGGGCTGTGAAATTGGATAAGGGTTGAATATGGGTAAAGGTAGGGGAGCCTGGGGAGGGCTTGATTGGGGATGGTGTCATTTTGTACATAGGAATTTCTCACTTCTATGAAAGTTTTAATATTTCTCATTATAAGTTTTAAGTCTAACTCGTACAACCACTTAAAAATCATAATAGTGGTAAATAGTTTCAGTCTTCTGTTTATCTATGTACAAGGTTTGTCAACTGTGTTATTCTAGTTCAAGATTTGTCAATTGTATTTGTTCTCTGATTCTTATGGTAGAGAAATGCTTGCATTATGACCAACTAAATCCCCTGTGCTAAAACCATAAAATTTTTGTTTGAGAATCAAAGGGGTATTTCTGATAATGAATTGTCGGTTTCATTGCCATCTTCAATTATGAAAATGAGATCTTGAAACGATCAAAAGCAATGTGAACTTGAAAAGGATTGTATCATTTTATTTGAAGTCAAAGAAAAAATTGAAGTCAAGGGTTTGAATGTGATTTGAGCAACACGATATATGTTTGGAGGCCAGCCTACAGATGATAACTTCAATAAAGCAAAATGATTATAAAAAAAACACTTCAACAAGCAAAATTAGTTGTTCTAAAGTTAAGCTGAATGATGAAGAGAAGAGGGTGTGAACTAAAGGCTAGACTTGTAGTCCCACAACCCCACTCAATTTTGTTGGGAAATTATTGTTGTGACCTGTTGGGTGTACCACCCATTTTTTATCTTAAAAGCAATAGGGGATTTAAGACTTCGGCTTTAAAATTTTGTTATTCCTAGTTGGCCGATTTTCAACATAGAGAGTCCTATTTTCAAAACGAGAAGAGTTTGGAAAAGAAAGAAGAATATGGGTAATTTTTCATTTGAAGTTTATATTTTTTTTATTTGATAATTTTTTAAAATGAGATGAATAAAATGAGAAATTATTATGTAATTTTTTTAATCATAATTCTTTTTATTAATATTTTATAATTCTCTTAATTTAAAAATAAAAAATTATTCAAAATAAAAAATTATCAAATTTTTCTTTTTCCATCTAAATTCTTTCAATTCAAACAAATTCTAAAAAAATATTATTATATTTGATTATAATCTTTAATATTATTTCTACTATTATTTTAATTTTAAAATGTCAAATTACTTGGGGTAGGACAATTCCTTGAAGGTATTCTTTTGTTTTGCTGGCGACAGTTAATCAAAGCATTGTACTTGAGAAATGCCACATGGGTGCCAAAGGAGTTTAGATGCTACGTAGTATCATCATCTGCGAGAGAAAATTGGAGATAAAGACAACAAGCAAGGTGGTTAAACAGAGTTTGGGGCAATTTCACAGGAAGGTTGCCAATGGCTGGGGAAAATATTCAATTTGAATTGCGTTGGATTTGATGTTGTAACAGTCATTATGGTAATATCGCTCGTATTAATTTATTCGTGGCTCATATCATGTAAGTCATGGTGGAATCAAGATTTATTGCAGGGGTGGAAAGTCAATGAAGTTTATCCCCAATAATTGGCTGTCTATATAATAGCATATTCATGGCAGATGCTGCTATTGTTATTTTTGGGAATTACTATCATACCTAATAGATATAATACTTAAAAAATAAATTGTTAATTATTTACGCTTGAGGAAAATGTAATTAGGAGGGATTTTCGTTTCACGCATCTAATTATATCTTGTGAAATTAATCTCTCTCTTTCAGAGGGAGAGAATACCTTGATTTACACAAAAAAATTGTCAATTATTTATTGACTGGTGATTTCACAATAAATGTTTAAAAGTCTATTAAATATAAACAATAAATAATGAATACTTAACAGTTCATTTAAAACTTATTTGTTCATTCTAATTTAATATTTATTGTTATCTTCAAAGTTTTGATGGGTTCAATTTCTTTAATCAATTTTGGTTCCAGTATCAAATATTTGATTACGTCTTTCGTTCCAACAAGGTGAAGTTCTGGACTATTTTTGTAGTTTGTTGCAACCTATCACTATTGAGACATTGATTTATATTTATAACTAATTAAGAACTCTTAATAAACACATTGATGTATAGGCTCAAATGAATGAAATTTAAAAGATTGAAACATATAATGTACTATATAGAATTTGCTTAATTTGTTTAGTGAATTAATAATAATTTAATCATTAATGTTTGCTAATGCTTCATGATTCCTTTATGTATTAGATATGTCTGTTGCTAGAGATGAAGTTATGGATTGTAATAATTGATCATTTTATATGTTTTTCATTTAACTAGTTAGGAATCTAGTTCTTTTTAACTTATTATTTTATTATTAATTTCAACTTATATTTATTTTGACAATTGTATTGATTGTGATTAATGTTATGATGTTATTGACTTGTAAAAAATCAAAGAGGAGAGGAGACATTGATTATAATGTCATTGGTTAATTGTTTTACATGTGTCTTTGTTATTTGTTTGTATTTATCGTAATTGTAATCCTACAGTTATATATACTTTGAAATTTATGTTTTATATTATATCATTTGAAAACTTATGTTATTCATAATATGTTTTGATTTCTATTTTAGCATGTTAATTTATTTTTTTTAGATTCAAGTTCAACTCATAAGTTGAACCCAACCTAACCCACATATAAGTGAGTCAGGTTAATTCGAGTCGGAGAAAAAAGCCTCCAAATCTAACACAATCTAACTCAGTGCTTATATGAGTAGGTTGGGTATAAAATTATCCAAAACTCAACCCAACCCATATTCACCTCCTAATAATAATTATTTGCTAATATAAAAAAAGAAAGAAGTTAAATTTTGATTTATTTTCAGTGTAACCCACTAACAAAAAAGTTTAATGTTATCAATCATCACATAATCAAATTGAAGGTTTTGTTTGATTGCTGAAATTCTTTATCGTTGAATTCAATTTCCAAGTGCTATGTTTTTTTTTAATGAGTGTATGTTTTTTTTTCTTTCTCTTTTTTGTGTTAAATTAAATGTAATAAGAGAAATTGAGTTACTAAGGATTTTTAGGAAAATTTAGTCTATTTCAGTAAATCCAACAATTCAGATTTATTCTATATAATAGATCTCACGTAAATTCAAGTGCAAAACAATTTTAAAACTTTAGATACACCTATTTTAGATAAACCTATTTAAGAATTTGACATTGCCCCTACACCATGAATTTTCCAGGACTCATTGCAGCCAAAAGACTACAGCTGGAGCTAATTCAATACCTGAGTAGGAGAGTATTCATGTCAATTTCTTCATCTCGTTACCTCTTAAATTCTTAATATAACATCTTTTCATTTGGTGCCTGTGATTTGTTTTAATGACAAAACTTGAAGGGAATTTTAGTGATTTGAGAGAATCAAGTGATAAACAAGTGTTGCAAAAAGGGTTTAGGGAACACAAATATAACACAAGGAGACAAAATGAAAACATATTTTTGACAGGAAGATTAAGTAAACTCAACCCTTTTGTCTTTAAGGACCCAGCGGCAAACCCATGACAATAGCCCTCACAACAATTGAGAGTTCAAAAAGTGGTTTAATGTACTCTGTCTTCTAATTGTTTCAAAAGAAAGCAAGAGAATCAAAAGAGAATGAAGAGATTATTGTTTTCAACTCGTAAATTGTGAGATAAGGAAAGCAATTTGAAAGCCTACATAGCATCTTCTCTTAGGATATGTTTTGGAGGATGGTATGTAAGAGAATGGAATGGAATGACATAATAAATTTTATAAAATGGGTGTTTGAGAGTTATTAAAGAAGATGGAAGGGAGTGGCAATAGAGGGACCTCAAGACATCTCATTGCTATTAAAAACCTCAATTTTGTTGTCCCTCCAAATTGTGGTGTTTAGGAAGGAGTGACATGATTTTATGAAAAGAGTGTAGAGAGTCTCTTCCATTTCTTTATTAAACTACCAAACAATAGAGTAACATCTACATTTCCATTCCATTCCCTTCATTTTCATTCCATTCCATTATGAGTCATCCCCTTCCATCCTCTATAAAACTCTCAAACATACCATTAGTGACATTGTGGATAGTGTTATACGTCAGGGATAATTTTTCTATTATTAATTTATTTATTAATATATGTTTTTTATACATAAACTACATATAATTCAAAAACTATATATAATCAAGGATTAAACTTCTAATTATTTGGTCAATAGCTTCCATGCCATAGACTCCAACTCTCATATAAGGTAATAATAATAAGAGTAATCGAGAGTTGTTTATATCTCTATTACTGCTACTTTACTTTTTAGATTTCTCCAATTTAAGATTCCCAAAGAAATATACTATAATTAATCGTTTTCTTTCATTTAACTTTCCTCCATTTTTCTTTAAATATTCTAAATATGGATTAAAATATTTTAACTCTTATTCTCTTCTCTTCCTTTCTCTTTTTTCTTCTTGTCTCTTTTTCTCCCAAAGGTTTTTCTTTCCTTTTTTTTCTTCTCTTTTATCTCCCTACCAAAAGAATATGCATGATGTGATGATAAAAGTTAAAATAAAAAAGGAAAAATAAAAAAGAAGAGTGAAAACTAACTAGCCATGTTCGAATAAAGACAGTTATAATGTGTATAAACTGCCAATTTTCAATTTTCTTTTTTTGCATTCCATTTACAAATCCTAGCCGGCACACCTTTAAATCGGTGTACATTTATTGTCATAAAGCCTCACTATACTATTACCACAAAAAAAAAGCCCACTAAACCGCTTCATTCACCCATATTTACACACAAAAAATAAAAAATGAAAACATTTATCTGTGAAATGATTATATTAACATTTTGCTGCTCACATGTATGACAGCTTTGCACATGATTTGCGACTTCCTGTATCTTCAATTTGTGTGGAAGTAACATTTTTCTATGTAATTTCAATCCATATATATTCTGTACCTTGGATTATGCTGTCAATCCCGATACGCATCACTCATCGGTTTTGAAACAGAATGTAGTATTTTGGTACTGCATGGACATTAACGAAGCACCGATAATAACAAACTTTGATTATTACAGGTACGGGATAAAAACATCGTTGAATTCTAAGAAGAAACATGTCATTATCAAGTGCACAAATAAAGAAGCAAGCAAGACTAGTATGATTCATTCGAGGTACATCTTAACGAGGGGGGAGCCAAGAAAGGGAGAGCACAAAAATGCAGGGCACAAGAGACTTCACTGTTTTTCTAAGGAGACTGGTTTGCTTTGCTGTCCTTCCTTTATTTGTCATGGTCTGTACAGGAGGTGAGTTATCAGAATCTGAGTCTTTTTTCAATTTTCTTAGAGCTATTGATTCCCAAAATGTACTTAACATTAGTGGGATTGGGTCAGTATCACATCCGTGCTTGGTTAAGTTGAAAGGTGTAAGGTGCAACTCAAATGCTACCAATATTGTAGAGATAAGGCTTGAAAGCTTGAACCTTGGTGGCACAATCGATGCAGATTCCCTATGCAGGATCCAAAAGCTGAGAGTTGTGAGCTTAGCTAAGAATAACATCAAAGGAACTATTCCACGCTCAATTTTGCACTGCACGAGGTTGATGTCTTTAAATATAACCAGCAATCAATTGAGTGGGAGGATACCTAAAGCTTTAACAAAATTGAAATATCTTCAGAACTTGGACATCTCTAACAATAATTTTTCTGGAGTCATCCCAAGTAAACAAGAATATAGGCGTCTCTTTACTTATTATGTGACTTCAAGTATGTTAAGAAGCAACAGTACCAGAGAGTGGCAAAAGGAAAGTGATACAATACAACCAACATCAGATCCTCCTAGCAACAGCATATCTGGAAATGCCAAGAAATCATGGTATAAAAAAATCAACACCTTGGTACCGTTAATTTTGGGCATTGGATTGCTTTTGTTATCCCTTTACTTTGTGGTCAAGAAGTCAGCCAAGCTAAATGCAGAGACAAAGGCCAATAAAAGTCATCAGGTGTCTCCAATAAAAAAGGCTACAACTGAGGTTGAAGAAGAGGGGAAGCTAAAGGACAGAGATACAGAGCTTGTATTCTTTGTTGAAGATCATGAAAGGTTCACACTGGAGGACCTACTTCGAGCCACAGCTGACTTGCGAAGCGAAGGGTTTTGCAGCAGCCTTTACAAGGTAAAACTCGAGAATAATGTCCACTATGCAGTCAAAAGATTAAAGAATTTGCAGGTATCCTCTGATGACTTTGGCGAAACATTAAGGCAGATAAGTAACTTGAAACATCCAAATATTCTTCCACTTGTTGGTTACCGTTCTACCAGTGAAGAAAAACTTATCATTTACAAATATCAAAGCAATGGAAGTCTGCTAAATCTTTTAAACGGTAAGTTGAGATTAGAAATTTTTAGAAGTTGCAAAACCCCACGCTAACCTTCTACGTGTTCTCAAACATGTATTGCATGTGCATATTTCTGCCTCGATCATTTACACATTTACACAGCACTTGCTGAAACCTCACATTTGCACATTAATATAAAGAGTCAAATAAAAGAGGGAAAAATGCATCTTATACAAGCAATTTCTAAATGCAGAAAGAGAAATTTAGGAATGCCTTACTTCCTCAGTATTGATAAATAGTTTTTGTTTTTATGCAGACTATATTGAAGGTAGAAAAGATTTTCCATGGAAACTGCGTCTCTCTATAGCATGTGGGATTGCAAGGGGTTTGGCCTTCATATATAAGAAGTTGGATGGACGGGAGATCATTCCTCATGGAAATCTTAAGCTATCAAATATCCTTCTTAATGACAACAAAGAACCACTAATAAGTGAGCATGGGTTATCAAAATTCTTAGACCCAAATAGAGGTTTCCTTTTTTCCTCCCAGGGATATACAGCTCCTGAAAAGAGTTTAACAGAAAAGGGAGATGTCTATAGCTTTGGAGTGATTCTCCTGGAATTACTGACAGGAAAAAGCATAGAAGTAAGTAGAATAGACCTTGCTAGATGGGTCAGGTCCATGGTGAGGGAGGAATGGACAGGAGAGGTCTTTGACAAGGAGGTTAGGGAAGCTGAACATCAGTGGGCATTTCCTGTGCTGAATATAGCCCTTATGTGTGTATCACGTTTCCAAGAAAATCGACCAACCATGGGGGAGATTTTGGAGAAGATAGAGGAGGTAATGGATGAACATGAACAGCAGGAACGTTTTGTTCCAACATGCTGTCCTAATGGATCCAACCATGAAGACTGTTGTTCACTTCACAAAATCATACCTGAGACATGGGATTCTCCAGGATCAAATTATTGATTTTCTTGCTCCACATAAGATGTATTTGCCTACATCTGTACTCTCTTTCAAAACTGAAGCTTTATCATTTTGAGTATGAATATCATATCATTCTAGTAGATAAAGATGTGATACATGGTAGTTATCTGTTTGTCAATTAGGAAGACTATATTCTGTAACTAATGCTTTGAGCTGAGATAAGTTTTATTGTAATCTTTTGCTTCTTAGTTATAATTTTTTTTTAACTACGTACTTTGCTATGTAAATACAGCTCAGCATCAAAGTTCAACAATCTTTCAATGCAGGAAAAAGAATCATGTCATCTATCCGAGTTTCGATATTTTACCACTACTCTTTAACAACCAATAATAGAAAATCAATGGTTTGAGTTTTCAACAATTGTATGATAAACAAGGGGTTGACCAATTTGACTTCTCTAGAGTGCACAGTGCAAAACCTCACCTTGGATGCACTTGACTTATACCGTTTCCGAATCTTTGAAGGTGGGCTGATTTCACTGTCATAGATTTCAACTTCACCACTACTCTGTTTCTTCAGACGCATTGGGGGCTTTGCTTGGTACAGTGTGGACATAAACAAGGCACCTTGAGGCTTGAGAAACAGTGTGTGCCTGAGCATGTGAAATGGAGAAATTTTTAGCTAGGCACTGCCTAACTCCATTTAACATTTGACATGACATGTGCCTACCTAAGAGTTTATGGTGCAAATGATCTCTTCTAACGTTTTTCACAGCCAAAAAATCTCTTCTAACGTTTTGTGCTTTCTAATTAAGCTGTGCAGTTTTGTCTAGCTGTTTTAGGGTGGCAGCCCATCCATCCCTTTCCTCATTACTCATTAGTGAAAAAAAGGAAACTTAAGAAAAAAAACATCTAAAAAAATATTTTTCTATAAAAAAACGGATAGCTATAATTTTACCTATATAGAATCACCCTTTTATTTTTTCAATATAATTTTTTTGTGACAATGATAATTTTATTTTATTTTTATATGTTTTTGAAAAAATTAAATTAACAAATCTTATAATTAAGTGATATCTTGTCATCTAACAGATTTAAATTTTCTTTTTTTCCCCTATAAGATTTAAGTTCATTCGCTGTTGCAAGTTTTATTTATGAATATGATTTTTTTATAGTTAAAAATAAGAAACGATTAAGTTACATTACTATATTGATTTTTTTATGTTTAAAATTGATAATGAAATATCCCCATCATAAGATTACTTTTAGAACAGCTTCAGTTTTATAACTGAAGCTACTGGCACCAAAAAAAATTATAATAATTAATTAATATGAGGTTGAATTCTCCCCAAATTATGTTTTTCCAAGCATTATGCCTTTAATAACTAATAAATAGTACATGATAGATGAAAAAAAGATAATAATACTTTTATAATAATTTTCGTGTGATAAAGAATCATTTTTTAATTCATTCAAGATCATATAACACTATTATAATAATAATAATAATAATAATAATAATAATAATAATAATAATAATAATAATAATAATCATGTGAATATAATAGCTTGCACGTCCAACTTTGCCATCCTGTTCGTTCTCAAATCCCTTGCACCTTTAGGAGTTAGGAGTTAGGACTGAAAAAGATACCAAACTTCTAAAAATAAATTTCTAACCAAATTCTGAAATTTAAAGGTTGTGCAGCGACAGGGGTGCTTTAGAGAGAAAGCTGTTGGAAAATAAGCTCTGAGAAAGTCCAAAAAGAGTATCTCAGCTGCTGCTTGAATGTTGAGACTTGAGATCCAAGTTGGGTTTCTTCAAACGCTTCCGAATCCTCAGATCAACGTAGGTTTCCCCTCCTGTGAGGGGTGGTGTACTAGTGGGCTCTAATTGCAGCAAAAGAAGTCCAGCTGGGAATTCGTTCAGAAGGTTTCAACTGAGAAAATTCCTGTCCATAAATATTCTAATTCCGGGCATCAATTTGAAAATCGTTGGGTTTGTATTGCCCGGTATTTTGCAAATTAGATTAAGAGTTAAGATCAATGTATAATGATTATATTGTAAGTTATGATGGTTTCTTTTGAAAAAAAGTTAATTATGAGGTGTGACTCACTTATAAACTTCTATGACTTTAATTATAGGAATTAGAATTTTATTAAAAATATTTTGTTATCAAGACTAAGCTAAAGTCTGAACAAGAATTTGTCTCTCACTTAAAAAATACCTTACGGTCTTAAAAAAAGATAAAAGTCTAAGGCAATGAGTTGTGACGAGTTTTGTATAAATTGTCCTCAAATAGGAGGCTTTTATTTTTCCCAAATTATGAATGGGTTTTATTTTACCCATTATGATTATAATAAACAAATCTGTAATTAAATTTTGTTTTCTCTTTAGATTTTGTCTTTGGCTTTCAATAGCAAATCACCTGGGCTAGCTTCAATGACAAATTTTCTTAATTGCATTAATTGATAAATTAGGAGAGTAACATGGATGCAATTAGAAACAGAATCAGGAGATAAATTACCCGAGGGGGGGGGGGGTATAAAAATAAGGAGAACAAATGTGTAATTTTTGGGCCTATTATCTTAATATAGTATTCCCTGAGATGGCGGGTTGGTGATGGTAAGACATTGGCGTTTGGCAAGATACTCGGATGCTAATTCCTTGTCGTTTCAAAATGTCTTTCTCTATTGGTAATATTGCCCCTTTTTTTAACCCCAAAAAAATATATTGCCCTTTTTTTTTTTTTTTTGAGAAAAGGGGATCAAGGACCCAAACAACACGACAGAAAAAACTAACTACCTCTAACAAAGCAAACAGCAACCATATCTGCTAACAAAGAAAGAGAAATAAACATGGCACCTGATGAAAGATAATAGAGCCTTTAAATCTATCAGCCACTACTCTTCTGTTTTCTTTTTTTTGCAAGAGCACCAAGTGTTCTCATAACTTTTAGGTGTGTGATTAATTTATACTCAGATGTAGTCTTGGCCAAGGTTACAAGTGCTTCAAGTGAGTTTTAAATTAATACACTGCATTATAGGTAAAGTCTCCTTACTTGGAATTAGTTTGTCAACTGAATCACACCTCGTGATTTATCCGTGACTACTCTGATTAACCAGCATAAGCGTCTATGGAATATAGGTGCACCAATAAAAAATTTCTTCCTCCTCTATTTGTCAAATATCCGTTAGTAAGTGCAGTGTATGTGATTCTCTTATATGGCATAATGACATATCACATACCCAATGCCAATGGGTAGACTATTGTGAATAGCGCTGTAAGCTTGAGATGATTGGTAGGCTAACTTTGTGGTTACTGGTGGGACTCTTAAGTTCCAACTGGAAGAAGGTTATTTGGCTGCTCAATATCCTAAATAATGTGAAGATATATTCATTGATTGTTGCATGGTGTATCTTGTGGTTAATTTGGCATGACAAAATCCTAGTTGCGCATGGCTTTACTCTAGGTTTTGCTTCAAATATTGTAGCTCCTGCATAGGCTTTTTGGAGTAGCTTTCAATATGGCCATATATGGAATCAAGTTGTCATAAGAGGGGGGAAATGTTCCTAACCAGTCTCGCTTTATGGGTTGGTTTCCAACATATGTTAACGCAGCATTAGATTTTGGGAAGCAGTACATGGAGGTAATTAAATTGGTCTTGCAAGATGCTAATGGAGCGTTTTTAACTGGTGCCTCTAATCTGGCTATGCTTCTTACTTCCCCTACAATTATGGAGGCATGAGATTGGCGTTGGAGCTGAGTTTTCTTGTGGTGGTGGTTGAACATGACTGCAAACAGGTTATGGGTGCGCTTAGAGCCGAATTTTCTTGGCTGGTGGCTCCGTTTGTTAACTATGGGAGGATGTAGTTGTATTGTCACAACATGTTTTATTGTTTTTAGCTTTTCCTTTGTTCATAGAATTTTACTCATTGGATTGCTAAATGGGCAATCCCTCACGAAGTCACAATGAGAAGTTAGTTTGGGTTGAAGATTCTCCATTTTTTTTCTTTGATGACTTTCAGTTTATGCTCCATTATTCTCCATGTTTTAGTTTCATCTTTCATTTTGCATTATATATATATTGTACAAATCGGCTGCTTATCTACACCAAAATAATCCCTCGAAAAAAAAAATCTACACCAAAATAACACAACATTCTCATTATTTTTTTTATTTTCTTTACAAATCTTGTAATAATGTGCAACATTTAACGCTCATTTTGAATCAAAATCATGTCAATTAAAATTTTAAGATTGATTTATAGTCTTCTGCTTAAAATGTAACCGCAAAATCAGAAGATACCATTATTTATGTTGACAATAATCATGGGTAATATTGATATGTTGAAAGTTTGAGCCAATAAATTGAAATAATTATACTTTAAGAATAAAATTTAAACTTAATCCAAAATTTGAAGATAAAAAATACATTTTAAACTTAAACTGAACACATTTTTATCTTATTTTTTGAATCGGGACTTAAAAAGAAAAAAAAAACTTATACCAATCAAATATTTTGAAGAGTAATATATTCTTATAATGTTTCCTCTTTCCAATTCGACAATGATATCAAAGTATTCATATAATATTCCAAATCCAAAACAACTAACAATTTATAATTCTTTCAATTTTATTAAACTAAGTTTATGCAAAATGTCAAGTACGAATTTGTATTAAGTAACATATATACACCCAATTTTAAATTTATTCCTCAGTAATAAAAAAACCTTCATCAATGTACGCATTGGAGTAAGTATTATTTAAAATGCTTCTAAATTTTTTATGTAGTATTTTCATCGTTTCTTTCATTTTATTATATGAATTGAATTCCTCTTTTGGAACATGCTGCCTGATAATGTAAACCATAACACCAAGTTTTCTTGAATATATATAGAATATTTTGTATTTCCATAATAATTAGAATAACCGATTTATTCAACCATTTCCACTATATATACTTATGATATTTTAGAAAATGGCTATTATTATTATTTTTCAAAAAACAAATATATGTTTTCCATTTTAATTTCTATAGTCTTTCTTTTTTTTATTATATATATATATATAATCTGTTGTCATCTCTTTGGCTCCTCCAAATATTCTTGCACCAGAGGATTTGCAGTATCTTTCCCTCTCTCTCTATTTATATATAGTGTCTATTGTCTATGCCCATATTTGCTTCAAATTCCATTTCTTTTCATTTAATTAAGGGTAGTGGAACAAGATAAAAATCAAGAGAGAGGTTTTGGAGAGAGGATGAGAGCACATCCTCTGTTTTCATTCTCAGTTTTTTTTCTGCCATTGAGATTTTTTCATACCCTCTGATTTTTTTTTCTTCTTCCATCACCATCATCCTTGAATGGTAAATTTTCTATCTGGGTTGCTACCTTTTTCCCTTGATCTCTTTAGCTTTTTGAATTTCTTCTCTGATCTCTTTAAGCTTTCTTTGTTGGGTTGCTAGATTAGATATTCTGGTTCGGTTTTTGATTGATGCACCAAAGATCCGATGCTCTTAGATCGAATTTGACAAAACCCACTTCGTATCTGATCGAAGCACCAACTGGGTTCTGTCTGAGTTTTAAGATAAGGTGTGTGCTCTTCCCAGATTTCTGTCATCTGCATTTCTGATCGCTTTGCTTTTGTTCTTGCTCAAGAAAGATTGAATTTTTATGAAGATTGAGCTCAATTATTCATCATCTGCCAACTTATGCATTTAGATTGGTTCTGGGACTTGAATTTTCGCCATCACTGAATAATTTAGATATCCGTATATTGATTATTTATTTATTTTGTTTTTGGTTAATGAGTGCTTGTTTGAATTTGTTGAATCTCAAGATCGAAATCAGTGATTGATGATTAACTTGCCATGGTTGGTAACAGAACAGATGGAATCGGATCTTGGCAAGCTCTTCATTGGAGGAATTTCCTGGGATACTGATGAGGAACGTCTTAAAGAATATTTTGGGAAATATGGAGAGGTGATAGAGGCTGTGATCATGAGAGATCGCACAACAGGTCGTGCTCGTGGTTTCGGTTTTGTTGTCTTTGCTGATCCTGCTGTTGCAGAAAGAGTCATTATGGATAAGCACATAATTGATGGCCGCTCAGTGAGTTGTTTCATTATAGATATACTAGGCATTGTGTCAATACCTCTGTTTGGCTGTTCAGTAATGGCACCTAGCTAAACTTGTGTTTCTGATAGAGATCATTGTGTCCCTACTTTTTATATTTTCTACTCTGTTGGTGATAAAAATCGTGTTCACTTTTGGCTCCCTTGGGATGAAGCCTAGCAACGTTGATGCTTCAATTTTTGTATTTACATTGGATCAAGCTTGACCCTTTTTTGTTAATAAGAAACTGAAAATGACTTGCAGATTTTGATCTATATTTTGGGCTCTTAATTTTCAGGTTGAAGCAAAGAAAGCTGTTCCTAGGGATGATCAGCACACTATAAATAGACAGTCTGGTAGTGTCCATGGATCTCCTGGTCCTGGACGCACAAAAAAGATTTTTGTTGGAGGTTTACCATCAACAATCACAGAAAGTGATTTTAAGAAGTATTTTGATCAGTTTGGTACAATTACTGATGTTGTAGTAATGTATGATCACAATACCCAGAGGCCAAGAGGTTTTGGCTTCATCACTTATGATTCAGAAGAAGCTGTGGACAGAGTTCTTTATAAAACATTTCATGAACTCAATGGAAAGATGGTTGAGGTCAAGAGGGCAGTGCCCAAAGAGCTTTCCCCTGGACCTAGCCGGAGCCCATTAGTAGGATATAATAACTATGGTTTGAATAGGGCCAGTAGCTACCTAAACAGTTATGCTCAGGGTTTTAATATGAATCCAATAGGAGGCTATGGAGTGAGGATGGATGGTAGGTTTAGTCCACTTACTAGTGGTAGAAGCGGGTTTACCCCATTTGGCTCCACTGGTTATGGAATGGGAGTGAATTTGGATTCAGGATTGAGCCCAAGCTATGGAGGGACTTCCAATTATGGAAGCAGTCCAGGATTTGGTCGGATATTTAGCCCTTTCTATAGTGGCAACTCAAGCAGATATACCACTCCTATTGGCTATAGTGGGGGCAATGGGAGAAGCGATTCTCTTATGAACTCAACTTCTCGGAATGTCTGGGGAAATGGGGGCCTGAATAATGCCAATAACCCAGTCAGCCGTGGTTCTTACTTGGGATCTGGAAGTGGGACATTTGGTGTTTCACTTGGAAATGGTGGCACAAATTGGGGCCCATCCATTCCAACCCAGGGTGGAGGGGCTACTTCTGGCTATACTACTTGGAGTAATGTTTATGAAGGTGGAGATAGCAGCATTGGGTTAGGAGGGGGAGGGTATGGAAGGAACAGCAGCACAGGTGTGACTCAATCCTCTACATTTACTCCATCAACTGGTGGTTATGAAGGATCCTATGGGGACTTATACCGCAGTGGTTCAGTTTACAGTGACTCAGCTTGGCGGTCTGCTCCTTCTGAGATAGATGGTTCTGGCTCATTTGGTTATGGACTTGGTGGTATAGCTTCAGATGATCCAATAAAGAGTTCAGAGGGTTATATTGGAAACTACAACGTAACAAGTAGACAATCTAATAGAGGTAAGATCTTTGGCTACATTCTCGTCTCCTAAAGAAAATTAGATTATAGTTTACAAATTTTTTGTCGTTTGTTTCCAATTGTGTTTTTATATTTCAGAATATGAATTATTCTGAAGGAAGTTGACAAGGAAATCTAGTTATTTACTAATGTGCTGTTACATTTGCCTTTAAGCTTAGGATCAGCATGTTAGGAACTACGATATAGATAAAGATACGATGGAAGCAATTTTCATGTCTTCTTTTAATTATACCAAACACTATGTTCCTGACTTTTATTATGCACGTATCTTTGTTTTTTCCGGATTCTTGATAGCTTCCTTGTAAGTTCTTACTGCAATCTAAATAGAATTATAGACTTATAGTGCATATCCTGTACTTATGCTTAGGTTTCTTGATTACTTTCATTTAAAAATATTGGAATTTGATGTTTCATTCGAAGTTATATTAACTTGAAAGATGCTTAAGATGTAGACTCAGAGTACTCTCTCATGTTAAATGTGTATAATTATTTTCTCATGAATAAGGCATCGAGAGATGCAAACCTGTTTTGTTTAGGTACCTTTTGCTTTATGAAGTACATCAATTTATGTGATCCCATTCGACCATGCTACTTATTTCTGTTCTCATCTTATGAAGAAGTACAATCTACACACCTTTGATTCATTATTGAAAATGACTTATGTTGTTGATTAACCTTTTTCCTATTATATTATTGTGAAATGGTTGGCATTTAAGCATGTCCAATACGTTTTTGAGATGTTCTGAACTCATTTTCTTTTATTGTATCCCCACTTGCTTCAGGAATTGCTACCTAGGAGATATGTTAATTGGATATGTCATGGTAACAGTAGATCAAGGGAAACTGGTAAAAAAATGAGGTATTGTGAATTCATACATCTCCATCTCTAAAGAGATATCAGCTCATAAGGAAATTCATCATATATAGCTAACGGTGTTCTTTCATTTGAAGTATACATAAAAGAAAGCAGTTACAAGGGATTTTGTGTAAGGTTTGGGATTTTTGTTTTGGTCCTCTTTTATATTTTTCAAGACTTAGGTTCCTTTCTTGGAATTTGATTGAGGTGTAAAATCAGATTGCGGGATATACTCAGGAAGATTGGTTCTGATAGTGTGATAGTGCATATCCGGAGAGGTGCACCATCGTTAGTATGTTTAATGATAGAGTATTAATTTTTTAATTTCTTCTTTCTTTTGCCACTGTAATGCCTGGCATTGGTAAAGCTGTTTGTTCTTGTCACCTTTTTTTTCTGGGATATGCTTCTTATAAAATTGTAAGTGAGGTTCAGTGTGATTTATCAAGTTTGAAACATGAGTGGGGTACCCATCTAGGATCCCCATCAAATAATTAAGTTTTGTTAATTTTTGTTAGACTTCTGTTATACAACTTGGTATATTTTTAAAGTCAAAGTCTGGCACCTCGTGATTATCATGACTCTATACTTAATTAATTTTTTCATCTCCTGTTTTTTTAGCAACTGATTAGTGAAAATAATAAGCATGTTTTGCATATATGGACCAAAATTGATTGGTTGAAATAAGTGGGTATGGTTCAAAATAGAAACATTTTGTAGCTTATACTTGTCAGTAGCAACTTTTATGGTTATTTAGCTTTCTGGTTGTTTCTTTCATGCGATTCCATCCTAATAACAATTCGGATTTGGATCCTTCAACTGAACTTCTGTGCGGTCATGCTGACTCTTATCCTTAAATTGATTAGGATTTTTGGATTTGTCTTATGCTTTTATATCACTTTCAGTTTTCCCCCTTAAAACACCCCCTGCTGCAATGTGGTCCTCTCCTCTCTCTCTCTACACACAATTACATACATCCGTAGTCCTATTGCTATCCACAAAACTTCGCGTCAGCTTAAATTTCTTTTTCTTGTTAACCTTGGATACACGCACGTTTGCAATTGTGCTTAGGATAATGTTATTTGTATACCTCATTTTTACATCTCTCTTTACCAGTGTGTTATTAAATATTGTTGAAATTTTTATAAATTATTCTTCAAAACTTATATCCAAACTTAGTAACGACATTTGTTCGTAAGTGTCATTGTTTGAATGATAATTTTTGTAAAATAATATTTGATAACGTAATGGAAAAAGGGGAGGTATATGTTTTTGTGTGTACAGTAACAAGCACAATACTTGTGTGAAATAGCATTATTCTAGGCTATGACAAGTATGTCTTGGAGGTTTTAGAGGATTGTGTCACATACACATGCCTCAATTATTTTGAGGGTTGTGGACATGTATCATGGAATCTTTGAAATTTGAAGACATTAACCTCCAGCATGGACACGATCATTAAAATCCATGGCCAGACAGTTTTAGAGGTTGGTTTTAGAAATCCTTGGAAGTTGGAAAGCAAAGCGTAAATGAATTTGGGACATCATAGATGACAATGTTGGCGGTGTCATTAGGAGCAATTTTGCTTTTCGGCGAGTTGGAGTTGGGTCAGTAACATTTGATATCGGTATGGGTCCTCTTTCTTACGCTTCATTAAATTTTATTTATTTAAATCTATGCTTTGATTTCTTTCTATTCGTTGAGCTTCATTCATTTGTTACCAATTTGTTTGGTGCATGATGTTCTTGAAAAGTGGTTATGAAAAGATGCTTTCGAAGGTTATGTTAAGGCAATTTTCTCAACTTATTTTTAAAAAGTTACTTTTAATGATAATATTTGTAAGAATTTAAATATGATTTTAAAATGATAATTATAGTATTTATTTTTTCAATTTTAATAAAAAATGCAAATTGTTTTAAATAAGTGACAACATATTTATTTTTAAAAGCAATTATATCTTAGGCTAATATTTAAGTAAGCGACATCATATTTAGTTTCGGTTATATGAATTTTACCAAGCACCCAAATATTATGGCTGATTCAAACTTGTGCATGATAAACGCTTTCCTTCAATGGATATGAAGTTTGAAGATGACAATATGTTGAGCCAAAGGGTAACTTTTAATATCATTTGCCTTTTTGGTTTCGATTGTTCCAAAATTTAACGAAAATTGAGGATTAAATCATAAAATTAAAAGAAAAACGTAAATCTATTTACAAATTTACAGAGGCGGAATAAAAAAAAATTAAAAGAGATGTTATATGGTAGAATTTTGTAAGATGTATAGATTTAATTTTTATAGAACTCATCAAAAGAATTATATATATTATACATTAAAAAAAGAAACTTTGGGAGCCACCAACCCCTCATCTCCCACCTAAGTCTGCTCCTGCAAAATTAAGAAGATTTTATTTTGATAATTGAAAGTAGAGTGGTTGAAATATGTTTTCAATGAAATTAGAAGGATTAGTAACTAATCCTTTTAAGAGATAACGGTACCTGTAGTCCTGAAGACGGGAGAGGTGTGCTTGCCTAAAGTTGGTTGAATACTATCCCATCATAATAAAAAGACAAAAAAATTGATAGATGGCTCCAGCCCCATTTACAGAAAATTTAAGTAACTGCATTTAGATATATGTTTGATTCTTCTAAGTTATTGGCTATGGAATTGCCATAACCTAAAGTGTCCGCAGTGAAGCCAGCAATATTTTTATATTCCACATTGGGTTGTACACTGAGAGGCACTCTGGTAAGCTTTTCTGTCTGTGTCTCTTTGACAGAAAATGCTTTTCTAATGGGATTGGGGCCCGGTGTTTGTTTTGAGAGTTGTGATCTTACCTATTTTTTTAAAAAAAGAGTTGTGATCTTACCTATGCTCACATCACAGCCCACATAGTGAGGCTGGTTGAGTCTTCGTGGTGGGACCTTTGCAATTGCAAGTGAATCAAATTTCATAGTTGATGCCAGAAATGAATTGTTACGTTGAAGTTACATCTTTTGGTAGCCTTGGGCATGTCAACTTGTCATCTTGACGTGGTCCCATCCCATGCTATAATTGTTCAAGCATTATCCTAAAAAATCCAACCTTCAATTCTAGATTATTATAAACAAACCAAATGATCGAATAAAAAAAAGGGTAAATCATTATAAAATCTCTTTCAACTTTTACTTGATTTGCAACTTTTTCTACAAAGTTTTGATAGTAACAATATGTCCCATCACCTACAAATCAAGGTTTTATCAGCCAGTCATGTGTAACGTGATGAAGGTGAATTGCTATGATCAAAATGTTCAAGACGTTTTGTCAAGAAAAAATAAATTAAAACTTTTTTTTTACAGCAAAAAATAAAAATAAAACTTATTCACTACATTTATAGGATTCCCTGTAGGAAGAAAAAAGAAATGGATAAAATTTCCACCAAGCCAAAAGGTCATAAAGCTGACATCCCCACCGTCATCAATTGGCTCCACATTCACCTACAGTAGATTTAGAGGGTAGGACTGAAGTGAATCTTTTTTGTGAAGAAGCCCTTTTTCTTGTTAAAAAGGATGTTTGGGTTAGAGTTCTTGGTTAACCCATGTGTAACTAAATACAAGCAATACCTTTCCAAATAATAGGATAATCACATGGGCAATGTTTCATCCAAATCATGTAGAATTATAAAATGAAGTTTTTCTCATTGGCAAGTGTTGAATCTTGAGTGGTAGGTTCACTCAGGGTGATGCATCATCATGCATAGGATAAGTACGTAAAATGAGAAGGAAATAGCTAGTCTAGGTGAAGAATCCATGCCAGTGAGAACATTTTTGCTCAAAATGACACCTTAGTAGACAAGTTTAAAATATAGTAAGGATTGCTCGAACAAGTTCTTACAAAGTCTCCGTCGAGGACAACATTGTCAAAGGTGTGGACAACTTCCAGAAAGCACTTGAATTCCAAATTATAGTGTGTTGATGTTCTGATAAAGGCAACAAGTTTCTGCAACTCTGAAAGAGCTTTTGAAGTGATGGCATCAAGCCAGAACCTGAAAGAACTACATAGGTTCCTCAAGCAATCAAATCCAAGGGCCTCAATCTGCAAAGCATTTCCTTCTACCTTCCTAACCAACTTCAGGTTGTAACCAAGAAGCAGAGAAACTCCATGAACATAAACATTTGCAGTGACAACCTTCCATACTTCTCCTACCTCTTGACAACACTTGCAGCAGCCAAGAACGCTAAATCCACTTTTGAGAAACTTGGAGTTCGCCGAGTTGAATGGGAATTACAACAGGTAAGAAATATTGGCATCTTGCTGGGGAATAACCCAAATATAAAGCAAGTTGTTTTTGGAAGAAACAGATCCAATGGAAAAAGCCTATCAAAGCTTTCTGACATTCTGAAGAGAAACAAAGTGATCAAAGAGATTATGCTTTCAGCTTTCAGAATAGGGTATTGGGTCTGTTGGAGGCGAATGACAGTTAGCAGGAGCTGCAGATATGGGAAGACTCAATAGGATCAAGAGGTGATGCAGAGCTCTCCAAGACTATTAAAGTTTTAGCAATTTTCGACTCAAATGCCATCACAGCGTCCCCTCTTATATATGAAGTTTTAGCAAGGAACAGAACAATATGAGTTCGTGTTTGGAGTGGAGAATATGGGAAAAAAGTTCCGAGGTGGTTGAGTTTGTACCTGAGAACAGAAAAGTTCGATTTTGCAGGTGCTTGCAGAGTTGCTTGCTCTCTAGGAATGAAACAGTCAAGTCACTTGACATGTCAGGAGTCAGGCTGAAATCCCGGTGGGCTAAGGAGTTTAGATGGGTTTTAGAACAAAATCAGACCCTCAAAAAGGTCAACTTGTCCAGAACATACATGCCTTAAAGACAAGGAGATTGTGTATGTTGCAGCTGGGCTCCTTAAAAATCGTAGTTTGCAAACCTGGCATCTAGCTGGAAATTAGTTCAGTGGGATAGGCGTGGAGCATCTACCCCTTTGAACAGATTTTCAGCCCTACAAATCCAAGCCAATATTACTTTGAAGTGTACAACTTTTGGAGGAGGGAGAACAATAATAGGAATGGATGGTCTAGCTACTCTTCTACAGATGCTAACAATGAACGAGGGTCAGGCAATTGGGGATACACAATGACGAGAGTTTGAGATCGGATGACTTTGTTAAAATCTTCATGAGCTTGGGGAAGAATGCTAGTGTTTGAAATACTTATCTCTGTAGTACGAAGAGAGAAATTGCTGCAGACAACTATGGAGACACTACAGATAAATCCTTGGATTGAAGATATTGATCTCCCCAGAACACCTTTACACAATTCTGGAAAGACTCGGGATTTATCAAAGCTTGGGCCAGAATGAGAAGACTAAGCCAGAAAGTGGAGCAGGCTGTTAAAATAGTTGGAATGAAGATAAAAACTTTCAAGGGTGAGAATACAAAGATTTCATTATGGAATCTGGCTGGTCAGCATGAGTTTTTCTCCTTCCACGATCTTATGTTCCAGGGGTATGGGGGTGCATCGTTTTTTCATTCTCATATCAAGTTTATTCATGAAGCCAAGCAACAGAGAACCGAAATGCAAAAGAGATTGAAGAGGACCTGCGATATTGGCTCAGGTTCATAGCTTCCAACTCCAAAAAGTAATCCAACAATGCATGCTACTACATGTAGCTTCTGATAAAATCAACCAACCATCACAAGATTTGCAGTGCAGCATACTGTAGATTCAATTCAGAGATTGAGAGAGAAGTTCCAAGGCTTTGTTGACTTCTAGTCAACTGTATTCACAGTTGATGCAAGATCATATGCATATCAATTAGTGAACTCACTCATCACATCCTAAAGACATGCAAGACAATTCTCAGAAGATTACCCCGAGTTTATCAGCTTTGCAATCGTCTAATACAGATTTTATGAGACTGGAGATCCGACAATTACAACAAGCCAGCAATGAAGTGGAAGGAGTTTGATTAGCTATGCCAAGTAAAGATTCAAACTGAGAATTCGATCAAGACATGATAATAAAGAGAAGGTGGAAATGAGGTGAGCTATTGCTACTTGTCTTCATCACATTGGTTAAGTGATTTATCTTGATGAGTTGGGGTTTCTAATTTTAGATTATGAGTGGTTCTGTGAAGTCCTTGGTCAACCTATAAAATTAAATGTTAGAAAGCATCATCCCTCAGAAAGCGTAGCAGGAAGGAACTGGATATTTTTTAAAGAAGTTTACAGAGCCCGATTCCTGGTATGGGTTCAAAGGTATTTGAAAACTTAGGCTAGTAACCTTGTGGATGATGCTAAAACTTGAACTCTGTTATGAACAAGATCCATCATATCCAAATTCTCTGCTATTGATTCCCTCCATTCTTGAATAAGGCAAAGGCAAGCCACCGCAGTGGCAGTTAAGAACACCAGACTACTGTCATCTTGAGTGTAAAAATTCAGGTCACATGTTTCTAACTCCAGGATTCTTCCCTTGTTTATAGGCAACAGTTCCTCTGTCACACACTCACGGTCCCCTTCTTCCCTTCCCTTTCACACCCTTTTTTTTTCTGAAATTGTTTCTTGCACATAATATCTCGAGTTTATCCAGTTTTGAGTGCTTTTATGATTATGCATAACTTGACTGAAATGAGGTTCACAGAATGCAAGCACATTCTAAAGAATCAACATGTAGCAACTTACAGTCTTGAGAAGTACCTCATTTCAATCAGCATTAATGGAATCTACATCAGAGTAGAGCTTGGAGGACAGCTGGGTTACTATATTGACGTCCTTGCATGCTTCACCAAACATTTGACAGAAACTTTTTAAGAGTCATTCAGCAACTTATAATCCAAAGCCTTTGCCAGGGGATCACTTTGAGTGGAACTGTCATAAGATCTGAATGTGTGCGAAATATGACACCCCTAGATATAGAAGAACTTAATTTGCTTCCCTGAAACAAGCACTACTCTCACTTCCAGCTGACAGCATGTATGATGATTATCAACACACACGGAGTCCAGTCTCAGCCTCTGGAAAACCTATTCTCCAAGCTGGGTTTGATTTTGCACGAGACCTTTTATCAGATGATGACTTCTAGGAACAGCTGCATCCAAGATATCATGACCTATACAATCTTGCCCAAGAGCTGCAAGTCCCACCTGAAAACAACCCAGATGGACAAGATCATTCTATGACCTCAAGTGATAAAGCTGCTGCTATGGGTCGTAGAAACAGGCCCATAAGGACACTCAACAAGAGTTAAGAGCAGCACAGCAATAAGTGACGTCCAGGGGTAATAGTCAAATTGCATGGATCTGTAGGAGGGCACATTTACGCCACATCTGCAGCAATAATTGAGGAGCCCGTTTGAGACGGCAGAAATCCTTATATAGCACTAGTACTTCAACGTCCAAATCGCTTCCCTTTCAGTTTTCCTGCTTTATTTTTCCACCATGAATTTGACATCCATTTAAGTTCTCCAATACATTTAAAGGGAGTTCGGATATTGGTCTCGGACAGACCTCAGTAGTAGATTTTAATTTCTAACGTGATGGAAGCTCATCAACCAGCATTTCTACTATACTTAAAACATTTTAAGAGAGTATTTCAATTTCATTAAGAATAAACATGATCATTCCAAAGTTGTTATACTAAGACAAAATAAATGTTGGCTCAAGACCCAAATTAATGTGACAGACGAAAGCAAAATGATAGATGATTCGGCCTCATCAACTTTAGTATTCACCATGTGAATGTGGGACCATATAACCACTCGTGATTATACACATCATTAGTCTATTGTTAGATGAAATCCGATTTCACAATTATTGACATTCAGAATCAAGGAAATAAGGTTAAAGACAGAAAAGTTCATGTAGCAGTTAAGATAGGACCAAGCCTGTGAGAGTACAAAGTTATAATTCCCTGTTATCAATAACATATCAAGACGTACAGAAGAAGGAACCACACTGGATAATACATTATTTCATTTCACTACTGATATCAGTTTTCGCTCTAAAATCTAAAGTCACCTGCCTGTATTCCCTTGAACCAGGGATGCAAAAGCTCAGAAGAAAGCTCTGCTACCATAAAACACACGGGAGCTATTGTTCTTTGATGCCTGTAGTTTCTGTTCAGAGCTTGAATTTCCTGAACTAGTTGGTCCACTTTCCATGTCCATAGGAAGCTTCATCTTTGCTAATGACTCGGTAAATTGCTGCATGCTTTTCATGTACATGTCTACTATATCCTGCTGCACCAACTTTGGCTCTGGCTCAATGTTCACAGTCACAACAGGCTTCGGGAATGAGTCAGTCAGCTCCCCGTTTGAGGAATCACACTCACCATCTTTGACATCCACACTTTTCTCTTTGGTGCCTGAAACTTGTTCCTGACTGGGAGACTTAGAAGCAGCAGCATCAGATGACTCTGAGCTTGCAGGCACTGAAGGAGAAGAAACCCCATTTGTTGACACACTGCTGGGTGGAGAATCAACCTTAGGAGGTTGGACAGACTCAACGCTGCATGCTGAGAAGCTTTCCACAAGATGAACACCTGCTTCAGAACTATGATTTTCAGCATCAGTAGTGACCAAGCTATCAGAGCACTGACTCTCCTCACATGGAATGCCAAAATATTCTGAAACCATCAAGTGGTCTTCATTTACAATTTTTGGATCCGGGAACTCGATTTTATCTAAATCTCTGACCAGTGACTCAGATGTTTCCGAGTCCTTCTCAGTGACATTTGTGGCCAACTCCCTGGGCATGGCAGAAATTGCCATAACATCAGGCGAAGCCCCAGTGTAAGCAAGAGACAATTGAACAAAACCTGATGGGGAATGGAATAGATCACTTGAAGAAAGGGGGAACTCTTTCTCTAGTTTCCCATCCTTCACAAGTACTTCAGACAAAGGCACCAAAGCAAAACCAAGCAACTGGTCTTCAAGATAATTCTTCACCCTGCTCAGCATCCATATCTCACATTTGAGAGCAGATTCAACAGTCCTAACGCTTAGACGAAGATTCTCATTGAAGACAGGGTTCCTTCCTCCTCCATTGATAATCTTGGTAGAGACAGTATTCTCAGAATTACTAGTCAAGCAAATCTTAGCATAAACATCTTGCTTGTGGTATATGCAGATGTTCTGAATGTCCCTGGCCTGATGTATGTACACGTCAATAACACCAATGAATTCCTCCAGATTAGACATGACAACTTCCTTTCCATTGACTTCAATGCCTTTAGACAAGGCACCAGAGCTTCGTGTGAAAACATCAGACTTCTGCTTCTCACTGTCACCCAAGACCGAGCTCTTGAATGGTGACACAACAGATTGCGGGGAGTCCATGATATCGCAGGGACTGGAAACCTGGCAAAGCACAAGAACTACAACAAAATGAAGTCACCCTAAGTTAAGCAAAGCTTCAAACTAACTCAGACAGAAGCACAAAAGATTCTTAGAAGTTAGAACTTAAACCCAACACCCAGATACAGGTACTAGATTGAATACCTGTTGAACAACCTGGAAGCACTCAGAATTCGCTATTCCTATACCAAGTACAGCCAAACACAGCTTGAATAAACTGCTCTACAACTTAGGCTTAAGCAGATCCAAAATAGACAGAAATTTTATGGTCTGTGAAATAACATAAAAAGAAAGAAAGGAGGAAAGAAACGCAACACTCAACCCCCAAATGTGAAAGATAAGTACGAAGCTTCAACTTGAATTCCTCCAAAGAAGGCAATTCAGAAACATCAGCCCCAGTTCAAACCTTAGCCTGCACACAGAATTGAGAATCAAGGCCTACAGAAACCCAAGTGGAATAAAATGAATTTTGGAGAACCAGACAGAACCCCAGCTTCAAAACTGAAAATTTCCAGTGAAATACTCAAATACCCAGAATCTGCCAAAACTTAAAACCAGTAAGAACAATCAATGGTAGCCCCAGATTTGACCAGAATCCAATAAAGCTAACAACTTTTTGTTCTTCTACATAGAAACACTACCTCCGGAATCCAAGGGAGGGAAACAGGGAAAGCAAAAAGCGCAGGTCGTGTCACAGAATTCCAAAACAAACCCACTTAAATTCTCCTTGAAATCACTCAACAGCAATAGAAACAAACAAACAAGAATTCAGAACGAAACAAACAAGAAAAAAAAAAAAGAAAGCCCCCCCAAGGGCATAATAAAAGCAAGTTATTGATTTTAAAACACTGAAACGAGGTTGTGCTTTTACCTGCTTTGAAGTCAAAGTGGAATGTGTCAGTAGCTGTAATCCACAAACAATGGACGACCCAGTTCGTGAATCGAGGTGATGTTACAGAGAGAACAAAAGCTGTGCAATGCTTGGTTGTATAAAAGGGAGATGTGAATGTAAAAGAGACTATAGAAACTACGGCTGCTGATAACTGAGAAACTTCAGGTGCGTATGTTAAGAGCTGTTGGGAGCTCCCAGAGTATGTGTGTGTATGTGGAATAGTATATTACGGTATTGGTACGCGGAGGGAGAGTAGTTTATATTCAGTATGATATATTTTGTGGAGGCAGTGCAGAGTGCAGTGATGGGGTATAAATGTATAATATTAGGGTATGGGATACACCACCCCACGCGACAGACCAATGAGAGTGGATTTGTGTGGGTTTTGTAGCTGTAGGTGGGGCATGGTGCATTGCATTAGCATGTGACTTTTCTTTGTTGTTTTTCTCATGAAGAATACGTACATGCGACTTTTCGTTGCAATCCATAAAGATTACATAACATGAACAATACAGTTCCCACCCCACCTGTGACGTGAGTCTGTGACTCTGAGTGAGTGCAATTCCGTCCTCTTCTATTTCTATCCTCCCATTTTAATCACTGCTGCTATTTTCAACTTCATTCAAGAGCATATTAATTTCTCTTCTTAATAAAATTGTCTTTGAATAAAATATAATGTTTAATTTTCATCTATTATCATTTTAAAATTTTATTATATATTATAATATTAATATTTAATTTCTTAAATAATTATTAGAATAAATATAAATTTTAATTTTTTATTTATAAATATATTAAATTATTCTTTTAATATCAATTCATACTATCAAATTAATTTTTAAAAAAATAATATTAATAATATTTAATTTTTAAATTATTATCATAATAAAATTCTTTTTTATTGTAATAACACATGATTAAATAATATAAAAAATATTACACTACAATAAATTAAAATTAAACTCACAAGAAATATTACTTACATGTATATTACACATAGTTTAAAAATCAGGGATTAAATTGGAGTGAAGAGCATTATTAAAATATTATCTTTTTTTGAAAATACTAAAATATTATCTTACTCCCAAAATAACACAACTATTTAAATATTTGTCTTACTTGATTTCACCAGTGTGAAGTTCTCTGAGTTCTCTCTCTTTATGATGTTATCCCTTCCCAAATCTTTCATTCTGAAGTTTGAAAAAGATACAATTCTCCGTATTTTCCCACTATTATCTGATGTTCTCGAAGGGTGTCACACTACCTAAGCACTAAGGTCATGAGTTTGACTGCTAGAGTGCTTCCCTACTCTTCATCTGTGACAATTTGATGGCTGTGGATGAAGACCTTGAATATATGGGTCGATAATCGTCTTGATCTTGATTTGAACAGGCAACGAGTCTTCTTGCTTCTCAGCTGTAGTAGGTTCATGTTTGGTAGGATCACATGGATGTAAACCTCATAGTTGTGGCTTGGGAACTACATATCAAGGAGGCCTCTTTCTTTTTCCTTTTTTAGGTATTTCAGCAACAACAAAAATTAGAAAAAAGTCCTTGCTTGAAATTTCCTCCACTATCCCAATTTAGACCGCATCTAACCAAATAAAGCCAAGATTAAGCATCATATTGGGGGTATCTCTATGTTTTTTACTTTTTTACCTAAAGAAAAAGATGTAGACAAATTTTATCATCACAGAACGTATGCAAGAAATGCATTGATGATTATTTTGTTTTTTTTTTGGGTGGAATTATTGATGACTATTTAAACAAATGAATCTAGAACTCGATAGATTTTCTAGCATAGTGTCAAAAACCGCCCACTTAATTGACAAGAGCTTTTGCACTTCAGTTCTAGAAATTTGCCCTTTTTCTTCATACATGGGCCCCATGGCATATGCTTCTCCAAGGTATTGTGCAACTATTTTGACCCAAAGTTGTACATAAAATCAAAGATTAATCATGGTGGGGTCTTCTGCTTTATTCATCAACTCAGAATGACTTGGAGGTAGACAGAGGGGTCACTAATTCAGTATTCAATGGCGCTTGAATAGGAGTGGGAAAAGGCCTGGTTAAACTTTGCCTGTTAGACGTATTTCATAAATATTTGGTTTGAATTTAACCTTTTATTTGATATAGAATTTTTTTATTAGGCTTAACTTGAACTTTTTATAAAAAATAAAAGTTTAGTCTAAATTTATAATTTATTTAACTGCTTACTTTATATTAAAGCTTTTAAATAAATTAATAAATTTAAACTTTTAAATAAGTTAATAAACTTAAACATTTAAAATTTATAATGAACTTAGATTTTAGATATATTTAATATATAATATTTGTTATATAAATAATAATTATATAAAACTTATAATATTTTAAATTATATATATATTATAATTATAATAATATATAAATCAAAATAAAAATTCTTTAAAATTTCTAAACTTAGTTTATTTAAATAAATAAATTTTTAAAAAAATTTAAGTCTAACATTATATGTTAAACAAGTCAGCCAAGCTTAAAGGGAATCAAAGGGCTCTTAATGGGCTCACTACTTGCCTTATTCTCACCCCACCCATAACCATGTCTTTGAAACGTAACAAAAATAAAAATTCCATCCAATATGACTTTTCATTTCCAAGATATGACCCACTACTGCTACTAACTATTAACTAGTCTTGGCTCCTAAACCGTTGGCTTCTTTTTCCTTTCTTGCATGTGACGCGTGGCTTGAATGACTCCCTCATAAATTATTAGGAAAAAAATCTTTTAACGTAGTTTGTAAAAAAAAATTATTTTTAATTTATGAATAAAATTAATTAAATATTAATTTAATTTAATTAATAATTTATTTGTAATTAATTATTAAAATAAAAATTAATTATTAAAATAAAAATTAATTATTAATTTAATTTACAAAATAAAATAAAATAATTTTTCTCAAGTCATTATAACTGTCTTTCTCATTAAATTAGAGATCCAGATGAAAATCTCGTTGCTTTTTCCCTTGTCTTTTCCTCTTGTCCTTTCCCTTTTTCTTTTGGGGTTGATAAGGATGGATCAGACCTGCTCGAGCAGAAGGTGCATGTATTAGAGTACTTTCATGTGCTTTTCTACTTTTGCTCGTGTAATCCCTCTCAGTATACAGATGCCGTAATTTGCGTATATATGAAGCTTTCATAGATTAGACACCTAAATGAAACTATTGACCAATAAAGCTGATATAAAATACTAATAGATTTCAAGCTCTTCTTTGAATATTTAAAGGATTAGGAGGGCATGTGGGTACCATGTGAGACTTTTGAATGCAGCAATTTGCAGTTGCATAAAACAAAATGGCTTCGTCAAGATATTGGCAGTGAGCAGGGGTCTTAAATCGGTTGGGTTAATATGTGAACACATATTATGAGAAAAATTAACCTTTGCAAGGTTATGTCAGATTATAATAAAAAATTGTATCAACTCACACAAATCTAACAAAACTTACTCCAAAAAATATGTTTTTTTTTATTATTTTGGAATATGTTATTACATTTTACTTAAATTTTTAGAATTTTTTACAAGTTTATAATTTTTTAAATAATTAATTTTTTGAGACTTTTTTATTTAAATTAATATTAATGTGTAATGGATATTATTAAGTCATAGTTTCTAAACTTTTTAGTGTTTTAAAGAAATTCATACTATTAAAATGATAATTTCCTAACAAAAAGAGTATCAAGTAAGATAAATATAGAGCAAAATATCTTACATCATAATTTTTTTTTTGATTTTTTGGTTTTTTGCGAGGACTAATCTTTCAAGGTATTGAAATTTATTTAAGGGGTTAACCTTTCCCATCAGATGTTTTTCTATATACATAGATTAATAATCAAACTCCTAATCATATATTTAAGGGACCCAAGTATTTACTACCTGTGTCATATCATATTGGTATCTTACACCATAATTTAAAACCAATATGTACACACCATTATTATTTTTCAAGTATTAACAAAAACACATCAATTATGTGATCTTTGAGCTCTTGTACTGCATATAAAGTTTGCTAACATGAAGCTTAAATTGTTAACTTAAGCCAAATTTTGTGATTGAATTGAGATATATGTTGAGGCTAAGTTTGAAATTTCGTTTTGGGAGAATAAAAATTAGGTGCAATATCAATTTAAAAGTTATTTTAGGTAAGAATACTTAAAAATCTTAAATTTAAAGGCTATCCCTAAATAAGTGTTTGCAAATCTTGATACCATTATTGAAATAAGTGTTTGTAGAATTAAATTGGAATGAACAACTTGACTGATCTGATTATGAATTAGACATTTAAGTAATTATAGTTTAATTTTATAATTACTTTTATAGTCAAATTACTTAAAATCAATTAAAATTTATTTAAACTATTTAATTAAAACTCAATATCTTATAAATATTTTTATATATAAATTATTTTTATAATATCAATTAATTTAAATAATTAAACCAGTTAAACATAAATAAAAAATATCATTGATTCCCCATCGGTCAGTTTTGATAACATTAATTGAAACCATATTGTAGACAACCTAAGTCAGGATGCTTTGAAAAATTGGCATTCCCATAATCATTCTCACTGCTTTTATGCGTTCCATTAAATGGCGTTCGTGGACTTACTAATACCCGTGACTTCCCGGGTACTGTCCTACTCCCACAAACTTTATAGTTTATATACAAATACATAAACCATCCAACTTTTAGAACATTAATTCCCCTGTCCTTTTAGAAATGGCGTCCAGATCCATTCTAACAAGTTTAGTTACTTGTAATTAACACATATATTCCATTTGTGAAATTTCTTCATGCAATATGACCCTTAACAACTGGTAGTAATAGTACTTGCAGATTTGTTAGAATCATAATCAGCTAGTGTTTTAGCTTGTTCCTTGTTATAGCAAATAGTAGCGCCAAGGTGAAACTCCTGGATCCGTAGCTTAATTGGTAAAGGAATGAAAGAAAGAACTTAGCCTTGGTAGATCAACACAAGGTATTGACAAAGCTAGTAACAAACTAACAACGCGGATTCAAATGAACAAGATAAACCGCAGAGAAGGGGTTGGGTTAGTGAGTATCGGTAAATGTATCTGTTGTATACTTTTCCATCCAATAAAAAAAAATTATCTGTCATGAGAAAAAATTAAAACTAAAAAAATATTAAAAATGTTAGATCTACATTAAGCAATAATATGTTTTACATTGTTGATTAATAAAATACTAATACATATTTTTCTCATGTCTACTTTAGTTTTTATAAAAAATAAAATTAAATTAATGAGATGAGATGAGATGAGAAAAAAATAATGAAATAAAAATCCATGAAGAAATAATAAATAAATAAAATAAAATTTCATGACAGGTTTCTAACCTTCTCATGAGAAAATTAAAAAATTAAAATATTTATATAAAAAAACCATGACGATAAAAAATTATTTCATGGAGAAATAAAAAATAAACATAATTTTCATGAAAAAATAAAAATAAAAATAAAAATAAAAATAAAATACCATTGCATTTTGAGATTCCTAAACCAAGTTTAGGAATTGTAAGTAAGTATATGGACTAAAATGCAAAAAGGAAAAAAAAGACACTTTAACAACAAATAACAAAATAAGAGAAGTCATTTTTTAAATATGATAAAAACCGATTACGATAGGCAAATTTTAAAAAGTATTGATGCACCAATGTTGTTCAAATGCATGATAGAACGCTCGGGTAACTATATGTAAACTTAGCTACTTGAGCATGCTCACAAATTTCTTCAGTAAAACAAATGCTCTAGTTTTGGAGGAGAAGAAAAAAAAATGTAATTGCAAACTTTGTATCCGATTTTATTTATCTGCATGTTTTTTCGGAAGTGTAGATCGACAGAGAGACAATGAGAAAAATATTACTCGTTATTTTAAAAGAGAGACGACAATTCAGGAAGAAAAAGATTAAGAATGATATATAATCAGTCAATTTCTCCGAAGTTCACGAAAGTTAGGTAGTATGCGCTAATGCTACATTATAACCATATAATAATACTTTATCATTGTCATCATAATTAGAATTAAAAGGTTGATCTAATAGTTAACGAGATATACTTCTTACATTGAATATTTGAATTCGAAACTTTGAATTATTACTTAAGAAAATTAATTAATTTTTTTAAATACATAAAATAAATGTCGAAATTGTGCCTTAAAAATCAACCAATAAGAGACTTGGTTTTAATGCTGCCAAAAAATTGTCATCATGATTATTATGAAAGACTAGATACTTTTTTTTTTTTTTGACAGAGAAAGACTAGATACTTAACATATATATATATATATATATATATATATATATATGAGACAAAGAAAAGAGTATAGTTTACAACTGGAAAGTTTAATTACAATTGTATTGATGCTTTTATATATATTTATGAAAATGTTAATCCACGAGGTATATAACTCAGTTAGTAATTAAGTTTTATGTAAATAGATTTTATTAAAAGTGTAGGGATTTGAATAGTCTTATTAATCACTTTGTTTTTTTTTTTTTTTGGGAGGGGGTTGGGAACTGATACTAATAGCAAATAGAATTTGTGATGTTTATGCCATGTTACGAATACACAAATTTGAAGATGTTAGATAACGTTTTGCACTCGTGTCAGTTGTGCATATCTCCGTCGCAGCAACGTCACTTGACATGCTGCATCATGAAAGAATGCAGTCTGCCAAAAAAAAAAAACACAAATCGTTTTTCTTACCCTGTTTCCAAGTTTTTCTAATCTTATCTTTACCTTTCCTCCTTTCCCTTTGATCCAAATATTGCTTGAGAACCAAGAGGTTTGTACTAAGAACACAGTGGACCAAATCTAAGAATCTTGTATGTCAAGTAGGGGGGCGCAAGGCGCAAGTGTGCAAGAGTGCGGTTGGTTGGTGGCTAATGACAAGAAATGGAGTAGTTGAGTGGATATGCTAGAAAGCGAAAGAGATTACTCTGCCTTTCCAGTTCTGCACTTCATGTTACCCTCCAAATGGCAGCTGGATCCTGGAGCTCCAATCATCTTACAAAATCATTCACTCACAGTCGAGTGCGTCAAGAGGGATCATAGTATTGCCAAGTCATGTTATCTGCAAATACATTCATTTAATTATGGAAGAGTATAGCAAACTGGTCACCCCCAAAAAAAAAAGTCCATAAAAACACACACACAGACACAATTACCTCTGTTGATTTGGTAAACAGTCAATCATCTAAATGTTATAATTTTTTCACTATTTATGTGCCTTTTTAGTAGAAGATTGTTTCTTCTTAGCTTAGTCAACTATTTCTTAGGTTAAATTGTATTTTATCACTTTATTTTAATTTATAAAATTGCATATTTCCTGTGATTTGATATGATAGTTTACAATATTCCTTATGTCTTTGCAATTAAGAATTAATTATACCAATTAGAAAAAACCATGTATACAACAAATGATTTTTTGATTTAAAAAATCATTCAAAAAGATCTTTTAATTATATTAAAAGTGAGAAATTTGAATCTTTTACGGTGATCAACTTCTAATGATAATAGGAAGGGATAAATTATGAACGTTAACTTCTAGTAAAAAAATGAAAGGACACCGCACACACACAAAAACAATATTAAATTAAGAAAAATATACTCAATTTTAAAAATTAAGGTAAAATGTATAACTAAATAAATAAACTAGAATAACAAATACAAGAAGATTCTTTCGTATAGAAAATGATAAGTGATATGTAAGTACCACTTTTAAGTTTTTATTAAAGTGTGTGGTATGTTTCTACTTGAAATGAGGTAATTTCTCTTCTCTTAAACTTTTTTCCAACTAAAAAAAATAGATACATTCATTTTAGTCTATTGTAAATTAAAGATATATAATTTTATGTTCTCCCTCACCACTCATCAAACATATTTCAAAACAATTCACTCGTTTAATTAGATTTATAAGGAGAGCGTATTTTAGACGAAATAAACTTGACGCTATATAACTGTATTTAACTTAAATAATTATATAAATTCAAAATATAATTTACATAAATGTTTTTTTGACTAATTTAATATGTTATGATTTTTTGGGTAACGTAATAAATTAAATATATGAACTTATAAATTTTACATATATCTCATACTAATACGTGTGACTATCATTTTTATAATCTATATAAGGACCGAGGACTTAAGATTACTTTAGGGTATGTTTAGAAATTTTAAAGAAGATAGAAGGGGTGGCTCATAATGAAATGAAATAAAATAAAAAAAATAGATATCACTCTATTATTTGATAGTTTAATAGTTTAATAAAGGAATTCCATATACTTTTGTTTGAAAGTTATAATTTAAGTGGGTGGAATGAAAAGACTTATACATTTTATATTTTAATTTTTTTTCCAAATTATGTCACTCTCTCCTAAATACCCTAATTTAGAAGGATAACAAAATTAAGGTTTTTAATGACAAAAAATAGTCTTAAAATTCTTCTATTGCCACTCCTTTTTATCATTTTTAATAACTCCCAAATACCTATTTTATAAAAATTATTATTCATTTGATTCCATCCTCTTACCTACCATCACCCCAAACATAGAATTAGGATTCTGCCCTCTTGTTAAGCTCTTCTATTTTATTTTTCTGTTTTCGTCTTAACTGTTTTTCTTGCCCTTTTTTATCTTCCTTTTTGGGTCTTGTCTTGTTATCATTGGAATATACAAATTTGGCAATGGAAGCCTGTTTAAACTAAAAGGGACCATCCTTCGGTTCACCCCCAAAAGCCTGGGCCAATCCACAATGTATAATAACAAATAATTAAAGTCAATGTAGTTTTAAAAAAGTAATGCTACATCTATAATTAAATTGTGTGTTATTGAAAAATATTGCTGCAACACTTAGCATATATATATATAATAAATATTAAGGTTAAATTTAGTTTCTCACCGTATAATTTAGTTAAATTTTAATGTGCCACATTGTAGTTTATATTTTGTCATTCTTGTGATTTGTTTCGTCATTACATAATTATAATTATTTCATTTTTTGGTTAATTTTTAATTAAAAAATACTTAAAAAAATGTACACCATCAAATTATACTATTTTCAGGTTTTTCAATGCCCAAAAATAATAATATTGTATGCATATACATTCTTTTCACATATCATTTCTATTAAAAAAATTATTACGTGAAACCAGAACAAAGTATAGAAGCAAAACATATTGCATATTAAAAATGGGCCAAATTGCATGATGGAAATTGAATTTAATCTTTTTTTTTAATGTGAAAATTGAATTTAATCTTAAACTTTATACAAATATGATATTTTTGTGCCTTTAATTAGAGTGTGACTAACATTTTAAAAAATATAGATTAAATGCAGCCGAGTAATAGCTTGTTTGGTTACCGCATTTATTCAACGCAAACGCTCATTTCACACTCACACACAAATATTTTTTTATAACTTTGACTGAACATTCCTGTAAATGTCCGAGGGCGTAAGAAAAAAATTAAAACAAACGCACCGTAAATGGTGAACTATGAAGTTGCTCCTGTGATAAATGGCATGACGGCAATGATGGAACGCCAAGTCCGCCCCACTAGCCTCAACGGATAGTTATTTGAATCTACCTACATGGACTCATTCCATGGAGCACTTTTCTTTTCTTTCTTTATTTTTTCTTCCTCTCTCTTTTAGCTTTTCTTTTTCCTCTCATAACTTTATAATTTTATACAATAATTTTTTTGTAACATTTCTTTGCCTAATGTGCAATAATATCTTTCAGTATCACCTTTTTTTTTTAATAATAGTTTTGCAGAGAAAATTCTAAATTTAAATCTCTATTTTAAAATTATAAACAATGCCTCTTTTGAAGTGATGGAATTATCTAAGTAATATAATTTTATTAATAAATAAAATGAAAATTATTTAATTACATTTTAAATTGAGCTTATAATTTTTATTTTGAATTCTACCAACTCAAACACTAAACTTCTTGTTCGTTATTTCCAACAACAACAAAAAAAGTTGTTGGTACAGTGAAAAAAGTTTTGAAAAATAAGCCAATAAAATAAACTATTACTAACTAGTTAAAATAATATAGGCCTTTTAAGTGAAATTATCCAATGCTAACGCGGTAATTGAATGTAAAAAAATTAAAGGTTCAAACTCTATTAAAAAGTCCATAGAACTTCTTTAAGAAGTAAGGAGTAATATTCTTCGGAAGTATTTTTTCTTAAACTCATCTTCATTATATTTTACATAGTAAGTAAAAATATATAATTAACAAAATGCATTCATCTAAGCAAAAATGTCATTCTTATAATTGACATTGAGGCTATAAAAGTCATATTCAACCGAAAATAAAAAAACTTAACTATTTCTAAATGAACAATGACTGACACAAATTTTTTTTATTGAAATATATTATCATAATTTATAGTTTAAAATAATTTAATTTAAATTTATTTGAGAGTATTTACCTATCTTCAGAAAACATATAAAAGAATTATAATATCATATTCAAAGACCTTAAATAATATGTTTCAAAAATTATTTTCTGACAAACAATAGGAGGATAATTTAGTCAATTCACTCACTATAATTCTTTTGTAACGGTCATTTCCATCACCCTTCTCAACTCAAAATCATACTTCTTCATATTTCCCTCTCCATCGACATTTGAATCCAAACTCTATCTCTTTCTCTCTCTCTAACTCTGTCTCTCTCCCTCTCTTAACTCTTTTAGTTTCTCTGTCTCTGTCTCTCTCTGTTCCATTGCTGGTTCGTTTGGTTGCTCAGCAAAGCAATGAGGCAAAGCAGTAATGCTGAAACTGCCGAGACTCGTTTCTTGGGCAGCATTTCCTCCTCATCCATCAGAAACCTTCTTCCCAGATCAATCTCTTCCAAGCACAAATCTACCTCAAAACCTAAAACCCCCAAATCAGATGCCGAAAACACTCCACCCAACATCCAGATTACCGATGCCCAATCCTTGCCTGCCTCCACAACCAAGCAATCACAGTCCCAAACCCCAATTTCCCAGAACCAAGTCACCCAATCGAAGACCCCTTTTGAATCGGACCCATCAGTGAAGGCAAGTTGAAATTTTACATTTTTTTTTTGGGCTTAATTTTTTAACGTTGATGTTGTAATCTGTAAGCTCGGAAATGGGTATGTACAAAAATCTCTGTTTTTTTACTCATAACATAGGTTTGAAACAGGTTGTAGTACGAATCAGGCCTACCAATAAAAATGGAAGAGAAGATCGGGCCGTTAAGAAGGTTTCTTCTGATACCTTGTGTGTTGGGGACAGGCAATTCACATTTGATTCTGTTTTTGATTCGAACTCCAATCAGGTAAAGAACTTCACTTCATTGTGCTTTATATTTTGATCTTCAATGATTTTACTTACTACTTTGATGACTTGCTGTTAGAATGAAACAATTAGTAGTTCACTCTCTTTGCTTCAATGTTGTTGCTTCATACACATAAGATAAGAGAGGATAAATGTGATTTATAAGCTGTTGTTTGTTCAGGAGGATATTTTTCAGTCAGTGGGTGTCCCCTTGGTTAGAAATGCTATAGCTGGTTACAACACTTCACTTTTGTCATATGGCCAGGTACTTATTGATTCTTGCTATATATATATATATTTTAAAAAAAACTTTTTAGTGAAAAAATGTATAGTACTCTTGATGGAATATTGAGGATTTTCCCCCCCTCTGTTTTACTTCTTTACTAGTCTGGAAGTGGAAAGACTTATACAATGTGGGGCCCCCAAAGTGCCATGTTTGAGGAGCCCTCGGCCAATAGTCACAAGGGAATTGTTCCTCGGATCTTCCAAATGTTGTTTTCTGAGCTTGAGAGAGTATGTTCTACTTCCTACTTTAACACTAATGCTAGGAGATTTGTATTATGTTTTGAATTTTAACTGTTTTGAGTTTGAATTACTATATTAGGAGCAGCATATGTCTGAAGGGAAACAGTTCAACTATCAATGTCGTTGTTGTTTTCTTGAGGTAATTCTTGATAAAACTTCCCAATGTGGCAATGGGATTGATCCTTACTCATACGATGATGTCAGTCTTGTTTATTTTTTCTTTGTTGTTTTCAAACAGATATACAATGAACAAATTGGGGATTTACTTGATCCAACCCAGAGAAACCTCGAGGTAAGCATATGCCATCCTCCGTGGAACAATTTTTCATCAAAAAATTATTTTCTACTACTTCTGTATTCAATTGCTGCATGCTTACTATGGCTTGGTCCTAATTATTGCAGATGAAGGATGATTCCAAACATGCATTGTATATTGAGAATCTGACTGAAGAATACGTCACTAGCTATGATGATGTGACACAAATTCTGATTAAGGTAGGGAAGCATCAAAGCAAATATTGTTGAAAGTTAGATGTCTCCATGCTATTATAATTGTTAACTGATATTTTGGTCAATTAATTGTAAGCATTTGTTCCATTAATGGCTGCGGTAAACTTTTTATACTTTATCAGCTAAGTTAATTTGCCTATATATGCTGCAGGGCCTTTCAAGCAGAAAAGTTGGAGCAACAAGCTTAAATTCTAAGAGCTCTAGATCACATATTATATTCACTTTCGTCATCGAGTCATGGTGTAAGGTATTGCCAAATATTGTAATTCTACCTAACATTACTTGCATTTATGTATGGAGTTTATTCTAAGACTGAAGGCAGGTTTTATATTGTTAATTTTCTCTACTAGTTTATTGCTACGTATGATTTTTGTCAACTGGTGCTGCAGGGAATCTCATCAAATGGTTTCAGTAGTTCAAAAACTAGCAGAATTAGCCTTATTGATCTTGCTGGACTGGACAGGAACAAAGTTGATGATCCAGGCAGACAATGTCTAAGGGAAAGCAGAAATGTAAAGAAGTCCTTATCTCAGCTTGGGTAAGATGCCATGCCATGACTAGACTATGTTTGAAATATATTTTCTACAGCCTAAGTGGGTGGTTTTCAGTTATGTAGGTTGAAATTACTATCATGCTCTTATTTTTTTCCTTAGTAACCAATGTTTTATTTCACTGGTGTAGGCGCTTAGTAGACGCTCTGACTAAAGAAACTCAGTCTGGAAAAGCTGAAGAAATTCCAACAAGGAATTCCTGTTTAACACGTTTACTACGAGAATCTCTTGGTGGAAATGCCAAACTCTCAGTAATCTGTTCCATCTCCCCTGATAACAAGTATATACCTGGATCACAGAGCATAGTTTATTCATGTGTAGAGCCTAGTAACAATGACATCGTATCTTTGATTTCTAGAGGTAAAGGTTGTACTTGTTGATTGTAGGAATAGTGCTGAAACACTGCGCACACTCAGATTTGGACAGCGAGTAAGATCCATTAGAAATGAGCCAGTTATCAATGAAATAAAGGAGGATGACGTTAATGATTTGAGTGATCAAATCCGGCAGCTGAAGGTATAATTCATCTCCAGGACTTGTTACTGGAAATAGTTTTGAAGGGTTAAACTAATGCAGATATGAGAATTACAATGTGTTTTCTTTTCAGGAAGAACTTATTAGAGCAAAGGCTGATGTTCATAGCTCAGTTGGCAGTGAAAAAGGATACTTCCAAGGATGCAATGTACGGGAAAGCCTTAATCAGTTGAGAGTTAGCTTAAACCGCTCTCTACTTCTACCTCACATAGATAATGATCATGATGAAGAGGTAAATGTCGACGAGGAGGATATAAGGCAATTACGCCAGCAGATTGATGAATTGTACAGTTCATGTGAAGGGAATCCAAAAGACATATCTGTCAGTGAAGATTGTGTCCAGTATTATTCTGTTGAGGATAATTGTGATGCAGATACGATCAATGGTGATGAAATTGAAAAAGAGGAAGTATGTTCTGGAGAAACATTGAGTAAGCTTTGTCATGAGGACAGTGTGGCATCAGCAGATAACCTTTTATGCACAGCTAACACCTCAAGGTCAATTAAATCTACATTCAGAGATAGCATTTCAGTCAGTTCATGCTGTCGATCTCCAATTCTTGAGGAACCACAGTTGTCTGAGTCTCCAAAAATCAGGAATACCCAAAGGAAAAGTGTGGCTTTTTCATCCAGTTGTCTTGGAAGTTGGAACAATGTGGCAGAGAATTCGAATTTCAGTAAAGATGTGTTGGGTCAATCATTTAAAGAGGGTGAGCATATGCGATCCTCGTTACGGTCAAGCAAGGTTTTACCAGGCCCGACTGAGTCGTTGGCAGCAAGCCTACAGAGGGGATTACAGATAATTGATTATCACCAGCGGAACTCAGCATTAAACAAATCTTCAGCTTCCTTCTCTTTTGAGCGCTTACCTTGTCCAGAAATTGACATGGGTGATTCTTGTGATCAAACAATGCAACAGAAATCTTCTAGTGATGAAGTAACTGCTACTTTGCTTTGTGAATCTTGCCGTAAAAAAATATCTGATCAGGATTCCAGTGAGGTCCAGGATAGCTTAAAGTCATGGATTGACACAGTTGAAGAAGCAGGAAATCCGGGTGGACTGACAGATAAAGTTCCAAAAGTATGTTTTGACTTAATTTCCAGGAAGTTCTTCAATTAATTTTCTTGTTAAACTCATTTATCTATTTTTTTTTTTCTTTCCAGCATTTGAAAAATGTAATGGCAAAAGCCATCACCAGAGAGAAGGAACTCGAGAATGTTTGCAAGGAGCAAGCGGCTAGAATTGAGGAACTAAATCAATTGGTATTAAGATTCCTTCAACCTCATGAATTATATGTCTGCGGTTTGGATTTTTTATATTACTGACAATTTGGATTTGTCCAGGTGGAGAAATTGAAAGGAGAAAAAGAACTAAACTCCATCGTTGTGTATGGTCAAGAAAGCAGCAAGCAGACTAGACATGAAGAGTATAACTCTTTGAAAGATGAAGACAAGGTCTATTGCTGGTTTCGTAATTTTACAATATAAAGTTTTATCCATTTTAAGTTTTGGAACTCACCCTTCTCATATACTTTTTATGTTGTTTGCAGCTTCTGAGGGGCACTTCCTCAGACAGTCATTTACCAGATAGGATAGAGGAAAACTGTGAAATTAAAGAAGTCCAGGAAGAGTTAACTCAAAGAGACAGCTCTTTTGATGCTACTGAAAAGGAAGAACTTCTTAAGGAAATTCAGAATCTAAGAAGCAAGCTGCAACTATATAGTGATGCACCAGTTAAAAAGTCCACAGACAAACTGAGATCTTCATTAATGTCAAGATCTATTCAACTGCGAAAAAGTGGTGTATTTTCTCATGATAATGGCGGGGAAGAGCTAGAGAAAGAAAGACAGAGATGGACAGAAATGGAAAGTGAGTGGATATGCCTTACTGATGAACTAAGGGTTGATCTTGAGTCCAACCGCCACCGGGCAGAAAGGGTGGAGCTGGAACTGAGGTTAGAGAAGAAGTGCACTGAAGAGTTGGACGATGCACTAAAAAGAGCGGTTCTTGGACATGCTAGAATGGTAGAACACTATGCCGACCTCCAAGAAAAATATAATGATTTGGTTGCAAAGCACAATGCTATAATGGAAGGCATAGCAGAGGTGAAGAAGGCAGCAGCAAAGGCTGGAAAAAAGGGCCATGCCCGGTTTGCCAAATCTCTTGCCGCAGAGCTTTCTGCATTGAGGGTGGAGAGAGAAAGGGAAACGAAATTCTTGAAAAAGGAGAACATGAGTCTCAAGATTCAACTTAGAGATACTGCAGAAGCTGTTCATGCAGCTGGAGAACTACTTGTTAGACTCAGAGAAGCTGAGCAAGCAGCGTCTGTGGCAGAGGTAAACTTCCATCATAAAGAATTCTAGTCAATGCATCAGATTATAAGGGACAAAAAGTTTATTAAATTGTGGTGGGGTGACACTCTCCAAAAATATACAGGGAAAAGAAGGGACTTGCATAAAATAATACAGAATGAACAAGGAAAGAAATAATAAGCAGTAACGGATATAGAATTATGCTTATGTTTTTTTTACAATTTGTTGGAGGGAAAAAGCAAAAGAGAATTCTTCATATGGATTTAAGGAGAATTCTTCAAATCCTTAGGTTAAAGTGGAATTTATTCCGCTAATTTCTCTGACCTTTCTAATATCAAGAAGTACCAAAGTATACAAAGAATTTAAGGAGCATAGGATAGGACTTGTTGAGGGCAATTATGTGATGATCTCCATTTCGGACGAGAAACTGCAGTGGAAGAGATTCAGAATATGAGTCTTAACATATTTATGATTCATTTCTTGATTTTTATATTTCTTATGTTATGCAGGAGAATTTTACAAAAGTGCAACAAGAAAATGAAAAGCTAAAAAAGCAAATGGAGAAGCTCAAAAGAAAACACAAGATGGAGATGATTACCACAAAGCAGTACCTTGCAGAGAGCAAATTACCAGAATCTGCACTGCAACCACTATATCGAGAGGAGTCTGATGTGGCACACAACAACGCAACTGATCGAGATGATGATCAGGCATGGAGAGCAGAGTTTGGAGCAATCTATCAAGAGCATTATTAGTTTGACTGTTGTTGGATTGATTGACAGGGGACTGACCATAAAATAAAACTTCCACCAGTTTGTCTATCGGATCCTACTCGGATCAAAAGTATTCATAGAGCCACTTCAATTCTTTGTATTGTTATAAAAATTCATTGTATTTTTTAAGTAAGCTGTGTATTGCGCCTTGGTTTGTGGGACTTCAATTCTTTGTGGAACTTTAATTGTTCCTTTACCGCTTGAATTTTGCTGGTAAGTGCACAAGCTCCAGTGGATGATTTTTACGGCAGTACAATCTGAATTGGTTTTTGCCTTTTCAGAGAATTTTATGAAAAATTCTGTAGTTTTTTTATTTGTGATACTCTTATTTTTTATTTGTGATAGTGAGAGTTAACTCAAGAATCTTGATTTATTTATTTAATGATTTTTTGTAAGAAAAATACAATATTTACAACAACAAAAAAGTATACATTGTAATTTATTTTTTCTGCAAACCTTTTTATGGAAGGGCTATTATTCAATTTGGGCCTGAGGGAAAAGCCCTAGCAGAGGCAGGCAACAAAACGGCGTCATTTGGAACTTTAGAAAGAGATAACATGTGATGCGAGCGAGGTACAGCATCATAACTCAGAAGTAGAACCCGAAAATCTTGAACGCTTAAGCACAAGCACCACCACCACCACCATCTATGGCGACGTCGGATTCTCCGAAGACAGATTCCGACGCTATGGTGGATGCTGCTGAATCTGTTCCGAACCCTTCTTCAGACGCTCTAGTCCCTGCTTCGCCCTCTACTACTCCCGCCGTTTGCCTTCTCCGCTTCGCCGGCGACTCCGCCGGCGGCGCTTTCATGGGCTCCGTCTTTGGATATGGTTCTCTTTCTCTCTCTTACGCACTCCTTCATACATTCCTTGTATTGTAACAACTCCTTCGTCTTTTTTTTATTTTTTTTATTTTTAGGTTTATTAATTGGCGTTAGTGAACCATAATTGTTGGTAATTGGTTCTGGTAGCCCTTTCTGTTATGGATATTTTTAGTTCTTTTTTTGTTTTTAATTGATGATAGACTCTCTAATGCTTGATTTGCTGGATTTTGTTCTTGTGTTTTTTATGTTGGGTCTATGAAATGGCATTGGAGAAGTGAAAGTGCTTCTTGGTTTTCAATTGTTAGTTTAGTTTAGGCAGTGATTGTAGCTGTTTGGTTAAATGGAATTGAGAACAAAGAAATGGGTTTGTCTCAGTTTACACTTTACAGGAGCAAGTTCCTAGTATTAGGTTATATTCAATGATATTTAGTTTTTGAACTAAATTCTCTCCTTTGCTGACTGATAGGTTATACTTATATTCAATGTGTATCTAAGCTGTCATTAAAAAGCTGGCAGAGGGTTATCTTTGAGAAATTTGACTTTGAATGGTTCATTCAATATTCGGTCATTTTTTCTGTTCTTGCTCAAGGGGATGCTTTTGATGGGTATGTTTCAGGTGCTGGGTTGTTTAAGAAGAAAGGCTTTAAAGGATCCTTTGTAGAAGCAGGGTCTTATGCAAAGGTATATCAGAGATCTCAGTGGCTTTTTCCCTGGCTTTTTTTACGTTGTCTACTCAGTTCATATTTGTGTCTTATGTTTCTTATTCTTTAATTTAGCTCGTAAATAAGCTTCTTTTTTTTTTTTTTTGCCTCATTAGACATTTGCAGTTTTGTCTGGAGTTCATAGTTTGGTTGTTTGCATCTTGAAAAGACTTCGAGGAAAAGATGATGGTATAAAATATTTAACTATAAAATGGTACTTTTGCTTTTTAGTGTTCTTCCACTGATATTGTGATTACTTTCACATCTGCAGTCATTAATGCCGGGGTAGCTGGATGTTGCACTGGTCTTGCTTTAAGTTTTCCAGGTATCATTTTGTTTTTTAAATTGATGAATTTCCCTTTCTTTGAAACTTTCACACCTTATTGGGTCAATTAGGGCATGCCAATCGGGCTATTTTGAATAACCTTCTCAGCAACATATGCATTTATGTATTTCATTCTTGATATCTCACAAAAAACGTAAGCTTATGTGCTAAGTACTGAGGCAATTTTGTCCCTAATTGGTGAGCGAGGAAATTTTTTGAGGTGTAAATATTACTCCATATCTTCCCCCACCCCCCCCCCTCCCCCCTCCACCCAAAAAAAAAATAACACTGTTGACTCAGAATACCTTCCAATCATTGATATTGTTAAAATTCAATACATTGTTTAGTTAAATACAGATGTAAATTTCATTTTCTGCACTTTTTTTTGTTATTACGACTTATCTTCTAGGATTCTCCAGGTGCACCACAAGCTCTCCTGCAGAGCTGCCTCACTTTTGGGGCTTTTTCTTTTATCATGGAAGGGCTAAACAAGCAGCAGCCAGCACTTGCATATCCCATTTCCAGGAAAGCAGGTGTGCAATATGATACACGTCCTCCCTTGGCACTCCCCCTTCAACTCCCTCTTCCAGATGAAATGAAAGGAGCCTTCTCCTTTTTCTGTGAGTCTTTGAAAAAACACAAGAAGGGAACTTATCCTACATCTCAATGAGAAATCAGGGTATCATGCTTTTCTAGCATCATGTAGATAAGATATGCACCCTTCTTTTGCCTTATTTTAGCTTTCTTGTAGCCTTTGTTAACACTTCTTTTTGAGGAACTTGAGGGTGACGACGCATTGTACCAAGGACATGGGTTGTTTACATGTTGCTGAGTTTCAAATATGGCATCTTAGTTGTATCATGTTCTTTATTGGTTGTTTGTTGGAAGACCTATCGTGTGATACTTGATTGAGCTTGACTCATCTACACGCTAACCGAAACACATTAGTATGAAGTGGCAGCGATTTGTTTGAAAGCCAAACCCAGCTTATATTGACAGTGATCCTGTTACTCAGTTTATAAGCTCCACTAGAATCCTCTCGAGCCTTTGAAATAACCCCCTCATAACGTAGGACCACCATACAAATAGGGTCATGTGGCTGGCCAGTCAAAACCAGTCAAACATAATTTGTTCCTCCATATGCAAAGTAGCCAACAACAGATGACCACGAAGACAGTTTTTCAGCAATTTGTATTCTGAGAAAGAATTGTGCAGGTAACATGACCTATTATGTATCCAAAATTGCCACCCGAACCCAAGTCCTACTTGCTGAGTGATGGAGAGGAAAACACAGGTAACAATGGTGACGGGCGAATCTGGCAACGAGCTCAAATTGGAGCCTATACGTAAACGATAATGAAAATGCTTTAAGCGCTGCACCCTTTTTTGAGTTTTGGTTGTTGTGAGGTTTCTATGAAAGCTGCTGATTTTCCTCATGCTGGAAATGCCCAACCGAGTAAAATCTGAATAACTTGGTGTAAAAACAACTATAGTTGTCATTAAGGATGTTAAGGAAATTTTTGCTGCTATATATATATATATATATATCGAATACTTTTTTACTCAGCAATGTATGATTACTTTGATGCTTTTATGTTGTGTTGGGTTTAATTTACACAAAATATTAATATATGGAACTACAAAATTAACGATTCAGTCTACTCAAGTTCCTTTTAGTTTTAACTAATCCCTTTTCCCCCATAGTTTAAACGAATCAATACTCTCATTTTTTTTTTCTTGTTTTTAAAAAGAAGCCACAACAGAAGACCCAAATATTAACAACCGTGGAAGGGCTTAGGTCATCTTAAACATTTTATTCTTGGTTTCATGTTTGAGGTAGTGTGTATAGAAAAAATACAATTGAGAAGAGTTTTCACTTTACGCGCCTGGTCGTACTCTAAGGAATTAATTTCTTACCTTTTAGACGAAAAGATACTTTAGTTTAAAAAAAAAAAAAAAAAGACACAAATATTAACACAAATCCTCTTAAACTTGTGATATTCCTTCGGTTCTCCTAGAGTAATACTGTATATAGTTATTTCTCAGACTGTGTACAAATTGTTGATATGGTCACATATGATAGAAAGTGAACTTAATTGAAAAAGAATTTCTATTAAACTCAAATACAATTATATCAACAGTTTATGTCCAATTATTAATACAATTTTATACAGTTTATGATAAAATTTTAAAAAAAAAACCGCAAGAAATTAAATAAAAAATTAAAAACAAAACAAAAAAAAGGAGCTAAACGGTGCGTTTAAGTCAGCCTAATGTGTCCTCTTCATCGTCTTCACCGTCGAGATCTGCTAGGGCACCGCAAGCAGCAGCAGAAGCAGTGTGCAAAATCAGAGAAGCATCTGGTGAACATTTCTCTCCTTTTCTCATCATCTAACAGAACTCAATCGAATCTAAACCCCATATCTCATTCCCTACAACTTCATCTTATGTCACTTTCTTCTTCTTCTAATCTTAATTTTGCAGTTATAATGCATTATTAGAGTGATTTGTGTTACTATGCTTGATGGGGTTGTTTTACTTTTCAATGATTTCGGTTTGGGAATGCAGTTTTAAAGATTGAGCTTTGAGAAAGCGATTGTAGTAACCCTATAATTCTGGAAAGCATCGTGCTTTTCATTGCGCTTTTTATTAATTTTGATGCAGAAGCAAACTTTATATGGAAGTATTTTTTTTTTTGGGCTATAAGGATTCAATGGCTACTCTGAGAAGCCTGAAGATCAAGACAAGTACCTGCAAACGCATTGTGAAGGAGCTGCATTCCTATGAGAAGGAAGTTGAGAGAGAAGCTGCCAAAACGGCTGACATGAAGGAGAAGGGAGCTGACCCTTATGACCTTAAGCAGCAGGTATGACAAAACATGTGCCCAACAATTAATCTAGGATGGAAAAAACCTTGAACTTCTCTGTATTTCTTTGGTACCAGGTTCTTGTCTCTGTGTTGGCAACTTGGCATTGTTAGGTCCAATAATGTTGAGGGTGATTAATCCCTTTCCAACGTAGTTATTTGCTTAATGCTTATTAGTTGAATGTCTTTTTTGTGCATCTATTAAAAGAATCCTATATATTTGGCTCAAGTTATTGTTTTCCACTAATGATTTTCTCCCTCTTCCTCTTCCTCTTCCTCTTTCCAAATTCCAAGTTATATCCTCCATCAACTTATCACCAAAAATAAACAGAGAAAAGAATATGATTCTTAGAGGTAGAGATTGAAGTCCTTATCTGCTTGAAAGGTACAAAGAGCAACTATACACTTAGCATCTTAAACCTTAAGATGGATCGTTCACTATTTTAGTAGGGCTGTTGCCTCTGCAATTGCATTGTTTAATTTGGGAAATCAATTTGGTGGTATTCGACGTTGAAGTTGTCTTTCATTTCCTTTTCTCTATAAAATAATTGTAAATTTTGCTGACCTAATTTGGGCAGGAAAATGTACTGGCTGAGTCTAGGATGATGATTCCTGACTGTCGCAAGCGCCTAGAGGCCTCTTTGGCAGACTTAAAAGGAATATTGGTACTGTATAATTCTTGTTGTTGTGCTTACTGTATATCTCAGTTTTGTGCTTTGTTCTCATGTCATTAACATTTTTAACCACATTGACATGCTCAGCATTTGATGCCTTGGATTTATCATAAAATCACTCAGCTGACTCCATAGTCTTAATTGCTTCAAGGGAGGATGGTACCTGTTAATGATCTTATGTATTATAAGCAAGAGATTGGGATAGGAATATGGTTAGATCACTGTTCCTGACCTTGCTAGTTCAAGGGTTGGGACAAACTTAGTGTCTTACAGTATTACTCTGCTCTGGGATGAGGTGGCTGTCTTGAGCAGATCCATACTACATTTTCTCAATTTGATTCCTGCAATTTCCTATATTTCACTTCCCCTTCTTCACCAAATCTTAATGCGAAAATAAAAGAGTTATTTTATTGCTTCAGGATCGAGGCATTGATTTAATCAAGAGTCTAACAGATGCTAAGAAATTTGATAACTACAGATCTTTTTCCCAAAAAAAAAACGAAAAAGTTGACAACTTCTTCTGTAATATGTTAAATTTCTTGTATTTGGTATAATTATGTTATGCAACTTTTTGGTTCTCATGTTTATGCACCCATTAGTGTACGCTGAAGCAGGGTCTCTAAAACTAACCAATAAAATTTCATTCATGCAAAAAAAAAAAAAATCTTTGCTTTTTCCCCCTTGTGTTTTGGTCTAGATCTTTATTGAGGTATTTTCTCTGTTTTAAAATTTATAATAGCAAGTTTAATTTGTGGCATTTGCTTGAAATTGGATCAGTAGATCATGCTTCAATTTTATGTGGGAGTATTTTTTTTTCTCTTTCAGGCTGAGTTGGAGGAGTCAGATGAGAAGGAGGGCCCTGAAATTGATGAAGCTCAAAACACCATTGCAGAAGTTGAAAAAGTATTTGAAACAACTGAAGTTTAGTAAGGTAGTTTCATTATTGCTTTCGATGGAGGATATTGGACCTGTATTATATAGTTTCCTGGTCACGAACAATCATCATACATTTGTCTTGTTGAATGCGCCCCCTCCCCGGGGCAAAAAAAAAATGTGGTGATAGGTTATGAAACTTCGCTGATAAGATTTAATCTTGTCTATTTATATGCTTCTGTAGAACATCTGATAATGAATGAATATGATATCGATTTACTTTTTAAGCTTAATAACATCGTATCATTTTCTGAAAGTTTTTTCAACCAAGTTTGTCTAATTTTATGTGGTATGCCATCAAAAGATCATTAAGTCAGTAATAAAGGAGTCATGAAATTGGACGAGACCCTCACCATTATGTGCTAAAGTTTAACGCTAGTTAATATAAGGCTATTGTCCACAAACTCGTATAAATTTACAGAACTTCCAAACAAGTTATACGGTTAATTTAATGGTTCAGGTTTCACATTTTGTGTAAATTTTGTTAAATAGGGTTGTGATTCTACTTTTCTTAACCAAGCATTATCCCAGATAGGTATCCCATTATTCCCATATATGCATGTGCAGGTACGGTTATATAATGAAAAATTGCAAGTGAATTAGTGAAAGTCTTCATTGAGGATTCCTTATCCTCCAATCGTATTGTATTTTTTTCTCTTCATCTCAATGAAATTCTTTTTTTGTCAAAAATAAATAAATTAGTGAATGTCTCTTGAGGGTCTACACCAACACACTATGCTGATTAAACAGTCTTAACTTGTAAATAGTGATGAAAAGGAACAACTTCACATTACCAAACCACAGTTATTAAGTGACTTGTGCGGAAATAAAATAAAGCATAAAAATAAAGACAAGAATTGTTTGACAAATTCAGATGTTGCTTGTGTTATTCTGAAGTTTGCTAATAGCATCATTCCGTTAGTCACTTAGAGGCAAGGCGCTTCTTTATGTCTGAAGATGACTGTCGCCAAAGACTTTCAGGATTTAACCATGCCTTGAATGATGAATAATGTGGGTGTCATAGGCACCAATTCTTGAGCCAACCTTATGATTAATATATACAATGGGCACATGCTTGATGACCCAATGCTCTTGTCCTTCATCTGGATCAATGCTTTGTTTGAATTCATGTGGCATGTCATAGATGTCAAGAACTTCAAGGCTTTTCAAGTGGTGGATGCCATGAGGCACCTCCTTCAGTTTAGGGATACTCCCAATTTGAAAGTATTCAAGAACAGGCAAAGTTCCTTCATCTATAAGAATGAAATTCAATTTGTTCAGGTTTCTAAGTCTTAATATCTTCAGTTTATGAAACCCTCCTTGAAATTGCAAAGTTTCACCTTCATATGCAATGTCACTGATTGAGAGATCCAACAGATTCGGCAGATTTAGAAGTGATTTCAATGGATCATCTGTTAACTTAGTAGAGTACATCCACAGCCTAACAAGATACTGAAGTTTAGGAATCCAGTCTGGCAACTTGTCTAATCTCCCTTGCAAGTGAAGCCGCTTAAGTTGTGGTGGAGATGAAATAAAATGCAAATCTATGATTTCATCTTCATCTATTCCAGTAAGATCCAGAGTCTCAAGGTGTTTCATCTCATCTATTGAGTCACATAGGGCCTTTCCATATTCTCTTTTTACATGCTTTAAGCCTAACTTCCTCAACTGCCTCAACTTTTGGAGCTCTTTGATTAGCTCCAGTCCTCCATGATCTACCTCCACATGATAAAGCTTTTGTAGGGATGTCAGGCATCCAATACCATACTTCATCTGGACCCCTATTTCCCATTCCCAAGTCATACCAGATCCTGAGCTGTAGTTTCGATGTAAAACAATGAGATGTCGTAGCTTTCTAAGCTTGTTTACCTCTCTTGGTATCTTATGCACAAGTGTTTGTTTTAAATCCAATGTCTCCAGGTTTTGGAGGTTACCAATGGATTTTGGGAGACCTTTTACTTTTGTATTCCTCAAGCTTAAATACCTCAAGTGAAATAAATTCCCTATATTATCAGGAACATAACTCAATGGAGCATCTTCAAAATCTAGTACTCTCAAAAGCCTAAATTCTGCATAGAATCGGCTCACAAAAGATTGTGGCAACTCCTCTGCTCTGAAAGTATACATAGATCGGATGTGCAAGTCTCGAATGCTCCGTAACAAATCGTTGGAATTGGTTCTTATTGCCAAGCGTCGAATCATTCCATCAGAGACTGGCTGATCATTTTCTTCCATATTATAACAAAAACTTAAATTCTCCATTTTTCTAACGATCATCTCGCGTAACAGATCATGAACTCGGCAGCTTCTAGCTTTTCCATCATAATTTACCTCAGAGACTTGGACCAAGCTTCTATGGATCAACTCTGTTAAGTATTGCTCTGCAACTTCCTCTAAAGTTTTTCCCTTTTCATGTTTAACAAATCCCTCAGCTGTCCATTGCCTACTCAATCTCACACAACTAATGGAATAGTCTTCTGGGTATATCCCAAAATGCAAGAAGCATGATTTCAGGTAGTAAGGTAAGTCATCATAACTTAGAGATAAAATCCTTTTTAAACTAGTTAAATGAGGATTACTCTCGAGCTCATGACTAAGGTTTTGACACAAACTTTTCCATTCATGCATGGTTTTTGGTTTGGTTGACAAAAGACCACCAATGGCAACAATTGCTAATGGTAATCCCTCACATTTTTGAACAATTTCAGTTGATATATCCTCAAGTTCTGCTGGACAATTTCTATTGAAGTCAAACCGAAACACCTTCATGCAGAAGAGTTCCCATGCATTTTTGGAGGTAAAGGTTGCAGTTTGTGTACATAAACAAGGGAAGATTTTTTACAGAAGTCTGCTACACCAAAGGTCCTGGTAGTGATTATTATCCTACTTCCATTTTTATTATCAGGAATGGCAAGTTCGATCTCATCCCAGAAACCTACTTTCCATACATCATCAAAGAAGATCACATACCTCTTTCGTTGTAAGTAATACCTGACTTCAGTGATCAATGACTTCTCATCCATTATGTAAATATCCTGAGGAAGAGGCTCCCTTGTTGCTTTGGAGAACTGCTTCATCATGTCCTTCAACAACCCTTCTATTGTGTATGACTGAGACACTGTAATGCAAGCACGACAATCAAAGTGTCCGGTCACCTTTGGGTTGTCAAAAACCTTTTTGGCAAGAGTAGTTTTTCCAAGTCCCCCCATTCCTACCACACAGATTACAGAGCGCTCTGTTGCTCCTTCTACTAACCAACCAATCAATTCATCTCTTGGAGCTTCAAAGCCCACAACTTCAGCTTCTTCAATGAAAAGGGAAGCCATTCGAGGATCATGCCATTTGACATTTTGGTTCCCTCTGGAACTGCTTGATCCTAGTTCATAGGAATGGAAACCATATCTTTCCCTTCTTTCCTTGATAACCTGAACAGAGAATTTTATGTCTTGAATCTTAGATGCTCTTTGACGATGAGATTTCAAAGTTTTGATTAGGTAGGCAATCTTGTAAGGTGAAAATGTGCATCCAGGATGAACAGAACGCTTGGCTAGAAGGATCATGTATTCATCAATGAGATCTTCTATTCGAAAAGCTACTTCTCTCACCTGCTTCACCCAAGTTTTGATTCCATTGCTAGTGTCTCCTTCGGCTGCAGCTTTTCTATCTGCATCCTTGAGGAAGGCCTGGATGCTCTCTAGTTCATCTTTGATGTCTTCAAACTCTTTGTGGAATCTGCTGAGTAAAATTGCTTCTTCTTTGAGGAGCAGGAAGACTTCCTGCAGAACTAAGGATACTGCAATTTCTGCCATTCTTATTTTCCCTCCTCACTTGGTTTCATCCCAGTCTAGCTCTGACTTCTGCTGCCTATATTCATACTCTAGATTTGAGTCAAGGCAATTCAACTTTGCTCTAAAGCAGAAGAAAGAAGGTATGTAGCTGTTTATTACGAACCAAGTGAGAGGAAGACTAGGTTTTCTGTAAAACTTGTTGAACAATCTGGGGCTTAACAAAGTTCATGCTTTTTTTTGTTTAAAGACGGCATGCTTATCTATGTAATTGTCAACCCATTTATTTTCATTGTATAATTTGGCTACATTCTATCCATGGCCATGTGACAAAAGCATGAATAAACAATTTCAATATAGGTGATCACAGCGATAGCTTCTTCTGACCAAAGATTATTTCTTTGTAAGTATCCTATCAGTGTAGCACAGTTGTATGTTATTTTTAATGAATAGGCGTAGTTTCTTTTGTATTGTATTGTCATTAACTCGTACTTCAGCCAAAAGTATGACACAGAAGAAAAAACACATGAAACTTCCACTTAAAACAAAAAATATACGGACGGACAAAAGTTCAATTTATGCGTTAGAAGGTAGGCCTTGTTTGGATTGATGGAAAAGGATAGAATGAATGGTAGGAGTGGAAATAGGCCGGGTGATCCACCAGGGGCCTACGGCCTAACTTATTTTCGGCTTATTTCGGTCTAGTTTATTTATCAAATAAGTTAGGCTTAAGTTTTTTTAAAAGCTTATTTAGTTAAATAGGTCTAGGTATAAGCCTTTAAAAAAATCTATTAGGTCTAACAAGCCGGCCTATTTATTTATTATAATAACATATAATTGAAATTTTATAATACTTATATGATTTAATAATTATATATTAATATAATTTATTTATTTGATATACAATACAATAATTTTGTTAAAGGTTAGGTATATTTGAAACATATAAAATTTGAGCTTGTTGACTTATTCAAAAGCCTTTATGCAATATAAGCCTTTAAATAGGCTTTTAGGCCAGACAAAACTTTTAAATTTTCATAAAAATGTCAAGTCAAATTAAAAAAAATGCCTACAATAGGTAACAGATCGGGTTAAGGCCAATATTTTTAAAAAGGCCAAGCCTATTTAAGGTAAAGCCTAGCCTAGCCTATTTCCAACCCTAATGAAGGGGAATGAAATGAGATGGTAAATGATATTATTGTTTAGATGTTAAAAAGGAGATGAAAATGAATGCAACTTGGATGACTCCATCCCCTCGATACTCTTCTATTCTCCCATTTTTCTTCATTTCCAAATTGGAGATAAATTATGGAATCAGTTATGAAGTTACATTTTTATCTTTAATCTTTATATTTTTTAACTTTCATTAGAACTTTCAAATAAGGGAATGGAAACTATCTTCCACTCCACCATTAAGCATCCAAACAATAATATGAGAACTTTATTCTATTTTATTCCTTTTCATTATATTATATATCATTCCATTCTACTCATTTCATATTTTTGTTAAATGGATTGATTCTCTTTGTGGTTTGTATGACAAAATCTTTCTAAAACTAACATTTGATTGTGTTTTTTCCATTGTTGTTTAGCATTTGATCATTTGGGAAGGAAATGAAGCAACAAGAGTGCAAGAACTCATTATGGATACCCACCACTTAAGCGGTGACCCATTGCACAAAAAATAGCTACTCTTTGTCATCCCACTGCTTGAGCTGTGAGATTAAGCAGTGTAATTGAAAATCTCTCTGTCATCTCACCGCTTGAGCGGTGGAGTTAAAAATCTGACACGTCCCTGTTTCTGGTATAAAAGGAAAAGAAAAGAAAAGGAAAAGGGGATGGTGGGTGGGAAAATATTTTTTGAGATGAGATCTACTGCAACCTTAACCCAAGGAGGAGGAATTCAAGAGGAATATTAGAGGATTCTAACATCAACATCTTGGATTCTTCATGAAATTCATCTCTTTCCTCTATTTTTCTTTCCTTTGTATCATGAGAAGTTAAATCTCCTTAGCTAGGGTGAAGATGTAGCTTGATTTTGATGATTTGTTTGGATTCATTTATCTTAATATAAGTTTCTATTCATGGATTTGAGTGTTTATTTATGTTCTTAATGCTTTTTATGAATTGGTCACTCATAGATTGAATTAATGTTCATGCATAGGATTGAGAAATTCATGTATGATTGTGCTTTATGTGATAAACTACATAATTGAGCAGAATCTAGGAATAAATGTGTTTGATTGTGTGGTCTCCTATGAAAATCTTATGTTTTTTCATGCCTTATTCTATTTAGAGTTGTATTAAGAAATTAATGAATTCTAAATAATTGAAAAGAATTGATAAACCAAGGAATTGAGTATTAATTATTTTAGGAATTTCCCACCATTAATTCATGAATTGGAATTTAATTAAGTTAGAATTTAAGCATTTAATTAAGTTTGAATTTAAGCATTAATCGGAAGAATCAAGTAAAATCATATTTGTAACATCTTTAACAAATCGATTTACATCTTAGATTCAATCAACCACAATTTAGTTTTGTTCATTTAATCTCTTTGTTGATTGCTTTAATTATTAGCATTAGAGTCTTCTTCAATCTAAAAGTATGTTAGTCTAGATAGTGTTAATTTTAGTAAATAGGTACTTGGTAAATTCAATCTTAATTCCTGTAAAGACGATAATTTACTCATTATTTTATTATTGGAATAATTTGTTACACTTGCTGAGAAGCTATCACCATCATAAAACATCCAACCACACCTTAGGTGACCAATGTTGTTAACACATTTCACGTTTTCACTCTTTTCATTTTGGTCAAAGAAATCAAAGTAACACTTCGAACATTAACTAAAGAGTGTAAACTCTTAGCACTAAATTCAATTGAATATTTTTTTTATAATTTTACCATTGAATTACTTCTCATACAATATGATTTTCATAAAATTGTCATGTTCACTTTTAAAGAAACAGAGTGAAATAATGAAATTAAAAAAGACAACAATATTAAGAGATAAGGGTTGTCAATCTCTACATCAAACATACTGCAAACCTCACAAACATCAATCTCTGTAATCACTCTTATTTTAGAGGTTTCATATACTTGGTTGAAGGAAGACAATTCCAAAATTCATTTTATTTAGGGACTGAAGCACCAAAGTGGGAACGAAGAAAACACCATGCCACTGTTGTGAATGCTAATGGCTACATGCAGAATCTGAAGATGTCAGGCATCCAACACTGTTAAAGAGTTTGAAGATATTAAACATCTGCTTTGGATGCCTCTCAGCACATAATTAACCTTATCCTTATTCCGTTGCGATCAGCAAGTTCAATGGAGCAAATCATTTTGTTTTTTTGTTTTTAGTAAAAAAAGGAAATGGCATTCCGTTGTGTGTCTCTCTTCTCTTCTATCTTTCTCCTCTCAGTGTCTCTGGTGATGGTGGTGTGTGGTGTGTGAGACACAGACGATGTTGCAGGGAAAGGTACATACTTTTCCCCAAGCTAAGACAAACTAATAAGGTACAGTCATGTGTGGTGCTGCACCTGAACTGAGACAAACAATGAAGCGGTTGCTGCATTTGTCGAATATTGATAGGATTATTCAGTGGTACTCATCCCTCACTACTGCAGATGTCACAGACTAGCAAGACACAAACCATGGAGTCGTTGCCTTCATCGGTTACCCTGGCATTTGTAGGATAGGATTTTGAAGCTCTTTTTCTGTGAATATGTTTGGCTATTTGTTTTAAAATTTGATTGACAATTTATTCAAAATACAAAAATTTACAATTATCAATAAATCATATAATATTATTAGTTTTAAAATTAGTTAAAAATTTATAATAAAGATAAAAAAAAACCTGTTACTATCATGATGTGGCACTTTTATATTTAATGATAATATAAATTCTTTTATACTGATAATAAATCAAATTTAATGTATTGGTGTCACGTATAGTATTTAATAACTCTAGAACGACAACAATATTACTTTGCTTCTATCTTACCACTTGTGGACTTCAATTTATGCGTAAAAATCATGATGAAATAAATATTCAGCTATCATAACGATGGAAATTCTTCGTCTAATTCATAAATTAAATTTCAATTTACACTACTAGGAATTATAATATTTATTGTCCCTCGCTTCTTTCCAAATCAACCAATGAATGTGAGAGAGAATAAAATCAAAAATCAAGACTAATTTCACTTTCAGACCTCCAGTGTCTTGCGTTCTCAAATCCGTTGGCATAGTTATCAAAATCATCAATGGTTTGGTCAATCTCTTCTTGAGTATTCATCACAAAGGGTCCAAATTGCACAACAGGTTCACCCAGTGGTTCGCCTCCAACCAGAATGAACCTAAGGAGCTTAGAAGATTTGTTCCATGCCTCTAGGCCATCCCCAGAACCAAGAAGAAGAATATGGTGAGAGGTTGCAGGCTGAGATTTTTGGTTTCCAAAGACACCCTCTCCTTCCAAGATATAGACAAAAGCATTCCAAGAATTCGGTATAGGTTGTTGTAAGTGAGCTCCAGGTTTGAGAGAGAAGTCCAAGTACATGGTTGGGGTCCTTGTGTAGATTGGAGACTTTATTCCAAGAGCTTCCCCTGCTATAACTCTAACCTTGATACCATCTCTCACAGCTTCTGCTATGTCCTTGCTCAACATTTCTTGATACCTTGGTTCAATCCTAAGATAGTAGTACAAAGCAGATTAAAGCAAAGTTTTGCTTACAAATTAAGAAACTGTTAGTACTTAGTACCAATTTGGCGTAAAACTCAAGGTAAATAATAATGATTTCTTAAAAGCATAATAAGTACTTCCAAGACACTAGTGAAAAAGTTGACTCCATTTGTAATGGGCACCCACAACCAGACAAATTTTGAAAATAGCAGTGGCAACATGTTTCCCTTATTATTGAACTTTCCATCATCACCACGGAATATATGGGTGAGAGGCACGTTGTTTATGTTGGCCATTTCAGGCCGTTCTGCACACTTGCATCATTTGGTGCTCTATTCAAAAGCACTTCTAGGAAATGGTCCATGATGGGGAATCATGAGATAAAGTCGCATGTGAAAGTGAGGAAGGCATATATTAATTCGAAAAGTTTTAAATAAATTTGACTTTTTCTTTGTAAACAGTGGGATTCCTTTTTGTCTCATTGATATTTGGTAGTAAGCATTATCCAAACGTTCCTCCAAACAAATAATGATGATCTTCAGTGATGCAAAAATACGTCATCTAATCCTGGGGCCAAGGCTAAGGTTGTGACTTGAGTATTTGAGAAAAGCCTAAAAGTAGTCCTTGATGGTTACTCTTATTTGGAGACTTTTATATTAAAATCTTACTAAAGATGGACTAGGTAAGATATATAGAAGGAAATGGAGTATGTAATACCCAAAATCCAATGTGCTAAACAGGTAAAAAAGGTAGTGTCCACTTACATTTTATTTTTGGAAGCCAGGTTGATCCACAGCTGCAGACCCTTTTGAGTTCCTTGAGCTGCAGGCATTTCTGAGTGAACTATCCCTCTCCCTGCAGTCATCCACTGCAAGTCACCGGCTTCAATTGTTCCCTTATGTCCTTCAAAATCTTCATGCGTTACAGCTCCCTGAATTGCACAAACAATTGCACTCAGTAAGGGCAAAGAACAAGCATATCTGACCAACATAGCACGTACACAACTTTAGGTACACACAAGCTGGTAGTTGGTATTCTAGAAAAATAAACAAGACATCAACATGTGGGACCACTTTGTCTTTTTGCTTATGTAACCAGCTATATTGGCAATCAGAATAGTCTTTGATGGTTTTGTTTTGTTGCCACTTGCCACTAATTAAAATGGCTGATTTGGTGAGCGGGCATTAATTCATGATTTATACGTTGCCAAACCACCAGCACACAGATTGCCATCATATGTGAGCAGCTGATATTTAGCTCAACCAACAAAATTTGAGCTAATATAGAATGAAAACTTTAAATCAGAAAGCCAAATAACTTATAAAAAGGTTTCTCAAATGATTGCAAACAGTTTTATAATCAATTTGCTCTACCTGCAACATGTATGTGACCGTCTCAAAGCCTGTTGAAAGAAAACACCACAAGGAAGGAGCAGGGAGTCAGAAGCTCAGCAGAGCAGATTTCTGAAGAACAAACGAAAATGACACAGAAAAGGGCAATTGGCAAACCTCTATGTGGATGATCAGGAAATCCAGCAGGAGCAGTGACTGCAGTATTTCAAAACATTTCACATTCTTAGAAAACTTTTTGTTTATTTTCTTGAAGTTAGAAAATAGAGCAAAATACAGAGATGCCCACCTGAGAATTCATCCAAGACAAGGAACGGATCAAAGTGCTTGAGCTCAAATCTGAACAAAACCAGACAACCATCAGTCCAAAAAGCTCAATTTTGAAATGAGTTCCAATGCAAAAAAAGTACTTAAGGGTTGAAAGAAAATTTGGCCCTCTCTCTTACCGTCCTATGCTTCTTCTAACAACGGCCCCAACACCTTCACGTTGAGGTCTGGCCAAGAACTTCCTGGCTACAAGACGAGGTTCTTTAAGATAACCGCAAATATCTTGTTCTGGCATTTTGTGAAACAGGTGCAAAAACAAAAATTGTAGGTTGATGAAAATGTGAGGAGCAAGACAAAGATGGTTGAATGTATATATAGGAAGGTGGGGCGTGGCCTGTTGGGGGGGGGGGGGGGGGAGGGAGGGAGGGAGAGAGAGAGAGAGAGAGAGTTTCCCACTTGGGAGGTCAACTCAAAACGTAGGTGTTGGCGGCCAAATAAGACCCTGGAGAGTTGGCTTGAGCTCAAGGTTCTTATCTTTGTTCATTTGTGTTCTATGAACGTCAGCATAACGCACTCATGATGGGAGGCTTATGGTGGTATCATGATCTCAGCCGTTACATGACTGCCACGTGTCACATTGAATTTATTAGTTTGGATTCAAAGTAAAAGTCCATTAAAAAGAAAAAGAAATCTTTGATCCTAGGTGGACTTATGGCTGTGCAACACTTGCATGACCACGTTTTGCAAAATGGGTATTAAAGTCTTGACCCGTTTTAACTTTCCCACTTTATCATTTTGTTCAAATTTAGAATATGGTACCAAAATTGTATTAGCGAATCATAATTTCTAGGTATTTAGCAGTGACACATTGAGAAAAAAACATTACATATCATCAGGTCTCAATATTAATATGAAATTGTTGATGCAGTTACTTATTTGCAAAAACACATGACATATTATTATTATTGAAATTTTAACATCATTCCCACCATTTATCGCAAATCACTAATAATTTATATACACAATTATCACTCATTAGAGGGATGTTTTCCGAGGTGATGTTACGGACAACTTCATTATTGTGAAAACCCATGATCACAGATAATATCTGAGTCACATATTTCATCGTCAACCGTTCAGCACCTCATATTTGGGGGGGATCCAAAAAGTTGAAAAATGCTTCCATGAATGATATGGCAACAACGAATTTCAATCAAAACCACAATTTGAGGTCACTGGCTAGGAAAATCCCAATCACCTTCTATGATGCTTCCAACCAAGGTAAGTACAACAAAATGAAGAAACAGAAAAAATGTTGAATAAAGTGGCCTCACTTGACCGTGGCGTGTGTGTGTATCTTTCATGATGAGAAACACGGTCAAGTCCACAGTGTACACGTTGCTGCGCCTGCACGCCAAGAAATACTTCTACGCAAATGTGGTTTTATTCCAAAATATTAACTGTCCAAAGAGTTTTAAAGAGTTTTATTCAATAACAAATTTTACAGTCTAGAGTTTGTGAGGTATGTTCCCACTAAATCAATGTGACCCCTTGAATTCCATGTTAGCTATTATCCACCGAATATTTTTTTTATCTCATTTCTTTAGTAAATTATAGTATATTGATTTTTCTTAAGTTTTCTCAAAATTGCACTTATTTTTTCTCTCATTCCGAAAATTATACCCATTTATCTCTCATTACACTAAGCTTTCTCTCATTCCAAAATACATTTATTTTCATAATTTTTTTCACAAAATTTTAAAAATAAAAATAAAAAGAAAAATAATGTAATATTTTTATAATTATAATAAAAATAAATTTAACTGAAAATAAAAATAAAAAATAAAAAAAACAAATAAGCTCTAAATCTCTATCTGAATAGATTTTTGTGTATTTTTTGAATGGACACAAATGCTTTACTATAATAGTGGAGAAAACTATATTTGAGTTCAATTTTATGAGTCGGAGTTTTGGAACCACATTATCTAAGGTATGAAAATACTGCTTTATACTATCTTATAAGCTATAACCCACAGTTTCCTTTGCACTTGATTTTTAAATTGAGACTAAACAATTTTTTTGATAAAAAAAAAAGGGCTCACAATTGTTGTACAAGTATTTGGTAGAACTGTAGAAGTGAACATAAGTAATAAAAAAAATTAAAACATGTATTTAAAAGTTTGCATGTACTGTCAATTACTTTTCTCCTCTCAGTATCTTCAATTTTCATTTATTATTTGAAATACAATCTGAATATTTAGCACCAACTGGCAAACTGGTAAGCAGTGGCAGTTCAGCTCATTTATTTTATAGGAAGCACAGTCAATTTGGTGCGAGAAAAGAAATCCCTCTCCCACGGGAATAGAATGACATCATTAAAACAAAAGCATGACGCATCCAAAAAGCAGGTCTCAAATTGAAAATGCTGTGAAAGAGAGAGCTTTTTTCTTTTCCTTTTCCTTTTTCTGAAATTACTAAATGCGACATCGTAGAATGGAATAACTATACTCACAATTAATTTTTTTACACATAAATTATACTTATCTCTACATTAAATCTTTGAGACCACATCAAATTATCAATATATTTTGTCTGTTAATAAAAATTATAAAATGTTGAGAGTCTCATATTGAATATTGATAGAGTTTAAATAGTAATTATAAGTGAGGGACAACTTTTACTTTATAAATTAATTTTTAAAATTAATGTTAAATTTTAAGACGAAATTTATTATTATTTGTAGACTAGTTTTAAAATATTAATAATCTTAAGCATTTTTAAAAATATACTTTATTGCTGACTGCTACAATATGACTCTTGCATTGATTAATTAAATTTACATTAAAATTGAGTAATGTACTGAAAAGGGATGTATTTATGTTTAACCAATTTCCAGTTGTCAACAAAAGCCAATAAACAAAAGACGAAAGGAATATTAATCAAAACATGCATACTTGCTATGAAATAGGTGTATAAATTGTTTCATTTTTCTTCTTTTTTCAACGGTTCAAATTTCAAAAACTGTTTCATTATTATTCATTCATTGACGAAGTGAAATTGATAAAAGGGTAGAAAATTGAAGTGCATGCTTTCATACATTTCATGTAGATGCAAACTGTAACTGTAACTTTTCCAATTTTAACGCGTTCATTGTAATAGATGAAGAATTTTCGGAGACATATCAATGCGTAAAGTCGACTTTGGCGTGTAGAAAATTGACAAGAGTTTTATTTTTTTACCAAAGAACAAGAGGAAAAGCTTTTCTCAATTGACATAAAAGAGGCAGGACGATGAGAACTTTCATTGTCAAGGAAGAAAATAACACATGAGGGATAAAGAAAACACAGGAAAAACTTGAAATATTCTGTCCAAGACTCCTAGGTACTGCAATAATGAAGTTTATAGACTTTGAACTGGACACTCTGTGAAGTCTAAACTACTAAAAACTTCACATATCTATTAAAATAAAATAATTATATTTATTGAAATATATAGAGTTCTAACGTGTTTGTGTGGCTTTTTTAGGATTTTTATAGTTCTTTTTCTTTGGTATGTACTGATTTGTAGTTTATTTTCTTCCTTTTAGGGGCCTTGACGCTTTTTGCAACTGTTGTTTTTCTTTATCTCTTCTCTACGGCTACTACATATTCTCCGAATGTAGCCCCAACTTTTTTTATTTTATTTTATTATATGGTAGATCAGAAATTTTATTTTGTTAATTTGTTATATCAAAGTTGCTAAAGAGTTCGCTACTCGTATATTCCCTCCATAATCAATTTTTATAAAGCAATGTTATATCTTCTTAACATTTTTTTAATTATTAAAAACAAAAATTATTAAATGAAAAAGTAAAATCATTTAATATTTTGAAAATCCAAAAAACATTTAATATTTATTTCATTAAATAATTATGAAGATTATTAAGCTTTTTTTTTTTTACAGATAAAGATTATTAAGCTAATTCATTGGAAAAATATAGAATTATTCATCTTTGTAATCTATCAGTTCGGAGCCAAAGCCAAATCAAATGTAATGGTGAAAGTGTGCAAATTTAATGGCAATAACTGGCAACAGACTTTTTAAGGATGGACAGATTTAAAATATGCCATGTAAGACAAGTTGGTTGATATTAAATGTTACCGCATAAATTAAACGAGACTATTTCTCCATCATGTCTCTCTTCTGAGCATATTAAAGATATCATATTTTGGTATCTTTTGTTCGGTTTTGATGATGAGAATTCCTTAACCTCTTAATCATAGCATTTCCACATTTAAGATTGCAATTATTATAAGAGAAACTTCACCATGGAAAAAGAATAGCTATTAAGCTGCAAATATATAACATAACAAACATCACAAGGCAGTTGCTAGAATTTTGAGCTTGTATCTAAAGAAACTGCTTAACCTTATAGGTGACCAATTGAAATATATGTGCCCTTATTAACAATCAATATTACTCTATTAGTTTACGAATGAAATTCATGTTTGATTGCATGTGCTTCAATCATTTTTTTTTGTCCTTGTCTTGGCATCTTCATACATTTCAGATGTGTCACTAATCATGTTTAAAGTATTGAGATTATTTATCCCTACAAGTACTTTTTCAAAGCTTCAATTCTTGATATTACAAAAATACCTCAACCACTATGAGCTCAAGTTTGTGCTTCAATCATGATATCACTCATACAATACAACAAAACAATACGAAAAGAATTGAACTTTTCAAAGTGTTGGTTAAGAAATCATCTGTTTGGTCTCGTTAAGACATGAGGAATAAACAAATACAATTACACAATAGCATTGTTTTAATAAAACTCTAATCCTAGTTACCGGAAGATAACATATGTACATCGAGATAAATATGTTTCTTATCCTTATCCTTGCAGTCGGATAAGGATGGGGAGGAGAACGTGGTTTGTACGAGTAGAAAATTGAGAACTAGAGAGGGAAATGGTAAAGTTAGACAATGCCATCGTTTTAGACTGTTAATTTTTACTCTATTCTTCATCAAAATCATGTTATTTTTACTCCTATCACTTAGATAAAGCACACTGAGATCTATAAAAAAATTGATAAAATTGAAATCTCTATTCAAAATAATAATCATTATAATCACAACAAATATATATTAATAATCATTATCATCATTTCTCTACTTGGGATCTGACACTAATGAGAACCGCAAGAAAAGTAGAAACGAAATTTATAAGATGACCACCGACTCTATCAATTATGAAGCATGTGCCACCAAAATCATACCCAACTCAAATTGAAAGTGCAATCTTGTATTACTTTACATATTTCTTAGTTGGGCAGGGGTTTCTCAAATCTACGATAGTTCATAGAAAAGGAGAAGCTATACTTAATAATTATCCCACTTGTTTAACATAATCCAGGAAAGGGCCGTTATTGCCCCCAATGCTTTGTTCCTCAATTCCAAATGCCACAATCCACCATGATCCATAAGGAAAACGCCTATTGCGCAATCTTCGTAGGGCTGAGTATAATTTAGAGTAATTGGTATAATTTACTCATTAACAATATTAGCGAATAATCAAAAAGATGATGCCAAGTCTTCTACGGCAATGCATATTGAAATCTTTGTTTCAAAAACCATCAAAAGATCCACCATGTTACTTATGTTTCATAAGGCTATCATGCAATTACGTCAATTTCATGTGGGATCAGGAGTAGAACATATACATATTTTTGGTCATTGCCCAAGTGTCCCGCAGCCAAAAGGTACAAGGCTAATATCATTTGAGTTATTAAAACTGCCCTCTTCACAAGTGATTTCTTACAAGCTCAAAACCTGATATTAGTGAGACCTCTCAACCACTGAATTAAGCTTGCTTACTACTTGAGCCACCCTTTGTAAACCTATCCATATGCCCCGGATAATTCTCAAAAAACTTGATCTGGACCTCAACTTGTTTATCTCATGCCAAATACACACCAACAAATATAATTATAAATATATCTTGCGATCAAAGCTACAAAAGACTCATCTAAAAAGAATTCATAGATATGTACCACTCAGGATTTTGTGTTCATAGAATTAACCAGGAAGAGAATGGGGAAATAGGATGGGAGAATGGACATACATAGCTACAACAATTAAGGGAAAGAATTTGAAGCCGATAAGTAAAAAATCTGGATTATTCATGTAGTCTGAAGCCAAAAGCTTCATGCTACCTACTCCAAAAAGAGATGGGGAAATAGAGGCCTGAAACCAGCATAAGTGAAATTTTTTTTCTTTTTTCTTTTTTCCTTTCGTTTTTGGCAGGAAGTAAGAAGATGATGTCACTCAAAGCAGAAGAAGAGAAGCTGCAAGCACAGCCAGACTGGACAAGAAGAAGCAGACAGTGACCTTAGACTGTGCATTTCCTGGTGGTAGCGCTGCTGGCCTGGTTCCAGCAGTAGGGCTAGAAGCTGGGGCTATTTGAGAAACAGGAGGCAAAGGTGGCTCTGTCACTTCAGATTTTGTCAGGGGTGGGAGTGGAGCCGCAGCTGGAGGCAAGTAGTCTTTGGGAATGAGATGGAAAAGATCACCTGGTTGAACAGCATCCATGTAAGGAGGAGTGTTCTTACCCAAATTTAAGCATCGGTTCCCTGCAGTAAGGATGGAGAACAATCATATCAGTAATCAGAGGTGAAAGACTTCATGGTACAGCTGAATTTACTATGAAATGGACCAGGTCAAAAACATGATGGAAAAGATTACAAAAGGACACAAGTAGTGGCTGTTTGTTATATTTTTATGTCTACAGCTATCCTTGGGCAAAATGACTACTTGTTAATGAAGTATGGAAGAGAACTGAAAGTACAAAGGGCCTGGAGTGATTAAACAGATAACATTAAAACCAAACAATCCTGAATTTTCACCTGCAATTCCAGGAATCAGAAACATAGGTTTGTACTATATCAGTAACCTTTCTGTGAAATTCTTTGAGCAGAAGATTTTTACACAAGGTTAGCACTTACTTCTATATCTATTAGCTGTTTTTGGGAAGTCTGTGATGACACCATCAATATCTGCTCCCTGAATAAATGAGTTGATCTCCACAGTTGCATCTGATAAGAAATCCCACGCCTGAGATACAAACTCATTGCTGAATGTTTCTACAAAAACTGAGAGGTTAAAAGATTTTAGCTTTGACACAGTCCTTGTAGAGCCAGTCAGGAAGCCAGCATTACGAGGAAATAAAGAATCCTTGTTGAGAACCACAGAACCAGCAAAGCGTTTGATATCCTCAACAGCTGAATTAACAGCATCATCAACCTTCTCGTCAATCTTGTAGACAAGCTCATAATTGGTTTTCTCCTTGAATTTCATTAGTACAGAGCTATTAGTGGATTGAATCATAACTTTTTGGGCCCCCGGTTTATCATAACCTGCTTTGCTCAAAGTATCAATGACTGCATCACTCACACTTAATCCTTCCTTATCTGCAAGATAGGCTGCATTCTGATATGAGAAGAACACAATATAATGTTAATCAATAGAAAATGAAAGAAAAAACTAAAAAAAATTAATTTACTGGCAAGGAACATTCAATTATTATCCATCACCATAAAATAGAAACCAAATAATTCATTCTTTGGTTGAAATAATTCAGGGGGCACAGAGTCAGAGAAGAAATATTAAATGTGAAATTTGCAGGAATATGATTTTTGGGCAGGTAAGTCATTTGTTTTCTTGGTTTCAACAGAAAAAGAATTTCCCAGGCCAAAGTACAAGTAGAACCCCAAAGATTGGAAAAGAAAAATTTTCAAGATAATCTTTACCATAGTTATACAAAACTTTAGAAGGAATTTATGGCAAACAAATTTAGGTGAAGCAGGTCTGGTAACTGGACAAAAATAAGGCATGATAGTCTTAATATTTCCTATTCTTATTTCCCCAATTATTCAGGTCTTTCAAAGCAACAAGGTGAAATCAGTCAAATGAATTATTAAATAACTTCTGCGACACTAAACCATTCTCTACAAATTTGCACGAATTCTCATCAATTCATATGTTCAAATAATCTACAGCTGATAGAATGAATCCTAGCAGGAATAATAGGCATGGAAGAACACACCTCAACAATGATCATGACACCTGATAGTGAAGTCTGATTTTTTGCCAAGGACAAGAAATCTGACAATGTTAAAAATGTCCCAGCATTCTTATATTTTGGATTCCTGAACAATCTGAAATTTGCATAAGGGTTCAATATTGAGGCTGCAGGGAAAATAGAGAACAGAAAAACAGAGATGTCAAATTTTTTTATCACACTTTTCATGTATTTTCTTTCTTTATAAAAAAGCAAATAAAATAAACAGCAAGCAGCAGAGTGAAGAACACGAAATGATTTGTAAGTGAGGGAAAAAGAAATAAAATTTGTCATGAGAATAGTCTTTGTAATAATAACTTGAAAGAACAACGGATGAGTCACAGAAGGGTTCTATGTGCCTCCATCAGGTCTTATGCAGCGTTATAGCATATATTTTATGAGATGGGTATAATACATTACAAAAGATTTTTAAAAAAAAAATACAATAAACTCATCAAAATTTGTTATGACATTGTATAAGTGAAACGTTGATTATCCTATAAAGTGAAGTTGTAAGGTCATTTCCCTCATTATTCCTAAACCATGATTTGTTTTATTGTATATATATCTCTCACTCTACATGAATTTTGGCCTATTTGAAGTTTAAGTCAATTACGCTTTGACAGGTCTGGATTACCTGCATGCAAATAGGGAAATGCTAAAGAATATTAGACCATAGGAATAACCAACTATTACAAAACTTTCTTTAACTTACGGGTCAAGGTTTTTATATCATTCCAAGTCAAGCTGAATGTAAATATGCCACTGCCAGATTTGATCTCGGGGATAGTAATAGCAAGTTTGCTGAAGATTGACTGAGCGACTGTTGTGCTCTCTATAAGATCAGCGGAGCTTAAGCAAAATGGTGTTCCATCCTTTGACATTTGAACAGGACAGTCAAGAACATCCACACCATCTGATATGGCCTGTTTATATGCTAAGTCGGTAGAAGGAGGATAATCTCCACTTGCTCCATATTTTGAGATAATCAAAGTGTTATCTGAAACATGCAACAAGTCAACAATGATGCAAGCAATGCTGCCATAGAAATCATACAATGAAACAAAGGAAATTACTGATTAACAAGATGAGAATATATATTCATAAAATTATAACAAAGCAGTTGTGTACCTCTCTTCGTGGCATTGGAGCCGAGGTGAGCAAAGCAATCTGCATTATAAGAAAAGAACTAAATATCTACTTAAAAAGAGAAAAAAGAGTAGTACATGCATGCAAACAGACATGAATTGAGGTTACAATTTTTAAGGTACGTATGATGCACATGCAGCTAATATCAAGAACATACTTATGTTTAGAATATGTAAAAGCATTTGAAAATTGAGAAAGAAAATTCCAGTTTGGAAAGCTAATAAGCATGCAATACCTAGAGGAAAAAAATATTTATTTGCACTAATGCAGCAAGGAAATTGAACACCAGGATGAAATATTTTGCGATGGTTTCTTAAGAGTATATAGCTGGAACCCCGAACAGCCTAAAGAAGGAGCCTAGTCTAAACTGAATTTAGTTCCAAAGGTAGAAGCATGTAAGCAGGAGCTGGTGGGTGATTGGCTAAAAAGGTTTTTAGTAACTGTGTATGCACTAGCACCAGCATTAGGACATGAAATCCTATAAGGTCAAAGTCAATATATAGATTCAACCAGTGTCCTTTCTTTGATCAAGGGTTGCACATGAACTTAGTGGCACCCTCAGAGGAAGTGCACGTATCTCCTTAGCAAGATTGGATAGTAAAGATCTAGCTTACAGACAGACCAATTTCAGGGCAGATTGATCACCAAAGTCCAGCATTATGTGTCATTTGGCATGGCGATTCACACTATAAATCCTTGCTTTGAAGAGATCAAAATTGAACTTACAAGGCCAAATTTTGGGATTTGGCCCCATATTTAAACACACCATCCATGGCCACTCAAAAATTAAAAATGCATGCAAATGCAAGAGAGACACATTCAAGGTGATTCACTAAAGTACTATGAGCACAAGGTCAGGAAGAAACTAGGAAAATCTCATTTAAGCGATCCTTATAGCTGCATCAGCTCCATTGTAGAAAAATAAAATAATAAGAGAACAAGATTTTGATAAATTCAAATGCATTCAGACAAGACGGAAAAAAAGAAACATAACTTACCTACAGCTTCAGATGGAGTTATGGGGAAGTCAGACAGCACCCCATCAACAGAGAAGTCCCCATTGTCGATGAATTGGAGGTACTCAGCAAGAGGATCATAACTGTAATTAAAGCTAGATGGAACATCATTCACAAAATCTGAAGCAAAAACTTCCAGCCCTACTTTATGTGCATCCGAGACCAAAGAGGTATGTGGTTGTAGATAAAGACTTGCATCTACAGGCCATATGTATCCCTTGGGAACAAGAATTCCAGAAGCAAAAGTCTTGATAAATGTAAGGTTTTTTAAGAGTGAACCATAAGTCTGATTGGTTGATGGTTCTGTGTCATCCTGTCCCAGAAACCTGAGGACCAGTTTTGTTGTTCTTGGGTTGAAGCGTGCTGCTATACTTCTCAGGAAACCAACCTCCGGTGATGAGATATAACTGACAATTACTCTTCTAGAAACTGAAAGAACAAAGCTTCTCATGCTCAAATTGTGTTGTGTGTAGAATGTATCATGCTGCAAAATATCAGAGAAAACAAGAGTTAGTTTTTTCTTTTTTGGTGAAAAATTAAGAGATAGTTTTAAAACAAACAAGGAGACTAAATGATGAGAATGGATTATGCCTTCCATTTACCTGAATATTCAACCACAAGCCTGGGGGGACGACTTCTTTAACTAAATCATCAACAGTAAGAATTTGAGATAGTATTCCATCAAACTGGTAAGGCCGAGAGAATACTCCCTGAGTCACTGTCCAGTAACAAGAAATTGTCAGAAATTACAAAAAAATAACTTCAGAGATCATAAGCAAGCCAAGACAGAGAGAAGTTTAACAACAGCTGATCAGTAAAACCTAGATATTACTAGTATTATACATACTTCACTCCCAAATGGCACCAAGTTTTCTCCCATTTGGGTCCTCGAGTTTGGACTTGTTCCTCCTTCTAAGTCATGTACTGGAGTATTTATGAATTGAAACTAGACATAGAATATCCTAGTTTCTGAATCTTCTAGGTTCTAAAGCCCAAGAATGCTAGAGGTAAACCCCAATATTTTCTTCCTAAATTTCTTCTTCTCCATGTCCTTCCTCCTAATATGAATTACAAATCTTATCTAAAGTGTTTAATTACTGTTAGCTTCTAAAATTATCATAACTTTAAATCTCACATAAATGCGTCATGGTTAGATTTATTAAAAGCCAATACATCTTGTAACTGCACTACATTAACTAAGATCCTGCGTGAGACACTATATGATGCAAACAAATATAGAAGGTGAAAAAGAATCAGTTAGTCCATCAAATACTGAAAGTATATAACAATAAAATTGCATCTTTAAGATAAGTTAAACTTACAGACGACATTGAATAGGTCCTTGAGGGTGTAATCCACAGAAAAATAGCCACGGGTCGGCACACCATTAACTAAGTAATTTGTACTTTTATTTTGGAAAATGTTGGCAATGTCAGTAGCATTTTCAAGCTTGATATCTGGAAGGCAAATCCCAAATCCATCTTTCGTTAATTGCACATCACACCACACAATGACATCTTGTACACTTGTTAATACTGCCAAATTATAGGCAGCACTGCTCGAATCGGGAAATATCCCTGAAAACCCACCACGTGCTATGACCAATGGTGGACGTCCTGCAAAAGAATTGTACGAGTTAGTTTCAAGACACCTAGTACAGAGTGGAAGTTCCACCTTTAAAAAAAAGGGGGGCGGGGGGGAGAATAAGACTAGAGAAAAGAGAGTGCATAAGTCATTCAAGTACATGGGAACGAAATAGTATTCACAATGGCTTCTAAAATGGAAAATGGCCACAAACTTTGAGATTATATCAAGAACTGTATTCAGTTGTTGATTGGCTTTCATCTCTCCCGTTTTACAACACAAAAGGGTTGAATTGAATCTCTTGAATTAATGCAAACAGTCCATTTTGCTAAAATTGTCCCCAAAAACTAATCATTATTTCATTTTCAGATATGAATGATTTATCCGTATTCAACTCAAGAAACATCAAACTCATTTTAAGCACCAAATCCATAAACAAACTAATTTGCTGGCATCCGAAC